>CM072887.1:3845049-4459754 GCA_037013685.1 Acridotheres tristis
TCCCCTTACCTTCTGCTTAGCTGGCTACTACCTCTAGAAGACATGCATATAATCTATAAAACATTTGTGTTTCCCAATCATTTTAATTTCTATTTTCAGGAGATACTCAAGACTGCAACAAAAAGTTTTACAGTTTTGGGCTGCCAGGGCCACCTGAATAAATATAACTGTCAAGGGAGAGAGCTTTATTTTGTAACCCACTGGTTGTGACAGATCAAAAGCAAAGACAAAAAGAGGGAACAAACTTACAGGTCAGTGAAGCAGAGCAGGTTGTTGGAAGAGCAGAGGTGCTGTGCAAAGTCAGACGTGGAGGCTCCTGATAACCTGTGCTGTTTATTGAAAAAAAAATTTGGTGGGAAGAGTGTTTGCCTGGTAGGAAGCTGGAATCATTGCTGTGCATAGGGAAAGGCAGAGCAGGCCATTCCCTGCTGGGGGTTAGAACCACCAGGTTGTCACATCTGTGTGCTGCCAAGGAGCACAGCCTTCCCCACAAGGAGGTGAAGGCTCGGGGAGAGCTGAGCGTCCCAAGGCATGGAGCTCACCTGGCCCTGCTGCAGCCACGGGGACAGGTGCTGGGCATTTCCCAGCGTGTGCCATGCTCATGGCAGCACTGGTCAAGCACAGAGCAGCCCTCAGCAGCAGCACTGGGGGGGTTTATCCCTCTCCCTCTGCTCCAAACCCACCAAGCCATGTGTGTGCACACCCCACATTCTGCAGTGATTCCTTGAAGATGACCAGGTGATGGTGCAGCCCCACCGCCCCTCTCCTTCAGGTGTGCACCACCCAGTGTAATTCATCTGCTAATCCTGTTTGATGAGCCAGAAAGAATGTTTCAAGAATGTTTCATCCCTCGGTAATTTTGTTAACCTCTCCTGGCAACAACAACAAAAAAGGCCAGGTAATGAAGTTGTTTGAAAGAGTGTAAAACCTAGAGAGCGTTTGGGAAGGGTTCAGAGGCGGACGCAGGACTTCTCCACATGGCTCCTCACTTCATCTGGGAGCCGGGAAAAAAACCCAAACAACCTCGTGGGATACTAATTCAGTCCTTGGTTTCTTTCTTGTATCAATTCCACTAACTGTGCCTTAAATTTGGGCCAGATGCACGATGGTTTTATGATGTGGTACTGTGGGGAAGCCTGGGCTGGATCTAACAGAGGCTCTGCTGGAGCTTGGGGTGCTCCAGCTATTCCCTGTGCCTCTGTGGGAATGCCTTCAGCAGGAATGAATGGTTGGGGGTACCAGGTGGGTGAGGTGATGGGCTCTGTCAGCGTGGCAAGAGGAGCAGAACACTTTCTGACACACTGGGTTTTGCAGGTGCCTTGCCTTGTTTGGGCAGAAAATGTCACGTTTTGTTCAGGTTCATTCCTGAGTTAGTTGTGTGCTACTGCAGGAATCACAACATTGCCAGGGCACATCCTGCTCCTTGTCCAAATGGACGAAACAGGCAAAGAGGGATCCTGCTCATCCTGGGTCTCTTTACCCCCACAGCAGGGCTCGGAAGCAGCACAGTCCAATTTAGTGCTCAGCACCATCTTGCAATCAAAACCCAATCACGAGACTGTCCTGCTCCTTTCTGATCATGTCACATCCCAAAAGCTTTGTGGAGGATCAACCAAATCTCCTGTGTTTTCATTTGCTAAGCTCAGTCAAGTGATACAAAGCCCAGAGCGCTTTTTCTGCCAATCTGAGTTTGCAGTGATTAAACTGTGCTCTTGTGAGGGTTAATTTTCATGGACAGATATGAATAATTATCAGTTAATATGCTTAAGAATCATAAGGAATATTTGGTAGTCTTTACAGCTACTTAGCTAAATGAAATTGGCATAATTCTTTTGAATTTAGGCTCTGTAATTCAGTGTTGTCTCTTTTTTCATTCTCTCCTAATAATCTGATCCCTGTCTTCACATCTTTTCTCCTCTTTGCCCAGCACTTTTTTTCTCAGCTCAAATAGCTTTGTCATCACCTGTTCTTAAATCTACCAGCTGATACAGAGGTTGAGAATGTTGAGATGACTAAAAACAAGGACCCTGTGCATGTGTTTGTAGGTATAATTTAAAAACAAAATGCAAAAATACCTCCCTAAGGCAGTGAGTTCCTCACGGTATAAAACTTCCTACCCTTGTTGCTACTGTGCAGGAACTGGGGCTGTGAGTGAGCAAAGCTACCTCAACACCAGCCTGTTGAACTACATGTGCTTAATGTAATAAATACACACATAATTTATTTATGATATATTTAAAAGGCAAATTATTGGGGTTTGTAGAGGACTGAATGACTGAATTCTACAGCTAGTGCAATGCAGAGTGGCAAACTGGGGTGCAACAGTTTATGTACTGAGAACAAACCATTCCAGTGGAACACAGAGTTTGCCCATTTTTTCTGTGCTTTTGATAACTGAAAGTAACTTGAAAAAGTTCACAATACAAGATAGAACCACAGCAATTTCACTAAATTTGCTAAAAATTAAGGGAAATACAGTCAAATATCCTCAAAGAGTAGCATAAACCCAGTAACATGTGACTCAGGACTGAATTAAATTCCAAGTGAGACACAAGATCTCTTTATTAGACAACTATATTTCTGCCTAGGATTTATCCAGGGGAGAAGTTCTTTTACAGCAGAAACCTTTTAAAATCCAATTTACCCCCTAATTTATCTGTCTTGAGGCCTTTCTAGCTGAGCAGCCATGGTGCTGATGAACTCAAATTCATGTGCTCACAGGGGTGTCAGCCAGCGCTGTGTTCACGAGAGACCATTACCCACAGCTCATTTCTTCTTCCCAATTGCTTGGTCCTTGAATCCCTCAAGAAGGCCACCAGTGACTCCTCCCACACTTCCCTTTGGGATGGGATTATACCTGCAGGGTCTCACCTGAATCCCTGCCTGCACAGACCTCTGTGCTGTGGCACAGGAGATGCTTCCTGGCTGCTTTCCAAAGTCTGGCATAGGAAGACATGGAGAGGGTGTATTATCATTTCCCTGGCCATTGCAGGTGCAAAGAATTCAGTAACAATATTTGTTCTGGAGCCAAATTGCTCTCAGACTGCCTGTGATGTTTATTCAGTTGAGGAGAATTACCCAGCTCTTGGCCTGTGCAAGTCACTGGGTAAGAATTCCCAGACAGGGTATTTTTCTTCCTTTTATTTTATTCCCTTTTAAAACATGTGTCTAGACAAGTGACAGGCGAACGTCAAATGGTTTGGTTGCATAGTTGAATGGTACCTGAATATTTCCTCCCTCAGTCCATCCCCTTGAATGCACTTGACCTGCCCTAGTTCCTGGAAATTGGGCTGAGAGCCTCAGGAAAACAGCCTGCCTGGGGAGCTTTTCATCTCCTCCTGGTGTTAGGGAGTTCAAAGACCTTGAAGCCATAGAGTTTTTGCAAATACTTTGCTCTTTGGATTTCAGATTCTATTGCAAACCAAGAAGCAACTAGGAAGCATAAAATGGTAAAAAAAAAAATTAAATACATAATTATTACTCCAAACCTCAACATAACAGAAAGCTGTTCTTAGTTTGAATTTAAAATGCAGTTTGATAACAGGAAAAGTGTTTGAATCCCCTTTTAAGCTCATTTAGACTTGGAGCTTACTGCCAGTAGCAGGCACAGAGCACTGCAGACATTGCATATTCCCATAGAATGGGCCATGCAGGACATTTTACTGGAAAAGCTCATGGTTGTGGTCACAGGCTTTTTGCTGAGCTGGACAGATGCAGTGGGACAAATCCATTTGATTCCAGTAGGATTTCACATGGGTTAAGTCTGTGGCTGGGCTGATGGCTACATTTGCAGTCCTGGATCAATTCCTTCCTGCTCTAAAATAATGACAGAGCCAGGGCTATTTACTGGAAACAGTTAATTAAGGGTGAGTGAAGCAGTCAGAAGTCTGTTAGATCGTCTGTCCATCCATTTGGTTACTTATTTGTCCAACCAGTGCTGCAGCTGCTCCTACCTCCTGGGCAATGGATAACCAGGTGTTTTGGTAAAGTCTGTCCCATTTATACTGTTGTAATTTTAAAAATTATTTTGGATGTGGGTTTTACTTTAGTAAATCTGCCTAGGAACACGCTCCACCTCAGCTGGGGCATTTCCCTCAGGTTTTGTTCTGACATGGAGGTAAAAAGGGGGTGGGAGAGTTCTGATTCAAAAGGCAGAGCTTTGGCCTCTCCAGCACTCCCTGGCTCAGTGCTGGCACTCAGCAAATACCTGAGCTGAGCCAAAGCACCTAACTCAGTGTGGGAGCGGAGGTTTGCTGCCACAAATTAGGTAGGAATAGGGAAAACCACTGATTTCTGCCATCCAGCAGTTCTTTCCTGTTCTTATTCTCGTTAGCAATCTATGAAAAAAATATTGCAAGACTTGACTCTTCTGTCCAGAGCCAATAACATCTCCTGTGCCAGGTGGAGCAATAATTCAAAATAGAGCAGACCTAAGAGAGAGTTAGATGGGGTTAGGAAGCAAATTCCAGAACTCCAGCTCCACTGCACCTGGTTCCTCACTGCTAAAGGCTGAGTAAGGAGAAACTCAATATTGCTGCTCTGCAGCAACACTGGAAGATTGTAATTTCCATTCCATTCAAATTTTAACATGAAAAAAAGTATTTATGTGGCTTGATAAGTTCCACGCATCCTTCCCACCTGTTTCCATTTTAATGCAAAAATAGAAACTCTTTAGTTCATATATTGTTTCCAAGTTGGCAGAAGTCCCTGGGTCACTCAGTAGTGCTCTAACTTAGAGTATGATGTAGCTCTGTGTCTCTGACTAAAGAATGAAAGAATGAACTCTTGAGGCAAAGGGGTGCAGTGGTGCAAGACAGGTAATAGATGCCACAGATGGGCTTAGGCTGGAATTAGAGTCAGGTTCCCAACTATTGTTTGGAAAGGACATCAGAAAATCTGTTATCAGGGAAAGATATTATATAAAAATTATGTTTCTGCCTAAGAAATCAATGCTTAGCCCAGCTACGAAGACCCTCCCAAAAAACTTGTTCTTTGTTCAGTGTTACCAATCCAAAGGCAGCCACTGAGCTGCCCCAGCCTGAGGAGTGCTTCACATACAGCTTGTCAACATGGAGAAAGGTCCTTTTTTAAACTGTGGATGATGTCAAGAATAAAAGACTTTAGTGAATAATCCCAAATAAGGAGCAAACATTTAAACAAAGAGGCACTGTGGAATTTACAGACAAATGCATGAATTGGTCTGTTGTAAAATGGACAGCATTTTACTCAAGGGTGCAGTAGACACTTCCAGCCTTTCTTTCAAATTTCTACCAAGTGTTAGAGGCTAAGTGCTAAAGAAGATTAAAAAAGAGAGATGCTAATCAGTGATGGGATTGCATCTGTCCTGAGGGTTTTGATAGGTTCAGGTTGGACATCAGGAGGAATTTCTTCAGTGGCAAGGTTGGTAAACATTGCCATGGGCTGCCCAGGGAGGTGGTGGAGTCAGCATCCTTAGAGGTGTTCAAGAAATTACTGAATGTGGCACTCAGTGCCACTGTCTGGTTGACAAGGTGGTGATCAAGGTTGGCTCAATGATCTCGGAGGTCTTTTTGAAGCTCTGATAGGATGTGTGATAACTGATGCATTATCCCATCTCCAGCTCACCTGGATTGGCTTCAGTGCTGAGATCACTGTCCTGCAGCTGGTGAAAGGCACAGCAGAAGAATGGGAAAACTCAGCTGGACAGTCTGGAAGTCCCTGCACCTCCATCACCTCCAACCCAGCCACGTTAGACCTCCCCTTCTGTGCACAGAAATAACAGCTCCCAGCATGGCAGGGTGCTGATGTCACATGTGCAGTTTCTATTGCACTGCAGGAACACTGATTGCTTTTAAGCTTTGGAGTCAATGAGAAGAGGGAAAAAAAAAAGTAAAAAAGAACTCATTCTGCCTCAGCTCTTTGGCAGAAGAGCAATAATTTCAGTGCACACCCCTCAGCAGTGCTCTGCTGGGTTACAGCAGTGGTGTTGCCTGCAATGAAACACCACAGCTGTGCTCTGCTCTGCCTGAGATGGGAATGAAATGTTCTCTCCTCCTCTTCAGTTTGCAACACAGGCAACAGGATTTTGGATTACACTACCTGAGTGGTCAACATCCAAATTATTTATCCAGACGTAGTGCAGCAGGGCAAAGAATCCCACCCAAAAACCCTGTGGTGTTACTTCAAATATGTATCTGAGTATTTCCATGCTTGCACTCTCCTGTGTAGGTGTCTAGTGATTCCCACTGATTATATAACCATATGAACCATATGTTTTATTTTGCTCTTAAAAAAAAAAAAATTCAACACATTTCTGTGACATGTTAGATTGGCTAAAATAACACATATAATAATCCTCCCTGATTGAATTTAATGCCACCATTCCCTGATTCAGGATTAGGCCCCAGTGAGGAAAAGTGGAAGTGTGTGGAGGTGGTTGGGACTGTAAATGCGGTCCCTTCACACTGGGGACACACTGATCTCATTTAGTACAGAAATAATATTTTTCCATGACCTGGATGTACACAGATGGTCCAGTCCTGCACAGTACAGGAAAAACTCCCGCTGAACTAAGAAGAGGAAAATCAGGTTGAAGATTTGGGACTGCAATTGAGGTCACTACAGCAGGATCAGTGTGGTTGGAAATATGCAGATATTGCAGTTTTTCTTTGGAAAAAGCTGTGGTCCAAACACAGTGCTCAACTCTGAAGAGTCACAGCAAGAACTGTACAATTCCTGTAGTTTATCTCGACTCCCCTTCCACTGAGGCTCTGTGCAAGCACCAGGCTCATGTTTGTGATACAATTCTGCCGTGGATTATCTGCATGTCCAGCAAACAGGTTCTCCAGGTGCCAAGTGCTGCACAGAGCAACACCCAGAGGGGTAATGCTCAGAAACTCCTGATAACTCCGTGTGGCACCACAACAGAGCCAGGGCAAACTGAGTCACAAATGCTTTCCAAACACACAGTTTTCAAAGATGAGGCACAAGCTGAGTCTCAGCTGAAGTTTATCACAAGTTTGGCCCTTCCTGCCAAACCCTGGGACAGCTGACTGACAGGGAAGTGAGAATGACATGGAGTAACAGAGCAGAGGTGACATTTTGTGACATAAGGAAATGGCCTGGCAATGCCCTGTGGGGTTTCACACTGCCATGAGGGCTAAGCCTCCAGGAGAACTGGATCTGTACCACAGTACAGCAAGGGGAAAAATCTCTTCAGCCAGAGTGTGCAAGCAGGGCAGTTTCAGGTGGACTCACCTCCAGTGTCGCTGAGAATTCCATGACAAGAGGGCAGCTGAGGGCAGCAATGGGTATTTTCCAGGCACATCAAGCCAAGCCCACCTCAGCTCTCCTGCACTAGGGCATTCAGGGTAGATTCTGTGCATGTGGCTGGTGAACTTTGGGAATTCAGTGCCAAAGGTGTGCAGTTCACCTGTAAACAGAAGTGATTCTGTGTCTGCCAATAAAAGGCACTGTTGTAACTGAGTCTTTCTTACCAACCTGTGTTCCATGGTCTGCACGACCAACAGGGACAGACTGTGAGTTATTAAAAATAATAATAAGTCAACAAATGGCATATCCCTGCCTGGGGAATGAAATACTTGATAAACCAGATGGGCCTTCTTATCACTGATTTCTCCTGCTTACCCACTCAATATTGATAACATGCTCTGAGGAGTTCAGAGAGTGGTGCCAATAAACACAAATGCCTAAAAACTGTCTGCAACAAGGCTTCATGATAAGAGATGAGAAAAGAAAGTTCTTTCCTGCAGTTATAAGGAGTTAAAAGCTGTCTTTTTGGAGGATGGAATAAATCTCTGAACATTCACAGTCACTGGAGGTCACTGGTGGGTCCCCTCCAGGCCTTGGCTGGTGTCTGCCACACGTCTTCGTGTGAGAGAGGTTTCATGCATTACTTAGAACTGAATTGTTGAAATACTAATTTGATAGTGTTCAGACATATTCATAAATAGTCTGGTAAAAAGGATGAACAGAGAGAAGAGAAATTGTGCAGATGATGCAAATCTGGCCACAAAGCACTGCTGAAAGGGTTTGTGATCCCAGCCACTCAGTGACATGGCTGATGCAGGGCAGTGTCAACAAAGGCAGAGCACGTGTAGAACACTCACCCTCCCTGTACTTCCACAGATGAGCCCTAAAAATAACACTGAGCAAAGAGAGCTGGGAGGCCTCTGCAAATATCATTTAAAGTCCATCAGAAGAGACAACAATCAGGTTAGGAATGAGCTGGCAAAGAGGCAGGAACAAATCAGAAAACATCATTACAGCACTCCTCGGTGAAACTGCATCTCCATGGTAGTGTGTTTTCTGGCCATGGAACTCCAGAAGAGTTGGGCTGAACTGGAAAGCACAGGAAGGAAAGCGTTCAGGATGAGGAGAGATGGGCAACAGCTTCCACAAAGATGGAAAAATAAGCAGATGAGGAGCCTTCAGGGTAGAAAGGGGTGACAGAAGCAGCAGGTTCAGTAAAGGTCTGTCAGATCATGATTGACACAGTAAAAAGCAAATAGGAACTGGCTGTTCACTGGTTCTCCTAAGAATTAGAGGGACCTGGTGGTGCTGTCACACAAGAAGGTTTAAACCAACAGGAGGAAGTACTTTTTCATACAAAGCATAATTAAATTGTGGAACTCATTGCCACAGGATGTTGCGGAGGCCAAAAGTTATAAATGGCTTGAGAAAGGGATCAAAAACATTTGAGGAGGATAGATCCATGGGTGGCTGTTAAAACACACTGGTCTGGAGGCAGCCTCTGCTTCGGGAAGTCCATAAACCACAGATTGCCTGGAGCGAGGAGGGTACAGCAGGGGAGGGATTGATTCTGCATTGCCTGCAGCACCTCCTGGCTATGCTGGGAGATGGCATACTGGGAGATACTGGGATACTGGGAGATGGGATACTGGCACATGTGGCCTTTTGCTGTGACACTGGTCAGGTCCCAGCTCTGCTGCCTCTTCTAACCTTAATTAAAGAAAACCCCAAAAAACAACAAAAATACAACCTAAAAGAGAGGAGGGGGAAGAGGCAGCCCCAGCCCTCCACACACTGTTAGTAGGCAGCCTGGTCGTTGTTTTATTTTCTTTAGAGTGGACTTTGTGTTGCAAGTGGCAGGAAGCCATGAACCACAAAAATAAAATAATTCTAACCCTAGTGCTAAGTAAGGAAAACAAAGATGGCTCAGCAATTAGCAGCATTATATATGTTAGTACTAAGTAACAACAGATGTCAGGACTTGAGCCCTTTGCATTCCTCGCAATCCTTCGGAAACCAAAGCCTTTTGACGTCGCTATACATTATTGCAGTTATTTTGGGGCTGGGAGAACAGCAGAGGCTCTTTGAGTGCTCAAATATGTAGGTTGCTAGGACTGGCTGGGTCTTACCTGCATCTCCCTCCCCATCCTGTGTCCCTTGCTGCCTTCCCGGGCTGGTGTGTGCTGTAAACCCTGCTCTGTAAAGACATGCGCTGGCCATGAGTCATTAGCAAGCATGCGAAGCTAATTGGCAAAATACTCATAAAAGATTTTGAAGGTGGGTTAATTACAATTCATTACACTGTAAACTGTCCCCAGGCTATTGTTAAAAAATGCAGGAGTTTCAAGGTCCAGTATTTTATGATTCATTTTGCCATGCAGTGAAAAACAGACTCTATATCAAACTACATTCATTATAGTTAAGACCACAAAATCTTTATTGGTTTTCCCAACATTCCCTTCTTGTTATATGCATTCATATGGACTGCACATTTCTAGCAATTGGCAAGAAGGCATGAAATAAAATTTATTATATTTTCTTACCTTCTACTTGGTGTAACCTTAAAAACTGCCTGTTCTTGTTGCTTTACCTCTTCCCAACTCAGTTTGAGCTGATAGGATGGGACACCGAAAATAAACAGAGCGATGACTGGGAATGATTTTGCCATACTGATGGTTTGATGAACCTGGATGCTGCACGTGCACACAGGAATTTCAGCTCCAAAAGGATACTGCTAATGAAACAGAAATAGTTTATCTTTCTAATATAATAGATAATTTTTTAAAAAATTCAGAATGGACACAGTTTTACCAGTCGCTGATATTTCCACACGGAGACTCTTGTAACTAAGCCCAGGATGCACCTTCAGAGAGACAAAGGTACCACTTTATTCACATGAGTGATACTCCCCACATGCTCTGCTGGACCTTTGTCTCCTCAGAGCCAAATTCTCCAGCTCATAAAAGAAGATAACAGAGCCTTTGACTGTCTTTGCTGATGCCAAGACTGTCAAATACTAGTGAGTAACTTGGTATAATTCTCAATACTGCTGTGTTAAGAAAAATTTAATAGAGGACCCAGCTGTGACCCCTGTGGGAGCAAAGCCAAGCACTGCTCATCAGTGCCACCTTTGTGCCCTTCTCCAGGGTGCTCCTTATCTCCTTGTGCTGGCTGGCACTTGGGCTCTCCTTTGAGGTTTAAATGGTGCCATTCAGCCAGGCTTTGCTGAGCCCTGCTTCTGCAAATCCAGGGGACTCTCCTGGGCCGGCCCTGCCTGTGTGTGACTGCACCCAGTCCTGCTCTGCAGGTACAAATATGTCCCTCAGAGACTTGTTGTGGGCATTCCTGGCTTGGCTGAGCTAATTTTGGGGTTAACACATAAGCGTATCATTATTGCAAAGTAAATTATGGAGGTAGCCAGGGACTACGGCTCTCCCCATGAAAAATGTTGATGACATGGATGGATTTTGTTCTTTCAGTTAATATTTTACTTTTTGACTTCTTTGAGGTGATGGGGAGAGGAGGAATACTGAAGAAATCTCTCACTCAGGCAATCATTGAATTGCTAGTCTTAGTTTTTTCTTGTTGAAACCTCTAAATCTTTCAATGAAACGGGACATTTTTGGAGGCAAAGTTTTTCATTCAATTGAAAAATGCCTTCTCTATTACGATAGAATATTAATAGCAAAAACCAACCCAAACCCTTCCAGCTTGAAATTGGCCATGTGGGAATATCAGTTTGTTCTGGTAAGACTCCATAATGGATTTATTGCAGCGTGCAATGTTTTTGTTTGCATTAACGTAGTGTGAAGTGATAAATATCTTGGGTTGGTTCTTTTGTCTGAGGTTTCTCTGGGAAACTGAATTTTCCTAAATGACAGTGTCAGAACTGCCATATTTTTTAGGACCAGGATTCTGGCTCCTAGCAGAGAAATGCAGAGAAGAGAGAACACTGACGTGAGCATTTGTGATACTGGCCCTGGGTGTTTTGCCAGGCTCCACATCTGCTCTGCCACCCTGGGGCTGATCCCTCCCCAGTGATGTCACTGGAAGCTGCCATATTGGGAATGGAGCTCGAGGGGTCACCTGTGCTGCAGGATTTACAATGGGAGCATTTTCCTACCAGGAGATGCACCACATGGATGTGACTCTTGCTTCCCCTCCTGAAATGGTCTGGTGGGGACCAAGAACTGGGCAAATCCCAGAAGGTTTTCCCAGCACAGCAGCCAGAGCTCAGCTGAGCGTTGGGAGCAAAGAACTCAGAAATCAGAGTTCAGTGACAGTGATATTTATGGGTACTCTGACTAATCTCTGTGCCTGGGACCTAACAACTATCTCCAAAAACATCAGCAAATATTCTTTGGCCTTGTTGTGTTTTGGTAAGAATTATAGCTGTTCCTGTTGCCATCTCACCTGGAAGCAGCACATGGAGCAACTTCAGCAGCTTCACTTCGTGACATTTAGCAATGTCAGTGCAGTCATTGGACAGATGGACCAGTGACTGAAAAGGAAACAAAGGAGGAACAAATGAGTGACCAAACTTTTCCAAACTCTCCCAGATATTTGTTTCTAATGATGGGGATATTTTGCAAGAGGCAGGTGTCAGTATTATGTACTGAATTCTTTATTCTCCCTTTGGTCTCATTATAAACGTGGTGTTTGTTTTTAAACTAGGCTGACCCTTTTCATCACTTCTTTTTAGGGTCATTACTCTGTAAGGCTCACCGATGCTGAATTTGGGCAGGACATTTTAGCCACATTATAATCTATAGAATACAATATATAATATGTGAAGCTCCAAAATTTCAGAGGCTCCATTAAGAATACTGTGCAGAAATTGGGATTTTTGCCATTGGCTTGAGTGGCTCCAAAATTATACCCTTGCTGCTCCTTGGAAGTAATTTTTGATTTGGAAATCATCTTGACATGTGCTGTGATCCATTGCTCTCCAAGGAGATTCCTGCTACTTCATTGTTTCAACAAGGCTGTAAATAAGAGAAGAGCTTTACTCAACCAGTGCTCCTCCAGTCCCAGCTCAACTCAGAGTACTCAGGAATGGGCAACAGCAAAATATTAATCAAATTCCTTCAAATCTCAAAACAAATGCTAAGTAGAGCTTCTCCAAGGCTGCAGAAAACTCTGCATGGGAAACTGTCAACATTTCTATTTAACATATTGTCTCAACATTTGGCATCTGTGAATCAACTGGTGAAGTGTTCAGGAAAATATCATTTTTTCAGATACTAGGAATATATATCTATGTTTATACACCTGAAATGTAAACATCCTTCCATCTCAAACAGACATGCCACCTATATAAGGCTTTTCCTTGCCAACTATGTGTGTGTATACGTGATTTTTATATAAGAGGGAAGTTTTCAGCCAGCTCCAGCTGGGGGCTAGTTACCTTTAAGGCAGAGCTGTTTTTCACTTGTTTGTTTAACAAAGTGCATTTTGACAAATGAGCTTTCCTCACCAGGAGCTGGACACCCCAAAACCTGCTCTAGGATGTTCTGCCTTTGGGATTGGCCATCCCTGTTGGTGCTTCCAGTCTCTGCCATCACTTAAGGTCTCTGGACTTTGCCATGCAGGTTTTTAGGGAGAGAGCTGGGCCCACCTGGCCATCTGTGCCAAAAATCCTGTTGGCCTCAGCAAACCTGGATTTCACTCCCAGTCCCTGGAACATTTTTACAGATATGCAAATAACACACTGTCCCTTAATCTCCCTTAATTAAAGCCTCCCCCTTTTGCACTGTCCATGGTATTAATCTCCAGCTTTTTCAATCCCTGCTCTCATTCCAGGCCCAGTGGAAGGACCCTCCTCCTCTGCTTCCACTGCAATTCATCCAGGTTGGTGGAAGTACCTCACTGAAGGTCCCTCACATAAAGTGCTTCCTCCAGTAAATTCAAAGGGATAAAATATCTCACAATTGGCTTTTATAACCGTATGAAGAGAAAAGTAAAAAGTTGCTGACTTTAGCAGAGATGTGCAGCACTTCCCCTCAGCAAGCCAAACCCAGCGACTCAAAGCAGGAAAAGTGTCAGAAATGACTGCACACACGAGGCACCACTGTCCAGCTATGTGTGACAGCACAGCCACCACTTTTGGAGCCAACAGCTTGCTAGCAGAGATGCCATCTTCATCATCTTTGCAACCCTGATGGGATCACTGTCTTCCTTGAGTGAATTCAGGTGCCCTGTGTGACCCTTCCCACTGAGAAGATGGAGCAGCACCACTGGATTTGCTCACCGTGTTTATGTCACGAGGAGCACCTCCAGGCAGGGCACTCTTACAGCATTTCTGTACAGTGTCTGATAGAAGGCCCTTGCCTCAGCTCAGCCAGTGCTACATCGAGACAAATAGCAGTGCTTGGCAGGCTGCACATTTCCAGCTAGAAATCTAACACCAAATAGTTCTCATTCTCTCCTGCTCTTGGCACTTGGCCTTATTCGGGATGATTTTGTTTTGGTTTGTTTTTTTAAAGACCGTACAAGACCAGATGCTGAGGGGCCTCTATCTCTGATTGCCATTACAGTTTACATTTCACTCACTGGCACACTGTCTCAGAAGTGTCCCAGGGTTTCCCCTTCAGATTTTAAACCAGCAGAAAGCAAGACAGCATGACCTCTCTCTGGTCCTGGAGCTGCAGCTGTAATCAGAAGCTTTATGATGAAGTTCAGCTGGAAGAGCAAAGGAGAGGAGAAAAAAAAAAAAACAAAACGCAAACCAAAACGGGAATGCCATCAAAGTCTTTCAAAGCCAGAAATTCATTTTACCTTTGTCGATGGCTGTGGTTTTCAAGGATAAAGATCAAAGTGCTGACCGTGGGCAGAGCTCTGACAAACGCTGAGCTCAGCCTGTGGAAGCCTGGCACTAGTGCCACAGTTAGACTGTGTCTAGACGAGCATGGGGTGCTTGTGCCAGCTCTGGCAAACTTGGCACCCGAGTGCTTGCATCAGAGCTGGAGCATGAAGAGTGAGGCATCCAAACTGCAGAGGGGAGAGAGCAATCTGACTCCAGCAGAGTGGAATTGGACAAAGGAAGTTTAGGGGAAAAAAAAGGGACAACCAACCAAAAAACCCCCCCGAAAAACCAACCCATGGAAAACTCATCCACAGAAAGACAGCTGAGGTGCACCCCATCTTCCAGGTTTTTGCATTGTGATTAACGTACACAGAAAGCTTAGATAACTGGGGGAAAGTAATGCCAAATTTTTATCAATACAGATGAGCTGGCTTCATACTTCTCCAGCCCTTTCATGTGGAAATGAGACTGCATTTGATGGGGCCAAGCCCATGTTTGAAATAGCTCAGCTGGGATGTGCTTGTGGTGAGAGTTCAGGTGCCTGTGCAGAGAATCCTACAGCTGGACCCTTCCTGGGGACACAGAGTGCCTCCAGCTTCCTGCCTCTTCATCCTGGGAAGGACAGAAAACTCTTGCTCCATGGGATAAACACACACACCAAGCCTGAGCTGATGGACTGTGCAAGGGACAGGGTGGGTTTGGCTGCTGAGGGACCCCATATTCCTCCACATTCTCTTGCACCGACCCTTAAAGATCCCCCTGTGCTGCCATGTGCCAGAGGAGGAGGTGGGTAAATGGGGCAGGACACACACACAGGCTCAGCAGCTCAGCTTGTCACACCTGGGGCCCTGCACGTGCTTGCTCTGGGGCTGCAGGCTGGGACACAGGATGTCACACAGGCTGGGCACAGGGATGAGCTCTAGAACCACTGCGTGCTGCTGGACAGCCCCACCACCAGGGCAGCTCAAAGCTCCCCAGGGCCTTTAAACCAAACATTTCTCCTCACGGTTTCTCCGGCTCCACCAGCCACAACAAGTTCAAAAGAAACTGCAGATTGATGTGGGCAAACATGATCTCCAATGGATGAAGACAGACCAGAGGAGATATTTTCATAAAGCAGCTGGTTTCAGCCGTGCTTCACAGCAGGGAATGTGCTGCCCATTGTCAGGAATACTGCGTAGGACTTGCTGGAAACAATGAGCTCAGAGACCGCTCACAGCTATTCTCAGTCGTGCTCCTGACTCACCTGCATGGCCTCGGGTGAGGTACTCACAGATCTGTGCCTCAGTTTACCCACTGGTAGTGGCAGAGATAGTAACAGTCTCACAGAGTGGTGAGAGAATTCGTTAATTAATATTTGGAAAACAGTTTGTGCCTTGACGTCTTTGTGCCTTTACTTACCCATCAGAGATAATAACTGTCTCATGGAGAGGTACAAGGATTAATTAATTATTTAAAAAGCAGTTTGAGATTCTTGGATGAAAGGTCCTATGTGAGTAACAGATATCATTAAAAACATCTCCTGGTCCTCTGTGAAGTAAAAATAAAGCTGTAGCTTCTTAGTCATTCAAATAATTAAACCATAAATACTATTTATTTTAATCTTCTCTTTAAAAAAATAATCTAATCTAGGCAGTGATATCAGCCAAATAATGAAAAATGTTTCAAATTCAGGAGACTTATCAATTTGAAGAGCTTGATTCTTAATTGCTTTTTGATGTCTATCAATGGAAAGTGAGAGCAATTGTATTTACTGATGCTGGGGCAGCTGGGGGCACACCCACAGCTCCTCTGCCTGCACACTCTCCTGGGCACAGCAGCTGTAGCTGCACAGGGTTTCTCACACTCTCCTATTTGACTTGCTAACCAACAGGGAGGTGCAGAACAGCCCATCTTACAGGCATATAAAGGCAGCTTAAAGGCAGCTTCCCCCAAAAACGAGGGTGCACTGAAATAGGGCTGCAGGAGCAACTTCTCCTCCTAGAAATGGTGGCAAGGGGACAACTGGACCAGGAAAAGGCACCATCAGCCCTCGATCCAGTCAGCCCTTTGCACCCTGGGCAGCTCACACTGCCTGTTTCCTAAAACTCAGCACTGAGTGAGTCCTGTGCAGAGACCCCACAGCAGTACTCACCAGCACTGCACAGGAACTGCAGGAGAAGGGATGGGTCTATATTTAAATCCATCTTTTATTTAGACAGGTACATACTAAGTGTGGAAACCCCTCTGGGGACTTACTGTAAATTGGGGCATAAAATACATGCATTTGGCCCATTCATCTGTCTTTGTCTCTAGTTTTTGTGCATGTTTTTGTTTTACAAAGTACAGAGATGAAGCAGAGGCTTGCAGGATCAAGTTTTTAATTGAAAGGAGCCTCTTTTAAAGTGTAACTACTGCTGGGAACCTGCTGTGCTGGTCACCCCAACCACCACCCCACAAAGCCTCCCCTAAGCTCAGAGGGCCTTGTCTCACCCTTTCCATGGCCTCCCACTCCTCTCTGCCCGTACAAGATTTTGCAGCAACCACCAGTAGCCTGTGTGGGAATGTGGGGAGGAAGAAAGGATGTAATTGCCTTCCTGAGCCCCAGCGCTTTCATTAGTTAAATGTCCTCCCATCTTTCCACAGCTAGTCCAGCTTCTACTGAATTTTCATCAGGCCAGAAGAGGCCTTTAGGGCCATTTGAAAGCAAGCATCAGATAAAAGCGATTGTCATCCTCCTTATGCGGCAGGCAGGGAAGCAGACACGGGCAGACTGGTCACACAGGAAGGAGAGAGAGGAGGGACCCGGTGACTCAGAGCTTTTGACTCCCAGCTGTCAGCTTGAGACGCTGCTCCAGCCAAGCATAAAAGCACATGGTTATCTCTCAACTCATGAATAATCCCATTGATTTAAGCCATAAACTCCAGCATCCAGGGATTCACCATCTGACTATGCTCACCAAGAGTGGATAAACAGGAGTACAGGTCTGGGTATTCCTCTTGACATAGAGGAATGGCAGCAAATCGTTTCCCTGGTTCAGGTTTCTAAGAGAACCAGCAATGAGGATGAAGAAGTGGCTTGGTCCCCAGGATGAGGAGTCCCTCAGGGGTGATGGAGGTCTCCCCTGATGGAGGTGTATGCTGGTGGTGCTGCCTGGTGACATTGACCTCAGTGGTGATTCCCCAGGCACGATGCCCAGGTGATGTGATCCCAGTCCCCAGGCTTGGCTGGACATGAAAGAGGCATTTGCACATAGGATGATACCCAGTGTCTTCTCCGAGCTGGGGTTACTGAGTTCTTCATCCCTGTGCTCACACAGAATTGGGGAATGCCCTAATTGTGAAGGAATCTCACTCAGAATCAGAGATGTCCTTCAAAATTCAAATACCCAGTTCAGGGTACAATTCACTCCCCCATGGCTCCTTCTAGCTTTGCCCTTCTAGCACAGGGCTGAGAGATCAAGGTAAACAAGAAGGAAGCTTCATTCCTGTTCTGATGGGAGAGTGAGTGAAGCAACCTAAATTATGGTGGTGTTGCTACCAGATAGTCAAGCATTGTTCCCTTCTATTATGCAAAGTAATAGTTTCACAGACAGAGGACCAGAGACACCAGAGTTTTTGGGAAACACATCCCATAGCTGACTGAAAAGTGTGTTTTACCTTTATCTGTTGACACAGGATTTTAGTTGGATGTCTGCTGTTCACCTCTTCCCCAGAGGGGAAAGGTGTCAATTCTGAGAAGGACTTTGAACCCAAAGAAAATGAGGTCATTCTGTTAGCAATTTAAAGGGTAGGGTGTGGGGTTTTGCAGACTGGGACAGGAGCTGGTGGTTTAAATAAAATGTTCAATAAACCTGGGCAAAGCCCATTTTGCTTCTATTTATGAGAAGCTTTCAGTTTGGTCCTTTGCAGCCTTGTGATCTCTCAGCTGGAGATGTGTGAGCTGAATGGACCAATCCCCATTGCCTAATATGTCCAAATATTCTTCCTGGTCTGCATCCATCTGCTGCCTCATGTCATTATGGCATGTTGACATGAAAACTGAAGGTGTGAATGGAAAGCTCCTTCTGCTGGCTTTAGCTCACGACAGCTCAGATATGGGTGCAATGCTCCCCTGGACACTGTGTGAGGCTCAGTGTGTGCTGAAGCAGTGCTGGAACACATTTCTGGGGCTGACGCTTCCAAGGGGGCTCCAAGATATAAAAATAGGCCAGGCTTCCCTTATGGCTTCCCAATAACTGAAATCCAAGTGATTAAACCTCAGTTAGGAAGGGTGGCCCTTGTCATCACTCAGCTATGGGGTTTCAGCTCTTGGCTAGTTTCTGAACCAGCTCCCTCTGAGACAGGAAGTTCTTTAAGAATCAGTGGCCAATACTGGATCAAATTCATCCACTTGCACTTGGTTGCAGATTCCCCTAGCACAGATGCTGGAGTTTATAATCCACATTTAATTTCTCCCTCTTTCATTTTCCCCTCTAGGAATACAAGAAGAAACAAAACCAAGAAAGGACAGAAAAGATGGAGGAGCCCCACTAGTGCCTGGCTACTGAGGACTTGGCAGTCTGACTCCTGCTCCAAGCCTTTCCTTCAGACTTCTGCCTGACCTCAGGTAAACTGCACCACAGCTTCCCCATTGCTCAGAAACAGTTTAATGCACCAATCATTCCATAGCATTTATAAATCAACAGGTGGGAAGCATCACCTTGGAGCCAAGCACCTGTAAAATTGCTTGCTAAGGTATGTGCTCTCAAATTCAAGGCATGGAAAACCCAAGGGTTTCATAACAAAATGTGGAAAACCCCCTACAAATATTCCAACACTCCCTTTCAGGCCACACCCCAAAAGCAAGTGAGACTGTAATGGACAAATCCTCCCCTGGCAGGGGCCCAGAGCCAGAGCACCCTTTGCCCAGCCTCAGCCTACTTCAGCCCATGCAAAATCCCTGTGGGAAGAGGCTGGCACGGCCCAGACACTCCATGGCACTGTCCCTGTGCTCATGGCAGCAATGCCAGCTCATGGTTAGCGTCTCGGTGTCTGGCCAAGCATGGCAGACGGCTGTCTGAACCCGGGACCTGGGAAAATGGGGATAACATCAGGAAAAAACAAAAACATCTTACATACCTACTGCTCCCTCTCACCCCGCTCTGGGAGATGCCTCCTTGCCGTGGACTGAGTCAGTGCTTGCTCCTGTGGTCCCTCAGCTCTCCATGGAGCTGCTCCCTGCTTCAGGCTTGGGGCTCCTGGCATGTGGCATCCCAGGGGCTGTGTCCCATCTGCTGCTACAGGCAGCACTGGCACAGTGGCTTGGCTATTTGCAGCTTGTTTGGGCTGCTCTGGCCCCGCTGTGTGTGTGTGAATGCAGCTCCCCAGCGGGTCAGTGGGTCAGGATGGAGCAACAGCTCCTGCCCAGGAGAATTCGCTGGCTCCTTTGAAAAATCTCCCCAGATGCTCATGGGATCTTAGGTTACCACAAAGTATCTGCCTGGATCTGGCCTTTGATTCTCCACTCTGTAGCTTCATTCCAGGCTGGCTGGGGCAGTGCCTTTCCCTCAGAGACCACAACTGACAGTTCTCCTCTCAGGGAGAGGGAGGAATGGGGCAGTGGTTGCATTTTGAGGGTGGGGAGAGGGAAAGGCTGTTTGAGGCCATGGGGCAGCTGCAGGGCTGGTGAGGATGATCAGGAATCACCTTTTCCCTTCTCTGGGTGGGATGGTGAGGTGGATGTCTCACCTCTGCCAGCTGTAACAAACACGGGGGGCTGAGCTCTAGGTGAGAGGTGACGTGTCACCTCCCTCACCTGCTCCACTGCTCAGAGTGGCTTCATTCTGCAAAAAAAAAAGCACAGACAGAGAAGCCAAGTGGGAATTGCCAAGTGGGAATTCAGTTTGCATTAACTCTGAGAGCTGGCCAAAGAAAGACAGAACATCCAGCTCAGGACAGTTTTCAAGATTTAGACACTTGGCTTCACGTTTTGGTATGTTCAAACACGATCTGTCAGCTCCCATCAAGGGAAACAAGGGGAAGAACAAACAACTCAGCCTGCTAAAGTCAGGGCTGCCATGGTTAGAAAGTTCATGAAGCACATGGCTAAAAATAGGTTAGTCTGAACCCATGATGTGAAAACAACTCCACACTCCACAACTGGATATTGTGGGGTTCCTTTCTCTCTTGTTGTGCTAAGTCCTGCAATATTAGGAAGTGAAATGCAAAACCAGCTCTTAAAAGTAATAATAACCCTCCTACCAGAATTAAAGCTCGGCTGTGCAACTTCCATGCTCCTCAGCCATGTATTTGTGTTTGAGAAAATTCATGGTAAAGATTTTACTTACCTGAGCTTTGGATGCCTCCATTATTAGTAGGCCACAAACGAATTGAGCGAATGATGCAAAAATGAGTGCCAATAAAATATCTACACGAATTCTTCATCCTGTGTGAAACTTCTTTTATATATATGCATATACGTAATATTATAAATAATAGGAATTATGCTCATATTTTGTACTAGGGATGTAAACACTGGTCCCAACAGCAGTGGCAAATGAACCACTCACATTTTCTGATTGCATAATTTGCCTAGAGGATGGATACATAATTACACTATAATTAAGTATAATAAACAGAGAAAATGATTTGAGAAGGAAAAATTATCACAGCCTCAACCACATCAGCCAGAAGCTCTCTTCTAATTAAGTTATTTTATTAAACAAAATGTTTTTAAGGTGGGTCTGCTTTGAAATTGTACATTATAGCCCATGTAATGCAATTTACTTTATAAGTAAAGCACAGCTTGTGTATGGACAGATGATAGCTGATAGGACTCATGAAACACAGAGCCATTGGTCCAGCCCAGCCAGGTGCTGAGTCCCTCACAGCCCTGGTGCAGGGAGCAGACCTGAGTGCTGCTGTGGGACATTGCAGCCATTCATGTGCACTCACTCACGGGCTCTTGGGATGTTACTTGCTTGTTTGGGTTTCTTTCTGATTTAAGGGAGAGATGAGAGCACCAGTTAATTCTGATGCTGTCATGCTGTAATGATACAGTGGAGGCAAAGGACAAGAAAAGTGGCAGCTCAAACTGGCCCAGATAAATGATGGTGTTTGGAGTAGAGTTTTGAAGCACTATTTCCTCTCAAAAGCTTTACCCCCACGGTGGAGCTCAGTGCTTGATGAGATGAGAAGATGGAGTGGGCTTTAATGTTGCTGTGGCAGAAGAAATCCAGATCACTGGATCCTGAACTAAAGGACTCAGGAGGATCCCCTGATCTGCTCCTGTACATGGCAAAGGCCACCACACACCTCCAGCTCATTCCTCTTACAACTACAGCTGATTTTTTCAAACACTTGCCTCAAGCTACTCAGGGACTACAGGACCCTTGGGGCATTACTCTGCAGGAAGCTACTGCTCCTGTTCCCCACCACCACAAAAAGTAAAGCATGTTCAGCTTCAAGTTTCAGCCAGAAGATGTCTGGATAGAGCTGCCTGATTTCCCTTCCTCTTGTAAGTACTTGGAGATTGTGATCAAGCCTCTCTTCAAGCCTCTCTCCTGTAAGCTCACTGCCATCTGATACCGATCTCTGCTGGTTTCCTGGCTCTTCAAGGCTCCTCCAGCATTGCAATATTCTTTGGGAAGATCTCTGTGTATCAGCAACCCGATTTCTCAGCTATTCACTCCCTTCTTCAAGGTTTACTTGCAATCATCTAGGTTTTCTTTCATTTCATTGTAAGAAACAGCATAACTTCAGTAGCACATCCTGTTGGTACCCACTTGGGATGGGATTTAAGAATGGATTTGCATCTCAACATAGGAGAAAATCCCTGGACAAGGCCAGGTTGGACGGGGCCCTGAGCAGCCTGATCTAGTGGGTGACATCCCTGCTCATAGCAAGGGTGTTGGAACCAGATCTTTAAGGTCCCTTCCAAACCAACCCATTCTATTCTATGATTCCAAGGGCAATCAGGGAAAGAAGTAACTGTGTCCTAAAGTATCAGCAGTGCACAAGGGCAGAAGGTCCTTGAATTCAGACTGTTGAAAAACACGTTATGAGAACACCTCCGGCTGCCCAGTGAAGATCTTTCTCCAGCTCTGCCCACTGCTCACTCTCATAACAGAGAGCAGTGTGGTGGCCAAGAGGAATCTTCTCGTTTGGAGTTTTCCACTTTAAAGTATTTGCAGAGCTTTGAACCACAAAGTGCTGTGGGTTACTGATGGATTGCTGATGTGTGTGGTTACAGGACGGCCCGGGGTCTGTATCCTCCTCGTGCCCACTTCAGCTCCTCTCCCCATCTCAAGCACTCTCGGGTGAGAGGTGACCTGGTTTCAATGAGGAGCTGCCATGACAAGTCACGTGGCACTCACAGACATTGCAAACTCAAACCAAAGAGTCATTCTCAGATGCTTGGCAAACGCCAGACCACAGAAACTCAATGTGTCGTAAGATTCCACTTGGTCCCATAATGATGGGTGGGAAAAAGGAGGAGGATTATCCGTAGACCTCAAAGTGTTTTACAAAGGGAGACAAATGCTGCTATTCCCATTTATTGGATAGGGCAATGGCAAGCTGAGACTTGCATGAAGTCACCCAATTAATCAGCCAGAAAACTGCCACTGAAACCCATGCTCTGGTCTAAACAGGTTCTCACAGTGCCCTCATCACTGGAATATCTGAGTACCCTCCAGTAGCACATGAAGAGAATTTGGGCATGTCCATGCTGGCCGAGGCAAACAGCTGCCTGTCCATCCAGCCCCCTTCCCAGCCAGCTGGACAGCAGCCATCTCCAGGTGGAATGCAGTCACATTCACACCATGCTGAGCCCGGATGTACAAACCCCACCACAAGCTACCCCAACCCCCACCTAACTCAGCTCTGTGGCTTCCAGGGTGCAGCTTGGTTATGGGGCATGGACAAAGCAGATGTGAGACTATCTCTGAGAGCAAACAGATATTTCCTTATTCTAAATCCAATTTCATCATCTGTAATGCCCTTCAGAATATTTCCTTGTGCTTTAGCTCCCACTGAGATGTGGAAACAGAGCACAAATGTGTTGGTTATCTGGTCGTGGCTCCTTGGAGAAGAGATTTGGAAGATGACACTTAAACAGGGATATTTGGATACACTACCATAAAAAAAAAGAAAGAAAACATCCCAAATATATTTAGCAAGACAGGAAAAAGGAAAGAGAAGGAGGGCATCTCTAAACTCAAGATCTATTTGTCATGAGCAGGAGTACTAAAAACTAGGTAACTTAATGACCTGAAGGAAGACTAGCTGTTATTACAGGGCATTATACTGGCAAAGTTCCTGTACACCACAACAATAATTCTCTCCAGACTTCTCTTCCCTTCCAAAGCATGAGGAAACACCAGCACATTTAGCCTCAATTCCCTGGCAGGCAGCATCACTTCCTTGTGAGAGCTGACACAGCCATGGGAAGGCTGCTCTTTGCAGCAGCTACAAAAGCCCTGTGTGGTGACCCAGCAGGTCTGACGTAGAGCTGAAGAAATGAGTCCTGCTCCAAGGAAGCTAAAAATCCCAAGGTGCCCCGAGAGCTCATCCTGGACTACTCATGCTCCCATGTTTAGAAATCCTTTGAGGGTTGCTGAGTTCACATGAACCACTCCCAGCTCTGGAAGTCCAGCTCCGCTCACCCTGACTTTGTTTTCCTCCTTGGGCACCGTCTGCAATGGGCCACTGAGCAAGGTGGGCTTTGCTCTGATGCTCTCCCCTGTCTCTGGATCCAGATCCCTGCTGTCAGGGATCCAGTGGCTTCATTAACTCATCCCCCTTCTCCTGGGTCTGCAGGGCAGCACGGGGCTCTCTGCAGCTTTGCATTTGCTGGACTTTTGTGCAAAGTCCTGAGTGAATAATGTACAACTCGTGCCTGTGCAGGGAGGGCACAGGGGCTGCTGGAATAATGGACCTGGTTCACTTGGCCACAATCATCCAGGAAGTTCGTGCCAGAGCTGCAAATAAAATCCACACATTTTGCCTTTTGGGGTTGTGTCTTCACAACAACACTGCTCTTCCTCTGGGCATCTGGGCTTGTTGTCTTATTGGGATGAGCTGCTCAGCAAGTCTCCTTAAAGGGAAAGAGCCACACTTCCATTCTTTAGAGAAAATGACACCACCTACATAGGAAAACCCCATAGATTCTTGCAATTATTGCCATGCATGGACAGATTTCCCTCCCTTTGTGATCTTTACCACTTCCTCACCATATGGAAAAGGCCTGATCCTGATGAAAATACTCATGGTTCCAGAAATGCCACCCAGACAATGTTGATTTACCTCCACAAAGGATGTGGCCCAGTGCTTTTGGCCAGACTTTCCTGCAGGCAGCCAGTCCCATCCCTGCCTCCTCCACCCAGAAAGCTGGGGAAGTCAAGGGACAATAACTCTGCAGCTTCACCTGGCCCACCCAGGGAACAGCTATTTCTGTACAGACACAGAAAACCCAAGCCTTGTCCCTTTAATCTAACATCTCATGCGTGTTGCTAAACCTAATTTGAAAAAAATAAAAAAACACAACCTGAAAATAGCATTAAAGGAAGCAGAGGATTTGAACTGCACTATATTTTTAAGATAGTCTTTCTGGAAAACACTGTATTTAAAAAATGCCCCTTTTACCATGAAGTTTCTGAAACTATAGTGCCATGCCAAGCTCCTGTGAGATAGGGCTTGTAATTTGGAACAGAGTAATGGAGTAACACAGTTGGCTTTGCATTAAGAGGCAACGTGTCTATCTCATATTGCTCCCACTCCACAGGGGTTTGGGACTATCTGTGTGGAAATCAAAGCTAAGAGCAATGATGACGATGGCAGCTCATCCTCCATGCCTGACAGAGGGATGGTATCTCAGGATACAAATCTCCCTGGGGCTTTGGAGGAAAAAAACACCACTTTTGAGAATTTAAGGTCCCCTATCTCCCACATCTGCAGGACTGTTGATTTAAGGTGTGAGCCTGTAGATGTGTGTGGGAGGGCAGCTGTTGAGCTGTGGTGGGCAGAGGCTGAACACTGCACCCTCCTCTTAGGGGAAGTTACACCAACTCATCCTAACAACTATCTTATTCTAACAATAAGTTCTCATTCCTTCATATTCACTTCACATATTCCTATTAATGGCATGGCAAACCAGTGAAACACAGAAGTTTCTGTGGTGGTTTTATGGCAGGCATAAATATCTGTGTAGGAGCCTTTCAGGCCTCTTTGCATTCCCAGAGCAAAGACCAGATCTGACTTTGGATTTTTAAATTTTCTTCCAATTTGCTGCTGCGAAATCTGACAGCCAGGCAGTCTGCCTTGATCCTTGGTGTGGATCTCCTGTTGCACTCCCCTCTGTCTACCCAAGCCTCAATAGGGGCAAGTAAAATTGCTGTCCAGAACCATTACCACAGCACCTCAGGTCTGTTAATTCTCAGCAGTTTCCTCCTGGAGCTGTGGAACACTTTGACCCAATTTCAAAACTTGGTATAAAGCATATATCCATAAGGGGAGCACACACACTTGGAGCATCTGCAAAAACATATGGCAGCTCCACATCCCACTCAGCAGTTTCCTGGGCTGAGCACACACAAGTGCAGGCTTTGTGAGAACCAGCAATTTCTGAGCACTGTGTTTCTGCTTCTCATCCCTGAACCAGTCTTTCCTTGTCTCTCTCAGAGATACCACTGCCCTCCTAATCTGGCAGTTCTTGCACAGAGTCTTTCCCAATCCTTACTCTTCCACAGCCTTTTTCACAGGTGAAGCTCCTCTCTGGCTGCCCTGGAAATCTCTTTCCTCACCTTCCCATTGCAAACAGAGGTGTTGTGTTATCTCTGCCTCATCCCAAATGGTGAAAAGAACCATTTCTAGGATCAGTAACTACACTTCAGATATCTTGGGACTGTGCTGGGCTGCTAATCACCAGAGCTCATTGCAAATTTTTCCAGCTAAATCTTTTGTTTAATGAAAGATGTTTTGCCACAGGAGCCGTTTTCCTTAAATATACTTCTTTGAAGCAGAACTTCTAAAACTTTTGGCTGTTGTTTCTGACAACGATATCATTTTTCCTCTCTTATCAACATTTTCTGTGCAAACATACCCACCTATCAGCGTGTTTTCCATGTCAGCAACCAAACTGGAGTCCAACATTCCTTCTACTACTGCCAAGAAAGCAACAAACCCCACAGAATGGATTTAAACAAATCACGTAGGTGTGGAGAGACCCTTCTGCGTCATTCTGTGCCTATGCCACTCATGGGACACAATAGTTTAAATTCTTGGACACTCCCAGAGATGGAGATCTCTGCATCGTCAGTTCCAGCATCTCCTGCTCTTTATGGAAACAGCTTTCCTAAACTCTCACCTCCTCTTGTTCTTTCCCATGCAAACAGACCCATGACCACTGCACTCTTTTACCCTTTCAGCTACTGTCTTCACAAGTGAAGCCTCTCACAGCTGTCCCCAGTCTTTTCTAGACTAAACAAATCCAATTTTAAAAATAATTCCTTACTTGTTTTGTGAAACCTCTTATCAGTCCTGTTGCCCTCCTCCACACTTCCTCCAGAGTTTACATCTTTATTTGAAGTCTGGAGTGTGGATCTGAGGCCTGGGCCTCTCCAGCACGATGAGGACCTCCATACAGAGGGTGCTCTTAATATCCCTTCCAATACCAAGTATCTCTCTGGCCACAGCATCACATGGTAGACTTGGACTGGAGCTTGTGCTCTACCAACTCCTCTGGCATAATGACAGGACCTTGACCTGATTCCTTATGTGTATTTTTATTATGCACTTACATTATTTCACCTGAGGTTATTTCTAAAGTGTATTGATGAACATTTAAGAACATTTAAGATCAACTCTCCTCCCAAAGTTGGGGTCTTCCAACCTATTTTGTTGTGTAACCTGCTACTCCACCATCCAGACAGTTAACAGAGGTTTAAATGAACAGCAGTGAGCAGTGCAGACTTCTGTGGAAGGTCCTCTCATTTTGATAGTGAATCATGCCTGCCTAATCCTCAAGGGTGTTATTCCAACTGATGGCAGAAAAACAGCAATTATGTTGATAGGTATCATTTCTGATACCAAGAGCAGTCCAAAGAAGACTGAAGCCAAGAGTGATACCAGTGAATAAAAGGTGAATCCCTATTCATCCCCTGTACCGAGAAACAGGCTTGAGCACCAAGCCCTGAAACTACACTCTCTTTTTTTTTCACAAGAGGACAGCAGAAAAGCTGGATTATTCATGGCTCTGAAAGCAGAATGGGCACATCAGTATGCCCCTAAAGCCAAGATGATGAGCTAACCAACTCTGTATTGTTAGAAGAGTCCCCACCTACACTTTCACACAAAGGGCCGATTAGCTCATGCAAAACTCTGGGAGGATGCCATCTTTCATCGCTACCAGAAGATGTTTAATATATGTTAAGTTGTCAACAATTAAGTGTTTGTGTGTGTGTACACACAGCCCAGGAGCTGCACACTGTGCCAGGGCAGAGCCATGTGCTGGGCACAGAGTCCACAGTGCTGGGGTCCCTCCAGCACTCCTGCAGCGTCCTGCTGCAAGGGAGCCATGAACACGCCATGGTCCGAGTCACTGATGGAAATACTGAGTGTCTGAGTGCATTAAACACACAGGAATAAGGATGTGAAGCATCACTGCCCCATGGCACAGAACTTCTCCCAAAACCACTGCCACCATCATCACCTGTATGACAAGTGCCACATGACCCAAAAAAGAAGTGAGCCCGTGGGAGGAATGGGAAAAAAAATCCTTTGAGGTAACACATTCCCCTGTTCCTGCAGTGGTGAGCCGTGCTGTTCAGAGGAACAGGTTCAGTGAGGCTGCACACAGCCCATCATTTGTGAACCACCAAAAATGTACTGCCCATTTTCAATGGCCACCAGGAGTTCTCACAGTGCAACCAGCTAGAGTGATCTCTTTGTGTCACCGATTTCATGTCACAGGACACGAATGAGAATCAAAGGAAGAAATTCTCTCTGGCATGAGAAAACAAGAAAGTCAGCGATACATTTGCTATGTTCCAATGGCATACCTTATCCTCAGCTAATGTAGGAAGTAATGTCTTCTCACTGTCTTTTTCTGCACTCTCCTTCCGTGGTCCTTGCTGAAGATTTGCAGGATGTCAGGAGAGCCCTATGCTTCCCGTTACCTGAAAAACAAAGTGACCAAAAAACGTCATGCATAGAAATGTGCTTTTGACAAACATATAACAATGGATATCTCCCTGACATATTTTCTGATTACAGCCTGAAAGCAGTAGCAGACACAGGAGTGCATCACAAACATGTTTGCTTGCAAACTGGAGAGCTTTCTTACCTCTTGCTTATACAGGGAGACAGCAGTTATTGTATAAAGACGATCTTCCCACCTGGACCACCTGTATTCTAAGGAGTGGATGCTGAGGGTGTGTCACCTGCATCTCCTCTTCCCAGGGATTTCAGGCAAATCAAGCCCCTAGAGAACTGCCTGTAAACTCATGCCCTACAGCGTGTGGGGAGGAATTATCCCAGAATAACTTTGGTCCCAAATGGTTACACCCCTAGAACCTTGCAGCAGTTATGGTTCTGGGAGCTGGGCTCCAGCCACAGCCCATTCACCCAGTGGAATCTCCCAGTTCCGAGCCCAACATGATTCCCCTTTCAGACTGACCAGGACCTCTCCATCCCTGTGTGTTCACAGCAGATGCATCAAGTGAGGCAAAGAGGGAATTTGTGGAAGCAGGCAGCTCCCTCTGCTTCCTCAGGCCAGTGCTTGCACTTAACACAGAACATTTTTACTCTGTGGAAGTCTTTGCACCAAATGACTTTGTCCTAATCACCACACTGCCTCCGTTATCGCCCGCACAAACATTCCCTTCGGATCAACATACCGGCTGGGCCAGGAATCACACAATTGATGTTTTGCTTTCCACTGCCTTATCTAAATCCAGTTACTGCTCAAAATGAGACTAAGTCAACAGACTTAATTGAATGAAAAGGCTGTGAGACAACCTGGAGATTTGTGGCTGTGTGTGTCCGTGCAGGAGTTAATCGCTGCACACACACTTTGCCACAAACGGAGCCGGGCTGAGCGGGATCGGTTTCTCCTCAGCCTGGAAGCTCCCAACACGCCGGGGTTGTGTGAGGTATTGTTGGGGCTGCCAGGAGGATTTAGACAGCACCACAAACAATGTACCACCACGGAGAAAAGCTGGGGATGGACAATGGAGCAGCCCATCAGCAAACACTTCTGCTTGCTGCCTAGATTAGGAGATAGCAGAGATCCCAGAGTAATGGCCAAAAATAATTGCTCCTCTGTAATTGCTGCTGTCCAGATATGTGAAATAGCCCTGGGAAATCAGCTGGGAGCAGCAGGCTGCCTGGTGTCCATAGCTCTTTCTGGGGGGGCAGCTGCCAGACTCTGGCTGTCCCCAGTGGTCAGCTCTTGCAGGCATCACAGGATTTTCCAGACTGTACAGCCTTCTGCAGATCAGGAGAGAAAGGTCTAAATGAAGCACATGGGAACAGCCACAGTGGGACAGATCCTTGCTCCACCCCATCTCTTCTCCTGTCTTTAAAATAGACCATGAACAGACTCTATGGAAAGACCCTTAAACCTGAACAAGGCCACAGCCAGGATCTAGTCCCCACTGTGACAGTGCTACACAAAGTTTCTCCAGGGCTGCAGGAGGAAAAGGACACAGCCTTACCCTGCAGTTACAGCCTGCCCTGGCAAAATCCGTGCCTCTCCTTTTCCTACCACCTGCTCAGCTCAGAGGCCCCGTGTTGGCATCCAGTGCTGCTGCTGCTCAGGGAGGCTGCAGTGGGAATGTTCATGTTCACGCCAGTGGTTCATCTTGGCCACTGCCTGAAGCAAGGCTGAGGCTGCAAACCTCCTAAAATAGACATTAAATATCTTCTAATACAAGATGACTCACTACTTTCCTGGCTGGGAGGACTCTCTTGGTGATGGAGAACCTGAATCAGGATCTTCAGTAGGCAGTGATGGCCTGATGGACATCTCAAGGTGACTTTGCCATGAGCTATGTAAAGACAGAGCCATTTTAGCTGGGGAGCTGAACGTGGATTTTGGCTGGAAAAGCTCATTCACTATTAGAGAGAGACACCATGCCTTACACAGGCCACCCACTTGTCACCACACGCTGGCTTGGGGCCAGGACATTTGGTTGTAAAAGTGCAGCTGTGTTGGTGTCCCTTAAAAAAAAAAGAGGGCACTGACCCAGCCAGATCCTTCCTCCCAGCAGGAGTTCTTGCCCTTTGGCGTGCCACACAAGCAGAGAGCACAACTTTTCCAGCAAAGTCAGGGAGGATGGGAAAGCTGATGAGCTTTGTGTTCAGGTGCATGTGGCCAGAGTGCATGCAATGTCAAAAGAAACTAATGCTGAATGCCCAGGATTAGGCATAGAACAATAACACACAGCACTATATTTCATTCTTTTAACAAGTGCTGAATATGCAAAGGCTCCTTTCCCAGCTTCTGTCTTCATCTTGGAAGCTGGGAAAGAGCTGTGTGTATAATTATTTTCAGATGCCATCCACTTTTATTGATTATCTGAGTAGGATGCACAAATAATGGCATCCAATGCCAGAGCAGAGGTCGAGTGAAGCTCAATCTCTTTTGGGAAAAGCTGAAAGAAACCCACTGTGTCAATGGGTCATTGAAAACGGCCTGGGATATATTCCCTATAGTCATTCCGAAAGTTCAAGGGCAGGGGAAAAAAGAAGAAGAAGAAAAAAAAAAGAGGCTGTCTCTGTGTTCACTAAATTTCTAATATCTGAAAGTGCTTAAAAAAACACTCACACTTTTTTTTTCATACACTCATGGAAAAACACACTAAGCTTTTGACTCGATGGTTTTGTTTTTCCAGCGAGTCCCTTCCAGGCTCCATGCGCCCTCTCACAGTCACGTCTGCTGGGTGAGCTGGGAGCTGACAAACTCGAGAGGAGCTCTCTGTGATTTTGCCACATCGGGTTTCAAGTATCAGCTTGCTGGAAGTGTGGCGGGGAGGGAGGAGGGAGGGAAGTGGTGTGAGCTTTGCCAGCACACCTGCACAAGCTTTGGGCTCTCCTGGACACTCTGTGTGCTAATGATGTATAACCTGCAGAGCCTGGCAGCTCACTCACTGAAGACTCCACCAGACAGGCTGTGCATGCCTCTGCTTCCTAATTTCTTAAAACAAGTAAGAAAATGCCCCCCACTCTCAGCCCCATGCTGTAGGTAAATGCCCAGGATGGAAACTGAGATGTGCTCAGCTGGGCAGAGCTTCTACCAAGGCAAGGAACAAATGACAATTTAATTATGGTGCTTTAGGTCTATGTAATTCCTCTTACAAAGCAAAAGGGAGGAAAAAAGCTGGAAGAGAGACAGAGTTCATTTCAGCTCCAATATTCTGCTAATTTCTCTTTTCACTATTAGAGATGCATCTGGATCCTATTTCTAATCCACTCTCAAATTTGCTTGAATTAAAATCCCAGATCACTGCTGTGTTTTCAAGCTGAAGTGTGCATAGTAGCCAAGGTTTATATTGCAATTTCTGGAGTTACGGAATGATGAGCTCCAAAAGCGGAAAGAGTGTTGTATGCCTGAGTCCTGGGGAGAAAAATCCTGGTTGGCATCAGTGTTGTTTGGAATTGGAGCCCATTTATAGAATAAATAGCCCTGAAGTTCAAACACGGCTACATTTTACATGTGGTTCTTGCCCACTGGAGCTGGGTGGTGTGGAAGAGCAAAGGCTGCCATGCTGGAGATGTAGGAATGGGAAGCGCTATTTAATTAGAAAGCCTGGATGTTTTTCAACTTTCCCCTGACATTTAAAAGTTCCCCCATTAGTTTGGGGCTTATTTTAATGAGAAATTCACTTTCTGACTAAAACAGCATTTGCTTTGAAATATGTGCACTTTCTCTATTGCTCCCTGAATCCCAGTCCAGCATCCTGCTTATGTCCAAATCCAATAGTCTTGTTAGACTGGAAAACACCATAGCTCTCCTGGAATTATGAATCCCCATATTCTCTGGGCTTTCATCTCTGCCATGACAATTCCCAGCCTCTGCCAGGTGAAGCCAGCCAGCCAATATTTATGGAAAATGAACAGACTAATCATTTCCAATAGCGGGCCACAATTATTAATTGCATCAGTTTACATTGACATCCAAATGGACAGATATGAGCCAAAAAATTGGAGTAATGGCTCCACCCATCTACCACCCAAATGTAAACAAGCCAGCATGGTTAAAAAGAGGACTGGAAGACAGGGCTGGGGCGTTCTCCTTCTGCTGTGTTTTGGTGGGATAGCCAAACTTCCACACAACCTTCCTGCCAGGCAATTCATCCAGCCCTAAACTGACCTCACCTCACTCAGAAAGTTCAGTGGCTTCTCTCAGTATCAGGTTCTTTTTAAACAGGGCTAGAAGTGCACTACTGTCAGTAAGAGCAAGAGATTCTATTTTGGAGATTGCAGGGTCATGATTTAGACCTCTTAAGTACCTAAAATACAGCTCAGCCCAAGCCATGGTTGGCCCTGGTGTTGTGTGTACATGTGTGGGCAGAGAAATAGCTGCAGAGGGGAAGGGAGTCCTGAGAAGAGCCCTGAACTTACCCTTAAAACGTTCTTCCTTGCCCCTCTCCAAGTTGGCCTAAATTCAACTCAATTAAAGTATTCCCCAAATTAATTTCCAGTAAATTCACAACCCTGAACAAAACAGCATCTGCTGTTTGTTGAGGCATCTTTGCATGCCATGGTTGATCCATTTCTCCTGGTACCATCACCTGGAGGAAAAGGATTATGCTCAGCTTCCAGCTCCCACTCCTACCCATGAGACCAGCTTGGCCTCAGCATGGGCTGTGCCTGCATCTCTGGATACCACAAGGCTGCTCAGATGGGCTGGCTCAGAGGAGGGAGCTCTCGTGGAGCCTGGGGCAGCTCATACCAGCGAGGGTCTGGCCTGTGAACACTCGCACCTGCAGGGTGAGGACAAATAAAGGCCCATGCTCCAAAGCGTGGTGAGCTCCAGCCTCCTAAGCTGTATGAAATCCCACTTCCTCTCCACTCGTGCTAAATGTAAAAACAGAAACAAAGACACACACCTAAATAAACAGAAAAGCAGAGAGCAGAAGGGGAGGGAGGCCCTGGTGCACGCCAACTAGTACAGAGAGATGTTTTCTATTTGCGGTCCTCCGTGTCAGACCTTGCCATGTCACGTGGACCAGAACGTGAGTGGGAGACTTGTTGGACACATTGGCTTTACAAATGTCTCACAATTGCAGAAACACCTGCTTTACTTTTTTTTTTTTTTTTTTTGCTGGTCCATAACAGAATTCCTCCCTGGTCAACAGCTCTCAGCAGACCTCCTTTCCTCTTCCTCTGTGGATGGCTCAAATCACTGGTTTCTAAATCCTGGGCCACCACGAGATCACACTGGAACCTCCTTCAGGAGGAGGGTGCATCAGAAGGCAAAAAGGCCATTTCTACTCAGAATTATGCCCAAATGTTGGCCAGAGGACCAAACCCACATGAGGCTGCTGGTGGCTGGGTGGGGGGAATGGGCAGGGGGTTACCCAGCCCAAAGGGACTGGTCTGTCAGACCCATCTGTTTTCAGCATGAAGCCCCCTGGCCACACCTCTGCAACTCACACCACTCCAGCCACCACGAGTTATTGCTCTTGGTCTCCACTGCTTCCTGTGAAGCTGGAATGGGTCTGAGACAGCGTCCAATGAAACCAAAGGGAGCCTTTCCATTAACTCAATGGGCTCTGGATCAGGCTCAACATCTGTTTGGCCCTCTCTGTACACAGCACAGCCAATTTATTCTTTATCCATTCCTGGGCCTCTTTCTCCAATAGCATCCATATTTTTTCTACTTATGGTTGTCATTAGCCCCACTAAGCACTGCCTGTGCCCCTTTGGCAGCCAATCCCCTGGTGTAGCACAGCGAGGAGTGCTGCACCAACCCCTTATCATTTCAGCAAGGCTCTCCTCTCTCCTTGTTCAGGTTTCCAGCACATCCCTTTGAGCTGCCAAGCTCTTTCTACCCTCCCCACCAAGCAATGGGCTGGTCATGCCTTCTCTTCTACTGAAAACCTGATGAAGAATCAGTGCTGAAACCAAACAACAAGGTGCGGAAGCCTCTAAGACACCTGAGGAGCATTGCCAGAACAAGGACAGGCTCTCTGAACAAACATTTCCACCTTGGTTGATGACAGCACAGGCAATGGGTTCCCTAGAGGTCTGGAGTCCGAGGGAGAACCAACACTCGGGTCTTTGGTCTTTCATTAGAGTCCAGGGCTACAGTAAGAGACCAAGCAACAATTATTCAAATCAGCTATATCAGACCACAGAATATCTTATGTTGGGCACGGCCTATAAAGTTCATTGAGTCCAACTCCCCACCTCCTCACAGGACTATTTAAAATTAAACCATACAACTACAAGTATCATCCAGACACTCCTTGAACTCTGACAGGCTTGGTGTTGTTACAGCTTCCCTGGGGTTCTTTCCCCACCATCCCCATATCTCCTCAAGTGTGAATTTATGTGCTGTGCCAGTTCACAGCACTTCAGTTTCCATCTGTTCCCATCAAATTTGTGACTCACATGGCAGAGACGATTATGGGACTGGGCACAAGTCTTCTCTTGGTCCCACAGTGACAGTGACAGCAACGGTCCACGAGCCACCATCCATTCACTGAGCAATATACAGGATTAATTTTTTTATGACTTTGCTGAGCCCTTGGATTCCAGGATGTTGTTTTCACCCAGCACACATGGATTCCCATGCTGTGACATGCATGTCATTGCTAAGCAAAGCAACAGCCTTCCCTCACAAGCCAAGCTGCTTCTTACAGCAGAAAAACAAGTCTCCAGTGCTAAGTCTAGAGAGTCTTCCAGGCATGGAGCCTCAGATTCATTTCAGGCACTGCCATTGCCTAAGTGAGAACCCCATGCAAAAATACCTCCCCAACATACCCCCGAAATCACATGGGTTTGGGAATGGGAGTGTGTTGCCTGAGGCCAGATGTGGGGACTGGCAGGCTGCTGGCACTGTGCAGAAGCACATCTGCATGTCAGGCAGTTACTCATTCCTGCATACTTCCCTGATAAAATCTGGATTGCCTAAAGCTGGTATTTTCACTCCAGTTTCCTTATCAAGGTATTTACCACCTCCTGTCTGTGTCTTGCAGACTGAGGGTGTTAAATGCTCCCTTATTTTCTCCCTGTACGGGGAGCTGGAGCATGCAGGAGCTGGAGCTGCAGTCCAGGATGGGATTGCTAACCCCACACCCCACTGGAGCAGGTAGTGTGTGGCTGCTGTGGGATCTCACCCTCTTTGTACCTGGGACGTTGCTCTGTTGATCCTCATGCTGCCTTCCTGCAGCTGGAGCTCTCCTTCCTGTGTTTTGGGGCATTTGTTGTGGTGTTTTCTGGTAGTCCCCATCACATTTTAGAAGCTGTTTTGTCCTGTGAAGGGTTCTCTCCTGGTCTGTTATACAGCTCTAGGAAGAGAAGGAGAGTTAAAGTTGTCTCAGGAACAGCAGAAGTGTATATGGCACTCAATAATGCACATAACTTCTTTTCCTTTCTAAAGCAAAAAGCAGGTCTCTGTCTCTTAAATATCAAAGGTAAGGTGTACTTGGAATTTTGAGCAGTCTTTTTCCAAGAGCACCCCACACCTCTTTCCCACCCAGTGCTGATATCAATCACCTATTTTAGCCAATGGCTCTCACAACCCCCTCTTCCTTTGGGAGAGCATCACCCTGAACCCTTCACAGGGTGTCCTTGAGGACTCTGCTGTTCCCCTCTGAGGTTCATAAGAGGACAAAAAGAGAAACATGTTCTGAAACACAGTATCCTGAAAAAATATTCATTTCCTTGAGGAAAAATACTACTGGATTACTCATTGGGGAAACCTAAGCAACAGATCTGTTTCAGTTTGTTTCACAAACATGGGAAATATTTCATCAGTTTAAGAACAACATTTGTGGAGATTGATCAGCTGGGTTCACACTGCCTTGAGGGAGGATGTAGTTTATTTTGGGATGCTGATTCTACAGACAAGGCTGTCCTCAGCCCCTCCCATGAGCGTTATGCTATAGGCACATAGCTTGTGCCAATCAGACTTAAAAGAATGCTTTTCAGCTAAATTAAAAAAGAATGAAACTTGATTTCAGAAATGCCACCAAGTAATTTTAGCTCAAGAAAACCCAATGTAGAGTTTTACAGACTTCATATAGAAAGGTTTTCTTCTGGCACTTGTGCTCCATTTTTAAATTGGTGTTTGGGATGCAGAAAAATAATCAGAATTATCACATGGGGTAGATTTATAATTTAAAACTCCTGTCTTGACATAGGCTGGCCGAAGAAAATGAGATCTCTTCAGGTATTACTGCCCAACTGTTACAAACTTGAGCAAACTTGTTTAAATCCCACCACTATACCTCTCCAAACACGAAGTGCTCTTGGAATGCTGGACAAGGCTTGATGAGAGGCAGGGAAAAGACCTCTGCTTTAGTGTAGAACCCCTCTGCTGGCAGATGTCGGACTTGGATCTGAGGTTGTTGTCTCACTTGGCAGTGCCCATCCTGAGCAGATGGGCAAAGCAAGCCCTGTCACTGGCAGCAGTCAGAGGAGCCAGGCAGGGTTCACAAGTTGGTTTGTGCCCTCCCTCTGGTGTTTGGACAAGCCAACACTGAAATCAGAGGCACGGCTGCTATCAGTGGTGGTGATAATTGGGTGCCAATTGCAAGGAAGACAGGATGACAAGGACATTGCTTGGGACTGTATCCTGCATCCAAGCTCTAACTTCCTTTGCATCCTCCCTCCCGCTGCTATTGAATCTAGCTAGGCTAAAACCAGCTCGAGACATGGCCACTCTTGCTGTGACTGCTCCTTGGACTCTCTCAGGGGCTGCAATATTTTGGAGGTGCACCTGCTGCAACCCCTGCCCAGATACCCAGAGTGTGGGGAGGAGCAGCCTGGACACCCCTGGAGCCAGAAGTACAGAAAAGCAGAGGCTTTCGCCCTGCCCTGCAACCTCCAGAAACAGTGCATGAGAATAAAACATAGGGAACCATGTAGTGTGAGAGAGTAACTCAAAAATTACTCCTGTAGTGAAGAAACCACATAATATATTCAAGATGTCAGAGGTTAGCCATGGTGCATGTGAATCATGCTGCAAATACCTCACCTTTAACTCTGCCGTCGTAATTAGATTACAAAGTTTTTATTACGGTTTTAAATTCTGCCTTTATAGGTTGCTGTCCAGCTGTGCACTTAAATCTGGTTTTATCACACTTTCTGAGCTCATCACATTTAATTCTGCCCCTACAATGCTGGATTAACTTTAAGGGTCGCTGAAGTCAGAAGTCACTCACCCTTGCCCTACTAATGGATTCACAGCAGCCCTGCACGGCCCGAGCAGTGACGTGTACAGTAACCCAAATTTATCATCGGGGCGGGGGGGGAAGGCAAAGGGGGGGTGTTTGTTTATTTACTCCTCTGCTGGGCTCGCTGTCGGGACATTTGCAGAGATTACTGCATTGACGAGGTGTTGTTTACCTCCTCCTGTAGGAGCCTGTTGCAATGCAGTCTGCCCAGCACTGCTCTGAGAGCCGAAAGGGACCATGTTTAGAAGCTGAAAGAGAGGATGTTTAGGAGCTGAAAGGGACGATGTTTAGGAGCTGAAAGGGATGATGTTTAGGAGTTGAAAGGGACGATGTTTAGGAGTTGAAAGGGACGATGTTTAGGAGCTGAAAGGGACGATGTTTAGGAGCTGAAAGGGACGATGTTTAGCTCTGCCTGGGAGAAGGGGATGGCTGATTCCTGAGGTCCATAGACCTGTATCACCTGAGGAAATATCAGCTCTCTCCATCCAGAAATCACACCGTGCTGCTCCACTCGCTCCTTCGTCCTGGCATTTTGTGGGTCACATCTCTGATATTTCATGCAGTCCCAGAAGATCAGAAAAAACATTATTTTTTTATTCTAAGGATGACTTCTTAGTTGTTGCCTATCATCAAGAAAGCAGGACAGGGCACAAATGAAACTCTTCATCTGAACAACATTCACCTCCAGGTTTTTACCTCAATCTGTTTTTATTCTCTGATCAGCAAAGATCAGAGAGGTTGGTGTTAGATACCATCAAAATAAGATGATTCACTGCCTTGAAAAAATCATCCTGCAAACAAACAGATAAAGGGGAAATAATATTCTATTAAAAAAACCCAAAACACCCAAATCATTGAGAAATAAGGCGCTGAAGTTCCAAGTGATTTACATGAAGTCACAGGGAGTCTGAAATGGATCTGGGAAATCAAACTTGCTCCAGTGGAAAGGACATTTCTCTCTCTCTTGCTGAGAAATACTTTATTAGGGCAGACCTGAGCCAGAGATGGACAGCATAGAATTTAGTGGAAAGTAGAGAGCAAACTGCCACTGAGTAATGCCATGACAATTTTTGACCTTTGCCTTTCAATGACTAGACACATTTTTGGAATCAACGTTAATAATCTTTAGCAATATACAACCCTCCCCAAAGAATGTGTGGTGATTAGGGCAAAGAATTTCACATGGTCACAAAATATCTATCTCAGAGTCCTGGGCTTATAAAATACTCTATTTCCTCCATTAATTGTGTCCACGTGGAGCTGTAACTAAGTAGCTGAAACAAATAAAACCAAAGTAATATTGTTTCCTTTTAAAATATTTCACTTAATTTGTGGAAGAGGTTTGGGCTCATTAAAAATAGGCCATCTCCCATGAGGGCTTTTTCCTTTTCTTCTCCAAGCCCCTGGCCCAAAACTCAGTAACATGTAGAGCAGCACGTTGCTCCTTGGCACAGCCCTGGCTGGAGCCGCTCTCCCGCTCCGCTCGGCAGGTCCTGGGCAGGCAGAGCTCGCTTGGCCAGGCAGCTCCTGATGTGCCATTGCCCTGAGAGGAACAGTCCCCGACTGAAATTTCCTCCTTCCCTCTCCAGCTCATTAGGAAACTCCACTCCCTGCTCCCTTGGAAAGATGTGACTGTCACAATCTCTCTGGTTCTTCTGGGGAAATGACAATATGTTGACCACAACCAGCCCAGTCCTGAGCTAGAGTCTACCTGAAGGCACTGTGCAGGCACTTGGCTGCTTCTGGTGGCTCTCAGACTTCTCCCTGCTCCTCCAGAGCAAGCTGAGAGTCAGCTGCACGAGGGTGACACCAGGAACCGCTGTCTCGTCACTGGGCTGTGACAGCTCCTTTCCCTGAGCTGATGTCAGTCACAAAACAAGCACAAAGCACACAAGACAGAAGTAAAGACGAACCTGAAGCAAGGGTGCCAGGCTGCCAGCAAAACCTCCAGAAGACAACTAATGATTCCACATTCCTTCCTGGGGAATCTCCTTTTTCCTCCTTCACTGGGGCATCTTTTCCAAGCACACTCCCCCAAAAGGTTGCACCCTCAGCCACTACTCTCTCCAAGCAAAACCAGAAGATCCGGTGATGGCACAGTCCCTTGTGGACTCTCCTACTGCTGTGTGCTCCGACCTGGAAAGTGCCTGTGCTGCAGTGGCACAGGGACAATGCCCCAGGGGTGGCTGAGGGAAGGATCTGACCAAAGGGGGCCAAACAAGCACGTGTTTGCTCAAGTTGGAGAAAGCCAAGGGCAGAAGCTGAGATTGTGATCCCTGCACTGGCACATTTCACAAGGTGCCCTGCTGGCACCAAGCACCCCTCCCTTCTCCCCCACTAATGATGTGGCTGCAAATGCTCTTCGGGTATCTGGGACAGATGTTATGGTATGCACGCTTCAGCTCTGTTTTATGAGGACATTTCCATAAAATTAGAACCTATGATCCCTCTCCTGGTTTCTCTTTCTCTCTTGTGGACTCAGTCACACTGGAGAAGAATTTATGCCAGTGTTACCAGGCAACAACCAAACTATTCATGAGAGCATCCCAGTCAAAAGGAGTTCAGAGGCTCCCCCAGTGCTGGGTCACTCCAGTTCTTCTCACTGGTTTTGTTGTCCTTCTAGGAGGGAAGCCACATCTGGAAAATTACTGATGTCCTGCTGTTCACTATGGACACCACTGGGAACTGGCCCATGGTCTTGTAAAGTGTGATTAGATCTACAAAGTAAACTCTCATTATGACCTCTCTCAAGGTCTTTAAAAACATGTTTTATCTAACTTCTATGATTATATCCAAATTCTTTCATTTTGGTAATAACACCACCATCCACATTTTCCTCTCTCCCTCTTCTTTTTTCTGACCATAATCTTGTTACTCACAATAGAAAATTCATTCCACAACTCTCTTTTCTCCCTGAGGACTTGATCTCTGGGCATGAACACTCTCCTCCCATGAGAAATCTGTATAAACATAAACAGCTCCTCTGCTCTGGATGAGCTGGACCTGAGGCATGGGGCTTTTCTGGACCACAGGAAAAAAAATCACTGCTATCAGACTCTCATTAGTATCATCATCAACATTATTGCCTATGTTAGAGCACCCCTTAGAGATGACAGGCAAGACCAAGGCCTGATGAGTGTTCAGATGCTGTACAAATGCAACACCCCCTGCCACTGCCATTCCTCTGCTGCCTCTCTGTATGATTTAAATTCTTCCTTCTGCAGCCCCTGTGATCACCAGCATGGCTGTACCAAATTTTTCTTCTCAACACACAGCAAAACCCCAGAATTGCCCTCACTCAGCTCCATCAAACACTCCCAGCAAATGACTGGGATGGCAGTGAGGTTTTGCCCAAAATTTTGTCCCCACCATAAAAGCCATGGGAGAACTGGAGTGAGAAGGAGATTTCTGCCCCAAGTATGTTTATTCCAGAGTATAATGCTCTGCTCCAGGCAGGCAGGCAGGCAGGCACCAGTCCCAGGTGATTTCAAAAGAACGAATTCAGGATCACCTCTGAGCCCAGAGGGAGAGCTGGACCTGCCAACTCTGCAAGGAGCAGTTTAGGAACTGCAGCACCTGGGAAAAGGATCTGACCACAGCAGGAGAACTCAGCCTAAGTCATTCTGGCATTCACTGAGGGACAGTGTGCAAAACTCACATACCTGACTGGGAGCTGTGCTTTGCTTCTATCAGATCTGTAAAGAATCATGGGATGGTGTTAAATATATAAAACGTTGTGATTGCAACAGAATATCCCACTTGGATGAATCATGGGAACCAATGAGGAAAAAATATCCAGCAGCAGTTCCCTGTGCAGTGGGATTGTGCAGGTCATATCTGTCTATACAGGCACTTTCTGGATCATGTTGTGTTAAATGGAGACATAAATGAACACTTGGTTTGAAGGCCTGAACCATTTGACTTTGATAAGATTTTATCTTGATGAGCACAGAATTGATTGACATCTCATATTTCCTGGGTTTAATGAGCTCATAACTGCACTTTAATTGGTTTAATTACCAGAGCATAATATTGCAGGTATGTAATGCAGACCTGTAATATTGAGTTATACAACATATTATATTTGCTGTACATCATAAATTACAACATGCAATGTAACACAGTTTTTCATGAGAATTATTACCAGGATTATCAGTAGTGAATATTCAGCGACATGAATAGAAATTTCCTTTAAGTAATGTCTTCAGGATTCGCCCTCCTTGTATAAGTTGCTAAGAACAACGTTCATCTGAGGAAAATGTCAAAGCTGTGAAATATGAAATTATTTCTAGGCTAGGGTGGGATTTGGCTTTAGAAAGTTCAGGGTCTAAGTTCCTCCAAGATATTTAGGCACCTCACTCCCATTTCAAATTTCCATGTTTGCGTCAGAAATACAGTTTTTCCTCTAGCTTTTTCCAAGGCTGGCTCAACGCTCACAGCATTTTCTCAATCTATTTATTGTCCACATTTTGGAAATGACTGCTAACAGTCCCCCAGTGTTTTCCTGCTATAATTGTTTGGATCTCTCCGGTGACACAATTAGCAGCTGGGAGAAGCACCGGAGTGTGGAATTGTGTCTTTAATTATCTTTCCATTGTGAGCAAGGATGCCATGTGCCCAGGCAGTTATTACACCTGACAAGGACAATGTAGTTACAATGGGTGTTTATACAGGCTAATTCCTTACAAAAATACCTTGACAGAAAGTGCTCCACCTGCCTCATGTTCCCTATCACAATTGCTAATTAATATTATTGTGCTGAAAATGATCCTATCAACTAAAGCCTCTTCTGTCATAACTGCTGCTCCCCGCCCAGCTATGCCTAATTAAACTGCTGCTGACTCACTCAGCAGGAAGGATGTTCAGCAGACCTGGTCTCACTGCTGCTTTACAGAGCCTCTGCTCAGCCCAGCCTCCCTGAAGCTGCCCTGGCTGCCTCTACTCGTCTCCTGCTGCTGACTCAGGGTCTAAAGCCATAATCAGGTTCCTGGTAAAGTTCTGGGTTTAACTGCTCAGTCGAGCTGGCCATACACTTACATTCAAAGCCAAGCACCATCCGATCTCCTTTTCCAGTCGCACTGGTTAAAATATAGCTGTGAGGGCAAAATTATTCAGCAGGACACTGCACACAACAACTGCAGCTGTTGTGAATTTTCTGTGTATTTGTCAAACTAAAATGATGTTTACACTGGTGGCATAAATAAGACCTGAACCTTCAAAGTGAATCAGAGTGGAATGCTCTGCAGTTGTCTGGGAGTTGTGCTGAGGACTGGGCTGAAAGGCTGCCATCAGTCCCAGAAGGGTCAGGTTCAGTGATCTGGGCTTGTCTCTGGGGGTGTGAGGATACAAGCAGGAGTCTAATGGGATTGACAAAAGGACATTACTCACCCCTCGGGAGGCCGCCTCCTGTGCCGAAGAGCTCCTGCGTGGCCCAGCTCAAATTGCAAAACCTGCATGTTCTTCTGTTTCTCATCTGTTACAGACAGATAATTACAGAGGTGCTAAGAGGATAAATGTAGTAAAGTCTGGAAGGAGAAAAGAGCAGTAGGAGAGATGGAGCATGACCAGCTGCTCTTGTCTTGGGCACGCCTGGGCTCTGCAGTGACACAGATGGGGCTTCTGGCCAACAGGAAAATCAGTCATGACTTCCCCGTGGCCAAGGGGGCTGCGTGAGGGCTCTCCCATGGGAGCTGAAGATGTGCAGCACCACACTGGACAGCACTTGCTACTGCCACTAACAATAATGATAACAACAAAGGGCAGGGAAGAAATAATACTGAAGCTTCCTTCCAACCTTGAGCTCTGTGTATGTTGGGATAGCAAGGATTCCAAAAGGCACTTGGATCCTGCTTTTTCTGAAGTAGTAGTAAACAGAATAGGTTGGTGAAGCTTCAGAATAACTGTATATGGATGTGGTTAACAGGCTAAATATAAGGAATACACATCTCTTTCTTTGAAATATGCCAAAAAGGAATCACTTAGCAAAAAGATTGCTTTTTTTGACTGCACTTTGCTTTGGAAGGAAAACATCCAGAAGAAAAACAAAAATGCCAAGAGCGCTGCAATTGTGCCATTTCAAAATTTACAGCATGAAGCTTTTGGCTTTTTCACCTTCAAGTTTTCATGCAGATTGTTTTATACAAGACCATGGAAAGCAGGAATGGAGACAACTGACCTCGGCTCACTTTTCAGGAGGGAAGGTAGAAGAAGAATTTTATTTCTGGGGTTATTCTTGAACGCACATCAGGCTTCAAAATTCCTTCTTGTCAAGGATTCCATTTGGAGTATTGCTCATATGTCTCTCTCTGTGTCACCACAGTAGCCACCCATGAAATCTCCTGGTGTGCCAATTCTCTGAGAGCCCACGGCCACAGCTGTGGAAAGGGAGGCAAGGAGCAAGGAGGTGACTTTCAGAACTTAGCAGAGAGCATCACTGGCAGCAGTAGGTGAGGAGCTGAATGTTGTGACTGCAATCTGCAGCTCTGCCAAAAAAATCCCCTTTTCTACTCCACTTTGAGCCAGCCTGGGTAATGACAAGGAGTCTTTTGTTGCCATTTGAGGAGCTGGCTGTTGGTCCAAGCTCTCTCACTCTCATTAAGAGGCAGTGAGGGGGAGCAGAGCTCCCATCCCAGCGGGAACACGTGTCCTAGCTTGGCCCATCTGCAAAATAATTCTGAGTGTCATCCAGGCCAAAAGCTGAGTCTGGGATCAGACATGGCTAAGTTCCCTCACAATAGTGGCCAGTTACTGGTGGCAGTTACAGGGAAGGAAATGGAAATGTTTTGGGGAGTTGTGGCACACGAAGTGACATGTGTGGCAATGGGCTCATCAGCTGAAGGATTTGGTGTAATACACATTGCAACAAGGTTGTATTCTCAGAAATCCATGGCTTGCCAAAAAAAAAAAAAAAAAGAAACAACCGGACAGGCTTATGATTTGGTTTGTTTGCTTCCAAACTCATCTGTAATCTAAGTTCTTTTCATGGTCATCACAACAGGGCTTGCTTGAATCTTGGGGCCTAATCCTCAGCTGGTCCAAGCTGGAGTGAATCCATTTAACTGGATTTAAGGGAGCTTTGCCAGTTTACATCAGATTGTGGCTATATTTAAGTGTAGGACATTTAGAAATATGCAAGTACTTATTTCCAGCTATATTTCACGAATAAAGCAAATAAATCTGAAACCTACCAGAATACAGTTAATTTTTTCTTCTTGAAGGGACAAATAGGATTAATGAAGCACTTCCACTGTAATGCAGGAAACCCATCAAACAGGTTTATCAAGGTCTCCCCAGTCCATCTTTTGCCAAGAAGGGATATCCAGAAGATTGGTGACTGTGCTTAGAATGGTGGCAGTCCAATGTGCCACCTGGAAAGAAACTGTAGGAGAGCAAGGGAGACACTGCTCACCTGCAGCCTCTAGAACCTTCCACATCCCAGCCCTGCTGCTCCACCTTCACCATCCCTGCATTCCCACTGGCTCCTTCCAGAGTACCCCCTGGGTGAGAGGGTGCAGATCCCTTGAAATAAATGGGGCCCTTTCAGATATTACCAGATGAGGATTTGGCCATGGGATTCAGACAAACCCTGGTCTCACAGTCTCATGAAAGAACTCAGATGAAAGATGTATCTGGAAGGAACAAAACCTTGAACAAACACTAAGTCCTTCCTCACACTTCAAAATTGGCCAGCTCAGCTTCCAGAACCCCAAACAGCCCCTCTCCAGACAATTTTGCAGTGCCAGGGAAGAAGATCAACCATGATTTGTCTCACTGCTGTGATGGGCTGGTTCTGAACAGGCCCCTCATTCAAGAGGGAGCACAGATTGGGAATTGCTTGTGACTCTTTATCTCTAGGGACAATTCCACTTCCCACAGCCTAATTTCTGGCCATGCAGGATTACTCTGACCTCAGCCCCACAGACCTGTATCCACAGGAACATTCCCCAATCATGGGAACAGTCACAAAGTAATGAATAAATGCATTTCCCCATGTTCATAACTTTAAGAAGAGAAAAGGTGATTACCTGGACTGAATACAGCTCAGCAGGTTGGAAGAAGAAGCAGCAGCTCCCTGAAAGAGAAGGAAAAGGGAAATAAGTTTTCAGAGCCAGGGATCAGCAGCTCTTTCACTGTCGTTTGGCAGTAACCTCTAAAAACCTCAATGCAATGGTCTCTAAACAAGACAAAAACCTCTAGGTAATATCTGAGCATCAAGAAAACAAACAGTGTTACCTAATGAAGTCCTGAGTAAGAGAAATACTGATTTTCTTTTATGTTTTGTTGTTATTTTGGGTTTTTTTAACATCCTTTGCACTTGATAATTTTCTCCCTTAGTGAAAGTGGTCACGTAATCTAAGGTGGAGGCAAAAGAGCTACATTAAAAGCCATAATTACTGCTGTTTCACAATTAGTAGTTCTATTTGAAGATGTTTTGAGTAAGATTTATGGTATGTTCTCTGATTTTTAATTTATAATTATGAGGAAGAAACTTAGCCTTGAGTATTTCTTCTCTAAAAAGTTAAAAAAAACATATAGCACATTTTTGGTCTGTAGAGAGGGATACAAAAACAGGAAAAAACATGTAAGAAGAAAAGGATAAGTTTTTTGTGTGTATGTGTAAGCAAGGTTTAAATGGAATAATTAAATTTACCATAATCAATAAAATGTGTGAGTCGAGTTTATTGAAGTGGCTATTTCCCATTGCATAATTTCCCTGGGGTACTTTCATTTTAAATTCAAAAATAAAAAAATAATAATTAAAAAAAACAAACCCCTGAGCACTCACTGTAAATATGCCAGCATATGTGTGAGGTTAAGAAAAGCACGAGCCTACACCCAGGAATCAAAGAGGGGCTTACCACTGCTTTGACACTAATTGTAAAAGCTGAACATTTTCTAAAACCATAATCAAATCTTAACTGCCATGGGGGACTCGTTCAGCAGCTCACAGTAATTCTAATAAGATGCAGAGCCTTTCACCTTTAGGTCACCAGTTCAAACCCACTTTGGGCTGAGTAGTAAACAGAAGGCAAATCCCAAGCCCCGTGAAGTGCCAGAGCATCCAGAGCATCCAGAGTAGATGCCAGAACAGCTTTGGGGCAGGAGTGGGAAAGGGTTTTCCCGTGTCATCCATGTTTCCCCTGAAACTGATGCACACACCTCCCTAGAGGGCTCATCTCATCTCTCTAGGCCTCAGATCCTCCCTTCTGCAAGGGGAATGGGGAGCCCTTCTTGCTCCTTTTCCTCCATTTCAGCTGGAGTCTCCCCAGGTGCCCCACTGCTCCTACCCCACAGACCCTGGAATTGCCATGGGGTTTTCCAACACTTCTGCAATGCCCATCCCAAGAAAACATGAATCATGGTATCATCTCTGTCCCACTTCCATGTACACAATTCCTCTTCATTAATGGGTTCATTTATTTGAGCACCTCACAGAGAACAGACGGATCAAACAGGCAGCTGGAACTACCAGAACCTCGCCCTGACCTGGGCTGCAAAACAAACAGCTCTGCCAACCCCAGCAGCACCTGAAACCCAAAGCTGAGCCCTCAGGTAGAAATCCTTGCACTGCTCTGAGCTGCTCCTGCAGGAAGTCCCAGCCCCAGAGACTGAGGTTTTGTGACACACACCTCACTGCTCTCCCTGCTACACCAAGGCTGGGATGGGTCCTGGAGTCTTCCTGGAGGAAGCCATGGACATTGGTGCTCCAAGCTGAGTGACTATCAAACAACAGCTACACGATCCAAGCAGCCTGGAGACAGATTTGCCTCCAGCAGGGATGGCAGCTGTGCCTCAGACACAAGTCAGAGGCTGCTTTATGGTCAATGGCTATAGGATGCAAACCCAGCTTCCTGGCTGCCATGGCGTGTGCAGTGCTGTGCATGTGTGTGAGGGAACAGAATAGTCTGAGGCCTTAATTGTGTCTCATGTTACTACAGCTGAGAAGTTGAGGAGCTCTGAGGAACAATTCATTCATTGTCCTCTACACATCTGGGTTAACGTTTCCTCCTTGGATTAGGCTGTACCAGCGTGTTCCCTCTCTGCTCACCACAAGCCAGCAGTGCCAATTTCCCTCCGTGGCAGCTCCAGTGACAGCTGTTTACTTGGAAGCTCATGAATTTGATATATGGGTGCTAGCTACAAATTAATGGAATACTTTCCAGATGCAACATCTTTAAATATTCAAACAATAAGCCAAAAGCACTAAGCTGTCTTGGCCATTTTTTTTCTCTCAACTCTGGGTGTCTCTCAGAGAAGATGTAAACACAATTCCTTGTGCCACTGGCCGGAATGCTTCAGATGCTTGAAAGGCCAGCAGCAGCATGAGGTGCTGGGTGGGAGATGGATGATGGTCTTTGTACCCTGAAGGCAAACCCAAAATGGCCAAGAAAGAGCAAAATGAAGCAAGAGGAATCCTTGAGGCTGAGCCATAGGAGGTTGTGTCACCAGCCTGCTCTGGTGAGGGGCTGTGTGTGCTGGCCTGGACCCCGAGCTCAGGGGAGCTGCACAAGCTCCAAGGAGTGGCTTCCAAAAACATCTCCAGAGCCCCATCTGGAACAGTTCAAAGCAACAATAGAAGTCTGCTGAGGATGTTTAGTGGCAGTGGACCAGGACCACCATAATGAACCTCTCCTTGCCAGGTGCTACCTAGAAATCCTGAGCAGTGGAGAGCCAGCTCAGAAATGGACACAAGACCTGCTCAGGTGTGCCTTCCTGCCCAGCCCAACTTTCAACAATGGCATCACTTTGTGACCTCAGTTTGCATCCACAGCCACCCTAATGTCAAGGGCTGAAACAAAAACAGCTTTGAGGACAAAGATCAGCATTCAGAAGTGAGCAGAATTGCTTTGGTAGTGGTGTAACTTCGTTATCTTCCCTGCTGGAAGCTGAGAGCATTGGTGAAGTGCAATGGCCACACTGCAGCTGTGTGGTGATGATTTACACCAGCCCAGAGCTGGGCCAGGAAGCATAACTTAGCCCTTGGCCAACTTACATCACTTTTTCTTCCCTCCTTTCATTTTCTTCTTTGCATTTACTTATTTTCTTCCACTGAAATTTAACATGATCTGGACAGTTGAGCTACCAGGATATGGATTTTCTATCCAGTAGTTAAAGGGAGGAACTTTCTTACATACTTTTATCTACTTAAAAACACCAACAAACATGGGCTGCAGGGCCTTAGATTGGAGGAGGGCAGGGGAGAGCTCCAAGAATCCCTGTCTGAATTTGAAACAAGTTCAAGCCTGAAATGTTGCCTGTTTGAAGATTTCTCCTTTATTCCCTCCAATGCTGTTATTAATTAGAGAATGAATAGCCATTACAGTTATCAGCAACTTCATGGAACTGAAAAATTCAAGTTCATTATCTCATGGAAGGAGAAGAAACATCATTTTACAAGGTTTTTAAAGCAACAACAGTAGTAACAAACCACCCCAAACTCCAGTCCACAGGCAGAATGGACATCTGCTAGAAAAATATGATTATTCCCCCACCCACCACCCTCAAATTTAGGGATTTGTGGAATATGGGCCTTGCCTAAAGTTGCTTGGCAGAAATCCCCATCTTAAGTTCTTATTTAATGAAATCATGTGGTAGTAAATCAAACACAGAAACAGGAATAAGTAAATCCACCACATCCTTTGAAAAAGTATGGTTTCACTCTGTCAGCTCAAGTTGCCTGGGCAAGGAATTATCTGTATTTGTCAACCAAAAAGCAATCACCCAACAGTGCCCCACCTTTTGTGTTTACCTTTGAAAAGCACATGAAAGGTGCCAAATCAGTGTCGAACACCAAGAGGGAAAGCAGGCAAAGAATGGAAAAACAACATCAAAACTGTGTTAGAAAAACCAGGAGGTTGTCATGATTTAGTACCTACTAAAGGCCACAGAAATCTTTGCCCAGATCCTCTCTCTGTGGTTTTGTCCATGCCCTTGGTGCACTCACGAGCTTTCAGAGCCTGAGAGAGGTCCTGGGTAGACTTTGTCACCTGAGAAATTCATTATTTGATCCTACAGAAACCACGTCTGCTGCACTGACAATATTTGCAATGATTGATCCCTGCTAAATTATGTTTCCATTTTCTGTCCCATCTTTGCCTCTTTCCCCCCAGAATAGAGATAGTTGAATTTTGATGCCCAAAAACTCTATGGAAAAAGTAAGTTAAGTGAAATTTTCAACTGTTTCGAAGGAAACTTAGATGTCACCGGGAAAGTCATGACAAAAAACACACTTCTCTTGTTACCATTTGCCTTAGGGGTACAAAAATATGGATTTTATTCACTGATATGCCCAAGAAAGCAATTGCAGAAGAAAGATCATCAAATAATATGTACAAAGAGAGTGATCTTGTTGAAAGCAGTTAAAAAATGCATTGTATCAGATGCTGCTAGGTGCCCATTTTGATCCCAATCCACTTGGATTGCTGTTTTACTCATGGCTGCCACTTGGAATTAACTCAACCACATGTGGAACCCCTCAACTCTCCAGTTTTTAAAGTAACATCAACAACAAAATACACAAAATTTGGTATCCTACCTCATCTCCTGACATTGCCAATTTCTAATTTAGGGCTTTTATTTTTGTAACTTGGACATACTAAGATCATGGTGTCATGCCTGTCGGTGTGTCATGGATCCATAATTGTTTTGGAGTTGTGATTCACGACTGTGAAATCCACGTGAAAGGAACTTCCCAGAAATCCCAGGATTTCTCAGAATCCCTGACTGAAGGCCATTTAAGAAGATATGACTCTGTAATTAACATTTTCTGAGGGAGTTAAAAAATATAAACAGCTCAAACGTGGCATTTTTACAACCTTATTAAACCCAAAGGCAGCATTTACCAGGTACACACTTTAAGGACAATAAAAAGGTCACTATGGAGGACTTCATTTGAACTTTAGTTTGTATTTGAGCTATTTTTTATTTGGGCTGAAATTTTCCCTGCATTAAATGCACAGCCTAGTTCTAAAAAAACCAACCAAACAAAAAAACCCAACTAACCAAAAAAACCTGAAATTAGCAAATGTTCAAGTGTTTTCGTTCTTACACTAAGAAATGTGCTTGTTTATTTAGATTTCAAATTATTTCAAAATGCTTTTTCTTTCACTAAAATGGTAAATCCCAAGCATTCAGGGCTGAACAAGTGATGCTTTTTAATTGAATTTTTTTTTCTTTTTTATTCCATTTACTGAAAAAAAAATCCCATCAAGTGAGGAAAATGATTTGCTCCTGCACTGCCTCCCCTACAGAGGGTGCCCTGCCATTACCATGAGTTACTGTGCCCTGTCAGATACGATGCTCTGGGATTAGGACTCAGGCTCCACTAACCCCATGGCAGAGCAAAGAGGAGATGAATTTGGAAAGAGCCTTCTGAGCTGACTGACCTCCTCCTCCTGTGGCAGCAGGAACTGGTGCAGCCATCAGGGTGGGAGTGGGTTCCATGTAACCCTACTCGAGCTCTGCAGCACCACGAGCATTACAGAGTTTTATGGCTCCTGCAGAATACTGGGGGATACTAATTTTACAGGTGCATTCTTGCAAACTGCAGTCCCTAATATCAGAATGCCATTAAAAATAATGCACTCCTTATGCCCAGGCAGTTAATTTAATATTAAATCAATAAAACATTTACTAGAGCTGGTCAGGGGCCTGGTTGCTGACAGCAGACTCAGCTCACGGCAACAAACGTCTCCTCACCCTTCGCAGACAGCTGCTGGTTTATTGTGGAAGACGTCTTTGGTCCTGACAAATAGCCTCCCTAAGCCCTAATGAGTGCAGAAATTCAAAACATTTGTGGGACATTTATTAGCAGGAAAATACACCAGCCTTTTGGGAGATTTGGATCGACAGCAGCAATCAGCTGTGGGCCGAGTTCAGTCCGGCATGTGCAGGGAACACAAAATGAGTTTCTTGGCTACAGGGAAAGGGATTGGACCTCTTTCCAGTTGGTTTCATCTCTCGGATATGGAGACTGGGGTGGAAGCTTTTCCCTGTGATGAATTTTCACTGGTGGAGTCATTTTCCACTCCACCAGGTTCCCAACAAAGTCCTGAGATGGCAGAGATCGCTGGGATGGGATCCATCACATCCTATCTGCTGTTGAACATTGAGTGAACCACCTGGCATGGCCACCTTTCCCTCTCTGTGGTCGTTTCCAAATTAACTCAAGCACAAAAGACAGGATTTTGCCAGCATGTCTGACAGGCAATGTGGTACATTGTGACATTAAGAGGTAAAATTAGGGAACTGTTTTGGTCTTTTTGGGCTGGTTTGGGGTTTCAGCTTATTTTCATAAAAGAATAGAGGTCAACTTTCTACCAAGAATCTGAGAAGCAAAGCAGAACTTTTAGAGCAACTGCAAATGACACATCAAATAAATGACAACAAAAAAAGATTAAAAAAAGGAAAAAACCAAAAAGTACCAAAACAGAAAGAACTGACCAAGCTCCTGGGGAGCAGCAATCTGGCACTTCTCTCTGAAGAATGAGCAGATATCTTCTACCCAAATGGTTTTGTGTGGAAAGTGCAATTACTTGAAAAATCCCTGCAGAGGCTGTTTCCCAGCATTGTTCTCAGAAGGCTGGATCTGCCCTGAGCTGATGAAGCTTCAGGGACCTATGGCCAGGATCCTTCACTCAAGAAAGCAGATTTTGGGACACTGGTTTCCATGAGAGTGGCAGGAAACACTGTTTCAGGCACATTACCCCAAACCCACTGCCAGCAGACTTGTCTCCAGCACTGAGGACACAGGTACTGGGATGGCTGGTGGAGTCATCTGGCCCAGGCAGGTGTCTTCCTGGAGGCCAAGGTGCTTCCTGTGCCTTCCCTGAACCCTGAGGGCCTGGGATGAGCAGGGGATGCCCAGCTCTGACTTGCCCTGACCCCGCTGATGTTGTTTGTGTGAGGAGTGGCCCCGCTGCGCTCACAGAAACGCTTCAGCTGTAACCCACAAAGCCAAGCCTGGCCAGAATTAATATTCAACTCAATCCCTGGGAGCTTCCCTTGGACATCAGCATTCCAGCACATCTAATAGGATGAAAACAAATTTCATGCCATGAAAGCAGAATACTGGGTGAGGTCTGGGAGCATACTTAGGATGTGGTTTTCATAAGCTCTCAGTGCTGGCTTAACTGCTCTGATTACAGTCCAGGGGTAAGAAAGTCCCACTGACTTCAACAAGAGAAGATTTAGGGCAGAACCAAGTGGTTTTGAAAAATCCCACCCTTAGATTTATATAATGTAGAAAATAAGAATCACATGCCAGCCTTCAGAAGGGAAACCCGTTAAAATCTGTTAAAATGCGTACGATTATTTTAGCCACCCTTTTTAATTAGAGGATTTGTGGCACTGATAGATGCAGCCTGATGGTGGCTGGGGAATGGCCTCTGGCTGGGGAGAGCAAAATTTCACTGGGGGACTCACAAGGATCTCACCAGGCAGTGCTGCTGATTTCCTTCACTAAAAAAAAAAAAAAAAAAAAAAGTATTTTTAAAAACCCAAACATTTGTAGAGGGAAAGAACTTTCCATTGAAAGGAAAACAAAATCCCCTACGCCCATCTAACTGCCCATTTCTATGTTCTTGTGTTCCTCCTGATTTATGACAAAAACATCTCTGGAAACCAAACAAACATCTTCATTCCACCTTGCCTTTGGAATGAACTCTACAAAAACGGTACTGAAAAATGTAGGCTTTTTTCACCAATAGCCTTTGATAGGGAGGTGCCGATGTCCCCGCTGGCCACCACGGTCCTGCTGGGGTAGAGGTCGCAGGTGGGACATGCTGTGATGCAGAGTGGGAGGGGCAGGACTCACTGCTCCAATCTGGAATGTTATTCACCCATATTGCAGGAGAAAAGGAGGGGTAAGACAAAAATGTTATTTAAAGGCTGAAAACCCCAAGCTGCTCTCTGAAGCAGAGCTTTGGAGCACATCACCATTTCTTCATGAGGTTGCAGTAGGAAGCAGAGTGAGGTGGTTTCCAAAGGGTCTGAACCCCCGTGGCCAAGGCTGGGAGTCACACAGAGACAAACACAGAGTCGCTGGTGTTTGTCCCCAGGTGCATGGGGACCTGGCGTGCCCTCCATGTGACTGAGTCAGGAATGACTCACAGAGAGGACAAACTCAGGGAAGCTCAAGGAGAGGAAGAGGACAACCAGGACACGATGGCATCTCGGCTGTGCAAGAGGAGATGCTCCTGGGCGTATTCACCAGCAGCAGCAGAGCAAAAAGCAGGGACAGTGCACTCTTTCAAGGATTTGCCATCACCAAGGATAGAGGTCAGTGGCCACTGACCTGCTTCTTTCTTAACCCGAGTGCTCCAGCTGAAATGTGGGACCTCCCCATGTGTCTTGACTGGAAAGTGCTGTCACCTTAATCCCAACACTGTCAGCAGAGAATTTACCAAGCTGATGGATCAGGCTGGGATAAAAACAGTGTCTGTGCTCTGGAGCACTGCAGTTAAGTCCTCCCATCGCTTCCATCTCTCTGCTCTGCCCCGCTCCCAGACACACTGATTGTGTTTTGCTGGTGCCCCAGCATCTGCTGGGCTCACTGCTGCAGCCTCCTGTCTCCTAAACCCTCACCCACACCCTCCACACAGGGTCCTTGTCAGCAGAAATGTTCCAGGGGTCAGGCTCAGCTGGTGACAGCTCTGCAAAACCAGGTTTGGTCTCTGCTCCCACCACTGCACAGGCACTGAGTGGGAAAAGTCACCGTGACCAAGCCATTAACAGTGCTGGGCGCAGAGATTGGAACCCAGGGGAGATGTTACCACCCTGCCCAGGCTTAGGCTCCTCACTCACCTCCAAGGGCACAGGGGAGTTTCTCAGCTGTGTTCTGAGGAGCCCACCTGAGGCTTCTGGCACCCAGATCCACCCAGGATCTTCATCTGCCACATAAGATGCCACCCCAGAGGCTTTAGAGGAAAGGATGCTTTTATCAAACAGTTTTGCCATAGCAGACCCAGGGAGCTCTCGGCCGAGTCCCTCCACTCTTTCCCCTGCTTTATTTGCACAGATGTTTTTGCCAAGGCTTGTCATCAGCCTGGGGAAGGGGCAGTTAAAAAAAAATAAAAATAATAAAAATGACCGAACAAGTTGAAGAAATTGCAAACAGTAAATCTGGCGCTCACTAGGCTGAGCCCAATAAGTTGCTGAGGTTGTACTTTTCAGATTTGGTTTTAGGCTCTTGTAAATTTTCAGTTATTTTTAACCCACCTTTCTGAGCGAGCCTAGGAATGAGAAAGTAATTGTTTCATCAACTCAGGCTATATAAATCTCCTTGGGGTTTATTATTTGCTGTTTCATTTTACTGGCACAAGAGCTCCTAGGAAAGTACAATAACCCACTCCTTGATTTACAACTTGGAAGCAGGCGCACGCTGAAAACCCGAGCGCGCAGCACCTGAGGAAAAGTGCTCCAAGTTAATTGAAAAGCTTCAGGAAACTGGAATTCCTCGCAGTGATACTGTCACATGCGTCAGCCACCAGATGTAACTCCAATTTTCTGCTTTCATAATAAGAATCCAATTGATATCCCCAGAAATAAAAACCTGCAGCCAGAATAACAGCACATTTATCACGGGCAGGTTTAAACCCTACAGGAGAGCTGCCCTCAGCACAGAGGTTACCAAGTGCTGGGGGTGCTTTTTCTTGTAAGAAAGCTTTTTTTGTGCATATACCTGTGCATACAGACACATAGGTACCTGGATCTCCAAAGGCAGCCTAGGATGAGAAAACACAGGGAATGGCATTTTTTATGGGGCCAGATTTAGGGGTATCCAGCTTAGGCAGGTTTCACACTACCTTCAGCAGGGTTTGCATTTTGTTGGGATGGGGTTTGTTGAATAGTTTAAACTGCAAAACCACTCACTTTCTTGGCCTGAGATTTCCCTGGGAAATCCAGAGCACAATGCCAAGATGTAGCATCCCTGAAAACAAAACCGCTTTGCTCCCTATCCTTAAGAAACAGGCTCTGCACCATGCCAAGAGGCTCAGGGCTATCCAACATCCCCAAATGGGATTTAGCTGTCCACATAAAGCTGGCAAGCACTTGTCTAATGTAAACATTCCCATAGGGATTTTCCATACATTAGGGTGAAAAAACCCCTTTGGTTGTTTTCTGACCAGTTCTAGGCAATGCTTCACTTTACTCAGACCGGATGCAGTTGGTTTAAGGATCTTTGTTTTCCAAAGGACAGCTCTGCCTCTGGATGAAGCACAAGTGCCCCATTCGACAGCTGAAATGTGTTATTTCAGACAGAAACCATAAAATGCAATGAAATTAGTGACCCTACTGGAATTCCAACTCTTTCATATATTTCCACAGTCAATAATATTGCACCCACACACGTGCACGAAAGTATATATCTATATATGTGTGTAATAAAGATATAAAAAAAGCATTATAAAGATATTGTCACCTAAGCAGCATGTTTGCAATGCCAGTCCCTTCCACATCAGAGCAGATTGTTCTGCTGCTTCCTCCAAGACTGTTGCAAGCTGAGGGTTTTTTTTAAAACCCTAAACTGCCAAAATTGTAGCAGTTTAATTGTGTCAGCTAACTTTCGTCCTGTCACCTTATTTAACGGTCTCATCTTCATTAGCAGCACACTCATTGTGCTCAGGAGTAATTCAGCTCAAATATAAAAGGCCAAATTACTTCCCAAGTTTGTCAGACTTCTGACATGGGCTGATTTCTCCCAGCAAACCTGCTCCACAGCCACTTATGGATAATACCACCGGCACAAAACACTGCCTTGGAAATTGGCCCCCTCTCAGCTCTGCCAGAGGGAGGCCAGGACAGGCTGCAAGCCTCCTTCCTGGTCACGAGGGCTTGGTGACAAACATCACCCTCCTGCTGGCTGTAGGGAGTTGGGAATGTCCCTTCTTACAGCTCCTGGGGTAACTAAATCCAACTTTGCAATCTGTTAGGATAAGGTGCTTCTCAGTACTTTATGCAAAATGTCCTTCTCCCATCTGAGACCCTCTACATTCATTTTTTAACCAATTGCCCAAATCTCTCCAATGCCTGTTTTGTCATGAAATTTGGAAGGATGGATCTGGTAGGAAGGACTGATCTCCAGGAGCAGACTAACGAGGCAGTTCCATGGAAGAGTGGAGAGCACCCATAATGCTCTGCCCTCTCCAAGAAGAGCCATTCCAAGGAGTCAGTCCAAAATACTCTCACATATTAACCTGCCTCTGAAGTTTAGGTAAACTTCCTGATCACTTAGACTTTCAATTTATTTTTAGGGAACTATTTCCAGTAAGTGGTTCAAGATGGATTACACTTTAACTGGAAGCTTGGGAATAAAAAGATAGTCACAGAAAAGCTGGGTTCAATTCTTGCCTCTGCCACAGACTTCCTGTATAAATCTGGACGCGCTGCTCCGGGGGGGAATTCACCCACCTAACTCAAAACATCGAATTTCAATGGCTCTATTAAAGAGCTCAGGCTTCCATTAGAGCCAGAGGAGTGAGATGGGCTGGGGGGATCCAGAGCACTTCCAGGAGAGCTGCACTCCCCAACTGGATAGAGGCTCCCAGTAAATCACCTCTGCCCTCCTGACCATCCTTGGGGCTCAGTTTCTCACCCCAGAAATATCTTCTGGATTAGTGACAGGAAGAAAGTTGCACCCAAACCGAGCCTGAGCTCAGGACAGATGTGAGAGATGCACTAGGCAAAACCAAAGTTTGGATTTAAAATTTTGCATCGGTGTCTGTGATTTATCAGATTTCAGATATTAAAAAATAAAAATTATAAAATAAAAGTTATAAAATAGAAGTATTTCAAGTATATTTTTATAAATTTGCTTCCCCCCCCTTTTTTTTCTCTCCCTGGGATCTTGAGAAACACAGCATCACTGCAAAAGTACCTCTGATGACATTGGTGAAAATACTATCATAAAACTTCAGAGCTTCATGAGTAGGCCCCCAAACTAAACATCTTTCCTGTCAGTGGTTTTGAAATGAAAAAAAGTAGACCATGTATGCTACTGAAGTAAATTCAAATTCTTCTATTCTTGTTCTTTCCCAGACATAAGTTCACCTTTAGTTCTGAATGGCTGAGACCACTGCTCCCTACATCTCTAGAATGAAATGATTTGAGAACACTGAAATGCCCAAGAAAAGAGAGCAACACCAAGGACCAGCATCCAATATTGGGTAAGGAATTTTAAAATGTGAGGCTTCATGTGTATCAGGTTCAGCTCTTAACAATAAACACATTGAACATTCCTGGGACATTTTTTTTTCCTGGGGATTGGTTTTGGTTTTTTTGTTTTTTTTTTTTAAGGACTGTAAGTAAACTCTCCCTTCACAAAATGTCCCATTTGGGATTGATGCTATATCAGTATCTGAAAATTGTGCTACTGAGCAGCTACTCAGAATCCTGCTGGTGATAAATTAAACCAGAGGAAACGGATCATTTCTACTATCAGGGTCACTGTTGTCAACTCCTAACAGGGCAATTGACTTGTCAAGTTGTCTCTGAAAGCCCGAGCTCAGATTTCATTGCCTTTCACATTTTTTTTTTTCAGAATTGTATACAAGGGGTCTCTGAGCCTGTCTTTCACCCGGCACTTTGGGAAATTCCAGGCACCAATCCTGCTCATAAATTGCAGAGGAACAGTCTCAGCGTGAGGCTCTCCTGCTGGAGCAGCTCTGTGGAAATATTAAATACAAGAAAAGATCCTATAGGGATGTGCGTGAGAACAGATGGGGATTTGCTTGTGTGTCATTATCAGACACGAGCAAGAAGTTAAATGGTGAAAGGTCACTTGGAAAAGCCACAGGACACCTCCAGCAGCACGAGGTAGAAGAAAAAGAAAGCTGTGGCATGGAGGCTCACTGTGTTATTATGAATAACAACCAAATCCACCTGCTAGAGACCCACCAATAACATCTCCTAGTTACATTTTTATAACTTGTGTAATGAACTTATAAACAACTATGGTAGTTAGAAACCAAAACAAGACCAGTTCCGTCCAACATTCATTCAGCAGGAAAGAAATTCTCTGTTTCAACCAAATTCCAGGCTAAAGAAATAGGTACAGCACGAAAATCATCTTGTTTCAGCATCACAGAGAGTAACGTGAGAAAGCAGAGGCAAAGTCATTTCAAGTGCTTTGCCATAATGTTTGGGTCATGCTGCTACCCAAATTAGAGTTTCGGTTTTCCAATAATGCTCTGGAGTAATGCAGAAACTCAAGTGATTACTTAAGGGAAATGTCACTATTATAAAAAATGCTCGTGTTCCAAACCCAAAATTGGTCAGTGGTCAACTAAAAAATTTCTTTTGTTGCTAGATTTCTTTTGGTGGTGGTAATGCTGCTGCTGCAACTCAATTGAAAGGGTTCCATTATGATGATTAACATCCTTGGTCTTATTACTGATTAAATAAATAGTTCAACTTTTTTTTTTCTCCCCAGAACTAAGCCACATCAATTTTTCCGTGGAAGACCTCAGCTTCAATGCAAATCATTCCTGGAGGAAAAACGTTCTGTTGAAAAATAGTGACCAACTCTTATAATTATGGTTGAAAATCCAAACACACCCAGAGGTACCATAAACCCTTGTTGTCTTTGGGATGTCTGAGATTCTCTGGCATCTTCATATACAGCCATGGCACCTCGAACGGAGGAGGTGAAGCAAGAATATGTGTAGGGGGTTTCTCTGCTTGGCCCTGTGAGAATTCCTCTTCCCTCCAACCCCAAAAAGCCTGTTTTCCCTCCCAATCCTATGCTCTTTACCACCTCACCCCCAGTTTACCCTCTTGTCATTTCCTCTTGCCCTCTTCCCGCCGTATCACGTTTCCAGTTCAGAATCTGTAGATCCACAATTGTTTAAAGAGCAGCTCAAACTTCCAACTTATAAACATCGCTTCCTCTGTCTCCTGAATTTATTTTAATAGCTGATATTTGAGCCCAGGGGATTGTTTTAACTAACACTGTATAGTCAGAAGGAATCACTTTCCTCCAGGCTACCTCTGGGTCAACAGCATAAGGCAAGACCCCCTCACATTTCATTACCCAGGGATCAGATCCCCTTTCCCAATCCATCACTCTGAAGCTCATTCCTCCTATTCCTCTCAGATTTGCCTGCATGATTCATGCGGTGCCAAATCAACAGTATATTTGCTTTTTTCTCAGTTCATTGTTTTTATTTGCTTACATGTTCCCTGTCATAGTTCAACTCATAAATCAAGGCTGGTTTATTTTTTACAAACCCGTTGAAAGTTTGAGCCAGTTTCCACTGTTATGAAAGACTCCCAATACTACACGTCCTCTAACAGGTGGAAAATGTCTGTGGAGGCTGTTTGGATGGGAACGATTTTCTAACTTAAAGACAAAGTGGTGTTTATTTATAGCTTAATCTCATTCCAAAACAAAGTAACAGTTCCCTGCACCAAATTATCTCCTCGTGATGCTATCCCACTCCCATATGGCTTTATTATTTAAATAAAAAATGTAATATTGAAACAACTTCTAGCTATTAAACTCCTGTAGCTGATGACAGCAAAACAATGCTCCTGAGATATTTTAACAGACCATTTTCCCTTAAGACAAGCCCTAAGTGTGTGTCCTAACTAAATTTGACATTAAAAAACCAAGCAAGTATCCCAAACACACTCTCTCCCTCCAATGCTTTTATTTAACCTTTACTTTTTAGGTTCAGATCAAGAGCTATTGATTTACCAGGTGGAACACAAACACCCCTTTCCTGGTGATGTAGACAGGGAGAAAAAGAGACTGCAAAGAAGCCCCTCAAAGCTGAGTTTTGTGCACCTTTAGGCACTTCCCAGCAGGTACAACAGAGAAGAATTGCCTCTGAAGGTCCATCCTGCCTCAGTCCCACTCATCTACTTGGAGGCCAATTGGCTGCTGTGAGTGACAGCTCCACCCCTACTCAGCAATTCTGTGTGCTATGGAAGTTGAAGAAATAATTCAGAATAATGGAAATGTTTCATTTCTGTAACGTGTCCTTTGGATTTGAACATACAAACATTTTCCAATATTTTTATTACAGTGCGAATTAGTGTTTTATACACCATATTGTTTTAGACAGGAAAGCCATAATATTTATCTAAAAAATGCAAGAAGATTTGTTTGACAATTATGAGCTTTGTTACCTTGCTTTTTCTTCAAATGAAAAATTGACTGAAACTGACCTTTTTCTTATAAGGTACTTCAGATTTGACACATCAGCATTTTCCAACCACAGCACACTTTGAACAAAGCTCACCCAACTTGGACAGACCCTGTGAACTTGTACTCTCTGCTTGCTCCTTTCCAGCTCTGAGATCACTAGGGATGGATCCAATACTAGGTTTCCATATGCCAAGTATCCCTTTGTCCCACACACCAGCTGCCATCTCACAGGAAAACCACTTCCAAGTCTCCTACTTGGTGCAGTCAGCAGCCTATCCTTCAAGTCTTTGCAAAAATCCTGAATTAATCTGCTGTAGACCCATTGGAAATAGTTCCTTCTTCCTAAGCACTGATACTGTTTTTAATCAAGATCAACTCTAAGTTCAGATCAGGTGCTTTTGAAGCTCGTTAAGTTTATGCCATTTGATAAAAAATTACAAGAAACATACAGGAAAATTAAGAAAGGGGGTAAGATTTCAGAAATCTATTTCTTCCCCAAAAAAGCAGCACACACATTTTGTGCTAAATTTTCACAGGCTCATCTCCCCAGCTGAAGATGGCATTGCACTAATCCTTGGGATTATTGGGAGGGGGGAGAGGCAACGTTTGGAGTTGAGACCAGACACACTGAGCTGGAGATGGGGATATTTAGTGATGAGAACAAAGCCAATGGCCCAGAATTCCCTGCCACAGGCTGATAAATTCCCATCTGGAAGCAAGACCAGGGAGGTGATTTCTGGATGTGGCTCCATAGTCAAACAACACCTAAGCAAATTCTGTAGGCCAGAAATATGGATTGTCCAGCTAAGTATTTCCTAATGTTTTAAAAATGTATTATTTGCTCTTTCTTTCTGTTTTCCAGAGCAAGAAGGTAACTCTGCCCACAAACCTTAACGAGATGAGCTCTAACGGCTGGAAAAAATAATCCCATTTTCAGGGACACAAACCTTTTCTGTGTGGGTCTGTGTGCCCAAAACTGTTCCAGCTGTACCTAACAAAGAAGATTACCTGTACCTGAGAGCCTTGTCTGCCTTATGTCCACAGACAGCCCAGGCTCCTGCAGCACCACTGCTTTAACTGTACTTTTCAACATTCCTGGCACAGCGAGACTTTAAGCTTGGGTTTTACCTCTGGAAGTAACAACATACTGGAGGCAATTAAAAATATTTTTTAAAAAAGGGTGCTTGGCTTCTATTTGTCCCTTTCAAAACCTCCCCCACTGAAACTAAAATTATATAAATCCAATTAGGAAGGGAACTAAAAAGGCTGAGATTTTTATACACTCCCCTAAAAGACTGGATTAGTTGCTGCAGCCCCAGTGACACACGGCAGGACGCCGCTGGTGGACATAGACCCGGCTTGGAGAATTCCTGCTTGCTGCCATGAAAACAAGAGGGTAATGGCAATACACACAGACCCATTATTATTAATCTCCTCCAGCTTCTGGGCAATTTTTGAATTGTTCCTCAATTTTTGAAAAAAGTGATTTATGGGTTATAGGGAAAGAAGAAAACAGGGGTTTTTCAAATAGCCCTTCCTTTTCATTCCATTTGAGGGCATTAATTGCTCATTGTCTGTAATTAGAAACAAAGTGCATTCCTACTTGAATCACATGCAGACAGCTGCCCTGATGTGACTCCATGTACAATAAACCTCCAGCGTGGTCCTGCAGACTTCCTTGCATCAAAGGTAACATGCATAGGTTTGAAATACATGGAATTATGTCTAAAGGGCACCTCTGGATGAAGACATCATTTAAGTTGCTGCTTTGAGAATATTCCTCCACTTTGGAAGTGTACAGATTTAAGGCAATGACCTGAGATACCATAAGCATTCCCAACACCTCCTCCTTCTAGTTTAAATTCAGTCTTAGGTAGGATTTTGCCTTTCCTATATCAAAGCAGGCCCTAGAAAATTCCCTTAGAAAGGAAAGCAAGAAAAAAAAAAAGAGACATAAATGCTTGCTTCTAAAACGCAGAGTTTTCCATTTCTCTGGGTTTATCTCTGTTTCCAAGCCTGGTAAATGCAAAAAAGGTGAAATGCAACCACATGATTTTATTGGCTTGACAGCCAATTTCCCAGGCTATAACTTGCCTTTAGGAAACGTGGCTGAGAAAGGCAGCCCATTAACTTCCTTGTTGCTGTGAGCAAGCAGGAGAGCGATGGTTTCCACACACAGAAGGGAAGGGAAATGATTCCCCACTCCACACATTGCTTCAGTTTTAAGGAGACTCCCATTGGACTGAACATCTTTTACAGTGGGAACTATTTATAAAATCACAGCTAAACCAAACTTCTCCTGTAGTTTCTAAGGAAGTCAAATAAAAACAAGTTATTTTGAGTCAACCTTTCTGGAGAAAAGTAGGCAAAGAGGAGGCTCCACAATGAGGGTCGATGACAGGAACAGAATCCCTGGAAGGACCCTGGGCATATTTGGAAAACCTCTTCACACAGGGGGAGTCATGAGACTGCAAACCATCTTTATTTGCCACCCAAGTTAAGTTTGAGGATTTTGCCTGAAGCAGCACAGGTAAAAAACATCTCATTTATTCAGTGAGCTGATCTGTGGCACTGCAGAGCTCTGGTGTCAGCCAGTCTGGAAAAAGGAAGAGCTGCTGGGCTCCCAAGGGCAGCAGGTGACAGAGAAAACTGAGAGCCTGAAATCCTGACTCTGGGCCAGGCGTGGTGACCCACCAGATGTGCCACAGCCACAAGCCAAGAGAATATGAAATAGTTAAAATTCCTAGGGACAGTTGTGTTTCTTTTAAAGCTCACAGCAGCCCTTTAAATGAAGAAATGAAGAAATAAAAACCTTCATCTCCAACTGCAGATAGACCTAAGCATGAAAGTGTTATGGGGGAGCTCATTATTAAAATACAGACCACACAGTAAAGGCTGAAACAACTGAGAAGGTATTTTTGTTTCCAATGCTAAAGTCACTAGAGATATTTGTTTCACTTAAAGGAACATCACTCTTGCTAGGCACTGTATAGAAAAACAGCAACTCCCTCCTGAGCCCCTTAGACATCCATACATGCCTAAAACATCTTCTGAAAACCAATCCCCCTTTAAAAAAAAAATTAATTTATGCCTCATATTACATCCTGATTATTGCAGATTTAGACAGATTTTTTTTTGCTTAGAAAGTAAACAAAAACTGGCATGCTGCAAGAAAAGCGATTGCCTCAATAGAGAAATGCCCATTTATGTCATCCCACAATTATTTTGAGCACTATAGTTGAGGTTAGTCCCTCCAAGGCATGTACAAATTGCAAATACACACAAATAATAATGCTCATACTTTTGGAAAATGTGAAACCCTTTGTTTTGGAAAGGTTGTTCCTATTATTTGTGGCTTGCAACTGTCATCATTATTCAAGCCTTGTCTTCTTTCATGATTGTTCTGCAGCTACTGGGTGCTTGAGAACTTCCCCAAAATTAATATACTTCAAAGAACCAGACATTTTGTATATAGCTTAATTACAGCCTATATAATTAAGTTTTAAAATGATAAAAACTCTTCTGTGCCATAAGTGTACTCAGACTTCTGCTCACAGGCAAGCCACTACACATCATCCGACTGAGCAAAGGGCCAAGAAATTCCATTTCATTAATTGTTTCCTCCAAATCTGAAATGTAATTACATATTTTCCAGGGACCTTTGACATTTTCACACTGTGGCTTGGAATCTGATCATACCCTGAAGTAAACTGCCTGGCTGGTCACAGACTTCACAAAAAAATATGGTTAGAGAGGTAGACTTGGCCTTTTGCAGACCGTGGAGAGGAGGGAGCTGCACAGCTTCGGGTCAGGTTTTGTTACCAGAGCCTCGCAAGGAATGAGGAAGAGATAATGAGCTGAGCTCTTGCATCAAGTAATCACTTTCAGAGGATCAGAAAAGGCTCTGGGACAGAGGAGAGCTTTTCTTTGCCACAGCCATGGCTGATTCACACAGAAGCCAGAAGGGATTGTTGAACTTTGCCTTTCCCTGAGTTTTGGCCCTGCTGTGTTTCTGGACTCTCTTTTGGAGCACCAAACCCAGCCTGGGTGAGCAGACAAACCTGATCCATATGGATGCAGTGCTCCAACACTTGATGCCTTCAAGAAACATCCCCCAGGTAAGTGCTGCCAGGAGCTGGCACCACGAAGCAGTGCTGCCATCCTCATTCCCAGTGGGCAGGTCCTGGGCTCTGTCAGAAGGTGCAGTGATTTTATTGATGAATAACTTCTTACTAATGAATAAACCATGAATGAATTCAGTGGCTGAGAACTCCCTGAGCCCCATCAGTGGGCCCAGCCCTCTGTCAGTGTCAGATGAGTGTGCTGTGTACACACACACGTTAGCAAATAGTTGGTTCATCTACTTTCATTTAGAGCACATTAAACCACAGTGCAATCAGCCCTAAACTTCTGCAAATACTAAATTCACATTAAAATTCCATTTTTAACATAACACCACATGGGGTTTTTTAATCTCAAAATGCTTTTCTTGTGTTTCTTTGGATGCCTCAGCTCCTAGACAAAACATATTTATTCAAAACGTCGCTCTGTTTCCCCTCAGTTTCACGTACCCGAGAACAGCACCTTATTAGAAACGAAATCAATGGGTCTCCATGAATCATTACGTGGAGTTTGGAAAGGAAAAAAGAAATTTGGCAAGCCTTTAGTCAGTAATATGTGCTTCTAAAACCTACTCTTTGAAAGGGCCAAGTTATTGCATTGTGAAAAGTAGTTACTCAGCACGTGCTGTAACTTTTCATAGGGATTTTTAGGCCAAATTTAAAGAGTGCTAATGATTTTGAATGCCAGACTTGAGACCCTACAGCAGGATGAGGTTTGAACAAAACTTGAACAACTGCCTTCCCTCCCCCAGGTCATGACTCTTTAAAGAGCTGGATTTTTGGTGCCTTAAAATTAAAGCACCCCACTTCTCCAGGCATGGAAAGTCTTCACATCCCTTTCCATACATTGAGAGTAAACTCCCACTCAAGGCAGTGGGAAAGCTCCCAGCATCCACTAAAATATGCTGGCACTCTGGGAATGTCATTTATGATTAGAAATAAGGAGAAACCACAACTGGAAGTGCCTTGTTCAGCAATGTGATCAGTGACGGGGCACATCAGTTCCTTTCAGACTGCCTGCTTCTGGTCCTGGGAGCAATCTCACCACAGAAACTTGGAGCTAATTAATTCTGCTTTTCCATTCCTTCCCTGAGCTCACCCATCACTCCAGGGAAACCTGGCAAAAGGTTGTCTGACAGAGGCTTGTACTGAATGCTTCAGAAGATGGCATAACCCGAGGGTGATGTGGGGTGAGGGCCAGCACCTACTACTTACTTATTCCTCTTGTTCATTTGTTTCAATAAATAAATAAAAACACTTGCAAAGGCAGACTAGAGATAACATATAGTTAATTAGATCACAATTCTTGGAGCCTACTGAACATCACAGACAGGTGCTGCTGGGGGGAGAAAAAGGGAGTTGAACCTGACTCCTCTACTTCCAGGGCTCTGGCTCAGAGGAGGCCTGCAAAGCTGGAGCCCTGCAGTGCAGTGGGCAGGCAAGAAATCCCGATTTTATGAAGCCCAGTGCACATCCAGCCAGGCATCAGCTCTGAGCACCTGAATTGCCTCCAGGTCCCCCATCCACCATCTGGTTCCCTGTGATGATGCAGCTCGACTGCAATCTGAACCCTTCTTTAACATTTCCCAAAGAAAGGGGAGACGAAAACAAAAGGATCATTTACTTCCTCTAATTGAGAAACAAGATAGGAAGACAGATAAGCCAAGGTAAATTGGCACAATTCCACAGACTTCAACTGATCCTAGAGAGCAGGATGATGAGTGTGGCATAAAGGAGAGCTTGCTACCCTCACTGCCCTGGGATAGCAATACCAGGCTGTCACACATCTCATCTGGGCACAGAAAACCAGACTTGATAAGGGAGGTCAGTACCACCAAAATGAAGTTGCCTTCACTTACCCAGAAGGAGCTGCCCCAACACTTTTTCCCTTGTCATTCACAATCTGATTCTTTCCTTGCTAGGACAAAAATAATACAGTGCTAGTTGTTGCCAAATATCCACTTTTGAAACTCAGGCCCAGTCATTTTTAGCTAAGCAAACTTGGCACAAAACGAGTGTTGCCTATGGACAGAGTTTATAACGTGGGAAGTTTGCCAGGATCCTATTGCAGCCTACTTTGAGGTCTGGTGCTTCACCTTCTCACCCTACAACAAAGATTAAATAGTCTTCTAACAAGGGAAAAAAAAAAGAAAAAAAAAGAACACCTGATACTATTTTTCTTTTCCCTCCCTAGGAATTACAGTCCACAGGAGATGAATTTCAATAATGCCATGAGCAAAAACATGGCTTTGCCTGAAGCCAGCAGAACCTCTCCAGGCTGGGATTATTTATGTGCAACACACATGTAAACACACATGCACACAGAGCCAGCTTTAACAGGAGCCTGGGAGAAGAACTCTGCTCTCACTGGGTTAAGGACACAAAGAAAAGTATGCTGTTAAAAATAAAAGATAAATAACTGCTGTGAATAACTCAAAGCCACAGGAACCCTCCTTTAGAAAGAGACTGGACAGCCCCAGGGTGCTGCAGAGGAAAGAGTGTAACACACCAGAGCTCACACATTGCCCCATCAGGGCAGAGTGGATCCCAAAAACATCTCCTGAGGAGCAGATCTGACAAATTCCTCTGGGCATTGTGTAGATCTCTTTGCTGACAAGGAAGATGGATGCAGCACCATCTTCCCCCACCTCTTCTCGCTTGCAGCATCAGCAAACTCCTCGCTTTCCTCTCTGCAGAGGGGAAACTGAAAAGGACCAACACCAGCTGTGATATCCCACCGGGAATGAGAGGCTCCACTCCGTTAGAGCCTGTGCACAGCTCTCATCTTAACAGCCTCAGGAAAGCATCTGGCATTTTCTGGGTGTGACACAGGAGACAGAAAAAGAGCAGGATGGGGATGTTCCCTGGACCAACTCTGCTTCACCTCTCTGAAAGAACAGCTGAGACAAGAGGAGAGGGTGTGGGTGGGAGGGAGCCACGGAAAGATTGATGCAAATTCATTTTTAAAAGCCAAACAGATGAAAATAATTTTCACAGCCCCACAGCTGTTCTGTGGATTTTCTTTTTTCAGACCAAGCCTGCGGTGCAGATAACAGCAAAACTCGGGGCAGATCAGGGCTGTGGAATCAAGGGCCCTTTGCTCTTGCTGGCAGAGGGTGCTCTGGGGGAGATGAGCCTTTCTCCTCTCTCACAGCCCTTTTCCTCCACCTGACACAGCCACTCTCAGCACGCTGCCCTTTGCCCATCTCTCTCCCCTTCCCACCTGCTCCCCAGGTGTGCTGGAGAGGATGGGCAGCCCTTCCCCAGGCCTCCTCAGCTCCCTGTCAGCACCTCTCAGCACAAGGCAGGGAACAGCACAAGCCCTGACCCTGCACTTCAGGGCGATGCTGCCAAGCCTCGGACCACAGCACTGACAGACGGGCTCACAGCTGCACTTACCCTGCTTATTTTCCTATAAACCGGCCCTGCCAACAGCCAGCCAGAGCTTTCTGCAGCTTCCACTGCACTTCGTGGAGCAAGATCTTACACTGGTTTTTAAAGGCTACAAAAATCTCTCTGTTTTGGAGCCAGACAACACATGTTCAGGAACTTACTGTTGTGCTCCACGTCCTGGTGCCTGGTAGGAGGCAGAAGTGCCTTTTCCAACACAGGGAAAGCAGGAGGGCCCCAGGCACACCAGCCCCCTGTGGGCTCCTTCTGGCCAAAGACAAGGCCCAGTACAAAGTGATAGTGCTGCTCTGCATTGGTCCCAAGGATTTTCCCCCTGAAGTCAGACTGAGCCTGTCCCTCATCCTCACTGGGCTCCGGGAATGGCCTCAAAGAAATGATGAGGAATAGAAAAAACTATGATGCTTTCAGGAGTCCAAGCTGGCACCTTTGTCTGCCTAGAGGTTCCTAAGTGGAATTGAAAACCAAGCTTACTCTGAATGTTTTCTCTGGGACTGCTGCATCAAATCAAAATGCTCAAAACTGCTTTTATAAAAATTGCTGAGGCTCTGAAAGCAGTATCTGGAGCAGACATGAGCAGAGTGACTGGAAAGCAACCACTGAAGGTGACACCAAATGGGACTGAACACAGCTGCTAAGCCTTGAGGCAGGCTTAGGGCACCTGGGCCCAGCAGCTCCTCTTCCTCAGCACACTTAACCCCAAAACACACCTGAACCCCCTGGGAAAGGGAACAAGAGTCCGGGAAGGGATGTTGTCCTCGGGGTGCTCCCCCCTCAGCATGGCCCCCCCAGCCCAGGGCTATCACATTGCATGTTGTTTATACATAATGGCACAATATAAAATCCATTTGGAACCTGGGCTCACTTGCTGCTATTAAAGAATCCATCAGTGAATTTCATTTTTTATTGGTTCACTTACAAAACTCACAGCGGTGTGTTGTGTTTATTTTTCCAGAGCACCAATAAAAATCTTCTTGATTTAAAAAAAAAAAAAAAAAAAAAAAAGAGAGGGAAAGAGAGAAAGAAAGAAAAAGAAAGAAAAGAAAAGCTGACCTGGTATAACCCAGGCGAGTGCTGAACCTCACCAGCGCTGGATAAAATGAGCTGAGAGGCAGCAGAGCCAATTGCTGAGCAAATGCTCGACTGTGGCTGGAACCAGCAAGGATTGAAACCTGTTTATGGCAGAATTTTTGCTTTATAAAAATAAGCACAATCAAACCCTGCTGTATTAAAGCAGGTTCTGTCATGGACTGATCACTGAAGGGAGGGCAGAGCAGAGCCCCAGGCCCAATCCTGATGGACTCAGTATGGTAAATATTCCAGGTATTTATGGTGCTCCATTGCCATATTGCTCCAGAAACAGCAAATATTCTATGCTTGGTGCTGCCTGCAGCTGAACTGGAAATTGCATCCACTATTAAATCCATTAATGACAATGACCCCAGTTATATTAAAGTCACCCAGGCACCAGACTGTGCCTGCATGGGTACAGAAGAACTGGAGATGGCCTAAGCCAGGGCCACCAAGTCCTGCACAGGGAGGTGACAGCCTGGCTGCACTGCACTTATGGCCCAGGTTTCCAAAATGATGTCTATGAAGAGCAAACCTAATATTAAGTTATTCAGTCATAGGATTTTAACTTTCAGGGATATGAACTGGTTGGCACCCTACATAACTGCAAATATATTGTAACTACGTTATTATGAAAAAGTAAGAAATAAAATTTGCATTTTTAAGGCAAAAATATATCTAAACATAATTTCCTAAACACATAATATCAATTCTATATTTAAGAGAGTTGGATTTTTTTTCCTTTAAAATCAGGTTAATCCTGGCTTTTCCACATATTATTTCTCAAAATATAAACTTTTGAAAAGCAAGCAATTAAAGGAAACAACTTGCTTGAAACAGACATGATTTTCCCTCACTTATTTAAGCAAATATTCAAAATACCAGCTAAAATCTATATATGGTTCAAACATTTGACAAAAACGCAAGTAGAATAAAGAGAAAAGTGAAGTATTTTAGAGGTTTCATTTCTCCTCTTATTTTTTAACCCACTTTAGAAAAAGTAATAAAATAAATCCTATTTTATTCACAAGTTTATCAGCTTTTTCACCTATTACACCTTATGGGATGTTAGTGAACTGCTCACTTGGGCTATTCATTATTAGTTACTAATTGTTGACTGGCCAATGTAGGAATCGGCCTCACAGTACCACGGGCATGGGTTTTGGGTGGGAATTCCATGGACTTTCATGAACCAAGGCAGATGCACAACTGGAACAGCTGTCCAGGACTGGAAAGAATATTTGCACTCACTTTGTCATCTCTGGTTATCTTTAGAGGACCTCAAATCTTGCTGAAAATCAGCTCAATGTTGCTAAACCCCTCAGAGGCTTTCAAAAGTCCTCACTCTGGGGCTTGTGTACCTTTGGAAAACAAATCAGGCCAGTTCTCATGGGACAGGTACTTATCAGTACCTGCCTGGGTGGACACTGCCAATGCCTATATCCACTTGGGAAAGAAGGCATTAAATAATCCACAGAAGGCAGCTGAGCAGGAGCCTCCACTCTGGGCAGTGCTGGGAATTGCATTCACTTGCCAGTTCCTTCTCCTGCCTGCAGATAAGGGGCTGTCAACTGAGCAGGAAGTTTGTCCCATCAAAATCTCCAAACTCTTGGGAAAAGCCAAACTCTGTAAGAGCTAGAGCCTGTGTTTTCTTGCCTCCTTCTTGTGGGTGGGGAAAAAACGCAGCCTACACAACTAAGACAGTGCAGGAAGCCTTTGGGGATTAAAACATGATACACTGTATTTCAGCAGGGATTTGGACAGGCTGGCAGGGGGAGGAATTCCTCCCTCACCATCTCTAAATTACCTCGGTGCTTCTCTTGCTTTCTTCTTTCACCAGGAGCTTCCACCTGGAGAGAAGTCATTTGCCACTGGAATGTGTGTGGAGAGAGCAGCAAAATCAAACCACTATTTTTACAGATGCCTTTTCCTTTCCACCCCGTGGGCAGAACAAATCTTACACAGACACAAGAAAACTATTATGCTCAGCCTGTTCTCAGGACAGGAAAAGTCCTCTCCCATCCTCATTAACACCGTACAAAGCATCTCAGGCTTGCAATGCTATAGGATAGGCTTGACAGACGTGTCTGTTGACCCGAAATCTTAGCGAGCACTGGAAAACACCCGGCTGAAACTTTCTGAACACGACCATCAGCGTGACTGCCAAAGAAAGCAGCAGCACCCGTTACTTCATGAACCAGCATGTGATTTGCAGAAGCACTCACACGGCTTAAAAAGTCTAAATCCTGCTTTCAAAGGAGCTTAGTCACCACAAAGTGATTTTGGTATCTCGGTACATTCAGGGGCTGGCCCTTGGAAGTGCAGCTTTCCGTGGAAATGAGTCGTTGGTGATGAATTTCACAGAGGGAAATTCCTGCTGCACAGATATTGCAGGGGTGCTAAAGCTCCTGTGAAATCCATGGTTTTTAGCACAACCCCTACACCTCCACTCCTGGGCAGAGTGGGCTGAAACAGCAGCAATTACAAAGGTAGGAAACACGGACATCCCAAATGAGACTGGGCTAATGGGATGGAGTGGTCACATTAGGATGGGTAACAAAATAATCAACACAAATTCTTTGCCCAAAAAATCGCCACACTCAATGCTGAACTTGCATACAAAACTCAGGGCAAAAAATAGGACATTCACAAGAAAATTATTGATTCAATTCAACAACCAGTCCTAGAGAGAATGAGATACTTTAAAATTGGTTAACCAAGATGAGACTTTCCTTGCATTTTAAGCCATTCAACAGCTTTAGACCTACCCTGGGAGACTGTTGCTCTTATATGGAATCCACACAATGTTCTAAGGCAATTACCTTTAGAAAGGCTTTTACTACAGCTAAAACTCCAAGCACGTGCAAGAGACCCTTTTCTGCACCCTTACCATCTTCCAATTCCTTGCTATTGTAACTCAGAGAAATTCACCACTGAAATCCTTCACAGGAACGGGAAGAGCTGCTATACCAACATCCTAGCAAAAATCAGCGTAGCTTACACCCTGGCAGAAAAGATAATAAACCCCAATCAGTGCCATTAGTAACAGAAATGAAGGAGAATTCATCTCCTTTTCCTAAAGAACTTAACATATTAGCCAGGAGTATGGGCAAGTAGAAAAATGGAAAAGGAGTTTGAATTCTGAAGTTCAAAATAGCTCTGAAAGTGAAAGGGGCATGTAAAGTCACTAAAAACCACAAATCAAGCTGCAGGCCAAACCCTTTGCCATTTAAAAGCCTTAGATCAGTGCTGGAGTGGCATTATTTGAATTTAATGGGAACACAGTAAAGGGCTGTTTAATTAAGCATTGAAAACTTGACATGACTGTTTAAAATACCCTTCAATCTGCCATTAGCTTTAACGTATATTAATAGCTAGAGCTTGCTGGAAATGCTCCACTGGGAGAAATTTTGGAGTGAGGAAAGCTCCAAAAATTTCTCCATGAAAATTTCCGCTTTGTTAACTCTAAAAATCATGGAAAAACACCTTAAAGCAAAATATTTCATTTTGAATCAGCTCAGTAGTAATGGAAAAACCCCACATAAGCATGTTCATCTCTAATGACATGCTGCCTGATGTAAATCTAAGTTTTGATCATTAAAACCCTGAATTTATTTTTTTCTCTTTTTTCTGAGCTAGGCTCTTTGCTTGCACTACCCAGAACACCAAAATCCTACTGCCTTGAGCTGTTTGGAAGATATCTGGAGGAATGTGCCTCTTGTCTGATGGTTGCTTCTCCTTATCACTCATACCTGAACAAATCTCCACCAAAACAAGCCAAAAAAAAAAAAAAAAAAAACAAACAGAGAATTCTAAGAGGTGGCAATGAACAACTTCAAATGCTAGTGGAAAGATACTGTGAGACAACCAGAATAGCTGAAGGTGGTTTTTTTCCATTTACAATAGAAACAGTGGCTCTGAAAGTCAGCTAAGATCATACTGATGGTCTACCTAAGGACACCCATGGCCCAGGTTTGTCCATATGGGCACGGGGGTTTCCTAGTCCAAGGAAAAGTATAGTTTCCAGAAGGTGAGAACATTGTCTTCACCCATAACACCAGCTGAGCAGGCTGCTGAACTCATTCCTGCTTACCAACACCTTCTTATTTGGTTTTCCACTGTGAGATTAGATCATACAGGAAAAGTTCACCAAATACTACTGTAAAAAGAGATGAACTCACACAACATTTTGTTGGTCACTGAGAAAAAAAAGAAGCGCTTTCTGTCAAACTACTGGAAATTAATTAACTTTGAATACTCAAATACATAAACATTTCTGCAAAAACACTTCGGAATGAAAAAATTATTTACTGTGCCCTCCAGGGAAATGTACCTTGTCAATCCCTTGTCACTAAATCACTTGCTAACAGTTATGGTGTGAGGTAAATCACTGCTTAACCCTGATGAGTTTAAAGGCCTTGAAGCCTAATGAATTCTCCCATTCATTCTGGGGGTTACATCTGCTCTCCAGCTCTCTTTTAGCAAGCTGGTGCTGAAAAGATGTGATGTAATTGTGCTGTTTACTAAACAGGTGTCAGTAATCCTATCCAGTGATGTCAGGCCACTTGCTTGGAATTCATTTTAAGACAACTATTGGAGCTGGTGCTTTGGGATCATAAAAAGGCTCTTCCCTGGGGAGCCTCCAGTCTGAGACAGTGAGGTGTGGTTAATGCCACCACGGACAGCAGGAAGGACCAGGAATATTTCATGAACTGATGGGGTTAGTTATGCAAATCCTGCTGATCAGGTCACCTGCCCAGCTCTTGGTTTGCTCCATAGGTGGGCTCTGCTCATATGACTGAGTGTCCCAGCAAGTGGCCCAGGCTGTTCCCTTCCTGCTGGAACACCCAGGATCACAGCCAGGGAGATGGTGCAGCCCTGGAGCAGAGCACATGGGCTCAACAGGGAACATAAGAGGTCCCAGAATGGCAGTTGTGCCCTGGCATCCGCTGTCCCAAGGCTCCCTGGATAATCTGAGTTACCACCCACATAACCCAGAGGCTGAGGGTGGCTCCGTGCCCACCCTTCCACAAGGCTGACACAGAGCACAGGGCTGGGCTGCTGCTCCAATAGACTCTCTGGGGAGCTGCAGGAATATCTCATAAGGAGCTTTTGGGAGCTTCCCATCTCCCACAACCCAAGAAACAGGTGGGCACAGCACTGATGCCCACTGTGTTACCCCCTGGCACCACCTACCCAAACCCACACTGCTGGAGGGGCACTGCACATGCCCCAGGCAACACCCAGCTCTGCATGCAGGAAAGAATGTCTTGGGCAGTCAGGGTTGGACTCCAGGAATGTCTTAATTTCATTGAGAAATGGTATTTGGTGTTAACAACGTGGTATTTTAATTGTTTAATGCTCACTTACTCATGCAGCATTGGGCTGTCGGGGCTTTCCAAGGATTTTGGCTATATAATACTGCTCCCTTGGCAGGAGGGGAATTTGAGGCAAAAAAAAAATAAATAAAAAAAAGGCAAGAATGCTGGATTTGGGTGAACAGTGATGCTTGGCCCCCATGCAGCATGAGGTTCCTTAGCCCATCTAGCTTATTGCCTCCATAAACTGAAAAATCCTAATTAGACTATCAAATACTTCTGGGTTTAGACAGAAAATGTCTGGTTTAACTAAATGAAACCTTTCACAGAAAATGCAAAAAGGAAATTTTTACAGCACAAAAAGTTTGAACTGAAAACTTTCCCATTTTAACCCCACACTGAAAGTATTCCAGGTTAGACTAAAAATGTTTAGTCTTTTATATGACCGTGTTTAATATTCCATGAGGAAAAAAAAAAAGTGTTGCTTATTAACATATCTGTGAAACAAGCTGTGCTACTCACTGCTGGAAACACATTTCTTTGACCATATAATTTCAGGCTCTAATTTAGCATTCATATGCCTGGAGTTTTAATGGGAGATTGCTTAGTTTCATCAGACCAGTAAAACAGCATCAAAAGTCAATACAGGCATTTATGCAGATGTAAAATCATCCTAATTTGTTCAGCTGAACTTGTAAATTAAAGGCAACATGGAGGGATATTTGAACTCAAGTCCAAGCAAACTTGCTACTTGTTATCAGACCTCCAAGTGCAATGTCTTACTTGGCCCTAGGAAATGCTGGATTTGGTTTAAGAGATTCTCTAAAACTCTAAAACATTAAATCACACACATCAGACCCAAGGAGCTCATAAGTCTGGAAGTTTGTGTCGATTTTTTTCCACCTACACTGGCTGCATTTAACAAAACATCACCAAAGAGCACATCTTGCTGCAGAAAGCCAGCATTGATTTAATTTTCCTTTGTAGAACCAGGTTCCTGACATTTTTTTTTTTATTGTGGCAATGAATGGATGTAAACCAGTCAATTTCAGTGTTTTGTTTGCTTAAATAGAACATTTTCTGCTCTGCACAAACTAATTTTCCAGGCCTGAGCCTACGTGTTTTTTAGATTTTTTCCCCTTTCAGCTTCTTTACTGGGTATTTAGCTCTTCCTTCCTTAATGGGAATTTAATAAGAGCCAGCTGACAAGTGCTCAGTGAAGTGACCAAGCAGCACCTGAAGGAGATGGGATGTAAGATCCATATAAAATGCCTGAGTACAATCATTGTTATTAAAGGGACAACTAAATGAATTCATAATGATGGGACACTCATTTCGAAGTGTTTCCATAGCTGTTACACATCAGGAAAAATACGGAAGTTACCTCATTTTCTCCAATCCTAAATAACCTTATAAACTCACCAAAGAAATTAATTAGCCAATATTTCTTGAAAATTCATAACAAAGTTTCCATTTTTTCCGTCAGATAATTCCTTAGTGCATTCTGGTTTTTAACTTCCTTCGAGTCTGGATCATTTTGATGTGTGAACAGACATTTTGTGTTTCCATGGGTTATTTCCACAGGTTCAAATATCTTCTGTAATTGACATTTTCCTGCTTACAAAAGTTGTCAAACTTGAAAGTAGCAGTTGATTGATAAAACATGGGTTTTGTCTGTAACTTAAATTCATTGTTGGGGCTTACTGCTCAAGCTCTGAATAACTTCTCTCTTCAAAGTGACATGCACTGGGAGTTTTTGGGGGTTTTTGGTTTGAGTTTTAGGGTTTTTATAACCATCTATGTTTTAAGCCACTTTTATAAAATAGAAAGCAACAGCTGCTTTTCTCCTTTTCCTACAGGTAAATCTATTCAACAATTTGCTTCCACTTTAGAATTACTACTTTCTAAATAAAGGAGTGTAACTTGACTTTTAAAATAAAGTCTTCCAAAGTCAACTTCATAATCATTCAGTAGCATTTATCCTTTCCAACCCTGACCATAAAAGAAAAGGGAAAAAAACCAGCAGAAAGCACTGAGGAAAGCACTGACATTTACAGCATCACAGAGGACAGCAGCTACACAAGCCATAAAGCAGCACCACAGATATTATTTAATACTTAAAAACTCCATAACAACCTAAATTAATATTAAAAACCCACACACAGTAACTACAGAAGGAGCATTTCTTTTAGTGATGAGGAATGCACAAAAGCATGAGCCAGAGCAGAGTAGGATCTTTTTGTTGGCTTTAGTGGATTCTGGGCCTTGTTTGTAATAAAGACACAAATAAATCACGGTGCTGAAGTGACCAGTGTTGGTACAGATGGGGATGCCTTTGCACATGTCATCACCAATGTGGGCAACTTCTCACCATTTCCACCTGGATGTCACTGAATCAGAACACAGACAGTCAGCAGCACCCTAAGGGCACCTCGTGGCTCTCCTCTGTGGCAGGGTCACATCACCCTTCTGCTCACCCCAAGTTCTTCCTGCATGTCACAGAATCATGGAATGGTTTGGACCTTAGAGACCACCTGGTTCCAACCCCTGCCATGGGCAGGGACACCTTCCACTATCCCAGGGCTCCATCCAGCCTGGCCTTGGACACTTCCAGGGATGGGGCAGCCACAGCTTCTCTGGGCACCCTGTGCCAGGGCCTCACCACGTTCACCATAAACAATTCCTAATATCTAAACACACACTCTTCCAGTTTGAAGCTGTTCCCCATCTTGTCCTGTCACTCCAGGCCTTTGTCAAAAGTCTCTCTCCATCTCTCTTGTTGGCTGCCTCAGGTACTGCAAGGCCATAAATAGGTCATCCAAAGCCTTCTCTTTTCCAGGCTGAACAATCCCAATTCTCTCAGCCATCCCTCATAGCAGGGGTGCTCCATCCCATGGTCACCTTGCTGCCCCTCCTTTAGGCTTAGCTCCAGCAGGTCCCTGGCCCTCCTGTGCTGGAGACCCTAGAGCTGGGTACAGCACTCAGCAGTGCCACGTCCTGGTTTAATTCCATCAGGACAGGACCTGGATGCAGGCAGTGAGCAACACAAGATTTAATAAAGCTCCGAGTGTGAGAGAGCTGGAGAGGCTGAGCTCTGCCCTGGCACAGCTCTCCCTCAGACATCACCTCCAATCCCTCTGTTCCCTAACACAAGCCCCTCTGCTCAGAGATGACTCACTGGCACTGAGCCAGTCTGTGCTTTAATTTGCCCCTATTGTAACCAGTGCAGTCTCAGAGTTAAATTTAAATGTCCTGGATAGGGATGGATTAAAGCAAGACGCAAATTTTCTTTTTTTTTTGGGAGTCCCAGCCCATATACAGTAGTTTCACATGCCTTTGGCACCAAACTTATTGCTTTCTGAAGCAGTTGTTGTTTCAGTGACATGACTTCCTGCAGGGGCATTTTAATTATGGTTGGTGTATCACCAACTTTGTTATGTATTGCTTTGAAGTTGTCCTTTGTATCTGACAGCAAGAGGATGGAAAACAAACATGACTGTTTATTCCCTTCCCCTTGCCCTGCAGTGGCTTGGTGCAGTCTTTGCTTTGGATTACACAAATATGGAGCAGATGGAAAAGGAGATCCCAAAGAGGCCAGGCAAAGTGTGTATCTTTGGGCTGGCAGGTGTTTTCTCTTCATCTGCCCTTATGAAGAATCAAGCAGACATATAAACCCCCCCCAAATGGCAGGTCAGGCCCTGAAGACAGAAAATTGCTGAAAACTGTTAAATTATTATTTCCAACAGAAAAAAAAAAAAATCAACTTAAAAAAAGCCAAACCAAAACAAAACTTGCAGTTCCTGAACTGAGCACATCAGTGCTGTACTAGGAGATGCTTCACTATAGCAGAGAAGTGATATTTTTAAGCATTTTCACATAATTGCATGAAGTGATATCCCAGCCACTTGCAAAAGAGAGGCAAGGAATGCTTCCTGGTTGGACTGCCAAGGCAGGGAGGAAGGATTTCTCACTAGCCAGATGGCAGCAGAGTATGCACAACCTCCAGTGGGCTGCCAGAGTACACCCCAGCCTCGGTGTCCTGCATATTTCTAGTGAATTTAGGTACCCAGAGCTGGGTGATGACACTCAACTCACCATCTTCAAACACAATCTACCTCCATATCCATATGTGTATATATATATGTATGTATATTTAATCATTTATTTATTCAATTTTTTTCAAAAAAAGCAATTCAGAAAATAAGATGGTTCCTAAAAGCCACTGTGCCACCAACCACATAAAGTGCTTCACACCATCTGCTGCAAAGCACATGCCCAATGAAGCTGCCAACTGGGATATCCATTTTGGAAGAACCCTCTTTCCTTATCTTGAGTGAATTTCCACAGCTTCAAAGAGAAGAAAGGAGAGATCTTGTAGGTTCATCAGAATGTTCCCCCTCCCTATCAAAGACACCAAGAGAAGGCACCACAAGAACAGCTTCCAGCAGGGTCAATTATTATTAATGGTTTCTTCATTAACAGAGCAACTTCATTCACATTCTGCCTCTCCCATGGAGGACAGAAGTTCTCATCTTTCAAAAGGAATCTGAGCAAGCCATGTGGAGATTTCACCATTTGTGGCTTGGGAAAGTGGAGATGAAAGACTTCTAAGACCTTTAACTTGGGTTTGTTTTCTACTCTGGGATGATGATGACATGACTCACCACATGTATCATCTTCCAGCCCCAGGAGACCATCCTGGGGAGACCCAGTGAGCTACAGAAATCACTTCTTATTTTAGGGCTTCTGGTTTCCCTGTGGTTTCCATCACTACCACAGCTGAGATCCCACCCTGAGAGTTTGGAATACTTAAAATGATATTGGATACTTAAGATGATATTTACACTGAAATTTCAAAGAAGGGTCACAGTGCTGCTTCAGGGCTACTTGAAGTCAGAAATTCTCTGTTTCTATCAGCAAACTAGTTTTAAAGATGTTTTTTTGATTTGCTTTTTGCCCTGAACATTGCACTGTGCTGAGGAAATACCTTAAAATGAAGGTGCACCTACACCACTTTAGCAAGAGCTTGCTGACTAGAACTCTCTGCTCATGGGAAACAGAAGTCCAAACATACAGAAAAATCCTCCAGCCAGCTCTCCACTCCCCTTTCCCAACCCTGCACACCTGGTGTTTAACATACCCAGAGGAGCCTCTCACCTTCTCCCACAACCCAAAGTCTGGACTTGAGCAGTAAAGCTGAGCAGGACACAAACCTGGCACTTGCTGGTCCCTCTCCCTCCTTATTATTTGCTGAGGCTTCTTTACAGGTTCAAAGCCTTTCCACGGTGCCCCAGTGAATAAACCTCATTAAAGAGGAGGAGAAGAGTCAATTCCTGATGCTGAAACCCCTCAGCTCACACACCACAGTCACACCAGCTGCCCACACTCACAGCCACAACATGAAAAACCATCCCAAAATCCTATTGCTTCAGAATCTTTGAACCTGACAGATGTTCAGGGATGAAAGGGGAGACGAAGCTGCCGAGTTCCTTTCCTGCCATGACAGAAGTGTACACACAAGTCGACTGCTGCCTATGGCCAGCCCCACCCTCTGAAATTCTGAGAAAAAAGGGAAAAAAAAGCTCAGCTAATGAGAATTGCAGCACTGTTCACGCCACAGTAGTTAAGGTTGTATTCGTTATAAATCCCCTTTTCAAGGTTTCTGTCACTTCGCCATAAAAATCATTCTGGGTTGAAATTTAGCATCCAAGCTTTCTGCCCAAGGACAATATTTTTGACAGAATCTGGAAACAATTGGTTTGGCAAAGCACAGCTGAAGTTTTAAAGAGTGCAAAAAAGAATAGTGGTTAGTGGTGTCAGATATTATTATTTTATGCTCTCATAACTTAAAAACAACTAATTTAGGTTCTGTGGTTGTTATTACTCCATAATTTCCTCTGAAATAGTTGGCTCATTCCTAATAATAAGCTCCTGCAAACTGCTAGCACTTCTCTAAACAGAGAAATAATAGTATTCCTGGGCCAAATCTAGGGCTGCCATAAATTAGCTGAGTGTCACTGCTGCCCATCTATATCAGCTGAGGGCTTGGCCCCAGGTGTTCAGCAAAACTCACTTTTGGTGTGTGCATGTGTCTGGTTGGTGCCATCAGCCCCGAGCTGGGCAGTTCCCAGGAATTCAGAAAGCAGATGGTTAGGTAATGTCTTCAGGACCCGACAGAAGGGATGGTGCTCTCAAAGGCTGTTGCTAAACAAGCCTTGACTTCATGAGTGCAATCAGCACCTCCACCTAGAATACATCAGGATTTCTTGGGAAGCACGAGAAGCCACACCAGCCATGTCCAAGCCCAAGCTAAACCAGGCTCCCTCACTGCACTGAATCACTCATGTTCAGCTTCTCTGCCTTTGCTCTGGAGAAGCCAGTGTTGAATTTCTCCTGAGTACATCTTACACAGCACGCTGCTGCTTCCCAAGGCACAGGAACTCAGGGCTGTTACTGGTCAGAAGGTGCTTCTGCAGTGCCTTGGCAACTCAGGCAGCACTGGGCTAAAAGCAGGATTTGGATATTTTCAGAGGCCCATCACAATATCCACCTGTTCCTTCTTCCTTGAACCCATATAAATGATGTTTTCTTACTAAAAAACAGTACATCTAAAATATACTTTTGTGCTGTCAAAGCTTCTCATTCACACATCTCACCAGGGTATTTGGGAACTTGCAAATCTTTTGTGCATATACCAGAGAAAAAGAGTGATTTTTTTTCTTCCTTTTCTTCTTGTTAGTTAACCTGATAAATTCTATCTAGCCCTGAACTCTTAAAATTTACCTATTCCTTCTGTATTTCCCTCGAGTTTAATGCCCACATTTGAAATAAGCACTACTCAGAGGAATGGAGTCAAAGAGCAGCAAGAGTAAAAATTAGCCAAGTACCAGGTACAAGACACTTAGGTCCTCATCCAAAATTCACACTTCTTATGCAATTGAATCCTGGTCTAAAACTCCCTGTCCTGCCAGGTCCCCTTTGGCAATGCACAGCTGCATACACAGTGATGGGATGCTGAAGTTGGTATATTCAGCATGAAAAATTGCAGCCAGAGATGGGCTGACTCCTCATGTCAGTATATGAGAACTTTTAGGTGATCTGACCTCTCTTAATTCCTCTGTGTCCATAACTCCCAAACTCAAAATGCCGCAAGTTTACAAAACATCTTTCCCCTTAAAAGCTGCTCATTTAGACATAAAAGAGCACAACAAGGAGGCTCCAACCAATTACATGATGAAATAGAGTCATTTTTCTCCTTATCTTGGAAGCAGGAGGACAAGGCCCTTGAGCAGAAGCTGGAACTTGTGTCCACAGAGGGAGGAGAGGAGCAGCAGTGGGTGCTGGGCAGGGGTATTAGAACACCCATCACCAGTGCAGCAGGGACCAGTGCTGGTCATCAGAGACAAACCTACTCACCTGACAAGAGTAGTAAATTGCACAGTGTCAGATGTCAAGAGACCTTCCCAAACACTGTCTGGGAAGTCCAGGGACTGTTTATTTTGGGGTGGGGGAAAAAGTATTCATTCCCCCTTGCAATGGGTTAAGCAGCTCTTACCCCTAAGATAAGCTACTTGTGCTAAAATGTCAACAACTGACCTAATTTATTTTAGATATGGAGCAAAAGTGGCCTCTGCTATTCAAGTTTCAGTGGACAACTTAGGGGAGGATAAAAACCAGAAGAAAAGGGATCCCTTTTCACAAAAAGGCACTACACTATCCTGTCAGTCGATGAGGTTTTTCTGCTTGAGCTACTCCATCTTCCTAAATGATACCAAAGAAGTCCTCTCAGTTTTGAAAGTGACAATCTGAAAGCAGTGCAGAAAGCAAGCCCTTCCTGAGAACTGGTGAAAAATTCAGGGATAAAAATAGCAGCTTTCTGCTTTGACACAGCAGCTATAGCTTGTTCCTGTCAAGGTGGTTTTAAAATAGTATTTCAGGTCACAGCCAGAGAAAGCCCCTCTCAGCTACCCCTTCAGAACTCTGCTTGGCTTCTTCCTAATCCTTGTAGCAACAAGAGCAGGCTCCTAAAAATACCCAGGAAAAAATACAGGAGCTCAATCAATCCATTAATTTCAGAATAATATTTGCAGATTCCTCATTTCCCTCTGCGATACCATCACATTTCATCATGAAAGTCAGGTTAAGGTTTTACTTGGCATCTACACCTCTTGTGGTGAAGGGAATAGAATTTTTGGGCTTGCAACAGCTGTGGAGAAGGACCTCGAATATTACATCATTTATCAGCAGTGTTTCCAGAAAAAAAGGAAACATTCCATGAAAAGATAATTTACTTGTCTTAATAATGTAAGCAGGAATTAAAGTGGAGAGATCCCTTCTGGCAGGATTTTTGACAGTTACCTCCATTTTCATCCTTGCTGACTACATATAACCACTTGGAAAATGAATACAGTTTCCACTTCAAAAGGAAAAAAAAATAGGAAAAGAGTGTGAGAGGGAGCCTGTGATGTAAAACTCATCGACTACAATATTTTCTGAGGAGGTTACCTGCTCTGAAGTCCTTGTAGACAGACACCTTGGAGAATATTAGGGAAATGTTTAAGCACATTCAATAGGAACACACGTCAGGGTTTGGCTTGAAATAAAATGTGCACTTTGGCAAAGAGAAATGATGAATCCAAAGCTGAAAGAATAGATACTCAATAATGACTTTTTCCTAGTCAGAAGAATTGGAAATAGCTCAGGAGAAGAGGAAATGGTGACTTGTCAGTTCCCATGTTATCATTACTGCTGCTCAGTGTTGTGTGGTCAGTGGTGTGACACAGGCTTCTCTGCTCTCATGAGATCCCTTCTGTGCCAGGCTCTGTGTGAGCACAGAAATCCAGAGGCAAATTGCCAACAATTTCCTGCACTGAGAGTCAAAAGGCATTTTTGGATGGGAGGTCCCTTCCTGCACCAGGAGAACCAAAGGCCAGGGAGGCCAAACCTCATTCTTCAGCCTAATGAGGACCAGGCTAAATATTGCAGGGAAAATGTCCACAAGCAAGTGGGATAAAACAGACTCCAGGCTGGATATAACCCAGCACAAATCAGCTGCTGATTCCTGTAGAAGTGACAGTGAAACAGGTCCCACTTGGGACTGACCCTGGTTACCTTCATTGGATGTTCCTGCCCATCTGAGTCTTCAACTTCTTGGGTAGAGTGAGAACTTAAGGCCTGATTTCTTAACTGTTTTCCAATTTTTATTAAATCCAAGGTACTTATATGGTTTAAAATTTATGATTTGGTAATTTCCAATATTGCTTAGAATGAGAGATTTCCATACTTCATTTCCATCCACATAAACCTGTTCATGAATGCAGTTCAAAAAGAGAAAAAAAAAAAAATCTTCAAGTCATACTGAAACCAACTGCTACTGAAATAAAAGTGGCTGGGGTAGAAAGCCTGTCTTGTAACACACTTAAATAAAACTATGATGCCTGCACAGTGGTTTTAATTATTTTTTAAAATTCAAATATTTTTTGCAAACCTGCATGCTAACTCAGTCACTCAGGGTAAGCTGGTGCAAACTTAGCCCTGAGGCCATCATAGGTATTCATTTCTGCCAGAACGACACGTTCAAAAATCCTTGCTTGGCCACTGAGGGATGAGATTGCCTTACCAATTGCAAATTTGATATAAGATAGATTTATGTATGGCTGGTCTCTCCAGTGCATGTTTTCAAACCTTTCTGTGTAGCCACAAGGAACAGAACCCCAAATACAGAAGCCCCATCAGACAGAACAATTTATCAGGATCCTGTACTGATTTCTTCAGACACAGAGCTTGGCTTCCTACCCAAGACACTGCCAAGTTCTAAAACAAGTTTCTGACAGCTTATTGGAGGTGGTGGAGAAGAGAGGGTGTTTCTGACCCCAGCCCAGCAACATTGTGCTACCTCAAAGCCACATGAGCCCAAATGGGGAACCAAGAGCCTTGGGAGAGAGAAAAGAGGAGCAGGGAGATGAAGGCACAGGGACCTCACCAAGCACAGTTTCCAGGCAAGCTAGGGAGCTGTACTGGACTATTTTAATCCCCTCTTAAAGTGGGGGCTGCAAAATATAAGATACTTTAGCAGAGACAACTGATGTAACACAGGACTGGAGTCCCTGCTTTGAGCACCAGATATTGAGCTCAGAACACGGCAGACATGTCACAGCCTGAGGAGCCACAGGCAGGAGGTGGACACTTCCCCAGGCATCTGTCTGGAGTCCAGCTCCCTGCCCCAGCCACAGAGCTAAAGGGATAAAGACTTTTTTTCCCCCAGTCTGGCTGGCTCTCCCTGTTTGAGCAGCCTCACCCAGCTCTCCAGTGAGACCCCAAAGCCCCAGCACAGTCAGCATCACTCCCCTCCCCTTGTAGGGTGGCTGGAATGGAAACCCCAGCAGCCCCTCCCAGGGCTGTGGATGAGGAAGGGTGACCAGCTCTAAGTAGTTTAAGGAATGCACAATCCCCTGCACAGAAGCCCTTTATGTGGAATCAATGAACCACTGGCTGTTTCAAATCTCAAACAAAATACAGGAGAGTTTTGATTGTGGTTTCAAAAGAAAACTGGAAGGAACGTGTTGGAAGGGGAGCACATCTCACCCAAGGAGATCTGTGTGAGTGCTGGGATTAACACACTGCTGCCAATTCCTCCTGAATACTCACAGCTTTGTCACATGCAGTTTCACTGCATGATTTTAAACCTTCAGAACTCCTTGTGTGCTTAAAAAAAAAAAAAAATAAAACGTCAGTGTGAAGTGACCTATGTGACGTGGTTTCAGTGTCCAAAGCCAGGAGCAGAGGGAACAGCACAAGGAAAAGGATAGGTTTAAGGGATGCTCAGCAGCATTTCCAGCAGAAATGTGGATTTAGAAGCTACTTGAAGAACTTCTTCCAACTCTTTTTACCCACTCCCATTTTCCCCTATAGAAATGATTTCTAGCAAATCACAGCCTCCACTCTCCTCCCCTTTCTGAAGGGCTGAGATCCAGCTGGAAGCTGGTCCACTGGGAAATAAAATGAGGAAAGGAGTAAGCTGGCAGCACGATCCCTTGGCAGCTGGTACTGGAGACAGCACTCCCCTCTAATTCACAGCATCACAGAGTTCAGATTTCAAGGGAATGGCTGCCTCATTTCCTGCCAAGGCACCTTGCAATGGCACAGCAGTGCCCTACCAGGATGCTCCAGCAGCCAAATCCTCCACAGGACTTTGATGGACCTCAGCTGACAAAGGAATGGCTTTACACTGCTGTGCAAAGCCTCCTCAGATAACTGCTATCTGCAACATAAACCACCATCAGCTAACAAGGACTAGCTGTTCCCAGCACAGCTGAGATTTTAGTTGAGGTATTTACACTGCTCTTTGCCACAGATAAGGAATTATGATAAGAATTCAAGTGATTGTGTTTAACAAAAAAAAAAAAAAAAAAAAAGGAGGGGAAAACAATAAAAAAAGCAAGCACCCAACCAGGCAGTTTACAAACTCAAGAGGCTTCTCAGGAAGGAACTGAGTTAAAAGGTAGTTTGGGTGTCCTGAAAGCAAGGGCTGGGACTTTTGAGTCTGGGTTGTCTCCCTTCAAACTGCTTGTGAGACTCTAGACAATCCACTGAACTCTGGACCATTGAATCTCACAGTTCTGTGACTGGAAATTAGAGAATAGTAATATAAGAAATGCTTTTATAATCACAAAGTCTCATTCTATTGACACAAGGCCATTTTACAGATGGAATTTCAAATTGATACCATTCTTTTGATACTCAGGATAGATTCTGGGATAATTTACTGCAGAAAGCCCTGCAGGGCTGAAGGGAATTGCTGAAGGTTTTGAGTTCCTACCAGGGAATTGTGAGGACATCAGGTTTCCTCAATCTTGTACCTCCAAGAGCATCCTCACTGTACACACAGTTCCCTGGAGATGGCAATCCCTGCCCCATCAACCTCCCTGCTCTAAGACTCCCAGGGATCCCAGAAAAACAGGTTATTTAGGACCACCTTACTCTTTTGTAAAATTGAAGATAGAAAAGATAGAAATGCCTGTGGAGGCATTTCTGACATCCTGAGGATCTAGTCCTTCAAAAAAGAAAAACAAACCAAAAAAGAAAGAAAAACCAAAACACCAAACCAAACAAAAAACCAAGCCCAAGAACACAGAAAGCCTAAGCAGTCCCTTCCCTCCAAGCAGCTGACATGACTTGATTTTTGCAAAAGGCGCAGATGATTTCTTGCCCAGTACATTTAGAAAATACTATTTTAATCTTGAATGAGAATGAAAACTTAAGAAAAATATTTAAACAAGGCAGCATTTCAAGTGGAACAGATACTCCAAACTCAACCAGCTGCAGCCAGGCCTGAACAGAACCCTGGGGCAGAGCTCTCCCCATCCCTCCTGGCTGAGCTCCACAACTACTGTGGGAGCCATCTGCTCCACGGAAAGGTGTGGAGCACATTCTGCTCTCTTCTGCTTCCTCCTTACACAGCAAGGAAGTAATTTAGCTCCCAAGTGCTTGTCTGATCTTGGGAAGGTGCTAATTTTAATATGATGCCTCCTCTTTGCAGGCCTTTGCACCTCAGCTCTCATGGTGGAGATGGCATCAGCTGCACCAATCCCTTGTGACATGTTCAGGGATAACATGTGCTTCCTGTCCTTGTGTTCTTGGGAGAAACATCTGGATGGTGCCTGGCACAAGGGGATCTTGCTTTTGGTTGGAGCACCTGTGAGCAGCTCTTGCAGCAATCGTGTGACATCTCTCAAACACAGATGATGTTGATTTTGCAGAGTGCTCCCACACCAAAGCTGCAGGCATACCGATTTTAAGGTTTTGACATCACCCAGGACTAAACTACCCAGTGTGGTATCAAAAGACTCACTTTGAACTTGAAGGAGACTGCGATTTCAAGCCCTGCCTCTCTGATCCAAGTGCTTTGCAGTGAACAGTAGCAAAGCAAATACTCCTGGTTTTACTGCTAGTGCAAAGAAAGCTCCACTTTTCAGGGGTTTGTGCACTGAGCGGAGCAGATCATATTTCTGTGACTCCATCCCACCTTTTCTTTTTTCCCCTTTTCTTTTTCACAATGACATTGGCATTTCTTTGGAGAATATTTAATTGCAGAAGGGTTCAACAGACCCTCCCCACTTAGAGCTCTGTTTGCAAGTGTCAACCCCAACTTGGAGTTCAACCCTCAGTCAGCAGAGCAGTAAAGCTGGCAGGCTTAAGTACTACAGGAATGCTAACATGGCAGATCTGAGAGAGTTAATTTGGCCAGAATGCACTCTAGTAATGTTTATGTTTTAGATAAAGTGCCTACAATGTTGCAGCTTGCCCTTCTGACCCCATTTCCTCATTCGTGTGCAGCTCAGAGAAAGTGATACTTAATTCTAAATCTTTGCTTTTATTAGCTCCCAGAGAGGGATAGGATTTCATCCCAGCCTTATCTCTGTTATAAACATCCTGTTACCATTCATATCAGGGGGATATCTTTGGGAAAATGATTAAATACTTTTCTCCAGACACAAACGGCATCCCCCAATTGATTGTGCACAGTCCGGGGTGATTTTGCATGTGTGTGTGTTGTCAAACAGCACAAGCCTCAGGGTTCCAGGAGGGGGGAAATTTTACATGCAAGTGTGAAAACTCGTGGGGCTCTTCTACAAAATCCTGATATGTGTGCATTTAAGAGCTCAGTGCTGTATCTAGACCCAGCTTAGCCAGAGAGGTTGAATTCTTCATTCTACCTTTTGCTAAGTGTGCTGCAAACCACCTCTGATTGCATAAGTCACAAGCAAGAATGACATAAGTGCTGGTGCTTTTCCAGCTAATTTCAGGATTGAATCAACTTGCACACATTCTTGCAGTAGCATTAACAATATTTACCGTGCATTTCTAAGGTAATTTTCAATTAAGCAAACAAAGTGATGAAGTACTGTGTACTCAAGGCAGCTGACTCCTGAAAAGCCCCTTCCTCCCACCCACAGGTGACACCACATATCTCTGCTCTAAAGCAGCAGCTCTTCAGCCAAGGCACATTCCCAAACTTGAAGCCCACAGAAGGGAGTGAAAGAACAAATCTCCCCAAGCTGTCCAGCAGTACAGGTAGGTGGTACCTCTAGAATCTCTGGTCTATGCATCTCAAAGGACACACAGATCAAGAAAGCCTTCAGCACAGAATAGCCTGGTTGGGAAAGGACTTCAAAATTCATCTCATTCCAACCTCTCTGCCATGGGCAGAGACACTTTCCCTTAGACCAGGTTGCTCACAGCTCCATCCAGCCTGGCCTTGAACACTTCCAGGGATGGGGCAGCCTCAGCTTCTCTGGGCAATCTGTTCCAGTGCCTCAGCACCCTCACAGCAATGAATTTCTTCCTAATATCCAATCTAACCCTACCTTCTGTCAGTTTTAAGCCATTCCCCTCTATCCTGTTATCACAAGCCCTCACAAATAGTGCTGGGGAGGCTGAGGCTTGGAGGAGACTCTCTGGATGTGTCTGCACAGTTTGTGAAAGATAAAGGTCCTGCTAACATGCTGCAGTTAGCACATGGCAGAGCTGGATGCTTTGGCAGTGCAAGGATGGGGTTTCCTCATGTCACACTTATATTTCCTGTGTGCAGCTCATAATGCTCTTTTTGACCTAGACAACAGATATCCTGCTTAACCAAACCTCGGGATTTCCAAACGTGCTCAGCAGGCAGCACTGCTCCTCCATGAGGAGCCATGGTTCAGCTCCACATTGCCCAGCACGCATCTGCAAACACTTCCATATGGCAGAGAGTGCCTGGAGCTGGGGCTCAACCCAGCTCCCCACCAAAACACATCCAAATTCTGAAAACAAATGTAAACCCAGGTCTAGGAGACTTTTAAAGGGCAGACTGAGTATTAACATACACATGGAATTTGGGGTAAAAGAGGAAAAAATGCTTCCAATAGCTGGAATATAACTGGTTGGAAAACTGCAATCAATTTGCATGGAAGTTCAAAACGAATTTTTTTAATACACAAGGATAAAAAGAGACACCTCATTTTGGAATTATTTTTTAACAAGTTACTGAAGATACAAAGAAAAAGAACACCACCACCAAAGTATTTTCCTCCATGTTCTGTAATTAGCTTCTAATTCCTTTTGGCTTTGGAAGTTTGACTAAACTCAATAATTTGGTAATTTAATAAAAACAAAACCCCAACGTGAAAATTTTAAACAAAAACTGAATTTTACATGGAAAGTTAGTTCCTGCTTCTTTCTTTCTTTTCTGTCCAAGATCGAAAGATAGGAATTAAACTGAACGTTTTTCAGAATTTCTTTCTCTCCTCTTGCTGGAGGCTGTAATAAATCAAGCAGACTTTCAATTTAATCTTTTGATTTTAACAGCCTTTGTACCTAATTAAATAACACACCCTCCAGGGGACAAAGAGAAGGAACAGTCCCTCTGTTCTCCATCCCTTTCAGCCTGTTCCTTCTCAGAGAATGAGATGCCTTGTGCAACAGGGGATGATCGTGACCAGGGAAAAGTCTTTTTGCACACTTTGAAACATCACCCCATGCCTTTGCTCAGATGGGCAGGAGCACTATGGGGCCACAGCAGCACCAGCTCATCCCACAGCTCCCAGCACTGCACAGCCCAGTTTCCTGGACCACCTGGAAAGGGTCATGCTCAAGCAACCAAAAAAAACCTCATTCATGGCTCTTTCCTAGGAAGAGCCTTCACATGGGCACAAATAACAATGAAAACGGAGCTTTTTGGGATCATCAGCAACAGATCCAGTCTCCTCAGGAGAGGAAAGTCAAAGTGGCTTCAGAAAGGTAGAAACAGGCTCAGAGTGGTGCAGAGGGCACCCACTTATCTCCCCACCAGCCACTCCTCCTGTCCCCAAATGGGGTTAAGCTCCCCCAGCAAACATCACTCATTTCCCTACTTGGCCCTCAGCCAGAAGGTTTTGCCTTCCAGTCATGTGAACTCTTCAATTTGAGATTCTTACAAGCTGAGCTTACACAAAACTGTTTCCTGAAACAAACTGTTCCCATTCCCCTCTCCACCCCACTATTCCTGCTAGAGCAAAGCCAAGCTCATTTATTGATCAGCCAACAATAAAGAAAGGGCCAGAAAATCTCATGCATCCGTTAAAAGCTGGGGAGACAGTCTCCTATCAGGTTTGCTCACTTTAACTACACTTCCCTCAAACATTACATCCCTTAATGTGTATTTAAACAGGTCTTAACCTCTTGGGTACATTTTCTAATGACCTTTGTTTTAACCCAGAGCATTCACTGGTGCAAATGAGATGCTGTGAGCCATGTGTGAGTCATGAGTTTTACTGAAGTGAGAACTTGATCACCGATTCCAATAAAAACCAGATCAGATCCTCTAGCTTTACTTCCAAAAGCCAGCCTGCCGTTTTTACCGTGGCTGGATAGAAGAAACATGACATTACATTGCAGGACGTTGGGCAGAAGAAAATTAGACACGAAATTAATTATTTCACTCGGGACCAGGACACTCCATTAAGCAGAAAACTTTTCTGAAGGAAGGTGAATGGCAGGGAAAGGGTGTTGATGGCTGTTGCTAGATACAGCACATCAGGGGGCCTGACTTGTGGGATGAAGATTCACCATTAAATCCCGACATTGTGTGCATCATCCCCACCTGCAGCACGAGGAGCAGCCCTGCCATGACAGCAGGGGAGGAAAGAGCCAGGAGAATGTGAGGTCAGAGAGTAAAGTAACACAAATCTGGTTATGTCACAGGCAGATGGTGGAAGCTCACCTGGAATAACATGTCAACATCTGCTCATTCTTCCCTTAAGATGAAGTGTATTGGAAGGAATTAAAGACAGAGGGGTATAAAGAAAGTGAAAACTAGAATAATGCAGTCAAATAGACCAGATAATGTTAAAAAAAAAAAGTTCTTAAAAAAAAAAAGCCCCCATCACCTCTGCTAAAAACTACTTTCCCAGGAATTGTTGTTTCTCACTTTTATATTACTTTTTGAGAAAAAAAAACCTCTGTCCTATAAAAGGACAAAAACTTTTGCTGAACTTTTCAATCATTTTTCAAATTGAAAAACTTTACAAACTGAGGCCTGACTTTCTCAGTCCAAGTCTCCACAGCAGTTTCTAGGTGCATTTTCTAGGCAGATATTTTCATTTCTTTAACTGAGATTTAAACAGGAATTTAGGCCTGGGCTTTTCCTGGATTTGGTGACTAAATCTCCTCAGTCTCACCAGGAGAGCTGTATTGGCCATGTGCCTCAAGGAGCCCACAGGAAGCAGCATCCTGGGATCTGGGAACAGGGGATGTACCTTTAGGCTGGGCTTAGACAATCCTGGGAGCCAGTGGAATGCAGGTCCTGCACTCCAATCAAACCTTTTGCCAAACTGAGAAGTCAAATGTGCTCCAGTGTCCAAATGTGCTCCTCCTGGGACAGAAAGAGCCACAGTGACAAGTGGCTGAGTGTGGCAGAGAGGATTTGGGGACCATTTGCACAGCCCTGGAGCCAGCTTTGGTCAGCTATTGCAAGGTTTGAGTGACTCATATGACAAAAGGATTGCTGGAGGTCACCCCCACCTTCACAGAGAGCCTCAGCCCAGCTTTCTCCACAGCAACTGCCCTCCTTCCACGGTAATGCTGATTTCAATCAGGAATACACAAAGGTTTCCAAACACAGAGCTTACACACACTTCTTTAAAAAAAAACAAACACCTTTTTCCAGTTTAATAGTTGGTCTCTGATCCACCTCTTCCCTCTATTTTCTCAATAAGAACATTTTGGTGCTCAAGGAGCTGTCAGCCTGGGTTGGAAATGCTGAGACCTGACATTTCTAGATAAATGTCAACCAGATGTTTGCACACTTCCCTCATGAGCCCTTCAAGAAGCTTCAATTTGGTATTGTGTTTCATTATTAGGGAAAACCCAAGTTCATACCTTCAGCTGGAGCTGAAAGGAATTGAATGCCTCAGGGGAAGAGAGAGCAGAAGAAATGACAGGTACCTGAGCAATAGGAAATACTAATCCAAACTGCAACACACAATAACTGGTATCTAGATTTTTTTTCCTCTAATGTATTTCAAGCCTGACTGAAATAAATGGGCTTTGATTCCAAAAACTATTTTTATGCAATACTAACATTTTCCCTCAACCAGTGAAGCAAGGGAAATGTGGAATGGGACATTGCCCTTCCCTTAATCCTTTCAGTCTCAGTGCCAGAGGTGGCACTGCTTCTGACAATGGACAGCAGGATCCAGAGAAAAATCTGAAAGGAGATTTATTCTTGAAAAGAGAAGAGACAAGGAAGCATTATTGGAGCTGGAACTGTCTCTTAAGTCCCTACCTGAGATGCAGGAGGACTCTCATTTCTTTGTGCAACTTTGCCAGAGAGAAGCCTCAGTTCCTGCTATGTAAAATCTGATTTAAAGGAAGATTTTTTTTGTGTTTGTTGTGTCTTGTATGGTCTTCACAGCCAGGGACTCACCCTTACTATGCTTTTCAATGTACTGCAACAGGGCCTCAGGCTGAGATGGGAGCTCTAGGTGCCAATGTAGTCAATAAATAAGGACATAAATAATACAGTTACAACATGTGGCTGAGAACTGGCTCTCATCCCAGAAATTCAGAGTGAACTTTCCTGATTTTGTTGGTTTAGTTTGATTCTAGTTTCTTGGACAAATTAAGAATTTTTTAAACTGCATGTTCAGGCTTATTAGGAAATCAACAGGGAGACCTGGACAATGACCCTACAAAATGGGCCCCATGAACATCTCCAAGAGGCAAGGAAAGAGGCAGCTAAGGGCTGTTTATGGAGCAGCAGGATCAACACCCCCTCCCAAGCCAGATCCTTCACTTACAGCTGCATCCAAATTCCAGAATCCACATTTTTTGGATCAAGCATATCTGTAGAAAGTAAGGCATTAACACATGCACACACCCTGCTAGAGTTAAGGTTTGTGGTAAAGGCCAAATTCTTCTTCTCCACGTAGGACAAGATGCTGTTAGAAGTAAGATCCCCAAAAATCCCCACTGGAGCAAATATTCTGCAAGAAATGAACACTCCAGAGCCTCCCAATTCACCCTCCATGAGCACAGAACGAGCTGTGCTGACCAGCTGATTCCTAACCCATGAAGGCACAGGCAAGAATTCCCACGGAATTTCATTACTGAAAACACACGACAATTGCCCAAGACTCAGCAAATGGCTTCCAGACCATGGCACAGGGGGACCACGATGAGAGCCTTGCACACTCATGCTGCTGAAATAAATTGGGTGAAATCCTGGCTGTGATGAAGGTGGTGGCAGAATTCCCACTGACTTCAGGCAGGTCCAGGATTTCACCCGTTGTATTTTTGAATGTCAGGGCAGCAGCCGAGTGCCAGGTCTCATTCCAGCCTCCCAGGTCCGTGTGGAGCCACTTGTCAAGGTTCAGTGACCACCCCAGAGCACCAATCCATTCCCCAGCAGGCTCACAAGATGCTGGTGAGCCCGGGGGAGGTGAGCAGGTTGGAAGACTCTCCATAAATGTGTCATCCAAAATGGAGCAGAAGGAGAAATCTGATAACTTAGAGCAACTCCTGTGCTACTCTGCTTGGTGGGGAGCAGCAGGGACACTGCTGAAGGCTTTTGAAAACAAAATTACTTCACCATTGCAAAGGCTGGGGGACTCATTGTCCTGTCTGAAGTCTCTTTTGACAACACAATGGCATCTGAAGGGAACAGATAGGAGAGATGCTCAGCACAAAGATATACTAAAGGGAATAACAAAGGGAAATGAAACCCAGGCAATCAATCCATCCAACTGTTACAGAACAATTCCATGGTACTGTCTTTGCAAGAATCCACACATTGGGAAAGTGCTGAAGTCAGTTCATTATCCTCTGGCAGAACCACACAGGTTTATCCATGTCCTGCTGAAGTCAGTGAGAGTAATTTTAGTACCATAATCAGAGCATGTAGCTTTCATGTATTGGTTTGCCATTCATTTAAAGCTAAAACACCTCCTAAGAAGTAAGATTCTCTGCTGAAGACATGCTGGGAAACATCTGCTTAGAACCACTTTTAGGTGACAGTTGTTCTCTGGGAAAAGTTATTAATGGATCTGCTGGAGAGCAGAAGATGGAAAACACAGAGTTTGGGTTTGCTAACAAGATACAAGAGAAAAGTAAACCAAGAGTTTATTTTTCTCCCAGTTAAGCCAGTTCAGCAGCTGGCCATGTCACCTACACAATAAATACATTTGTCTTAATGATCCTATTCTAGGATTTGAAGTGAAAACTTAATGTTTGGTTCAGCTCTAACACGAAAAGTATTGCCAGAGAGTAGTTGCATCTAAACTGCAAACCATACACCTCATAGTTCACATCCCTGAAGTGAAGAATATTAAGCATATCCCCAGCAAGTCTTCCTCATTCCTAAATATGAAAACTTAACACCTGCCAACTTCTTAGACAAGACAACAGCCAGCCTTGAATGAGCCACGACCTGGTCTCTCATTGAAGAATCCAGACTTAGCTTAGAGAAAATAAATTTTCTAGTTACCAAAACTCACAGCTATTGAAATAGCATCAACTGCATAACCACAGATGAATCTTCACTACTTGGTGCATACTTGAACAGGGATATGCTGCCTGATTCTGTTCACAAATAATTAAAAGCCCCACCTGTAAAATCTGCCTTGGTGAATTTACATTGCTCAAATGGTTTTGTCCAAACCCAACTTATTTTGTAGTCAAAAAAGTTCTGCATGTTTATAATCAACAACTCCCAAGACCTTGTACAATATACAATCACCTTAGTCCAACACACACCCACAGGCAAGAACATGCAGAATCAGAGTTCATCTTGCAAGGTGGGAGATGCTGGAATGCTGATAGATATGACCAGAAAAGACATTCCAGGGTGCTAGAATTTTCCTAACACTGGAATGACCCTGTGCTCCCCAGAACTACAGTAGCTAATACTGGAGGAAAGGATGGTTGTTGAATTGAACCAGCAACAACCAAGCACTTTCAGACCCAGGAAAAGTGATGGTGAGAAACATCACAGTTCCCTCCACCCCTGAGGGTGGTGCTTGTTAGAAGCATCCTGTGTGTGCTAATCTTTCTCCTGAGCTTCTTGCATAAAAAAACCAAACAACCCACAAAACCCCAACACAAGTCTCAAACTACACACATCCATCCTCTATCCTAACACAGGGATAAAGGCACCCAGCTAAGTGGTAACAGCACAGGAAATGCAGGTGTGTGGCTGGATGCAACTCCCTCTGCAGATTTTGGCTCAGACGTGTCATGACACAAGATTTGTGTGACCACAAGTCCTCCTGAGTTGCAGAGAGTGACAAAATAATTGTGGAACAAAAATATGCATGTTTTGGAGTACCAGCTGAAAGAAAAAGATTTCCCTTGTAAAACTTATTCTCTTTGGGGTAGCTGAGGGTGAGTTTGTCAGGAGGAGGGAAGGAAAGAGAGGAAAAACACTTGAGGTAGCAATAGGTGAGCTGCCTTTAAAACTGATTTTGTTTTTAAAGAGCAAAACAACCTCCACATGAGTATCCCTACAAATCACATTTGTTCAGCCTTTACAAATGGATTTAACTTGATTGAGTGGTAACTGGCAGCAGGTGCTGAGGACACCTGATGTTATCAGTGCACAGACACCCCAATCCCCCAGGCCTGTGTGATGCTGCACAGCAAACGCAGGAAACACATGACCTTAAGCCCTCACCACCTACAGCAGGCAGGGAAACACCACTGTTTACAGCTTATCAATAGAGAAATTCAACAGGATAAAAAATAACTTACCTATGGCCAAAAATGGAGCTTGTGGCAGGAACAAGAACAACACCCAGCCCCACTATTGCCCATCAAGTTGTCTTCACCACAGAAGACAAACGCTTTCTGGGTGGGGAAATAACTCAGATGCCAGACCTGTGCCCACGCAAAATCCATCTCCACATTATTTGTGCACATACAGCAAAGCATATTCCTCAGACAGGCAACATGTATTTCCTAGATTTAAGACACAGAACTAGGTCTCTATTGAAATACAGGTCTCCTCCAGCTTCCTTCCAGCTGCTGAGGTAAAGCTCTTTCTGGAGACATCAACATAGCCAAGCAAACTGCTTTGCACACCATTAATTTACCACCAAGGCACCCCTTACCCTAAGACTGCCCCTGCCAAGGGTATGTCTCCCCCCCTTTACCTTCACCTCAGAAGGTCACCCACAGCACACTTGGCACAGGGGCTGGTGGCACCTCCTCCCCATCACTGTACCTTGAGCCCCAGGGTCTGCTCCACGCTCCAGGACCAGGCCAGGTGAAGTGCCAGGACAGGTGAGGTCTGCAGGCTCTCTCCAGGAGCAAAGAGGAGAAATGGCTGCGGGAGCTGCGGCAGGTGGGCTGTGAGGGCACAGCCTCCCAGCATTCCCTGCCCTGGCCCAATTAACCGCTTTAATGTGGATCACCCGGAGCGGTTAACGAGGCGCAAGCCTTGGCTGCTGATTCCTGAGGTCAGCTCCTGAATAACCCCGCATCTGGGACTTGGGGCCACTTGTTCTGCTGGGTTGAACCCTGGTCATTTGTCCTAAAGGGACAGCAACACAGCTGGTGGCCAGAGCTGCTCCTTGGGCTTGTTCAGCTCAGGGCCCCTGTGAGTGGGTGGCTGGCTCCTTGCATAGCGTGTGCAGGTGTTTCTCATGAGAGCACAAAGGAGCCAGGCCATCACACACCTGCCTCCCTCCCTCTGTGCTTTCCTAGGCACGCACCTGGATTTGGGCTTTGGAGAGGGCCTTGAATGTCTCAGAGAAACTCTTTTTGAAATGTTGTTTTCATACAAATAAAAAAGTGAAAGCCTTCTAAAATGACCTCCCAATAAAGTACCAAAACATTAAAATAACAGAATTGGCCAGAAGTGCTAATTTTCAAGGAAAAAAATGCCATTATGTTCTGTGTTTGACCTGAGTTTATACTTTAACCACTCAACAAGTTTCAATTTTAGACCAGTCTGCTTGAAAACCACTGATAATTTTTCCCTTCACATTTTTAGAAACAAAACTCCTTTTCCTCCCATGTTAGTTACAGATCAATCTAGACAACATTTCAAAATATGTATATGTTAAAACATACCTGCTGTAGCTCCACAACAAAATTCAGCACCTCCTGCTGAGCTCCAGGAATCTTTTAAGATGTTATTGTGCACCCACTGACCTGTCAAAACACAAAATGCCCTCAGAACCTCTAACACTGACTATTGGTGCAGTAGATCAGTACATCAGTGTTTCTGGATATGATTTGTCTGTCCACTCTCTACTTGTTTGGAGCAGGGAGTAAGCAAAACGAGGCAGTTTAGGCAGATGCTAACATGCCCTGAACTAGGTTTAAAGTCTTTGGACAGTAAAATACTCTTTATTTATAGTGTAGTGCTTCTTTCACAGTTCAGGCATAGTTCAGTCCCAGTCATATAAATAATACTCTGATTATTATAATAGAAAAAACCCCAGTGTATAGACCTACTTATTACACCAACTAGATAAGCCCCTTAAGGTCAGGTAATTTATGGACTACACTGGAACATTTATGGGCTAATTAGGCAGAGCTACAATGATAATGAATTTTATGGACACTGAAAAAACCCTGCAGATGAGCAGCCTGGCAAAGCACAGAATGTCACACAGCTTTGAAGACCATTCATCCAGCACCAGTAAAATATGGCTCTGTGGGAGCTGGGGCTGTGCTGGCAGCCAAAGCAGCACTGTAAACAACTCCTGCCCCCCAGAGAGATGGGAGCTGGGAGCTCCTGCAGCTCATCCTCAGCCACTGGTCTTGCTGCTAAATAGGAGACATGAAAATATTACATTTGTTTGGATAACAAATAGTTGCCACCAAAGCACAAAGGCACCAGCCCAGCAGAGCAGGATCGATGCATTCCTGCATTCACATCTTTCAGGAGTAAACTAGATCTTTCCTGAGATAAAAACCCACTACTTCAACCCTGATTTTATGAGGATTGAAATGAGTCAAGAAGGGTAATTGTCTTGATCTCTTAGAAGGGAAGAGAAAGGGCTGGTGGATTTTCAGGGACAATCTTCTCCACACTCAAGAATTGTCCATGCCAACAATCTGAAAAACAATGGCAACAGGAGCCTGCATGGAGGAACATGGAGCTCCTGACAAAACCGTGCCATAAAAAGGAAGCATACAAGACTTCCAAGTAATTGCAGGTGACCAGGAATACAGTGGGTGACCAGACACTGGAACAGGTTGGCCAGAGAGGTTATGGAGTTATGCAACACCATGAACAGAAACAACTGGACATCTCGAAGACTCATCTAAAAGACTCTGAAATACATATGTCAACTTTCCTGTAGTTGTTTTTTCTGGTTCTGTTTGCCTGCTTTTCCTTACAGCACATCTCAGCATGAAAGCAAACAGCTCAGAGACCCCTAATCCCCTCACTGCTGCTCCTACATTGTTATCTCAGAGCAGAAGGTCTGGCTTTGCAGCCACACATTGCATGTCACACCTCAGTGTATTGACTTAGCAACAGCTTCCTCGGATTTATGGCTGCAAGTGACATTAGAAGTGGTTCCTGTACAAAAAAATATCTGATAAAACGTGGCATAGTCAGTAGAAATTAATTTAAAGCCACTAAACCTGTCCTGTGAATAGTCCTGTGCTTCTAAGATAAGCACACTCTGGGGTTTACAGGTATTCAAGCAGGGCTCAGCTCTGTGCTGGCCAGTATTTCAGGAGGTGTTCTTAAAGGTGTTTGACCAACCAGAACTGTCAATTGAAGGTAAATACAATTTTCAAAAGCTCCTCAAATAATACTTTTGTTACACTCAGTAGGAGTTAGTACCCACATCAACACAGACCTGAGAGTGTTTCTTCCAACTGAGTGGGGAGACTTCCTGAAATGAACTGGCTTTAAAAGCTCCAAGACTTCATCCTGGGAAGGATCTTAGGTGCTTTCTGGAAATCTCCTCTGCCCAGTGAGGAAAGGTGGCCTTCAGCCCCAGCAGCACTGAGCAGGAAATATCCAAATATGTGGTTTAGGGACTTGGAATAGGCTTTCTTGAGAGAAAACGCTCACTTTGACCTAAAATCTGGACTCTTTGGGACAGGAACTTTGGTCCTGCTAATTCATTTCAGGGCCTGCTGACACAGCTAACTAGAGAGAGGAAAATCAGATGGGAACCATCTCCCCCAGCACAGACCTCTGCAGATGAATTCATCTCCTAACCTGACTTCATGGCCAGCTAGAGGTGCTTTTCTTAGGGCTGATTCCTTTGTCCCATTTCAGGGTGAGCTCTGGGCTCAGAGCCTATTTCTGTGCCTCAGGAGCACCAGAGGGACTGGTTCCCATGTGGTTCTGAGCATCAGCCTCTGTAGGTGGATAAATTTAGGTGAGACAAACCCTCTCCCTCCTGAAGGGATGTCATACCCCATTGAAATCATACAGGGTTAGCCACCCCTGTGCTTTGGATATCCCTCCAGTTTCTGCTATTGATTTATATATTCATTAATACACACTAATTCATATACACATTAGTATATGACCTTTTGTCTTTGTATGCATCTGCTTGGGGTTTGGTTTATTGGGGCACCAAATAACATCACAAGTTCTCATGGGAATACCTGAAAATTGTAAATTCACATATAAAGTGGGTATATTAGAACAGAATTCAATGAAAAACAGAAATCCAGTGAAACACATTGACAGTCAAAACACATTCTTGGAGTTTCTCTATTTCCTTTAGGTTTCTGAAACACTGTACACACAAATGGTTTTGACATTACTACTAGGACCTTTCAGGCTTTCTCCTCTTTTATTTTTCCCTACTTGAAAATAGAGAGACATTGAAAGTATTCCAATGTGTTTTGATATCTTTCATATCTCATACCATTTTCCAGTCAAAAGAAGTGTGAAAACAAGAGAAAACTAAATGAAAAATAGGAGGCTGGAATTGCAGCTAAACCACGGCAATGCCACAACTGAATAAGGAAGTAAAAATTTGGTTTACGGAAACCAAAATATATAAATCTTTCAGTTTAGTACTTCATTCTGATTTAGGGAAAAAAAAGTGTTTTCCCATATTTCCTTCTCAGTCTGACTGGAGATGAAAACTTGTGGCATATTAATCCCTTCCTAAATTAGATATGCCCTCTGAAAATTATGGAATCGTGGGCTATAAATGGCCTAGCATTAATTGCAGTAATTTCCCCATGGCTAAAATGGATGTTGCAGGGCCTTTTATTCCCTTAAATTCTCTTTCTTTAAATAGCTAAAGTGTGAATGTCGCCTGACATTTCTGCTCCTTTGGGGAGCAGTTGCACCCCCTGACCCTTGGCTGTGTCTCCCAGAAGCTGCAGTCATTTTCAGTTAAGGGTAATTGGCAGCAGAATACACTTTGTTCTGTATAGTGTTAAAAATGGGGGACTTTGTTTTGCCAACCTTCCTGAACTTCCTTTCAGTTCAACGAAGGAGTGCAACATTTGTATAAGAAAGAAATATTGTCTTCAATGGGAAATGTATTCCATGTGTGTAATAATTTACATTATGACAGATCTTTCTTAACTTACAATATTGTTATTCACCGGGTGGAAAGAAACTTTATCAACTTCTTTCTTTCTTTTGGAAAAAAAAGAGTTCTTTGAGGCGACCATAATTTTTATTTGCGGAAATATGTGATAAATTTGAACAATAAATTTATATTAAACCTCCCATTTGTATTCGATTTCTTTCATAAATCTGGGTAAGATGTCAGCTGAGCTGTTCATGTATAAAATATTAGAACAAACACTGCCTGTCTAATTGAAAAATCTGTCTTCATCAAGGACCTGGAGCTGAGCTTAAGAATGAAAGATGGAGGCTTTATTTAATGCAGCTCTGCCCTGACTGTCATGAATGCTGTCTTTCTCCTCCCCTCCACCACCTCAACAGGAAGAGCAAAGCTCTATTCCCCAACTGGTCTTAAAGGCAGAAATACAAAGATATGCAGAGAAAGGAATGGTCGCTGGTGTCTGCCGAGTGCTTTAAGGGACTTATGCTCGTGAGCGTTAATCCTCCTGCACTTAGAGGATGGGAGTTACAATCCCTATTGGATTGGCTGGCCCAGGCTCAAAATTTACAGCCAATGTAATAATGTTCCAGGGTCACCCCATGGGGTCACTCCCGTTATCACCAGAGGATGTAACAACAACAGTGGGGAGAGATAAAGGCAAGAGCAAAAAGGGAAATGAAAAAGGAGGCTGGGAGGGCTCTGTAGATCAAGGATAGAAAAAAGGAGGAAAGAAGGGGGCAAAAAGAGAGCATATGTGTGTTTTCAGAACCACTGGGATTTCCCTGGCTGATTTAAAACTCAGAGAGTGACTGTGAAAACCTGCCAACCCCACCAGCATGCCCTGATCCAGCCAGGCTTTCACAAGAGCCACTGCAAAGTCAGTCCTGGCTTGAAATGGAAACAGGGGACTCTGTGGCCCTTGGAGCAGGCAAGGGAGGGCACCCAGAGAGAGCAGTACCTCAGGGAGCCCGCCTGGAGGGCAGAGGGTGCCTGCTCTGCTCACAGGGCCATGGGGCTCTGTTGGGAAGGATAAGGATTTGACAGGAAGGTCTCACAGATATGTATGTGTAACAGAAAGGTCTTTGAATGTAGAATCTGAAGAAGGAATAGAAATGATAGCAAGTTTTGATATAGAAGAAAAGAATTGCTGAGCCAGTCTTACTGGGTAGTTAGAAGGCAACGAGCAAAGTGAGTTAGAAGGGGCTTTTATGGCTTAGAGCAAAGGATAAATCCACCTCAAACAAAAGATGTTTTTACCAAACAAAAGGATTTTCGCAGGCAAACAAGAAAGCCAATGTTGCAAGTAAAGAAAAGATCTCAGAAATTTCCACAGCAAAACAAGTCCCAAAATTTAACATGTAACTACTAACTCCAATGATTGGCTAGCCACTAACAGAATATGGTAATTTTAGCAGTTTCGATAGGTGATATGTAAATATAAAAGGTATTGTGTATGATGCTGATTGGTAGCCAGGTATTAAGATGCTCTGTAATGAAAAGTATATAATGCATTGGAACCAGAACTAGAATGGGGCTTCAGGACACACAGCTTGCCTATGGCCAGCAGCTCTGGGCTCACCCACGGCCCCCACCTGCTGGAACCTCGTCTATGCAATAAACAACATTTTAAGAATCGTCTGAAGCCTCCATCTCTCTGTCAGGCTCTTACAGGGCTCGACCCTGCTGAGCTTCAGAGATGTGCAGCAGGGGTGAGCAGGACCCTCTCAGTTTGTTATTCCAGAAAAAAATGCCCAAGTGCCTGGTAATCAACACTTCCAGGCTCTCTGAAGCTCTTTCAAAGTTCACTTGTAAGGATGTGCATAAGACTTTGCTGCCTTCAGGAAGCACTGAGGTGAGTGAATGAGAAACAAGGCTAGCGCGTAGAAAGCAGTCACCAAAGGAGATCAACCTCTACTTTTGTCAAGCTGGATCCTTCCCAGGGCCTCACAAGCAGCTCAGGGAGGGTGGAGGCTGCAGTGCTATGGACAGGGAGGAGCTACATCCAGATGTGGACTTGGCTGGCAGCAGACAGATTTGTGCAATGCTTTGAGCTGGATCAGGTCAGAGATACGGCCCTGGCACCTCCTGCAGATGGGAGCAGCTGCTGGGTTGCTATCCACAGCTCTGGAAACTGTGTTCAGTTTTATCCCATCAGACATTTTCCCAACCACCTTGTTCAAAGCACTCAGCTCCTCCAAACCTTGGATTTCAGTTTTTTGCAAATTATATTTCCTTGTCTTTCAGTTGTGGCCCTGGTGCTCCCACCACAGAGCCAAGGATCTTTGCACTGGCCTCGGAGCTGCTTTGTGCCCAGCCCTAAGCAAAGGCACAACTTGAATAACAAGGAGGAATTTGGAGATGACAAAGAACAAAGAACTGCCAAGGAGGCCTAAGAAGATGTAGCTTGCACAAGAAGGAAAATTGCAATGTGAGCCATGTGTCTATTCTGATGGACACTAAAGGGAGGATAACATCAACATTAAGAAATAATCCTGTGGCCACTGAAAACTTTATCTTCCATATTTTGGAAGGATTGAAGACATTTCTAAAATTTCAATCTCTACTCGTGGCTCTTCAAGTACCTCACCAGTGTTTTTGTGGAGGGAGAAAGTGGGTGAAGAGCACCTCTTTTAGCATGTCAAGCTCTCCTTTAACTCAGGGATCTCCCAACCCATATAACTCCTGATAAAGAGAAGTGCGAGTACATCAGAACAGACAGGAAAAGGGAACTGATGACTTCAACCAATGTAAAGAAAACCAGAGACTAACAAATTTGTCAAAAAACTATCAGTCTGTCAAAAGAAAATAAACTACATTTCTGCTGCACTCAGAAATGAAATCAGTATCAGCCTCAGCCTTCAATGTACTGGAGATCATGTGTCTCTTCTTGGTAGCTGGAAATTCATCCAAGGCTTAAGACAATCTCATTTGTCTCCTGTTGCAGGTTTTTGGCCCTAATAATTTTTCATGTAGGCAGTACTGCTGCAGTGGAATTACAGCCCAGCAATGCCTTTCACCTTTCAGGGAGAAACTAGGGAGGGATAGGATGACTTGTGATAGAAATATTTTTTATTCGGCCAAAAAGATAAGGAAAAAAATCCCATTAACCGCAACACAAGTACTCAGTGAGAACCTAAGAAAACTGGAATGAATATTCTTCAACTCCTGCACAAATCTGCAAATTAAAATGTCTCATTTTCTGGTTTTGATGAAACACAGAAACACTCCAAGGAAGACAGAAACTTTCTGTGACTTGCTTGCTTTGGCAGAAATTAAATAGTTTCTGATAATAATTTTTATGAACACTGCTTTTACCAGCCTTTGCTCTCACCATCCCTTTAGTAAAATCTAGGGAAGCTTCTTATTAAAAGACATGTAAAGGAATAAGCTAAAAGCAAATCACCTCTCTGTTTGCATTAAGTGATAGTGGAGGTGTAGAGGAGGTAGCTTCCAACCGAAGTGAAAGGAAGACCCTGCCATGTCACTAGGGCCAACACTGAGGTGGCAGCAGGGAGTTGTCACAGAACTTCCTGCAATGCTACACATCAGGAGTATGAACTTCTAAGTTTCAAGTATACCATAACAGAGAGCAGATGCCAGAAATGGCAACCAACCATCCTGCCTCCCTGGTAAGATGATCCAAAACTAAAGGGTTCAGCATAGCATTGCTGCTTTTACACCTCAGCAAGTGGGTCTGTTCTCAGATCTCACAAATCCCAACACACACTTCATGAATACACACTTGCAGAGGTAACAAGAGGAAGGCAAGAGGTTAATGCTGGCTCTGGAGGTTCCTGACTCTGGGAGATCCAGTGGCTGATGGGAGCAGTGTTCACCCTTCACAGTTCCCATTCGATACTGTAATTTATGGAATGACCTGTCTATTAACCCTGCCCCACTCTCGCTGCACCAGCAGCAATTCAGGTGTAGCTCAATAACCTCTGTCATTGTCCTGGCCTGCCATGAGGTTTCTCATCTCAATGCCACACTTGAATGACACTGTCATTATGCTATATTTAGGTAATGAAAGGTGTAATTAGCTTTGTTCTGCTGCAAGCTGATCTGACCCTGTATGCATTATAAAAGGTAATAAAATAGGTGCCCAGATATAAAACCCTGAATAAGCATATTATTCGGTGTAATTTCACGAGCCAAAAACTGATGAAAGAACTGGGCTGAGGGAGCCTCAGCTGCCGCAGTGCCCAAGCAGGCTCTCCGTGAGAAGCCACGCAGAAAGCGCAGCCAAGGGATGTGGAGGCATCAACAGAGCCAATATTGAGCCAGTCCCCCGCTGGTGCAGCTCCTCTATAATTGATGGCATTTTGTGATGATTGCTTTCCTATTACAGCACTGTATCTTATCTCCCCATTGTGAGGGGAGCAGCTTTATGTTATTGTCAGCAGCCCTCCAGAGCCAGCATTATCCCGGGCCCATGGCCTTTGTGGGGCTGTCGGCTCGTCATTAATTGTCCTGCCTGACCTTTGTCTGGGACTTTGGCCATCTGCTTTATCGTACCCCATCAGCCTGTGGGAGGAATGAATGGAACTGATAATATAAAAGTCCTGGCAGGAGAGATACTGGGCTAGAAGCTCTGGATGCCAAATGAGTCACTCCTTGGGACATCACACATTTTCTTAGTATGAGTAATTCCAGTTGGGGAAAGGAGTTTTGTGGTATTTGCAAAAAAAAATGCTGGTGTGTTTGATAGGGGTGCTATCCACACCAACAAGTCTTTGCTGATTTACCAGCTGAGTGTCTCCTCAGCATTGGATTGTGCATTAGTTTTTCAGGGAATATCCTGAACACTTTGCATGTTTCCAAGACAGTGGAAAATCATGCAATGGCTCATACTCTCCCACATCCAGGCCACGATCCTGAAGATGAGATACTCCTCCATCTTCCCTTGATTCCAGCTGCAGCAGGACCAGGGCTCTGCAGTGAAATATGCCAGTGGAAAAATCCCTCTTCTGCTATACCAGAGGCTCACCTGGTATCAGTGGTTGGGAACCACTGAGAGGCTGAGCAAAGACAGGAAGCCAAGAAAATGTGGGCACCTGAGCCAGCAGCTGCTGGCAGGGAGGCTGGTACTGCCCATCCGTGGAGCTCTGGCACTTTGCAGTGCCTCACAGGCTTGGGAGGGAACACAGCATTTGGGTGTGTGGGTTCACCCTCCTGGGCCCAGGTCACCCATTGTTCTCTTGGATGTGGCTGCTCCTGAGTGTCCCACAGACCATTCCCCACACCTTGGGAGTGCCTGGCCCAGAGTACACACAAAACACACCTTGGAGGAGACGGCTTCAGGCTGCTGGACAACATTTTCACAAAGTGGACACGATCAAAAGGCTGCTGGAGTCACGGGAAAGGCACATCCCTCCCATGGACTCCAGTGGGCTTTAAAGCAGGGCCTGTGATCAGCAGCCTATGAAGTCTCCTCAGGAAAGCCTCCCACAATAAAGATGTTTCACCTGATGCAGATGCTTGTAAAACATTTCTCAAGCAATTAAAAACAGGTAATGCTGAAATTGCGTGGGAATAGACAAAGGGAAACGGTTCTGTTTGCTCTTTGCTAATGACCAGGACGATGGGTGTTTGCTCCCTGCTGGGAAGAAGGAGTTTCTCAGACATATTCCCTAGGTAAGGCAGGAGCTGATGGTGAATACGACCAAATACCAAAGGCAAATATTCCAGTTATTACCCTCTGGTCTGGCTGGGACCACCAACTGACTTGTGCACACCTATCTCTCCATCTCACTTTATCCCCACTTGTTCTTCTTTGCCTCTGCTGGGTCTCTAGCCCCTAATTTGTTTGCCATGCATGAAGGAATAAATTTTTTCAATAGCTTGAATGTAGTTATCTTCTAAAAAAAGGCACTTACTCTCAGGGAAGCCTTTAGACCAGCACTAAAAATCTCCTACAGCAACATTGGTAAGAGAGACATTAAAAAGAGCCCTTAAAAATTCACAGTATTTGCTTCTTTTTAATTTCTTTTCCTTATGTGTGGTATCTAATAAACTCTTCCAATACTATTATTTCCCAATAGCACATTGTCTTTATCAGAATAAATCAACTTTTCCTACCCGTATATCCAGTGCCCACATTCTAGGATACAGGAAAAATCCACGAAGCAGCCAGGACTAAGAAGGCAGATGTGGGGACACCGACTCAAATCCACCCTGGCCACCAGAGATTTCACCCAGGCATTAAAGGCAGAAAGCCCTGTGTTTCTTGTAAGGTCAAAACAGATTCCCCAACAATCCTCTTGGATCTCACATCTTCCAAATTAGTTTACCTGGAGCTTATCTATGAAGCCAAATCAACACACCAGCTACAAGCAGCCATACAGCTGATTTTTTTCCCCCTTTTTTCACCCACAAAGAGCCAGACAAAGCCACGGCAAGATCCTCCATGTCTGCAAGCCCCAACCTGCCATGGGCCCAGCTGGACACAGCCTTGGAGCAACCCACAGCAAAGACCTCTCCAGATCTGCAGCGGGACATGGCAGCCGCCCACACTTTCACTCAGGAATGCCTCTGCTCTCAGGAGATGATGGGTATTTTCTCCTGATGCTCCCCATGGAAAAACAAACAAACACACACACACAGAGCTTCTGACAGCCCCATAACCTGGCTACTACTGGGGGAGGGGGAAGGGGGGAGCCGCACCCTGCCAGTAGAAAATTACTCCTGTGTTCAGGCAGGCACAGAGAGCACCAGGTACCCTGCTCTGCCACAAACTTCCTCCTCAGCCTTGGGAAAGTCACTTAACTGCCACAATTTGGATATTAATGGGCGTGAGATGCATGAATATTTTTCCATTTGCTCTTGGTAAAGTCGGGGTAATGGCTGGGCTCTGCCTCGCCAGGAGGGTGGTGAGAAAAAACCAATAAAGGTGGTAAGACAGTCACAGCCTGCTGGGATGGGGGCCACACACATTCCTGAAATAGATTTCCTTGGGGTCAAGTTTCTCTCGAGGTGGTATTTCGAAAGCTAAACATGAAGGGGTAATGAATTACTGCTCAGGATAAAGCCAGTCCTCAGCTATTCATAGTTTGGATATGTCTCACAATGTTTTTATCAGGGCCAGCTCCTGTGCTTATTAAAAATCCCAGTAATGTCCTGTTCCACTGGCTTTCTCTGGCCTTAGGTGATATTGCTTGCTGAATACAATGAAAATGTGACACTTGAAAATAAATGTGTTCTTTCCAAGGAAATCTGGCTCGGATGCCTGATAAATTCCACCATTCACTCAGCTGCTGGAATTTGAAGAATCCCTCCCCATCCTTCAGCTGGTATTTTCTTAAAAGTAACTATCAGGAATTATCAAGCGTGGGGAATTCCCGAAGGCCCTAACATCCCAGCTGGATCAAAGTGTGGCGGTGATAAGATCAGTGACTGAGTACATCCCCATTCTGTGGAAGGTAGGTGGGCGGAAGGATAAATACAGTAGAGGCCGTGCCAGAAGCTAATGCAGAACAAACACTGAGCTACCCCAGATGCATTTTCATCTGGCTTTGTCTGTGACAGACCCATCTTCCCACCTGCGGAGAGAGAGAGGAGCGCTTTGCTCCGGGCGGATTTCAGCTGGCACCGGCTCACTTTTAGCACCTCGGCTCCCCTGCCCGGCCCAGATCCCTCTCCCAAGCAGAGCAGGGAACTCCCCGAGCCAGGCAAGAGGGATGAGACTCCACTTACAGCCTAACACTGGAGAGGAGAGCTTGTGTCTGAAGGAGATGCACTGAATGTGGTTTTCCACAGTTCCTGCACAGTTTACATTCCTTTAAACTTCCCACGAAGCTGAAGTGCTTTTAAAGTCCTTTAAAAGATACCAGGTCTCTGATGGTTTCTCGCCAAAAGGTAGCTGAGACTTCATGTTTCATCTTAAGTCAAGAGAGCTTTAGTGATTCCACATTTCTGCAGCAGATGTTGAAATCTGTCATGGAAAAGTGCTTTTGGAACACAGGACTCCTGTTTCCCAATCAAGGCTGTTTGGACAAACTTTGCAAACATAAATAGATGTATATTCATATTTATATATTCATCTCAATTGCAGGCAATGCCTGTGGATGGAGGGGCTGGCACTGCCTATTTAATTTTCTCTTTTACTTTGAGTTTTCCATAATGTGGACCAGGGAAAATACACAACAATCAATTCTGCACTCTCCCTGGGTTTCCTCCTGTCAGACTCCCACCCCATCCACAAGGTGCAGTGCTACTGTCTGCACACAGCAAAAAACTGCAGATCCTATTCCTCTCCATTAAGGTATTTAACAGATGTACAAAAGACACATTTTTACCAACCTGAGTTAGAAGAAAATCAAAGTAAAGGGGAAATCCTAAGAGCATAAGAGCAGGACTAAGGGGAAATATTACAACATAAGAGCAGGTGCTGCTTTGGCAACAGATGCTGATACCACAAGGTGTTTGGAGAGAAGATGCTGCACATTCCCAACACTTCAGGGGCATTTCTCTTTCCACCTTTTAAATATTTTTATATGGCCATTGGCTGGCAGTTGCCAGGTAGGAATTAAATCACGCTCGGTCATTGTTTTCCTTTTACTTCCCTAACTTGCTGTAACAGTTGGGAGCTTGGTTGGTGTAGAATGGAAATGTCAGGGGAAGCATTTCTTTATTAGTGGCTTCTGGAGGAAATGTGCCAATAACTGTGCTACCATTATTTGCTTCATGAAGTGAGAGAGCTGAGGTCAGGACCAGGGATTGCTGACACCACCATCCGCTGAGAATGAAGATCTGCGTTAGGACTTTGCCTATTTCAGTTTTTATGATTATTTTACTACTCATTTTAATGCCAGTTTCCATTTTTCACATCCTGATTGCTTTCAGGTGCATCAGTTCATATAATACTACCAGAGAATGCATTTTAAAAATGTTTTTCCAAGGACCTGGAAAAGAAATTCTTAGGATTTTCCTGCTCTGTGGGGTCACTAGGGCAGGAAAATCCTAGCACTAGTAGGCTCTGTTAGTGCTGCTGTTTCGTTGCTAATGTGATGAATTAATGTTTTTTTAAAATGGGTTCAGTGCTTCACAGGCATCACACACATCATCTCATAAATGTGACACGGGAAGAGAAAAACAGCAGCACATAACAATATTATCACACTGAAAGTTTGGGTGAAAATGCATTAAAAATTCTCTCTGATGGCAAAAGCATTCTGTTAGTTTTTGACTTTGCAGTTTGTACAGAAAACAAGGCGGCACTCCCTGTGCTCAAAGACAAATGTCATTTTTCCAAGATCCTTTATCTTCTGCAAAAGGCTTTTTGAGGAGGAATGTGTGAGGAAGTGGCAATGATAGACAGGTAACTATTAAAGATGACAGAAGCAGGATGTGGTGCTAGGAAGTGTTTCAAAGACCCAACCAGCAAAACTGAGTCTCACAGCTTTCAGCAAGATTTGCAAGTGTGCAGTAAAGTTAAGCATATACTCAAATAGTGGTAGGTTGAATAAGGATGGACTTATGCACATATTCAAGCTCTTTGATGAAGTTTCTTATTAGTGGGTTTCATTTTATACAACTGAAAGTGCCCGGGTGAGTTGCTGGGATGTTAGTAGAGAATGTCTTTGCTGACCAAGCTCAGACAGTGGGTGGAAAAAGTTGTGGAATGATGTTAAAGAGCATTCCAGAGCAAAATTAGCTCTGCTTCACATTATATATATTTCAAAACATGGGCAAACTGTTAATAACAAGATGAGACATCAAGGCATGCATCAAGGATAACGAGTTAATCATTAAATTATTCCTGTCTGTTTACATTGTCAGACAAAGTAGCAGTCAAAACATTCAGAACGTTGCCTCAGCGCTAGAAAATCCACAGGGAAAATACCTTTTCGGCACTTAAAATAACAATTTTCGAGCTACTGAGTCATCAAAATTAGTTCTGCACTGTTAAACTTTAAAGGAATTCTGCAGATAAAGGAGTCCATGAAGTGACTCTGAGTCAATTGTGCGATGAAAACGATTTATGCTGGAAAACAAAAAGCCCCCCTCACTATTACTTTTGGTATTTTCTCATCTTCACCAACATCAAGCACTGTTGTTTCTGTGCTCGACTAGAGGTATTTAACAGACTAACAGGGTGAGAGTGATCTGCTTAACAACCACACTGATTTATGCAGAAGATTAGAGCTGCCTCCCCATCCTCAGGACAATCCCACTCCAGAGAGGACAGCGTTTTCCCTTCCCTCCCTGGCATCAGGGATATCTCATTCCGTGCCACAGGCTCCTCTGACATGCTCGGAAATGATGGGGAAGGGGTTGACTTAAGGTTCACCTGCTCATCTCAAAGAATGACACGGCTGACAAGGCACCAACCTTTCAGCTCGCTGTGGTTTAGCAGCTCTGCTTCAGGATTCCCAAAGATGTTTAAGGGCACTGCAGAATTGTTCTGAACAGCAGAATTGTTCTGGACAGCTGTGCTTCCTCCCAACGGGACTGTTACAGACTTATGGAAAATGGGAAGATGCATATGAAAAGGAAGATACAGATCTACAGTAATTTTCTGTGTTTATTTACGAATGTCTGTACACAACTCCTACAGAGTTACTCCCACTTTAGGTGAGCATACTATCCTCAACCTGAAGATCTAAAACGTTGGGAGAAAACTGAATTACTTTGATGCCAAATGTCCTCAGTCATTTCTTCAGTGAGACATTCTTTCAGTGAGTCCCTTAAGATATTCTCAGTTGTTTGCTGCTTCACTCTAATGATGTCTAGTGGGCACTGCTGTCTGTCTCTTGATCTGGCTCCTGGTCACTGCTGGCCACAAGCCATGAACTGATGTCCAACCCTCTCTTTGCCCCACTGTCCTGGAGAGCCAAGTGTCCCGCTGCAACACCACGGGCCGCACGCAAACACACCCAAACACAGCCCCCTTTTCTTGGGAAACCCCTTGGGACAGCGCTATAAATCCCTGTGACAGAGATCCGCAGCCATTCAAATTCCTGTAGGTGGGATCATTTGGAACCACGGCTGCTCAGTTACACCTGAGCTCCCCAATCCCCTTGGCAGCCCCATGGGTGGTCAGCACGGAGCCAGCAGCACAAGCGTGTCCCGGCGTTGCTGAGCTCCCACGGCTCTTGCCCGGAGGCTTTTCCCCGCCCGGATGCCTGGATGTGTGGCCCGGGGCCGTGTTGCTGCACGCAGGGTGGTGTTTCCCCTGGCCCCGCTGCAGAATGTGGAGGAGATAACCGGGCCCGGCAGCCCCAGGCGGCCGCACAGCTACGGAGCCTTCAGCCTGCAGCTCTTCAAGCAGCTTTGTGATTATCAGCAATTACCTAACTGCGTTGGGTATTTCCACTCCTGCCCCTCTCTTGTTTGGTCACAAGACGGTTAATTAGAGAGATGAAGAGAGTTTCATTATATCCTCATTGCTGCCTTTCAAGGGGCAAGAATTGCAGAAATGCAACAAGCCAAATTTCCTCGCAGTCAAAGATTAATTTGAAAGCTGTCCAGTGAAAGTATATTTTTTCTGAAGCTATAATACACTTGCAGCTAATGGGATAGTGGAGGCTGTAAAATATCTATCAGACATAACAAATGACGTGAAAACTCATTCAGTGTTTTAAAAAACATTCTCAGGAGGATAGAATCCTCGTTGATACTATTTTCTTTAGCAAATTTTTCATTAATATTATTTCCTCATCAAAACCATTTTCTACATTGATTGGTACACTCAGTTCTTGGGTATTTCCACACATTAGTGGCGTTTGCTTTATTTGAGAAAAGTGATATTTTTGCATTGAGATGAAGAGTGATCTTTAGTTCTCTCCAAGTCATGTGAGTCAATATATTCCCAGTGGGAAACAATTCGACCATTACTTTGGACAATAAACATAACGTGTGAAAGAATGAATGGAAAACACTAGAATTGTACGAATGTTTAGCAAAGCTTGAAAATATTTTATAAGCACATTTTTGCTTCACAGAAAGAGAAAACAAACACTGAAAGCTACCAATTTTCTACTAAATGTTAGTTTGAGCAGCTCTAAAACTGTCACAGAACAGGACTTTAAACAAGATGGGGAAGATAATTCCTGACCTTTGAATATCACGAACATTTACTCAAGTAAAGAATGATTCATGAGTACTGCATGAATCCATGGAGGGGACTTGGTTTGCAGCAACTTCCACTTGTGAGCATTTCAGTGAACCCCACTGGTGAGCAAATTCCCACAGCTCACAACATTCCACAGGGCATGCTGTGGCCCAGGGGAAGAATTCTGGGATATGGACTACATTTTGGTTTGAAACATTATTTATCCCAGGAGTCCAGGAGCTGACTGCCATGGCAGCACATTGCTGAGGTCCAGACAGGAGGGTAAAGAATGGCATTTCATGCCACTAATACACTGCTGCAGCTCTTTAACATTAACAGAACAGTGTAAACAACTGAGTGAACCTTGCAATCCAAAGGCCCTAGAAATTTCAGTTTGATTTGATAGTTACATCTTATTGAAATCTCTAATAAGGGAGTGGGAAGCAACTTCATGGCCACGAGAAGCACAGAGGAATGGGAGGCTGAAGCCAGATATGGTACTAAGCACAAAAACCAGCAATTCCCAGTTCACTTTCTTTTTCAGACCAATATATTCCCGTTTTTCTTTTTTCAGTGCAGCATCACTGCCACCCTTTCTGTGAAGCTGAAGCTGACAGGGCAGTACTGGCACCATTCACATTATTTCTGATTTTTTGTACTGCCACCGGGCACAATTCCTGCAGAATATCCTCAGATTCACCTGTGCTGAGCCTAATTGCTGCTCATACAGCAATTAATACTCAAATGTTTAAGACAAACATACCTCCAAGTAATATTGAGCATAACCCTAATTATACATTTGTTTTGATGGTGTTTTGAGAGCTTAAGCCTCATTTTTGTTCTTATCTGCTAGCACAGAAGAATGATATCATGTTTTCTACTGGCACATGTTTGTTACTGGTTTTGTGCAGCTTCATGGCAGCCAGGGCAGGAAAACCCCATGCCAAACTGATCTGGGATCTGACTGGGTCTCATGGGAAGATGACAGGGATGTTCCTGGTTATCCATCTCTGACACAGAAATTATTTGCTCCATGCAGTGCCTTCAGGGACACCTTGTTTTATCTCCATCTTTTGCACTGTTATGGGTAACTGATCCTAACTTCAATGTTTTGCCTCATAAGAGCACGTATCCTCTTGAGAGATGCTGTAAGATAGAGGTGGATTCCTAGGCTGGTACAAACAAGCAGATGTTCCTTTTGAACACGCACAGGGAAACCAACTGCTCTCATAATCCTACAGGACCTCCAAGAGAGATTCAAGTGTTCATTCCTTTTGCCCCTGAAGCAGCAAGCACTGCTAACCACTGACTTCTCCAAATGTCATGAGTGATCAAATCCTGGCCTTCTGCAGTGCAAGGACCTGTTGCCTTTTTCACTCAATTGAGCTGATTTCATGTTCCAAAGTGCACAGGAAGTGATGGCACCTTCAGTGGGAATGCAATCTCTGTTCCTGCATTTCCTTGCCATTGATGAGATATGATGTGACAAGGCTGATCTCCCATTTCCGGCTCTGCCGAGAGCCTCCCCAGCCCACCCTGGGGACAGGTTTGGGGACAGTGCCCTGCTCTCCTCCCTCCACACCCTGCTCCACACGACCCATGTCCAGTGGCATGGGAATTACACGTTAGGAGTGGAAACACCACACAAGCTGCCTCCCCGCAGAGGTTATTTACTTGCTTCAAATGTCAACTGGGCTATTTTTCTCCCCCTCTCTCTCTCCCTCCTTCTCTCGTTCCCCTCCTCCTCCAAGATCCTCACCTAGCAAAGATGATGAAATGCCAAGAAGAAATGTCACTCCAGCAAGTAAGTTTGCTTTGGGGCATAAGTTGCACTTTGATAATGGTATTTGTTCTGTGGGTGGTCAAATTCCCCTCCACCTCCCCTTTTTGGTCCTAACCATTATCTCACACAGAGATAAGGTTCATTAGTAGCTCCTCTGAGCTGTGGACACTGCAGAGCTCATGAAGAAGCATGTTCATCAGTGATAGTGTTTATTAGTGATTGCTGCTTTCATGCACCTTTTAGATTTATTTTGCTGCTTTCTCGAGGTGGGAAGTCCTTAAAAAGCTTTCAAAGCTGGGCTCATTTTGAGGCACACATATATGTACAACGCATGCATACACGTAAGTGTACATGTGTTGCTTATGGGTACAAGTAAATCTAACTTTAGTTTGTGCTTGGGCTCACAGTTGTACTAAAAATAGTACATTTCTAAACCTGAAAACTAACCCAAATTCATTTATACTATTTATGCCAGGCCTGGTCTGAGATTCAGGACTATCTCTCTTGCAGCCTAAGTGACAGCACTGTCCTGCTGTTCTGGCAGCAGAAATAGATATTCCTGTTCCTGTTGGTTAGAAGGAGCCTTCCTAATTCTATAGCTTATGAAGATAACATCAAGAAAATGTAAAAATGTCTGGCATAATTTCTCTTAAAACTAATTCACACCTTAAATCTTAACTCCTAAAAGCATTTAGTTGCTTTATATTGGCATAACATATTTCAGGAGGAAGAATAAAAAAGATCCTGGAATGTGTCCTGCATCTACTCCAAGAGGACTGCACAGCTTTTCATGCACCAGCAGTGTCAAATGCCTGTAACTTTCTAAGCAGAGACAATATGAACAAGAAGATGAGTGAGAGGAGGTAATATAAGCATATAAAATAAGTAGCAGTGCTGGGAAAGTAGGCTGGAACTATTTATCCCTTTTTTTTTTTGTATAGCATGAACAATGAGCTTACAACCTGAAAGGAATACTTTTCTATGGAACAGAAATCTAGGTAGTGCCATTCCTCACCCTACAATTACATTGCTATCATGAATACAGTGAAAAGAGTAATAAAACCCCACATCTATCTATAGGAAAATAATAAACACAATAGATACAAAGGGTAATATTATAGAAATATAATGGCTACAAGTGGTGAGTAAACAACAGCTTTTGAATGCATAAAACCTTTGAATTCTCAGGGCACAGAATCTACATGACTGCTTGGGGATGGGTTTTTATGTGCCTATTGCACACTTACCTTCCCAAAAATGGTTTCTCTTGGCTGCTGTCAGAGGCAGTTCCTGACCAACTGCATCCCTAGCTGTGCCACACAACCCCAGATCCCCATGGGCACTGCAAAGAAAGGAATGCCATCTCCAACTGCTCTCAGGTTTCCTCCCTCAAACTGTACTAATAAGCTCATCAATGTTAATGAGCAAAAGAATAATAATGGAAAAGTATTCAAATTTTTAAAATATCCGAATTTTTACTTTTGTTGTCATGGGCTTTGCCACTAAGTTAAAGCACTCACTAATAGTGAGGTAAAATTTTATTCTCAGATTAATTTCCTTTACTCTGCAAGACGTAGTGGGTTGCAAGGGCAGACATGAGGACTGAATTTGGCTTTTGAGAGGCTTAAAATACTAACCAGACCCTGGAAACTGCTGTTATCTCAACATCAATTTCCAACCTGATTAGGGAGAAAAGTTTCATTTGGTGTCTGTGCTGATTCCCAACCTATGAGGTCATGCAGCACTGGCACCCGGACTCCATCCCCTTATCCTTTCAGCCTTTTACACAAGCAATGGGTCTTTGGGACTGGGAGCACATTCAAGTTTGTATACCCATTTGTCCTTCCAAAAGCAAGATATGTCGTGGTAAACCTTCCATACTTTAGCAAAGCCTCTGAGGATCAGTATATGACTAGTGCATATATGCCTTTACATATGCAAACACAGGCTTGTTTATGATAGGCTTATCTAACCAGATTTTACACAGTGATGTTGAAAATAAGGGAATCAAGTGAAAAATGACAGCTGGCAAAACTTTCACCTTGCCCTTTGCCTTTTTGCATGTAGAAAGCTCTTTTTGCTTTATGCTCATGGAAAATGAGGAGAGTGAGCATAGGAAAGTCTGCTTGAGTTGTTTCCATCACTGGGAACAAATTTATCTTGTTCCCCAAAAGAGCAACAGTTCTCTCCCCTTCCTTCATGTTTTAACAACCAGTAGTAATACTGCCCTATTGTATGCCATAATCCATCCTCTAAAACGGGCATCTGAGATAATCAGCAATAAAGGTGGATTATTCTTGCTCTCTTAAAAATATCAGCTTCTCCACATGCCCACATGCAGAAACCTTTTGGAGCAAGCTCACAGGAGAGACATGGTGCAAGTGCTTCCAAAACAATGGAGCTCCTCCTTCCCTGAAATCCAAGTGAGATGAGTTTCTAATTACCCTGGGATGCTCTGCATAGCCACACATCCTGGCCCTTGTCCTCAGGTGTGAAGAAAACAGAGCTGGCTGAGAAATTCAGAGCTGATTCATGACATGCATTAGATATATATATATATATATATATATATATAAAAAACCCATTTCCACAGAGGATCACAAAAGGAGATAGGAGAGCACAATCCATCCAGAGCTGTCACAGCAATCCAGGCTGCAGATCCTGACACATACTCCTGTCTTGTTAAAGTGCTCTAATATAAATGCTACAGATTTGGCAGTGGAAAGGTGCTGTGGGGCAAGCTCTCATGGAAAAAAAAGATAAAATGAGAGAAGATAATGACACTAAACATGAGTGCATGCAATTATAAGTCCACGGTGTCTATGTCTTTCAAATGCAAGCAGATATGGTTACCTCCTTTATTCCCCACGGTTAAAGGAAGCATTTGTGTTACAGCAACTCTTGAAAAAATGAATGAGTTACTTGAGATTTTTTTCAAGCTACTGAGGGGATTTGTTTGCCACAGTAATCATTCAATTAACCAGGATGTGAGGGACCTGGGCTGCCTTCCTGTGTTCCCAAACCCCTGCTTTGGCCAGGGAGGGCAGCTGTGGCCATGGTACATCAGTCAGTGTGCTGGGCTCCAGGCTGGGTGACCAAGGGGGTTCACAGTGTGTGGATACAAAGCACAGCTTTCCCTGGGTAGTGTGTTCAGGCAAGGAGGGCTTTGCCATTATAGCACACACAGTAAAGCATTTTACCCTCGACATGACCTCGGTCATCGCTATTATTTTTACTACCTAGATTTGCAGTGCTGTGGCAAAAGGGGGTGGGAGAAAAGAGTGGTAATCCCAGTCCAGCAGAACACTGGAGTTCCTCCAGTTCTTCCACACACGATTCCCCATAAGCCACTCAGATCCCCTTCAGGAAATCATGTTTGTGCTGTTTTACCACCCAGAAGCTGAAGTAAGCTCTCATAGGTTTAGATTCTGTTAAATGCTGCCCAGAGAAACTTCCAGTCTAAGCTGGAGAGCCACAGATACCCTTTTATCCTTTGCAGCTATTGCAAAGGCTGAGATTTTTGAAAGAAAAGGCTGCAGTCACATCGTCAGATGTAAGGACAGATTTTTCTCCAAGTTCCCACTGTCACAGACTTTCACATTGCCCATTCCACCTCATTTTAGGCAACACGACTGTGCTGGAGTCCACCTGGTGTGCAGGGACTATGAGCTCCTCAGGAGCACCCCTCCTACTGCATCCCTTTGGAGAACTGCTTGTGGGACAGTCCAGTCCTCCAGTAACAAATATCCAAACATGACCAGATCTATGGAGGCCCCTGAAGTGTTGTGCATGCATCACAGCCGATGGTCTGTTAGCTCTGAGATAGAAATGTCACCTCAGGGTGACATGCAATTCTTTTCAAGCAATCAGTTAAAAGTGTAGCTATGTCCTGGAATGCAAAGAAGAGGAGGAAGGGAAAGGAAACTTTAGTCTCCTAACAGTGCAATGTGGTTGCAGGGCAAGGAAGGAGCTCATGGGCCGTGTTTTTGCACAGCATTTTACAGGCTTTGGGGCCAGTTACAAGCTCACCGGTTCATGAACTCCCTCTTGGCCAGGGCCCAGAGCTGACACCAGCTGGGCACTTTTCAGCTTTTATAAAGTAGCTGACGCTCCAGGAGGCTGCCACTCTGCACAAATGAGGAAAACCCAGGGTGAAGCCATACCACAAAATAACGTGCCAGCACAGAGATAGTCACTGAGGTAACCCTGCAGAGCTGCTACTGCCACACCTCCAGCCACTGGGAGGAGGTGGCACACACTGATGGGGACACTCTGGAAGTGCTGGGGCTGGGCCTGCTAAAGGTATTGCTCTTCCATTTAGCAAGCAGTGCTTACTTTTCAGGCCTTGGCTTGAGGAGAACCTCTGGTCCCCACTGTAAAGCAATTTGAGATGAAAGCTGCTAGACATACAGTGGGTATGGTTATGAGTCAGCAGCTCCAACAGTTTCCCAAGTTTTTTGTTTTTACTTTAATATCAAAAGAACAGCATGAAATTCAGGTCCTTCCCTCAGTTGTTCTCAGCAAGAGAAATAACTCATACTTCCAAGGAGCTGCTAGGTGACAATTTCACCTGGACACGCGAGATCAGCTTTCAGCAGCTCCTGTCTTGAAAGGAAGAGTGCTCTTATGGAGAGAGCAGAGGTCAATACTCAGGATATCTGGTCTCAGCCCCATGACAAGAAGGTATGTGACCTTCATCATAAGTCTCAGCATCCCAGGACTCAGCTCCTCCCTCTCAACTGAGAACTAAAACATGCCTTTACCATTTCACTCTAATACCCTGTGAAAATGCTGTTGCACCCTATTACTCTATAACTCTTTGGAGGAGGTGAAAATTGTGCTCTTGATTGTTGTTTTATGGAATGGGATATTAATTTACTCCTGAGTGGCCAATGCAAAAGGGAAAGTGAGTTCAGTGCAATAAATGTGGTGAGGGACTGAATTTGAGCAGTGCTCTTTCCGTGCTTTGTGGGCTGCCTGACCTTCAGCCGAAACCACGACATTTTTCATAGTCCAACCAATGCTTTAGGAAAAAATAAAAAGCAGCAGAAGGTCCCAGTTACATTTGCCAGGTATGAGACAATATAAAAGCAATGAAGCTTTGAGGACACAGGAGAGCTTGTTGCCATCTCTGCTGCTAGCAGTAAGAATGCCTTGCATTTAGCAGGCACTGTAACAGCTGTCAGGGTTAGGCAGCCACTGCAACTCGGTGCTGCAGCCCTGCCACACAGCTCCACATAGGCCACTTTTGTTCATTTAGGGCTCTTTCATGATGACATACTGAAGAGTCTTTCTTTCAGTACAAAAAAAAAGACGATGTGTGCTCAGGAGAACCCTGTGAGACAGAGAAGTGAGAATGGGCTGAGAAATCTGCAGGGCTTTGCCAGTCCCACAGAGCTGAGCTGGACACCTCCTGTCTCCTGAGACTTCACTTCAGTTCCCTCAGACCTTGCTACCAAAACAGCTTTGCTCTGCTATCTGACCAGAAAGGAGGTCCCATTACACAGCTCATTACACATCAGAAGAGCCCCAGGCTTAGCCTCAACACTGGAAAGGACAATCCTATAAAATGGTTTTATCCAGAAATGGACTTTCAGCCAAACCTGGCATATTTTCATCCAGACATACCTTTCTAGAAAATGGTCAGCAGCCAGATAGAAAATTTGCTAATGGGAACAGTGATTTAGTATCATAAACAGAGGTGAAGACTACAGGGAAACTCAGAGCAAGCAGGTGAAAGAAAAAATTCACTGATGACAAGTGTAGGTAATGCCTCCTACAAAGCACAATGGAAAATTTGCATTTGGCACACATATTCCCTGTCACTACCTGTGGCTACAGAGAACTTAGCTTAAAGAGCTCCATACCTGGTACAGTGAACCAAATAAATAAATAAAATATTCAGAAGGAGAAGGATGTGACAGAAAACCAGACTGAACATATTCTAGTAACGGGGTCTCTTTAATGTGAGTTAATGGCTGCCTTCAACTGGGTCATTGGTCTGTAGCAAATAACAGCTTTGCACAAAGCCAGCGGGTGTCAGATGTCTCTTTTTGTGTGTGAAAGGAGAAAGTCATTTATGTAGGGAGGTAGCTGGGAACAATAGGAGCCACCGTTCCTGCCAAGGTCTGATCCCGAGACAAATCTTTGGGCAGAGGTGGCATAACTTAGCTGCTACTGAATGGATGTGAGCACTCGGCAAGGTCTAGGAGGGGGTGATGTGGCAGGGAAAGGAGCAAATGGTGAGCAGAGTAACAGAGATCCTTGTGGCTCAGAAAGGAACAGACTCCTGCCAGCAACAGGACTTTCCACTGTTTGCTCCTGTTGTGTTTGGGGCTCAGCAGTCATGAGCATTCTTTGCAAATAAACAGGTTCTGTCAAAGTGCATACCTGGCTTGTGTCATCCATTGCTCCTCCTAAAGGAAAACATCCTACAAAGCCTTAAATATTGATTTACCTCTCAGACCAAAGGGAAAGCTGTTCACTGTATTTGCCAACATCCCCTTATCACTGAGGAACAGCAGTAATGGGTTCAGAAGAGGGTGTGGAGAAGAAATGAAATGACAAACAGCAGAGAAGTTTCGGTAGAGAGTTTGAAAAGCGTAGGTGTGTTTCATCTGCAAGTAGGGTGAGTAAGTGGGGATGCAACGGGAGCATTCCTCTAAAGAGTGGAAGGAGAAAGGGACCATCTCATGCACAATTCACATCCCTTAACACAAGGCAAAAAAACACTCAGTGGAACTGAGAGAAACGGAAAAAAGGAAATTAAAAACAAAAGCAGTGCCTCCATATATAGCTACCTGGAAGATGCATTGCTATAGAAAGCAACTGTGACCAAATACCCTGAGACCATCAAAACAGGACTTAAGAACTATAGGAATAAAGGCATGCAGATGACCAGTTTGTTTCTAAGCAGACAGAAGTCCCTATATTTCCAGACATAAACAAAACAGTCTGACAGAAATAATACATAATTATCTGTAACTTTTTTTTGTACTATCCTGAAAACACCTGGAACTGATCCATAGGTTAAAGAAGACGTTGGGTAGAAGTACTGGACATTATAGATGATGATGAAAAAAGTATTATGTAGAATAAACTTTTGAACATGCCAACTAGACTGTGACTTGCATTAGCATAGCAGAATGTCTCTGAACACTGGGAACTGAAGGTAGAGGGACAGCATTTCAAAGGTATCTGAGCAAATACAGCCAATCTTGCACTTATGTACTCTGTTATTACAACATGGGGCTGATCCTGAAGAATTCCTGACTTCCCATGGTGTTTTCATTAGTTCCAAATACAAATAGGATGGATCCCTGAGAGTGAAACTTCTTAGCATCAGTGAAAGTGGCAGAACCAGATTCAACACACAGAGAAGAAAATTATTGAGCCATGTTTAACTGCTCAGGACACCTCTTACAGATCAGGGTGTCTCTGATTTATTCTCCCACACCCACACTCCAGGCCTCTGGACTTGGAGAGCTGCTAACTGCACCTGAAACACAGCAATTCCTGTAAAGGAAGAAACTAAACACACCTTGCTTTCGTGTGCAAGGGCAGCATTAACAGGAAATCAACTGAGTCAATACTTTAAAAAACTTGCTGTTGCCATGATCGAAAGAAATACATCTGTGCACACATCTGTATGTGTAGGAATGGAGCCCCACAGACCACAGGAGGTCCGTGCTGCATCAGCTGTTCCAGCCAGGAGGCCTTTTGGGCGCCTTCTCCTTGTCCAGGCAGCACAAGAAAGCAGAGAGATCTTGGCACCAGTGCACACAGCTGTGTAAGAACCGTGTAAGAGCTTTGCAGTGACAGACCCCTGACAGCAGGACAGCATCCAAGCAGCAGAGCCCACTGCAAGGAGCACTGATGGGAAGGGCAGGCTGCCTTTGGGTGACAATTCAGCATGGGGCAAGGTGTGCTCACCGTCACTGCAACCCTCTTGTCCAGCTACCTCAGGCAGAGCCAGTCACTCCCCACAACCCCCAAACACACGTGAGGATGAGGCCCTGGGCCTGGAGGGGGGTGTCTCCCTCAGTGCAATGGGCTGGGAGAGGGTCTGCCCTTGGCAGGAGTGACTCCCCAGCAGGACCTGCTCTAAGGTAGGGCTGGCCCACAGAGCAAACTGCCAGCAAAGCCTCGTCCAGCAGGGAACTAATTTAGTCTCTTGTACAGTTGATGAATGAAGAATTTCCTCTTGGGACTAAATTACAGGCCTTGTCAGGGTTGCTCTTTCGTGATCTGTTATTTAGATGTAATTTTCCAACAGGGCTGGAACACACAGCCATGAGCTAGAATAGTATTTGCTGTGAACAGCTGCCACACACCGTCCTTCACTTCCCACACCCTCTCCACCCTCCCTGGTACCCCCTCCTTCCCTCCCTCCTGACACACATGCAAGACCCACTAGGCACGACTCACACTGCATCTGTTAGGTCCTCATTGAGGTCCTTAATTAAACCACAAGAATGGCATTTGCCCACCTTCCCTGCACCCCTGTTGTACAAAGAGTCACGTCTTGTTTGAACACGCTTAAAAACAGACAAGAAGGATTTTTGCAGACTCTGATGATTACAGCCCTGTGTCAATCTCTTCCCCCTTTGGCTTGAAGATAGACTTGTGATCCTCCTTTGGCTTTTTGAACTGCTGGAAGCTGTGTAAACACACAGTGTGTCAGTAAAGCTCTGCTGACCTAATGGCCGCTAAGTGCAAAGCGATTCCCTTCAAACTCCCAGATCTCACCTGTTTTGAGGTTATTAAGGATGAGGTCTGACAGCAAAGGCAGGAACATTCTAGTTGGCCATTACCTAATGAAGAAATGGCTGGGCAGGACTATTCAAAGGAGTTTTCTAACAGCCCAATAACTGTTTTGGGCTTTAATCCCAGGATGCTCTCTCCAGTTAGGAAGCTGACTATTTTAATGCAGGACAGTAAATCTGAATGCTGAGAGACCATGTTACAATAGACCCTTCTGGAAGTCCCTCTGCTAGACATGCAGCATAAATCCACAGAGCACGGAAGGAATCCAAGACTCAGGACTTTGTTTTATTCACTTGCACACCCTCATGCCTCTCCTCCATGTGCTCAGAAGCAGCAAGCTGAACTGGAAGTCCTGTAGTGAGGAGCTGGGATCCATTTTGTGTAAGTGACGATGACCGAATAGCGTGAAATAATTTTCCAACGTAATGCTGGTGTGGAGCCTAGACAAATCAAGGAGCTGCTGACAGCAAATTATATAGTTTTAGAATAGCAAAAAGGAACTCGGAGGAGAAAAAGGTGAGGGATGAATTTGAACTCATTAACATGCAGGGATAGACCGACTATCTTATTTTACAGCCTTCCTGATGATCCCTGGCACTTTGACACGACCCAAACACAAGCCCCATGTGTTCACCTTGGCACCTGCAGGCCGGCTGTGCGTAGGCTCGGTTCACATTCCCGGGCCTGCAGGCTGAGCGAAGAGCCCTGAGCAGAGAGCCCGTAGCGGCTGGTTCTTCCCTGGGAGAAATCCGTTTCCGTGTGCAGGGTGCCCGTGCGTTCGGGGCTCGCCGTCCCTCGGGAAGCTCCCCGGCAGCGCGGCGGACACGCCATAGAAACAGCGCCATCTACTGCCAGCGGCGGGCGCGGCCCGAGCGCTGCCGGCAGCGGGACACGCGGGATGCCAGCGCATCCCACAGCTGCATATTCCGGGAGCGGAGGGCGGGGGCAGAAATGTTCTATAATGCGTTTACACCCACTCCCGAGCCTCGACAACACGCCGTGTTGTGGCAGCCTCCCTGCTGGAGAACGCTGGAATGCTACTGCAAACCTGCTCCTTTCCCTGCACATAAATCTCCTGCCAGCAGATTATGTTTTCTTAGATTTGTCCGTGATTTAAAAATACCTCCTCAGTCCATGTGTTTGGCCTTGTAGAACACTGGCCAGACCGAGGTGCAGAGTAAGGTCCTGTCATCCTAAGCAACTGTACAAACCTAAAGGACAGACCTGGCTCCCAAAGGCCATTAGTCTGTGCTGACTGCAGTTGGCTTGTGAGCAGGATCCCGTGTGAGCAATTTTTATGGACACACAAGTGGGTTTGCTCCATGCTTCTTGATGCATTAAATAATGAATGACTTCATCTAAGCTACAGTTTAGACTCCTGTGTCATGCCTGATGACAGTGACTCGGTTTGCAGGACACTTTTTGTTTGGTACAGTGTGATGGCAAAGGATTTAGTTCTGGGCCATCTGTCCCAGCCACATACATTTGTGGCCATCAGCAGCAAGCTGACCCAGTGTTCCTACTGTCAGAGCTTTGGATGCTCAGTTAAGTGATACACAAGCTTTTAGCAGTGGAAAATCTGCAGAAAAGAGACTTTTTATTTCAAAAACATTCTAAGAGCACAAAATTAATTTGAAAAGTTTCTCCCAGTTTTCACAGCTCCTCATGAGACAGCTCTGCCTTCTCTATAACCCCAAAATATCCTCTGCCAGTGAAGATCCAGGCAGGAAATCTGCATTTCTAGCTCCCAAGGTCCCATGGTTTGTGTTTTGTGCATACTTTGTCCTTTTTAAAACCAACAGAAGCTCCCAGTGAAAGCTCAGAGAACAGCTTGGCAGGTTTGTGTTGAGCCCTGACACTCACAAAGCCCCGGTCATGCAGCTAGCCTCCTCCCCATGAAATTTGTATTTCCAGAATTTCTTTGTTCCCAGGTCCTCAGGAGCACATCTGCTCACTGTGAGGGATGCCTGGTTGCTCTCCTTGAAATGAAATGCTCCAAGAAGTGGATGATGTTGAGTTTTGTAAATGTTGGCCCCTGTTGTGATCTTTGTACACAGGTGCCAAAACAGATGGTGCAGGGCTGCTCCCCCCGGGCAGGGGAAGGAGCAGCTACAGACAGTGACAATCCCATCCCTGCCTGCTGAGGAAAACAGGAGCCATTCCATTTTTCACGCAGCTTCTTTACCACCACCTTCCTCTCTCATCTTACTTTCTCACAGCTCCTCTTATGAAGTCACTGTGAGGAGATGAGGAATAAACGTTTTGGAAGAACCTCAGCCAGTGCTGGTGGATTGCCATTGCTTCTCCATTTCATGCTTGCAGTCTGAAGTTTCCAGTATCAGCTTGTGGTGACCACAGCCAGGAATGTCTATGTGCCCCCTGAATCTCAAGATCAAAGAAAAAAAGCAACATAGAATCATGGAATGGGTTGGAAGGGTCTCAAAGACCATCTGGATCCAACTCTCCTGCCACAGGCAGGGACCCCTTCCACTATCCCAGGTTGCTCCAAGCTCTGTCCAGCCTGGCTTTGGACACTTCCAGAATGGGGCAGCCACAGCTTCTCCAGGCAATCTGTGCCAGGGCCTCCCCACCCTCACAGGGAAGAATTTCTTCTGAATCTAAATCTGCCCTCTGTGGGTTTGAAAGCATTGGCCCTTGTAAAAAGTCCCTCTCCGGCTCTTTTGCAGCCCCTTTAGGCACTGGGAGGCTGACCACTCATCACTCAATGTCAGAAGAATGCCAGGACTGAAATGTCCAGCAGGTATAAACCCAAAGCCAATTGATATATCATTAGAGATCACTTGGTCACTAATGTGGGGAAATAAACCTCTGAGATGGTTTTAAATCCTGCTGGCAGGAAACAGCCTGGTCTCTTCTCCTCCCTCCCACCAAAAGGTGTGTTTTTGACAAAGGTGAGAATGTTCTCTGAATCTCTGTGGCATCTCTCCCTGCTGCCACCTCTGGATGTGTGGGAGAGGAGGAGTGACTGTCCCTCTTGGCACGGAGGCACCGAGGGATGCCTGAGCTCAGACAATAACAGGGAGGAATTGCTTGAGCCTTTGCCTCCTCAGCCATGTCCCCACTTCTCAGGGCTCCACGATGAATTTCACAGAGTGGCTAGTGCTTCCCTACATGACCCGCAGGATGATCTCCTGCTTTTCCTCACACTCCCTTTTTTTTCCTCTGGTCTTAGTGGGATTTGAAGGTGCTTGAGCAACTTGGAAACCAAAAGTCAGTGAAAAACCTGCCGTAAGCCAGGGCTATTTTTGTGCAATTCCACCACTTTTTGGGCAGCCTCTGAGCTGACACATGCCTGCTAACAGCCCTGGCAATCCTTCTCCAAGGGCTTGAGAGCAGCTTTGATTCTTTCCATTAATGGTCTCTTCAGAGCTACGCCCTCCAGCTACCACATCTCTTGCAGGCATAAACCCTGACATTCAGCATTTAGCACTGCTTTATTTACAGAGGGGGGTTGTTCTTGCTCTTCCCCCTCTCCCTCAGTTAATAAGTCTCTGGTGATTTTATCTCCATTTTTATCTGCTGCAAACCTCTGGGTCCTTGCTGCATTTCCCCAGCCAGCAGCGCTGCTATCAGTGCCAAATATTTCAAGCTGTCAGGACATTACTGAACCGAAATTCCTTGAAGCCACTGACTGGTAGCCTAAAGGTGAAGCATTTAACTATATTGCATTGGGGTTAACGACTCTGATGGCCCCTGCATTAGCTTATTACTGGTGGCCAGTTGCTGCTGGTGGCACTGTGGGGACATCACAGAGTCCATCCTGGAGCAGCTCCACCTTCCAGCTCCTGCCCCTCACCATGACTTGCCACCTCACTCTAGATTCCTTAGGATTTTCCTGAAAATGTGATCCGTGTTGCATTTTTTCATACTTCTCAGTTTGTCCCTAGTAGGAGAAGGGGTGGGGTCAGGTCTGTTTTTAGTGTATTTTTCCTTTGGTTTTGAAAGTTTATTTAAACTGACTCACATTTAATTGTCCTAAGGTAAACAGATGAATCACCCAGGGGGGATACACCTCCAAAGGTGAGAGTTCAAAGCAAGTTTTTTTTTTACTTTCTTTCTTTTCCTTGGGCTTAAATAAGGAAAACTGGGTTGGTTGGAAAATAAAACTATTTTATTTGGGAGTTCAGCAGACAGTGACTCAGATTTTTTAGTTTCCTGAACTTTTTAGTTTTATATAAGTAAGACCCTTGATAAACAGGTATTGGACCCACACCTGTCATGGAAAGAGCAGCAGGAGTTCAGCACAGTGTGGTAACAGAAGCTCTCTTGTTCTGCTGCTGGAATTAGCTGCTTGGCTACAGGGAGATTCTTGATAACTCCTAATTTGAGCCCTTCAGACTTAAGTGTGCTGCAGGGCCCCTTTTTTTCCCGTTTGGAAAGATCATAATCAGCCAATGAGAAAATATTTAAAAAACCCCAAAACCAAAAAACAGAAGAAGAAAAGAGCCACAAATTAAATTTTGCTTCTGGAAAATGCAGTCCCTTGAAATCCCTCGACAACTTGCTGCTTGAATTTTTCTCTCCTATTAAAACCCATTCCCGGTAAAGGGTTGCTATTTCCGACCCTGCTTGTCTGTGTGGGATGTGTCTCCTGCCCTGTGTTGATAGTGTTGGCTGCAGAGCTGCTGGCTGGTGTGGGGTGAGGTTGTCAGAAAACAGACTGTACATTTGTATTTCCCAACATTTCCACTTTGATCTGGTTTTCAGGCCCAGAGCTATCTCAGGTCATGCTAACAGCACCTGTAGCCCTGCATGAAACACCTTGCTCTGTTGAGTTTTTGTGTTGATCCCTTCCCTCCTGTCAGTAATAGAGAGGAAAAAGACCAGAGAAGGGCTTTGGAAACACAAGGCTGTAGAAGTCACAGCACAGGAAGAGTGATGGAGAAAAGAGATATTTGCAGCTTTCCTTCACCAAGCCAGACAGCCTGAGGACCATGACTTGATCTGGTCAGAGACTGCTAAGCAGAAAGGATGAATTGAGGATTTCTGAGCCCCCATCTGGCTCTAGGATGAGTGACAAGACTCTTTGGCTGTACTTGCTAGATCATGAGTCCATCATTTCCTGGTAGAACATGAGGGATACCTGCTTCCCTCTTGTTTACCATCAAAACAGTTCCTCTGATTTTGGGAACTGAGGTGCATCACTGCCAGCATGGGCAGGCAGTTGGATACAGCAGGGTTTTCCCACAAGTTCCTGATTTGCAAGTTCTTTGAACTTCCCTGTCTGTAAAATATGGAGGGTAACAATACTTCCACTGGAGCCCTCTGAGATATTCAACTGCCATGGCCATGCTTTGATTGGATACATTTCTCCATGCAAAAAATGTAAAGAAATAGTAATTTTTTTTCACTGCAATTCTCTTGATAAATTTAATGGTTCTGAAATCAGAAATAAAAGGGAGAAAATCCACATTTCTAAATAATCCAAACTATTAATTTGAATGGAAAGATGCTCATCAGAAATTTGCATAACCAACAATGTATTTCACTATTTTCTTTCGCTTTTTTAACCACCAGCTCTTTCCCCTGGCCTGCTAGGAATACTTAAATGAGAACTGATAGAGGAGAGACTTTGAGAGAAAAAAGCAGGAGTAACCCAAAGAGCAATTCCTGCTTCACTTTGGTGACATTTGGTGAATGAGAGATTTTTAAAATGATTGGAAGAACCCATTCCTGCTTTTCATTACCATTTAGGTTGCAGTGTAACCTAATGGACAATATTCCAGTACTTTGTAACCAAAAGTTTTCCCCAATTTGACCTAATAATCATTTCGTGAATTTGAGGACTACCTCAACCAAACATTTTGTTTGTCAGGTCTCTGAGTACCCACAAACACTGGATGAGTCCAGGAGACTGGACCTTTGGTGTGGTCCAGTCTGACCATTCCTGTGCTCTTTTGTCCCTCTTTGCTCACCCTAAATGCCTGCAGCACTTTCAACAGTCTGATCTCAGAAAAGATGACTTTTAAAATTAGTTTATAAATGCAGAGATTAAGAATCCAGTTTAGGGGAGCAAGGTTTGAAAATATGGTCCCCAAACCCCCAGGGGGTTATTTACCCATTGTCCCTGGCTTTCACAAAAGCCAGATTTGGGCAGCCCCAGGCACCTACAAACAGTGACAGGGGTGGAAACTCTCAGCAACAGTTGCTTGGAATGCTCTGCCGAGGCAACAGTATTTAGTACTGAATCCATAAACCTCTCTCTGCCTGTTATATGAAGCCCACCTGCTGCTTCCCTGGAAAAAAACCCCAACCATTTCATCCTCACGCCCTTTTGGGTTGCTCCAAGCAACCCCCAAAGCCACCATGTCTCACACCTGAAAGGAATCTCTTGGTTGCAGACCCACTAAGCATCCCCCACAAAATCTGTTCCTGTTTGTTTTGCACTTGTTTGCTGTCTCAAGCCATCTTAACCAGAGCCACGGGAGGCCTCGGCTTTCCTCACACAGAAAGCCTCGGTCTTCACAGGAACACCTTCTCCTTGTCATGCTGCCATTCCCAGCCTCCGGAGGAAGCACAAGCCTACGGCCAAGTTCTCTCAACATTTTGAAAATCAAAGGGAACCCTCAGCAACATGGGCTCTGTTTGTATTTACACGGAAGCTCCCGCAGCCTCCGTGGGCTTTTCCCTCTTGTTCTCACTCTTTTCTTTCCAGCAGTGCCTGTGTACTTGGGAACACTGAGCTGCTCCGTGTATTTCTTTAGTTCTGCCTCTGTTAGCAGCTTCCGTCCGCCCTTGCAGCCCCGAGCACACGGAGCTGGCAGCGAGGAGATCAAACAAACACAGCTGCTCCCGTGTCCCTCCCGCCCGCCGCTCCCCCAGCCCATGGCGGCCGCGGTGCAGGTGGAAGCAGATGGCTTTGAGGTCGAGGTGTAAATACCCATAATTAGCCATGAATTACATTTAATACCCGTGACAGGCTCTGGTGGGAAACAGGTGGGGCAGACAGCTCAAAGATGCACACTGGAAAAAATTCTCCGTACTCAACTTGATCTCAAGCCCATGGAAGCGCACGGAAAGAATCCCCCGGGGTTGTGATAGACCAGGGTTCTGTGCAAAACCAATTGCAAAAGCTGCATGTATAGGATGGATTGGCAATTTTAGCAGCCTGCCCCTTGGCAGGGAGAGTTAAAGGAGAAAGCGTGGAGGAAATCAAAAAAGAGAAGAAGAAGAACAGCAAATCAAAACACAACTGGAGGGCAGGGAGAAAAGCAGAGGAATGGTAATTTATATCTTCATTTCAAAGGTACTCATATGTTCTATTCTGACACACCTTGCAGAGAGCACCAAAACAGCGTGGGCTGCCAGAAATAAATGTTATGTTGCACTCACATTCTGAGTTCTTTTCTCATTTTTCTGGAGAGTTATTTCAGATATTTCTTTCAACCTGACCTTTGAGCTGCTTGGAAGATTTACTGGGTGCCTCAAACGCAGTCATTTTTGCAAACCTGATGTGTAGCATTAGCTATAGGAGAGTGCTCCAGTGATGTGCAAATAGGTCAAGGCCAAAAGTGAACCAATAAGGTAACCAAACAGGAATGCAAACTGAATGGAGCCCTTTATGCAAAGGTGAAGGGTCCATTTTTTTCCCAGAATTATGAAATATTGAAAAGCTTGTGTCAGAACACCCCTACTCAAAACCTTTTGATAAGCAGAGATGTTTTTAAAGCTACTCAGACTTCAGTGCATTTGTCCTTGCACCTCTAAAAATGTTGGTCTTGGAAACTCACCTGTAAGTACAAATACAGGGTTGGAAAACATAACTTTACTGTAACACACAAAATCTACAGTAAACCTTGAATTTATGTTTGTGTGATATGGTTTAAGACTTGCCAATGTTGTCATATCTACCTGATTTTGGTGGGGTTTTTTGTGCTACTCTGCCCTAATCTCCTGCCTTTCCACAGTCCTATGCTATATGTGGGGGTAAATCCTCACCTGATGGAGGTTTACTTTCTGCTTTTGATACCTACTGAAAATCTAACCAGATCTCCTTAATGGAAACTGAACAGCAGCCACGGAGACCCACACTCACAGGTTTGCCTCAGCAATATTCCAGGCTGAATTAACAATTTTTCTTTCCAACATGACTCATACCTGTGAATTTATTTCTCATTGTTCATGACCAGAGTGCCATGTTTTTCACTTAACAGTCAGGCAAATCCTTCCTGGAAGTTTGTGTTGATATTTTAAATCCCTTTGATTTCTTTCATTCTGACACTTAACAGTTAGAGTGATTCAATCAAGAAATAGAAGCAACACCCAGTGACCCAAACAACTCAAAATATACCACCGCTCCAGAGAGTCAAAAGAAACAAGAAAGGACACATGGAGTGAAACACTTTTTCCCCCCTCTCATTTAAAATGATCCAATAATTTCAAGGTGATGCCAAAAAATGGGAAAATGAAAGTCTAGTCAGAAGCAGTTCTGAAACTAGAAGGCTGAATAATTTGATGAAGTATTTATAACCAGTCCTCTCTACTGTAGTGTTTTACTTGTCCCAATGGAAAAACACCAAAGGGAAAACAAGTTAAAGCCATATCACACCCTCCTGCAACTGTCCCACTCCACAGATACCTGTCTCCAGTCATAAATGAAGACTCTTGTGTGTTCCAGCAAGTCCCACTCACTGAGAACATCGAATTCCCATTAAAAAGCTAATTTCAGACATATGTGGTGAAATGTGTTGCTTAACTGTGGTCAAGGTACATCCATTTAATTCCGTTTTAATATTGAGGTTTTTTTCTGCTAAGTAGGTCAGTGACAGAGGTGCCGAAGTCTTCCCTGGTTTGCAAAATGCTCCCACCCATTCCTGGTGGACCCTGCAGCACCAACATCTGGACTGTGTCTTGCAGTGAATCAACACCTCAGCACAGCCCAGTGAATGCAGAGCTAACCTGAGCTGAGACCCTGGGTGCCACGTGACAAAAAGTTCCTGTTTTAGCATTGCCAAAAGCCGACTGGCCCAGCCTTCCTACACCTGGAGCTGCTCTCCTTTGTGGCCATGGGTTGAATCCCACTGGAGAGGCAGCACTGGGTATCTGCCACACTGAGAAGTTGCTCTTTAGGAAAACTCGCCTGGCCAGTGGCAGGGATGTGAAAATAAGCAGTTGCTGAAAGGCACCAACACTGCATTAACACCAAACAAAGAGCTGAAGATTTCCATGACCAACCTTCTCATGGCTTTTAGTCATACCCTGAGCCAGGGAACAGAGACACTTGTGATAATTAAAGCAAAAAGGTCTTTTTGAACCTTAAAAGATTTGAGTTTGGCTGAACTGGAATTTTAGACAAAGGTTCACATGGGTTTTTATTTTCCCCAAGCCAGTTTATCCGCCTTTCCTTTTCAGACAGGCTTGGATTTTAATGCTCAATACCTGTGAAGCTATTTATGCTAGTTTGTTTGTTTGTTTGTTTCCAATTAACTTTTAATTCATTTTTGGGTCTGAGCAGGATATTTATTTTTCAAAATGCTGGGTGTAACCATTTATATAAGCAAATCTGCCTCACTCATTTTTCTCCTTTTGATGTTGATTTCCATTATTTTTAGCCCTATGTGGAATGGGAGACTTTCCTACATGTCCTGGTAACTCTGTATGAGAACAGATACCAGTGACCTCAATTCCCATTTAACAACTGATTAATTGATCAGCCTGAAAAGCTTAGCCACAATTAGATTAAAGTAATTTCTTTTAAACCAGATTAGAACATCTTCAGAGCATGACCACTTTCATCTATCTGTGCCCATATTTTTCATTTCATTAGAAACTCCAAATCTTCAATGTTTCAGCCTAAATGGATCATGAGAGTACATGGGTTTTGTGGGATTTTTCCACTAATATGCACTTTGTAATTTTTAATGAAACTGTCATTTTCTACAGGATAATCACAACAACAACAGCAGTAATAAGGAATATCTAATTTTTCAACCTGCTGTGTTTTGTACACAACTTTCTAGCCCATCAAACATGAGCTAGAAATAGAGGAAAAACCCACAAACTGCCTGTTTTTTTGGAGTACCTCCATTATCTTATGCTGGGAGTCTGGTCCATTGATCCTCATAACTGCACCGCAAGGCACTGGCTGCATTAAGGAACAGATTTTTTAAGACATTTAAAAAAAAAATTAACCAGGCAGGTTGGTTTCTTTAAATACCCATAAATTCAGTATACCTGGGTACAGATTCTCCCTAGCTTTTATACAAGCAAACTGTCAGAAGGGTAAGGAATGAAAACCAAGAAAAAAATGGTCCTTTTTTTGAGTGATTTCAGGCGTTCCCCATTTCAAACTACTGGAGATGAGACAAAAGGTGCAGGGGGTGGTGCAAAGGCTTCATCTGAACTCAGAGCAGGCAGCAGAGCTGTGGGTGCACAGTGAAAAGGAAGCCTTAAGAACCCTTCTGCCTCCTTACAGGGGTGTTTAAGAGCTCACCTAACTCTCAGCCCCCCTTTACTCTAGGACATCTAGGGATAGAAGAAAGTCCCATGAGGTCTGCAGTAAAAGTTGGGGGTGTGATCCTCTCCTGGGATGCAGAGCAGGAAGAAATCCCTCTGTAACCTCACAGCAAACTGTTCCATGGGCCACCTCCAACCCTCCAAGAAGGCCCTGCCTCAATGGCACAATTGAGACCCATTTATTTAGGGATAAAATTGTACATGAGTTGTACAAAGTGACTGGAGATTTACACACACATGGAAGCCAGCAGAGATTAATCACTGCTTGGTCTGAACTTCATAAATGCAAGGCAGCACAGGAGCACTGAGTTTCATTATTTCTCTCTATTTACTCACTAGCTGGCTTTTTAATACCAATTAAGAGCCAAAAAGAAGTTAAATGAAAAAAATGAATATAAAAATATTGGAAATAGAGACACATACACTTTCAGCTACCCAGAGACATCTTTTCTACCACAAGCAGTCCCAGGCCACAGCAGAGCTGACTAATTCAGACTGAGTATTGTCTTCAGCTGAAGGATGACTTGCCCTGCCTGCAAGTAAATAGTTGGTCTCCAGAAGTGAAGGGTGGTTGGCAGATTTGCCCAGCTCTGCTGTGATACAGATGATAAAGCCCCAACTCCAGGAAACAAAGCTTCAGCAGTCAAGTCAGAAGGGATGCTGAGTCCATTTCTCTGAATGTTAAAGTGGTATGTGTGTATCATTTCCCCAAAAGCACTGACACAATGCTCCTCCACCCACTGGAAGGAAGAAGGCTCCATGTCTGAGCCACAGTGAAGCAGATGGCTTCAGCTTTTACAAAGGCACTCAAACCCAGGCCTAGTCCTCCCACAGAAAGAAAACCAAAAACCAAAATAGCAGGAGAGCTAAAACCAGCACATACAACATTGTTCTCATCCAGATTTGTCGAGGTTCTTCATATCCAAGACCAAAACCAACAATTTTTCATCACTCACAGGTACAGGGCTCTGTTTGCCCCTCATTCCCTGCTGGCTAGGTTTGCAGGCACAGTGCTGTGCCCTAGGCATGAAGTGCTGGGCTGGAACATGTTAAGCACATCATCATGGCCTGGTCATGCACACCAATCGTCCTCCTTCCCTTCTGGAACACAACAGGGACAGCACACGGATGAAAGTGCAATTCAGGTCTACTCCACAGCCCCTCTGGAGTGCTGAAGCAGATGTCTTCTGGGAGAGAGAATGAGATCCCCAGATTCCAAGTGCTCAAATCCCTAGGCTCTAAAAGGACAATAGTTCCGGCTTGCGGCACTCCGGGAATTCAATAGTTGTGGTGAAGAAGGGAGGAGTGCAGTGTGTCTGTTTATTTGCTTTCTGGCTACTTGAATGGCTCTGCCATTTTCCCAAGGGTTGAAAGGACGATGCTATCATAAAGCTGACTGTGAAGGCATACGAATTTCATATGCACTGGGGAATGAAAGATTTGCTTCCAAACATTGGGTGCATTTCCAAACTCTCCTGAGTGTGGTCAGGAAACCTCGTAAGAGTCGACTCCAGTTTAAATGGTCTGGATCCAGTTGGGCCACAAACACCATGAGAAGAAAGTTTCTCATGCCACAATGAAGAATTTTTCCCATGTAGACAAGGCCTTAATTAATCTTTAAAGTGTTCCAGTTTTAATTTTAGGTCACAGTTGGGGCTGGTTCTTACCATGGCTCCTGTCCAGCAAAGCTCTTAAGCACATGCCTAATTCTGAGCATTTAAAGTAGCCTCGTTAACTCCTATGGGATTGCTCACATGCTCAAAACTATGCAGATGTTTAAACTTCTGCTGGATTGGGGCCTGCCTCCGAACTTGACTGTCCTCCTGGAGTCACAACAACAACACGGTGTAAGAGAAATGCTCCTGAACCCACCTTCAAAGTCCTGTCTGAAGCCATACTGGAAGGGCCAGACAGCTGGCAGGCTTTGCAATAGTTTCTTCACCACAGTATAAATTACCTCTGATTTGCTTAATGACTGTTTGGAATCAGGATGTCTCAGCCCTGCTAATACAATGCCCCATGGGCAATAATCCTTTTTTTTTTTGAGAAGAGTCATAGGCAAAGCACATTTTCAGCAGAATAAACCACTTCACACAGCTGTAGGTGAACTATGTGCTGTGTAAGTACCCTGGCCCCCATGAAGATCCCAAAGCAAATCGGTGCATGCTTTTAAGGAGTGTGGTTTGTTTCTCAGCAAAAACCAACATTTCTTAATGAGGACGTATCGGCCAAAACATTGATTAACTGTGGCTTTTAACAGCTTATTCAAAGAGGTATGAATTTAATTAGCCCTCGTCAAAGTAAGAAGAATTAGCATTAAGCTGGTTTATAACTCAATTCTCCTGGCTGGAGGACAAAATGAAACAAATAATTTTTAAAGGGAATGATTAGAAAGGTGATTAAGTGATGCTGTCATGTTTGCTTGGGATTCAAATGTAAATTTTGTTTTAAAATTCAGAAATATGGAAAAGGCAACTGGAGAAATGCTGAAATCCCTAATTTGTCATGTTGGCATTGCTGTAAGCCCCATTGTCTGACCTGGGCTACATTAAAGAGGATTATGATCAGTTAATGTGAAGTTCAGATGGAATCCTCTTTGCTTAGAGGTCTGCCCAGTGATGTGCAAGAGATGCCAGACAGCTGATTTCAAATTTCACTTTTTCTCACCTGCACAAACCTCCCTTTCCCATTTCAAAGTTGCCTGTCCCAACATTCCTGCCCTGTGAAATATGAAACATCTACAGTGGTAAGGATCAGATCAAATCCTAAATCTAAATAAGAGCTATTTTTTAATTAGTGTTCTTTCTTGAAGTAGATTTGGAGTTCTTAGCCACTGAAGCTTTCTAAAGCAAAAAATAGATTTAAAAGGAAGTCTGAGAGGCCGCAGAGTTCTGAGTAGGAGTCCTTTCCCATTCTGAAGTGTCATTGCTGAGGATCTGTGGAAGGGCTGACCATTACATGGAAGTTGATGGACATCACTGACTCTCATTGTGGAGAACAGCTTCCTGCCAGTTGCTGCCAGTTGTCCTCACTTCCAGCTAAGGCCCCAATACACAAGATACTGCCCCACTTCCTTCTCCTGGCTTCTCTGAATGCCCCTCCAAAGGTATCTGCTGTTAAACTGGGAAGCCTCCTGATGTTCCTGGCACTGTCCTGAGGCTGCATGGCACCAGCAGAATGTTTCCTGATCAATCACAGCATGCCCAAGATGTGCACACAATAAAATTCAAGTGTATTCCATAATCCCAAAATGCATCTTGGGACTTGGAAACTTAATCTGGGATGGTTTTTCTGATGAGAATAGTATTTGTCCTTCTTCATGTCTGTCTCTTTAGCCTTGGATCAACTTGGGAAAAAATGTTTCAAAAAGCAGTGGCAGAAATGCTGCTCTAAAAAAACCAGTGCACTCAAACACAGCAGGCATCGGGGAGCAACAAGTGGGAAAGAGAAATCCAGGGGAGTAGAGATGCTCCAAGACACTGCAGTTAAAATAGGGCAGGATCTGGAGTCTAGGACTGCAGAGAGAAGAGGAAATACCTAAAGTATTTCTGGGAAAACAGCCACTGGAACCAAAGCGTTTCCACTTTCAGGGGCCCCCAGGGCTGGTGGAACACACTCACACGGTGCTGAGCGAAACCTGGAGCCTTTCAGGACAACTGATAGGCTGAACTCTGCAAAAAGGAACTGGAAGGTATGATATTCCAGAGACAGGTCCTGTTTTCGAATGATTCATGGTTATTACTATATATGCCTAATTGAGAGAGCCACATGATCCCAGATGAAGGAAAAGCCTCTGCAGGTCTCCTTACCAGGGCTAGAAAACCACCACTGCTATTCATTTAATCCTTCTCATCTCCAGTGAAATACAAATACAGTGACTTCCAAGAACACATGGGATCTGTTTTGGAGGAACAATAAAGGTAACCAGTCTGATGGTTTATCGGGATTCACCAGATGGTTCTGATGTGGAATTGGCCCCTTCCAGCTTCTCCAGCCTCAGGCAGAGGACAGGGAATCTGTGACCAAAAAGCCAGAGAGTTACGTGCTCTCCTCCCAGGAACACCAAGTAATGCAAAACGGCCTCGGTGAGCAAATCCCCAGCTGTGCATGGAAGAGCCCACGTTGCAGAACAGGACACTGCAGAGCATCAGTGCAAAAGCTGAGGTAATGAAGGGATGTGGTGAAGCTCTGACACAAGAAGCTGAACAGCTGCACCAGTGCTTGAGCTAATTATCCCTAGTTAGGGTAGGCATGGAGCCACAGTGTAGCACATTTGGAATAAAGCAAATGGTCCTGCACAGGCCCACGAGGTGCCAGGTAAGTCTGGCTGGTTTTGGGTCAAGTGAAATAGAGAAACCTTCTTACAGCTGTGCAGCTTGGAGTTAATTGTATAGTGGGACCTTGTCTCTACTAGGTGGCCAACAAGCAAAAAAGAAGGGATGCATGTTAAAAACTCCAACTGGCAGCTGTGAACTACAGAACCACAATTCCACCCCCATCTGGGACTCTTACTGCCTATTAGGCCATGTGGAAGCCCTTGTTGGAATTACAGCCCTCTAATTCAACACTTACCAGCTTTACTCTGTTATTACCACATTACTGCTATTTTTGTGTTATCTGGAGATCAGCATTCAGGAGCTATCCCTTAGACCCCCCGTGTCCACTGTTGCCTTCACAATGGCTGCTACCTCTTCCTCCTCCTGTTCTTCCAGGAGCAATGGAAATGCATCCCCTGCCTAACACCTACTGCAGTCTCCTTCCAGCACTCTCACGTGTTAGTTTTCTCACTCTTTAGTCCTCCACCAGGAACAGAGCTTGTCTTCTGGGAGCTTCCTGTTTATCTCAAACCAAGGGAGATACCAGAGCAGTAAATGGGTGTCCTGGATACATTTGCACAGTTTATCTCTTTCCACATGTAAATATTCATGAGGCAATTCCTAACCTCATGGAAGCTACTGATAAATATCCCCTTGCTTCACTGTGAGATCCGAAGATGTGGTGCTCTCCTGGCAGCTCCTGAGCCCAGGTATTTGAAGGCTAATCCATCCCCACAGGGCCATGACCACATGGCAACACCCACAGCCAGAGGAATATTCTATAAGATCTTCAGCATTGGGTGTTATTGGCAGGGATGGTTGGAAGAGTGATTTATAACATGAAATACTGCATTTACCAGTTGCTTTTATGTATATGTATGCATATTTACATATATATATATATTTACACACATATATATTTACATAGATACACACTTATATATGGCATACAAAGTGATATTAGTTGGTTGAATCCACTTGACACTTTAATATTGCAATAAGGAGTCAACAATAATGTACCAAAACATGTAGCTAGTTAAGCAATTCCCATAATTACTTTTCATAGAATGGGAATTTGTAATGTCTGCTTAAGTTTTCTCCCACAAGAGAAATATTTTTTTATTGTTGTGGGTTTCATTTGTTTCTTGACTGCTGAAAAGTGACCCATTAAAAAAAAAAAAAAAAGGGGCTGATTTTTAAAATTTTACTCTAGGATCCCAGTAGCATGATGACATGGTTTGGGTTTTGTGACATAAAAAATCACTGAGGTCAAAAAGTTTTTATTTTCCATTTTACATAAATCATTTTCCTCTAGTAAAAATGAAAATTTTATCTGAATAAATAATGAGGCCAGTATCTTTTAGATATTGTATTAGAACAGGATGATTAAATCCTAGGAGAAAATGCTGCACACCAACCACCAAAGGATGTGTGAAGCACGTAGCAGAAGCAAGAAAAGCTTTGTGGCTTCTTCCTTTGCATGGATGTGGTTCTCCAGTGCAGACTAATCCTGTAATTTTAGACGAGGAATTTCCATGGCAATTTTCCATGGGAATCTTTATCTCCTCTGAGGTTCTGCAGACACACTGGCTGGTGCTTTAGGGTGCAAAGATGGGAGCAATAAAGGATTGCTGTAGAACCACAGGACTATCTACTATTAGGATGGTATCATCCTAATGTCCCAAGGGTCCAAGTCCTGGCCTCTCAATCTGAAAGGGGTTTTCCTCTGCACAAGCCTCACTAACCATGTAGGCACCAAGCAGCCATAGCAAATTACTTCAGCAGTCAGCTGCTGGGAGTCTGGGCTGGGCACAGGGGCAGTAGGGGCTCAGCTGCCAAAAAAGCCTCATCTCCCACCTATGCCATGCACCTGGGATTGCTGACAACAAGGAATGACATTGTTCAGGAACAAAGGATGAGTGCCTAAGACACTAAGGATAAGCTGGAGAACACTGTTGCTGGAGAGGGCCTAAGGGGAAGCTGCAGAGGAAAGCCCTACAGTGGCATAAGGAGAGATAGGAGAGGCCCTGAAAGAATAAGAGATGCAGAGAATGACCCCCAACCCCTGAGGGATCATTTGAATTGGATAAACACACAGTTCTGTTCTGAAGAACAAGAAACAATCTATACCAATTATCACCGTGCTGGTAATTCCTAAATTCCAAATGCACGGTCACAGCCAAGGTTTATCCTTGTCCTGCTCACAGTTATTGTCTGAAGGTAAATCTGTGTTCTAACACCTGTACCATTGGTTTAGTCACTTTCTGTAACCAGATGATTACATCTACACTTCACTTTTCTCAGAGCAACCATTTTTCCCAAGTGTTTCAGTTTTGGGCTATCTTATATTAAGGGGCTTATTGTCACTCCATAATCTTTCAGCACTTCCTAATGGCTAAGACTGTTTTCCCTTGGGAAAATGCTCATTTGAAGTTTCTACCTTTCCTCTATGTTTCTGGCCTTCAATCCTGAGAGCCAGGGAGATGCCCAAGCTTTGGCATTTCCATTCCTGGTGATCTCCTGGGAATGGTCACCATGATCCTTCACAAGGGATGTGCTTACATGGTCACTATTCTGTATGAGAGCAGAAATGGGCTTGGAGGAGGATCAGGGCTGGAGCAGCAGCCACACATGCACCACTCAGTGGGTTTTTCATGACACAAAATACTGAGCAGTAGAAAATCGATAGAACTCAAGCACCAGAATTATGAACTCTAAGACTGACACCTTTTACAACCAATCCCTGCTTCCCTGCCTTAATTTGCTTAATTTATTTTAATCAAGGGCTTCATAACACATGAAAAACTCAAAAATATAATGGCAGTTAAATAATATGCAAGTAAAAACATAATTCAACTGGGTATAAGCAATCAGATTCCTGATCCAGGAGCCTTGTCCAGTCTGGTACAGAGGCAGTTTGCTGCAGGAGGGATCATATCACCTATTTGTTTTTGTGTAGCTGATATTTGCAAAGCAACCAAGAAGTTTCTGACTAAATGAATGAGAAATCTTTAGGTCAGTTATTTATCTTCAAAAACTTACCCTTAAGAAATCTCAATAATACGATTATTGTAGTCATTTAACTATGAATTTTCTGGGCAGCAGATTAACATCAAACTGAAGTGCTGGTGTTTCTATCTGGTTTAGTACCTATCTCATATTGCTCTAATATCTGCCCTATATTAATGTAGTAGCCATGCACTGCTGCTTCTTTATAAACACGTTTGTCTGGTCACACAAACGTGCTGGCAAAGGCTTTAATATTAAACCCTTCTATTATATTCAGTGAGGATCTATAAAAACGAATTAAAAACCTCTTTTTTCCTACCCTTAGGAAGACTCTTGCTTCCTATCATTTTGCCATCAAGGTTATAATTAAAGACACTGGCTGCTGTGGCCTGTATACATAATTGCAATATATGATCAAGGATTGTAAGCACCAGGATAAATGCATTATCACGCTGTCTAATTATCGTGTTATCTGACTGACAGGAGGCTGTTTTATCTCTTTCTAGGGATGAAGGACATATCTGACAGACACCAGGACTTTGCTTTGATGTCAGATTTGTATACGAAAGAATCAAAGAGTCAAACCCTTTCCAAAATGGTTCCAATGTGGTTTAATCCCGCCAGACAATCCCCTGCCTCGCTGCCAGAGCCTGCTTTGAAGTGGCACTGCACAGAGCATGCTGCTGGAGCTTATTCCCCAGAGCTGGAGCGCCCCACATGCCGAGCAGAAGTGTCCCGTGCCCCCCGTGTCCCACAGCCACCCCCTCGTTCACCAGATCACAGGGGGACAAGGGATGTGGTGGGGCTGAAGTGCCACCCCCAGCTCGTGCCTGGGGCGTGTGGCCGGCGCTTCCTGCTCTGGGCCCTGCTCATCCTCAGCGCTTCCTGCGGGGCACAGCCACCCCTGCTCATGGTGCCACCCTTGCCAGCACCCAAGCAAGGGCATGGCCAGCATCTCCTCCACCACTGGCACCTCCCTGGCCCGGCTGAGAACTTGCAAACAAGTAACCACAGTCCTTGGGCACGCAGGAATACACAATTCCCATCCCTTCCCCCTTTCCACCCCTGCATGACCCGGCCATGCACCACCAAAGCATTTCTCCATAGCATTAGTGATAACAGCCAGAGCTGTGAAATGTCAGAGTAATTCGGGAAGGCTGGGAATGGAGAAGGCTGGAAAGGGGAACCGATGGTGGGACAGGCAAGGCTGAAACAGGCTAAAAGGGAGGGAGGAAGAAGCACAGAAGTGTCAGCCTTAAAAGAACAGGTAAAAGTGTCCCTTCCTGCACGTTCCCACTGGGATGGGTGGCATCCCACCATTCCTGCCCCCTCTCCTGCAGAGCACATTGCTGCTCAGGGCTGCTTATCTCCCCAGTGACTGACTCCTGCTACACTTCAGGCACTCAAGTGCCTCAAGTCCATGCCATGGCACAAAGGTTAATTTTGTCCTCCTGTTCATTATGACATAATCTCTAATTGCATGATCTGTTTTTCTGCAAGTGGGTTTTTCCTGGGCCAACTGATTGCCATTTCAGCCTGCTGTGCCCAAACCAACCCAGCATCCCTGCACTGCACAGCAGTAACAGTCTCAAAGATTGCTGCATCAACAAATCATTTCAGAAATGGTTTTCATCATTTGAGGAACTGCATAATTAAGATAAGATAATGAACCAGATTTGTACTATATCCAGCTTTTTCTTTAAAAAAAAAAAAAAAAAAAAAAGCGCCAGCAGCCTGGAAATAGTTTCTAATCATTTCTGTGGTACAGGAATGAGTAGATAGTTTAGTCGTCAGGTTTTTGGGGGTTTTATTTGGTTGATTTCATTCTCCTCAGCACATTCTTCACACACCCTTTGGCCATTTATCAATCATGACAGAGAAGGATGAATCTTGTGGAGTTCCAAAATATCATGAGTCTGAAGCTCTTAACTTCACAAATAAAATATTTGTCCAGTATGGGGTTTGTTTGTATATATATATATATATAGTAAATTTCCAGGTTTTGAAAAGTAAAATGAACTGACTTTCCTTGTGGCATTTCCAAGACCTTTCCACCACCACAATGGTCAAGCCTCCACGTCCCTGCCTCAAACCCAGGCAGAGCAATCCTTTTCTAGAAGCAGGAGCAAGGAACTGTTTCAGCAGTGGGGGCACCTTCTCAGATGGAGAAGATAAATCCCCTCACACCCTCCTGGCAACCCTGCACGATAGATATGATCTTTTTTCTGAGTTTCAGATCAGATTTCATAAGTGTTTCTATTCCCTTGCTATTTTTAATAAAGTATTTTTTTTAAGCAATCTAAGTTGTAATCCCTGCCTATGTTTTTGGGTTTTTTTACATGGAGAGCTATCAGTATCATTTACTTTGTATTGCCATGCTAAATGTCCCTGTAAGGATTGCCTTTCTCCAGGAATGTAGGCAAAGGATTTCCATTCTTTACACTACCACAGCTCATTTCTGACTGCTTAATGACAGAGACCCAGAGAAGTTCTGGGTGCCTAATTCAGACCATCATTCAGACCATCAGGAGCAAAGCAATCAAGCATCTTTATGGACCTTAGCCAGTGTTTGTGATATAGCAGCAGCAGCAAAAAACAGACATGGAAAAGGAGAAGTTGCAGCAAAAATCCCTCCTGGATCTGCCTACTGTGAGTGCTCTTAACCCAATACAATAATTTTCCTGCCTTATAGATAAAACCTAAATAACTCTGAAATTTCAATGCCATCAAAGTACATCTTCCATTACTTTTAAATTGTGCTTGTAAAAACCATACTGTCCCTTGTAGTTTTAGTAATAAAAGTACATTTTGACAAAATTATTACGCTGAGTCTTCATGTAGGACCTTGTCTTTCAAAATCCCATGGAAGCAAAAGGGGCAATAATCAATACAAATAAAAATGCATACATATCCACATCCTCATATGGAGAGGTTAATTACTTGATAAACTCGAATTGTATTTATTGTTGTATGATCTGCAAATGTGGTTGCTTTGTGCTGCCAGACACTCATTACCCCCTATTTATTTACAGGATCTTTGTTTACTATGTGATAGGAATCTTTTGTCCATTCTGACTGCCAGCCTTCTGGAAGTCCTGGCTACAATGCAGCCATCAGAGATATTAATTTTAATTTCAATGAAAGGTGAATACTTGTGACAGGGTAACATTGAAGAACAAGTCCTTTAAGTAGCTCAGGACTAATGAACTCCCAAAAGCTTCAATGAAGGTTTTATGGGAAATCACATCACTCAGTGATCTGTTGAACACTGGAACAATGCAAAGCCAAACTTCTTCCAAAAATGAGAGAAATTAGAACAACTATCAGCCACCACTCATATGAGAATTCATATACTCTTATACACACACTGAGTATTTTACTCCATTAGGAGACCCTTTGGCTTCAGCTCAACTGTTTGCAGAATAAAATTCTATTTACTATAGGTAAGATCAAAACATCAAAAACATCTTTACTGCTAGAGATGTCCCAAATTTTCTTACTGATATTTTTCCTTCTTCTCTCTAGAAATAGCTTTTCCATAGGAATGCTTTCCCTCTGTTGAAAGTTGGGCATATATGTGTTTGGATTTTTTAGTTACTAAAAAAGCAAGCACAAAATTAAATAAATCAGGTTTTAAGGAAGAAAAAAGAATAATATCCACTGAAAACTTCTAACAGGAAAAAAGAATAATATCCACTGAAAACTTCTAACAGGAAAAAAGAATAATATCCACTGAAAACTTCTAACAGAAAATAATTAGTTTTTGGAGGGGAACCACTCTATTCAGTCTTAGTGAGTGTGGAAATAGCCACTTAAATCATTTTAGTCATGGGCTCGAGAATGTTATACCAAGCATCTGGACCCATTGCTAAGCAAGTACTAACAAGACACGGTTACCTAAATAAATCAACAGACGATCAGCTTCATCCAGAGCTCTCCCAGATTGTTGGGAGATTGTTCAGTTGGCATCAAAGACTACAGAAGTCTTTATTTATTTTGACTAAGAATGAGTTTTTCTCTATTTTTTTTTTCCTGCATGAGCTAAGGCATCTCTGCACTGCTGAAAAAGTACCTCCTGTGCCTTCAGCCTTTATCTGACTCCAGTAGTGTGGAAAAGGAGGGCAGAAAACAAACATTTCAGTAACCAAGCAGAGTGATTGAAGGGTTTCTGTGTCAGAAGTATCTTAACTACTTATTTAAATCACTTGAATAAGAGGGATTCATGAGTGACATCTAGAGGTAATTCCTTAAGATGACTGGGGCAACTGCTGGCTGAGGCTCAGGTACCTACCCTGAGCACTGAGGTCTCACTTGCCAGCACAGGCAGTGCTTAGACACACTGTGGGAGTTCAACTCAATACAGCAGCACAGACTTGAACAAGTAAGCCAGGACAAAAAATTTTTAGAGGGTAATTATTTTCTGTAGAACTTCCCACCCAGTGTTTCAAAAGGAAAGTGAAGCTTGAATGAAAACTTTCCATCCAAGTCAAATATGAAACCACTTTTCCCTGCAGAGCACTTAAGTATCTCTTTCCTCATTCTCCTCTGCTGGTATAAAATCACTGGCCAGATCTCATCTCCCAAACTACCACAGGTTTCTTCTCTTTCCCACACAATATATGAGAAAAACCTCATAAATAAAGGGTAGGAATGAGGGTTGAAACACCTGGGCTACAACCCACAAAGGATGGTGAGATAGCATACAAGAGGTTATGGTATAATATAAACAGGACTTCAATCTAGTCACAAATTCCATCTTTTCATTTTGTTTTGTGGAAAATGGGGGCCAAAACTATTACACCACCTCTAATTTGAAATTTCCAGGAACTTCTCCTTTAGGAGACTTCCAAGAGAGCTGGAGAGGGACATTTTACAATGACATGTAGTCACTGGACAAGAGGGAAAGGTTTGAAACTGAGAGAGGGCAGGTGTAAATCAGATAGCAAGAAGGAATTCTTTACTGTGAGGCCCTGGCACAGGCTGCTCAGAGAAGCTGTGGATGCCACATTTCTGGCAGTGTTTAAGGCCAGGCTGGATGGGGCTCAGAGCAATCTGGTCTATGGAAGATGCCCCTGCCCATGGCAGGGGTGGAACTGGATGGTCTTTAAGGTCCCTTTCAACACAAAGCATTCTGTGATTTTCATCCTTATAGCTTTTGGGATCCAAGTGGCGCAGGCACAGTTTCAAAGCAACTTCCATGCCTGGCTGCTTGCCCATGGAGAATCTGACCTGCTGCCATGAGAGCAAATGTGTCAAGCTGAGTTCCTCCAGGTGATATTGCTGGGCTGTCCCTCAGAGAACTCAGACCAGGCTGCTACAGAAAGGAGCAGCAGCCTGTCCTGGCAAAACATTGTGCCCACCTGTCTGGAGATCATTTCCCTCGGCTGCCCTATGTATATAGACATTCACTGTTTTACAACTTCTGTCCAGGAACAGGTTTTGGTAGTATTAGGAAGGCCAACATGTCCTGATTTCTTCTCGTCATTTAGGATGAGAAGAAATACGGATGTAGCAGAACTTCATTCAGAAGTTTTGTCTCAGTTCTTGCAGCGAAAAGCAGGCTATGAGCACACATCCAGCCAAGGAGAACGAGATAATGCAACATTAAAAACGGTATCAGTCACTCTGCTTGAGCTATGGCCATTTGGGACATCTCTAACTAGGAGTAGTTAAGGGGGAAAGGTTCAAACGAGAAGAAACTACTAGAGAGTGAGGGATACCAATGAAACACGAGCATGTTGCACAATGCTGTAGACACGAGCAGCTGTGCGCAGGAACAGGAAAGAGCCAAACAGATAAAGGAGTCGCTGCCTCCAGACCTATGGATACACTCGGAGCATTACGGAATCGGCCGGGGTGTGCCTGATAGCTGGAATGCTCTGAAGAGCAGGTAGCTCTTCAGCACTTAATCTTTCTTTTTCATCATCTGCATTCACCTGGCATGTTTGGACACATGTACCTGGTTTCTGTGCCATCAGGGAGCTCAGCTGTAGTTCACCTCTATCACATACCTGAAAAATGGTAGGTCTCTTCTTGTTTGCTCACTTTGGAAGGATTCAAGGTACCTAAAGAAAGCCTTTAATCTGTCATTTAAAATCTTACTGTGGTTTAATTCGAAAGGAATAATGTTATTTTCATAGTGTGCCAAAAGCACTGTTGGCAACAGTGAGGCAATTATTTATGTGGGTTATCAGTTCACAGAGCTGATTAAGTAACCTGAAATATGATGATAATGGCTTCCAGTAATGGCTCCATATCAAAAGGATAATAAATATTATTTGCTGCTCTTTCTTATATGAAATGGGATATATTTCAGTCCTGTTGAAACAAAAGCAAAACTCCTATTGTTCTTTGGAAGAGTCTCCCAATAGCTCTAATTTCACATCATGTCTACTTCAATACGCTCCTTTTGTTGCATAAAGTTCTGAATGATAAATTGAATATTATAGATACATCTGGATAACTGATGTTAAATCCTAACCTGCTTTCAGAGCCCTGGAGTGACCTCTCCATGGTAGAACTCCGTTTTTATTCCACAGAAAGGTACAGAGAGCCAGCTCTATCCCTTTGCTTAGCATTATCCACATAACATCACACCCTAACTTGTAGACATATTTTAGAAAATATTCAAAAATTACTTCCTGCTGTATTTTAATAAAGGAAACTAAATCCAGATTTTCTTATGATGGGGTTTGGTGAACTGGAGTTGATAAATGAACCAGCTTTGCCACTAGTAACATTTCTTATGATGATTCATAGTTTTGTCCATCACAAATTACTCTGACCTGCCTTAAACCCACCAAGTGCCCAGTTATGAAATCTCTGGTCTCAGTGAGGGACACTCAGCAGCAGAGGCTTTTCTTATTCCTTTAATTATAGCATGAATAACACAGATCTCGTTCAGAATTGACACTGATGGGCAGATTTGGATCACTTGTCAATGGTTCAGTTGTTGCAGTATTAGACCATGGTGAGTAATTAGAAAAAAAATACAAATCTGGTTTAAGTTAGAGCTACAGGTATAAAGAAAAATAATTCTTTTAGAACTTTCAAGAATGGTTTGCAAAGACGCTTTAGATGCGAAAACTTTCTCAAAAGTATCTAATCAATGAAAAAGGGAAGTATAGGATCTTCTTTGGGATAGGAAATCTGTAGAGGGGAGACTGTTACAAAAGCAAGGGCTCCTCTACTCCGAGGAGAGCTCTGAACTGCTGTCAGCTGCTTTGAATGAGAGCCTGGAGGCTTTATGAACATTTCAGCTCATACCATAATACCTACACATCAAAACAGAGTTAAGTAAAAAAAAGAGGAGATTCTGTAAGTCCTGCATGAGATATTTGATCTTCAATTATGTTAAAGAGTAAGATCTGAATAAAGTCACAGTACTGATTGTTTATTTATCATAAAGATATATTTTCCAAAGAGACAAATATGTTGCCAGTACCTGTAGGCAACAGACTTTTTAGTTTTAGCCTAAAGATCTAGTTTGTACTTTTTAATGAAGAGGAATACTGTTCTCATTATTTTTAAAGATGTCCCACCCATTAATAGTTTTCCATACATCTGCCTGTCAGATCAGTTTGGATTCTAGTTCTGCCTCTTAGTGCTTAACTTCAGTGAGTGCTGAATTGGGGCTGATGATGTCTAAAGGAGAACATGGGGCTGACATGTAAAACTGATCCACAGAACACAAAGGCAGTTACCTCTGAAACCACTGTACAAAGTAGTAACTCGTATCAAAGAGCAAAACCTTGGTAATGATGATCTGTTTGACAATGTTTTAAATAAATGTCACTCTACTTTACAGGTCTAGTGCAAGGGTATTAAGATTACTTCAGATTTTCTTTCAAATACTTAGGAAATTTATTTTTATTGAAAGCCTGTGATTTTTATTCAGCTTTCAAGAAGCATTGAATGTTTCACATGAAGGTTCTTGGTGCATATTTTGGTAACTAATTCAACACTTAAACAAATGGGAAGCTGATTCAGAATTTAATCGAAATGCAGTGCTGAACATGGGCTCAAGAGCATAAATATTGGATATTTAACTACTAAAAATATTGATCATTCTTGCCTAATAGGGGTTTCTCATTTCAGCAGGTAGAAATTGGAAGTACTCTAAGAAAGGGTTTAATATATGAGAGACAAATATGCAAATGCTACTGAAACAAGAAGGAATCTTAGTTTTTCCACAAACTAGTAGGAATTAAGGATGTAGTTCACCCAGATAAGAAGTACACTAGGCATAAAAAGCACACCAGTATGTTTCTGCATTGATTTACACCCCAAAGATTGTACCTCCATTCATTACAAATTTGGATGGGCCAGAAGATCTCCAGGTTTGATGTGGCCAGACCTTACCAACCAAGCAAGGACAGGAGTGTTAGAGAAACAGCCACGTGACTGCTTGGCATGCTGTCAGGGGGAGACAGAGAGTCCAGCAGACACTGTCCACCCTGCACATCAAACCTGCCCAAATGCCTGGGTAACACACAGCTCCACACTCTGGGTTTGTCTCTATCCATAAACACATAGATCCAATCCCTTGCTTCTGGTGGGAAGGCACCTTGGTGCCATGATGAAAAAAATCAAGTTGAAGGATATTTTTCAGAGAAAACCCCAGTCTTGGCAACCACTCAATGTTTCATTCTTTTGTTCAGTGCTTCTATTGCCATTGGTGGCAGCAATTTAATTGAAAGTGAAACAGTTCTCACATGCTTTCCCCAAAGAGGGAATACAGACACTTCATACTCTGAAGCCTTAACTGAACAAAGGAGTGCAAAGATGTGCTTGGAGGAATAACTTGAGGCATCCTGAAAAATCAGGCCAAGGTCCAGCTCCAGTCTCTATCCTCCTGCTTCAGTGCCTGGGGCTGTATTGGTTGGTTTATCACATCACTGGGGCTGGATTTATGCACTGTGTCACAAGCAGTCAATGTAGTCTGACTGCAGAAGAGATTTGAAGTATCCCATCATGTGAACCTTATGCTGTGAAGCTACAAAAGAGGTCACTTTGCTCTTGAAAACCTCTGCATAATCCACCAGGAAAATCTGGACCAGAGTCCAGCATGTGGAGGAAAATATGGTGGATGCTGTCTGTGTTATCTATCTGTGTTTTAGAGCAGGTTACAATAAACCCTTACGAGTACCACCACTGCTTGTGATGACAGAACTGAATTTTATTCAGGTGACCTAATCTATGAGCATTGGGAAGCTACAGGTGAGTGACAGAGGAGGCTCCATTTAGAGACCAGGTAACCAGGAGGGGAACAGACCTGGAGCCTCCTTCCAGCTGCATTACGTCAGTGCAGCTCCACGGATACCCATGCACTCAGCTACTCCCAAGTGATACCTGCCCAAACAGCTTCTGCAGGGGATTCTGACCCTTTATCCTCCAGTTACCACTAGTTACATTTTGCTTAAACAAAAACATAGAGACACATCCTCTGGGCTCCATGATGACTGTCCACCCCAGCTTCTCCCATCTCTTTTCTTCACCAGTGTGTACCCACTCTACTCCCAATCTCGTTTCCCTCCCTATAATTCTGTGATTCATCTGTAGCCTCGGGGAAGGGCACCTGATTTCATTGCTTAACTGCTGTTAACAAGTTGCTGCACAAATCACCTGGCATTGCAGAATGAGGCTGCCAACAACTTTCTACTAGAGCTAAAGGGAGCAGGTTTGCAATGCCAGCATTCTTATGAAAATCTTTTTTCATTTATGATGGGGTTATTTCAAGTGTATTGCAGTGCTAGAAGATGGCAAATCAAGCCAGCTTTATGAAGAGCACCCTCAAAAAGTTAGTTGCCATTCAGTTGTTGGTTTCCTTGCTAAGTCTGTTAGCTGATGTGATTTCAATGTGTACATGATCTTCTGTGGCAGGTTTTACTCCCCTGCCTCTAACACTTGGGACATCTTTCTCCCTCCCATGTCACTCCTGGCTTTATCAGCTCTCATCCCACATGTTCTCACATCCCTGTAACCCTCAGAGAAGGGGTAGAGAGGTCAGGTGGCCAATTAGTATGAAATACAGTGTCTGCCTTCCTCCCCTCCTTCTTCAGGGGGCTCTGAGTGACTGGACGGGGGAAGAGGGTCTGGCTCTTCTGTAGCCCATTCTACCTCACTCACAGTGAACGTGTCTGAATTTAAATTTCTAAATCCTACCTGTGTCAGTTCTAGAAGCTACAGAAATTGCAGTGTCATGAAGGAAAGAAGAATCATGTTTGCAAAGTTACTTAGCTGAGGAGGAATACCAACATGGCACACCTGGAGCAGCACTGGAATGAAGAATACCAAAGTACAAATCACCCCTCCAGTTCGGCCCCAAAGTGGAAATGAACAGCTTACATGTAATTTATTGCTAGGAAAATAAGGGATAGACACAGATATCCCCTTTCACGATGAACAGATCCGTACTGGATTGTGGCATCCTATGTTTTATGTGAGCAGGAGACTTGTCCTGATATAAATCATGGGGCACCAAAGCCAGCCAGCTGCAACTGCCCAGAAATAGCTGCATGCTGAAGGACAACTGCTTCAAAGACAGTCCTTATCAACCCGAGACACATTTACTTTGGGATCCTGCTTAGTTTTAATCACTCTGACAGGTTTGCCTTGTAAAATCATTCTGCCTGTTTATCTGTACATAAGTAAAATCCATGTGGACATCCACCCCCAAGGACCTAAAGCTGCAAATGCACATAAATAACTTCAGCTGCACGACTGCTTTCCTTGGGTAAACAGCAGGGAGGAAGAAGAGGTACTTACAATATTGACATAAGAAGGAAATTGTCCATGACTAACCTGAGGATGAAAATGAGGGAGGACTATTTAACTATCAGCTGAAGAAGGCAATGGAGTAACTTTCCAGCAGGAGGGATGGCAGGTGAAAAGTCAGAAAGCTTTACATTAATGCCTGGCCATTTTACAAGGGGAGTTTTGAGCCTCGCCTGTGACAGGGCTGGAATCAGTGATCCATGAGGACTCTTTAGGCCCAGGCTTTGTACGTGACTGAAGTTACTCAGAAGCGTAAATGTTTATAGGATGAGGCGGGAGCTTGCGTCAGCACAGCTGGCAAAGTTCCATGGGTGCTGAACACCATAAACATGGAAGGATAACTTCCTAGCAAAAATGCACACAGACACACACTACAGGTAGAGAAAAATTGGTATTTTTTTGCATGACAGTTTAAAAATCAAAAAAAGTTACTAGCTCTATGTATTTTAATGTATATTGTAAATGAGCTGTATTTCTGCTGCAAATTAAATATGTATTTATGCACACATGCTGATGAGAAAGCCAAGTAACTTTTACTGTACTCTGACATCAATTAGATTAATATTCTCGTTAAAGGAAGCTGAAGGAAGGTGTCGAACACAGATGATTTCTTCAGATGTCCACATGGTACTCAGGAACTTCTTCATGTATTAACTGAGTATGATGTGGGCACTGTGCCCCACAACTTCTAACAGGGATTATGTCCCAGGTCAGGAAGGATCTGGACTACCACAGTATAAATGACCAAGAAGAGGAATAGGATCAGCTTAAGGTCTGAAGGTCCCTACAAGGCTTGGGCCCCTTGATAGTGTTACTTGTAGCATATATTGAATTGACAATATTAAAAGAAGACTTGAATGGACAAAAGTGAGCAACCAAAAATATTCCCAGCCTAAGCCTGAAGTGGCAATCTGAACAATAGTGTTTATTCTGGATATAAAGAACTTCACCCCCAGTTCTGACAATCATCGGGGCACTTGGACCTGCCAGCACTTTAGAGCCTGAGAAAAGGCTTCCTCTCCCTACAGACTATTTCACACAGAACCTTTTCTTAGTCACATGAGAAAGCACCTTTTGGTGAGATAATAATGGGAAAGATACTTCGGATCTCGCTGAAGCCTTGCTGAGTACAGAGTTGGTTTCTATCAGAACATTAGATCCTTGAAACCATGTAAGATGCAACATTTAGATATAATGCAATGTATTTATAGCTAATTTTGCCATAACATAAAGGCTTCACTTATAACAAAAGGAATTGAGTAATAGAGTAACAGTTTTTACGCTAATAATTGACTTCTAAGAGAACAAGATCCATATTTCCATAAAATAGAGTAAGACATCCTGGCTCTGTAGTTACTCATCATCAGTCATAATAGCTCAAAATGGATATAAAATGCTCTCACAAAACAATTTTCCATTCTCCCAGTCTTTATGTCAAGATAACTCTGACTCACTGTCAAGGAGAATCAAACAAAAAATCTTTTAGAGTTGATGATTAAGCATAGAGGGGGATTTCCCCAACTTTGTTATTTCTGAATGCAAAGATCAATTCACTTGTTTATTTGCATTTGCATCTGATCTTTTCATCAGTGGCATTGCTAACTATGAGAGCCTGCAAGTGAGAGATCCATTTACCGGACTTCTTTCTTACTTAGGTTAGAGATTTCCTTAAAAAAAAATATCTACTAAGTTTGTTACTGCAAAAGAACTAGATTGGAGAGAGGCCTCTTGGCCTGGGTGTTTCCTGTAGAACAATTCTGACTCCTGCTGTGGGAGAAACTCCTACTTGTTCTACCCCAAGAGTGAAAGATACTGCCAGGGAATTACAGCAATTAACTTGTAGGTCTCTGTCAAGCTCCAACCATCCCAATGAGTTATTAGTCCCTTAGGACTCAAGAGACCTCAGGGAGACTGACACGCTCTGCTCCTTCTGCAGATGACCCAACCCATAACCGCAAGGAACAGGCAGAGGAGCAGCCTTTGCCAAAGCTGGGCTTGGAAACCGGGGGGGACCGGTGAGGCCACGGGGCGGGTGGCTCAGGAGGCTCCCCTGCCCTACCTGGAGGCGGGTGGTCCCTGCCCAAGCTGTCACAGAGCCGTGTGTGATCCCAGCCCGCTTCTCCCCAGCTGCGAGGCTCCGGCAGCGCTGGCGGCCATTTGGACTGCCCGGGTGCTGGCAGGCTGCGGGACCAGGCTGTGCTCCAGCCACGCCAAGTGCAGCTGGAGCACAGCGGGCTGTGCCAGGAAGCCCTGGCAGAAGGCTGCTCTGAGCCACGCTGCTCCTGCACACACATGTGGGTGCTTGGAGGAGAACAGCTTGGGCTGTCCCACACTGCAGGCAGGGCTCCAGAGACTCTGGGCTGTCCTCATGGAGGTCTGGCTGACCATGGCTTTGTGTGTCCTTGTGTTCCACAAGAGCTGCTCGGGTAGCACTGGCGGAGCACATGGAACTGCTGGGAGCCCCTGGGAAGGCTGGCTGGGCCTCAGCTGCTGCTGCATAAGCACAGAACAGAAGTGGAACAAGTTTCATGCTCAGAGCACCCACCTGAGCTAGAATCTGCCCATTGGAGAACAGGCTGAGCTCTCAACTAAGATGAAGGCAATTTAAAAGAGGAAATACCTGAGCTGTTCTCATTGTGAGGAAACAAGTGAGCCCAACCACTGTGTCACATTCATGGCAGTACAGTTGGGTCTGAGCAGAAAAACACCATTCCCATCCTCAGAACTGGCACCTGCTGTCCTCTACTCTGTGCCCAGGCAGTGATTTACCCCTAGACAGCCACCCCAGGGCTTTTCATGGTGCTCCGATGACAACAGTGCATTACATTTTCTACAAGTAAAGGCTGTTTTGCATTTTTAATTTTCCCTGTTTTTCATAAAATACCCATTCAGGTGCTTCGTACTGATTGCTGAAGACAAAAACTATGTTGATTTGAAGTTGACCCTTTACCCAAGCAGATCTCTACCATGCCCATGTCATACATGGTGGCAGCAAGTTCACAATTAATATTTGGAAAATAAAGGCAACATTACACTGAACACTAGCAAATTAAATCTCTCTGCACACATTTACAGAGACACACACACACAAGAAAGCCTACCAGGCAGGTAGCACCTCAGGGAGGATCTGTGTCCCTGTTGCCATTCAGCCTCAGTGTGAAAAGGATTTTTTTTCCATTCTCCCAAGAATTTGTAAACTTTCCCAACCAGTTCTAAATGAAGAAGAAGTAGCACATATAACAACTGAAGGAAAGTCTGAGCAAAACTGTCTGTAACCACTTAAGATTCAAATATGCCAGAAGTTCCTAAGTCATCTGATCCTAATTTCTGAAGAATTTAAATAGCACTTGTGCTATGCTATATGCCAGAAACTATAAATACAATGCTTTCTCTTATCAATCTCTTCTCCTGCTTTAGGCAGCTTGATAGCATTAGCTCAGTATCTGCATTATTCTTTCTTCCTTCCACGAACAGGGTGCAAGGAACCTGTGAGAGTTCCCTGCTGATTTATGTCCAAAGCTGGAGGTGAAACTGCTGGATTAGAAGATCACACTGCACGGGAACTAGAAGCCAGCCCACACAGGTTTTACAGGAAGAAATTATAGAAAAAGGCAAACACAAGAGAAAACGTAGAGCAGGGATAAATTAGCAAATGGCAAAGTTCAGCGGGAGGGAAGGCTTGCGTGCTAGGCCGTGTGTTTACAGCGCTCGCTCCGGTGCATGCACGGCTCCATTGATGTGCTCCTGCAGAGAGCAGCTGGGACTCCCTGCTCACACTGCCAGCACTGGCCTGCAGACTGCAATTTCAGATCATGTAGCAAGGACAGAGCATCTAGAGCTATAAAAACACTCCAAACAGTCTGCTGGGCAGAATAGGTGAGCACTGGAGCTGAAGATTTGTCTTTAGCCAAAGTTCAGGATTGTAATTAGGAAATGTGCTACAGATTTTCTTTTTAAGCTGAAACATAAAAGTCCATTGATTTATTAAATTTAAATATTCTTCTTCCTACCAGTCTGGACTCTAGAGTGCTTTGTCTCCTGTGGCAGGTATCACATGGATCAGCTGAGCTCAGATGAGCCAGTGAACCACACAAACAAGAAAGAATAAGTTGATCACACATTCAAGCTGCCTTAAGACACAGTCCCTAAACATCTATTGCTAAATACAGTTTAATGTTCAGAGTATTAAAAATTAATTGCTTTTTAGTCATACCAACAACAAAACATATTTTCATTTTAGGAATGTTCATATTTCATCCCTGTTCTAAAAAGAGAGTTTCAGTTAAAAAAAAAGTCACAGAATTCCAGTTCCACTCAAATTTTGTCTGTGACAGTGGTATTAAATAGAAAGAATTAATTTTTATCTTCTCAAATAGAAATTTCAAAGTTCAATGTAAGCAAGTGGTTGTATTATCCAACAATTAAACAGATGAAATAAAATTAGATGCAATGAAGCATTTTATAATGACATGATAAGAAAATCAGAAGCAAATATTTACAGTTATAGGAAGCTACGCTATCTTTGGGCTAGAACAGATTTGGGGGCTTTGGTTATTAAACCAAAACATAATATTTTTTCAATTAGAGAAAATATTAAAATAAATTAATATTCATAGTCTCAACTGTTCCTTAATTTCCTTTGTGATTACTTAACCCTTCTGAAAGCCTCTTAAAGTTTAAGTCATTTCTCATATAAAAATTTCAAAAAATCACATTACATATCATCTTTTGATTATTTGGAAGCAAAGCATTGTGGTTTTACCTGCAGGAAAGACTGACATCTGAAAAAAATTCACTTTGTCACACTTATAAATTAAAAAAACCCCTCAACTACTGTCACAAATACTTTGGCACTCTTTCAGTAACTGCTGTGGCAGGAGGAACAGCTAACATGAGAATCTAGTTCACAAGACTTCCAGTCCAAGCCCTACTGATCAGATATTTTTTAATCCATCTCAGTTAAACATCAAAGTCAAGTAGGCCAAGATTTACCAGATCCACTAATCTACTTCCTCTTGAAACATATCCCTTTATCATTTATCTCTTTAAGACTAGTGGCACTTTCTCCAGACTCCATTGTACTTAAGATGTTGGTATTCATGAGAACATTTCAGAGATACTGTTAGTCTTGTCTCTTAATTTACTGAAAATTCTCATCAATTCCTTTCTTTTTTGCTTACTTAAAGACAAAACTTAAAAAATCAATCTTTCTGTTCCACCTCATTTGACATTTCTTTATCATCAAACACTCCCACGGAAATCCTATTTGCCATAGTGTGTAATTGAGACATTTTGTGACCTGGAAAATTCAGATTAGCAAATTCTGACACATTTCAGTCTGCTTGGCAAAAAAAAAAAAAGAAAAAAAAAAGACAGCTGGTTCATAGAGATGTAACTCCAACCCAGAAGTGTTTGTGTCACCACGAAGCAGGGAAGCAGAGTGGTGAGAAGGGCTAAGCACTCTGGAATATTTCCTAAATCCAATATGGTAGCAAGCAGCCTTGCTGCTGTCAATTCTGCATCCCCATCTGGTGTCCTGTAATGGTTTTAATGAAAGCTCTTACACATGGTGCTTAAAATAAGCCATGTGTCTGCTGGGGTGAATTAAAAGATGTAAATGCAGTGTAATATGCCAAAGGATATAACAGTGTCAATATAAGAGCTGGCTGTGTCAGCCAGCAACAGATTCCAGCTGGGGCAGCCTCACAGAACAAAGACAGCCCTTGGCTTCAATCTGGTCCGTGCTTCTGAAGTCCCAAACTGGGTGAAAGAGAAGGAAAGCTGAGGATCTGGAGCTGAAGTGTGACACCCAGCTGAGTGCACAGGGACATTCCCACAGCAACCTCGCTGTCCACGTGGCCAGGTGTGACTGGAGCCATCCACCTGGGACGGCTCATAGAGGCACAGAGAAGCCTGGAGCAGGGCTGATCCCTTGAACAGCCTTTCCCCTCTCTGCTGTTGCTGACCACAGCCTGAATTAGCTGTTTTAAACAAGCAGGGATAGAGCACAGCAGCTCAGCTCTGAACTCTGCAGCTGAGGAAGGACTGGATTTCCTGAAGTGTTCTAGTAAAATGTTACTGGTTTGAGAAGCCCATGGAAACCCAACAGTACTCCTCTTCCTAATAACCTTCAAACCTCTTCCCACTAAATTAGATACCTGGGTGAGAAGGAATTAAATCTAGGAATCTCAATTATTTACTGCATAATGAATATTTGTCCTGCAACAGCACTGGCTGTCAGGAAAGGGGGGTAAAGACCAACATTCCTAGTGACCATGTCTATTCCCCATGACCATTCCCCTCTTAATCAGACCACCTAGATACATGCTGACAAGTACCTTCTTCAAGACTTCTGTTCCACAGGAAAACCTAGGAAATCCTATCCCAATTTTCAGAGCCCTGTAAAGATGAGATTGACTCTGCACATCATATGAGCTAACAGTAATCACAAATCCATGAGAAATAGCCTAGATAATACTCCACCTTTTTGGACTGGTTGGTTAGTTTCTTTTGAGGAAAGAAACCTTAATTTCATTTTCATTTTTAAGAGTATTTACCTCAGAAAATTCCTGATCTGTGACTAGAGCTTGTGGGTGTTCATACAAATTACATAACATTCCCCAAATCTGAATTAATTCATAGACTCACCAGAGGCTCTCTTGCAATGATTTTCTCTTGAAGTTTGATTGAGATGACAGATGATAACTCTTATCTTTCGATTACAGCCTTGATGGTCTGATAAAGAATATAAAACTGCAACCATTAAATTTCTCGTCCCTGAATTCCCCCTGAGCAGTCTCCTGAGATCACCTGAAACAGATAAACAGAGATGTGAAGAGCAAGCAATGAACTGTTCCAGAACTGATACTGATAATATTACTTGGCTTTACATTTATGCTAATATCAATTAAGCAAGTTTTATTAATACTTGCTGTCATTTCTTGGAGCTGCCTTACAAAGCAATCTATACTAGAAGCTTTCAGTTTGCACTTCTGAAGGAAACCAAGGACTTCCCACACTCGTGCTCTGCATGGTGTGGCAGAAGAGGCAGCCTTCAGAGAGAGGGTAAGCAGGCAAACTAGACAAGAGCAGCAATGGGGGAAATGTTGCACTGTCACATTCACAGGAAGGGCCATATTCCATAGACTCTCCTCATTCTACTCAAAAACACTGATCAGAAATTTCACTTGTGTATTTTCAAGCAGCCCTCCCAAACCTTCATGGAATAGCTATAGGAGGGATTGTTCTCCTGTTTGTAACCAAGTTGCACACCAGAAAATTCCAGGAGCCGTTGTTAACTTTTCTCTTTCCTTTTGCTTGTCTGCAGAAAGTTGCCAAATCCCAATTTATCATCATCCCTTCAAGTGTTTCTCTGCCCAACCTGCAGGACCAGCACCCTTACAACATTATTCTGTGGAATACAGTGTCTTTCTTTCTGCTGCAATCATCAAAGGCTGCTATCAAATAGCTTCCCCTTTTCTTCAGACCTCCCAATTTCACTTCCCCATAGTTTTCCAAAGAACTGCTTTAGTGTGATTGGGTCATAAGGAATGATATAGCATCAGGATAGAGCAGTAGAGGTAATTCATACAAATCACAGAACAGTCTGGATTGGAAAGGATATTAGAGACCATTCAGTTCCACCCCCTGCCATGGTCAGGGACACCTTCCACAAAACCAGGTTGTTCCAAGCCCTGTCCAGCCTGGCCTTGAGAGCCAAGTTGAGAACCCACCACTAGCTGGTCCTACTGGAAGTTTTCCTTTGAAGAGTGATTATCATTTACTAGCTACTTAAATTGGGTACTGATATAACTGATGATTACATTCACATCAACAGAAAAATTAGACAACAAAAAGTACATAGTATTTCTATAGCTCCCATAACCTTAGTGTAAGCACCTTTGAATTTTTCACCTACTGTGGTGCCATCCTCATCTAATGTAAAACACTGAGACTTGAAGTAGATGAGTGACTTTCCCAGGAGATGCCATAGATTCCAGAGCAGTACAGGGATCTCAAGACATACATTACAGCCCTACTTGCTGAATGTGGAGACGTGAAAACGAGTCGAAGACTGTGAATTCCAGCTTTGCTGAATATTCACACTCCTCTGCTTTACTCAAAAGCACAACAAGCACACACAGATCTGGTACAGTTCGGGTGTAGGAACTCCAAGCTTTTACTATTCTACCTCAAAGAGGTGCTTCCTAACAGAAATTTAACCTCAACTTAAATGTTTTCACGCACCAATTCCCAGCACAGCTGTAATTTATCACCTATTTTGTGCACAGTATGTGCAGCAAGCACCAAGACCAGTTGTACTCTTGAATGTTCTGGTTTCACCTGAAATCAACCTTTCTGAGCTCATCTCAACTGTGTCCCCGTGACTCTGCATGAACTTCAAAGAGCACTTCGAAGACCACACAGCTCTTCCTGCAAACAAGCCAGCAGGACAAGAACAACCCCTAGCAATAATGTCGTAGAGGTGAGCCCACACAGAAGATTCCTGCGGTGCCCTTTGGGCTTAAAGATGTAGGGGGTCTGAACTCCCCGGCGCTGAGGCCGATCCGCGGCAGCTCCAAGAATCCCCCGTGCGTGGCATGCGGTGAGTGCCGTGCCCACATGGATGGGTGGAGAGCTCCAGATGAGCTCTGGCGATCAGATACCTCTGCTGGGTCTGCCCCAGCTTGCAGCATTCCCTCCTCAAAGCTAAACGGAGCACAGAGAGAGTTCACACCCCAGTAGCTGACAGGTTGCCAGCTACTGCAGTCTGGTAGCCACTGGGAAAGTTTTGGGACCAGATGCTGGTTCACAGGAAGCTGGGGGGGTTCTACCCTAGGCAATCCCCATGGCAAGAAACAGCATCACCCCTTGGATGAGTGAAAATTATAGGACACACAAACCATTGTAACATCCATCTTTGGAAGATGCTGAAGATGCCCACAAGTGAGGGATGGAGGGAAAATGTCTGGTTTAAAAGCCCTACAGTTGTCAGAACACCGAGCAGTGTAGTGACTCAATATTTAGAGAGTTGTGAACAGCTGAACTATGAAGCTTCACTAGCAAGAACTTGTAGAATCATGGAAAAACTGATGAGAAAGGAGAGGATTCAGACACTGGATTGTGACAGTGATACATGCATGACAACTTTTTGCACATTGTCCTTGGCAGGTCCTGCCTCTGGGCCTTCAGGTCAACAAACACACCTTGCTGTGGCAGGAGAGGCTCCAGGCTTGGTGCTTGAAGGCAGCAGACTGTGAAGTGCTGAGGAGATTGGGCTGAATAAAGGAATAGGGCAATTCACTGTTTCAGTTTCTCTTTGCAAACTGCCACCTGGAGACTTGCAGTTGTCTTAAAATGAGCAGTCACTAATTATATTTCTGTGATTGGTAATAGCTAAAAGTAGTTATTTTCTGAAAGTTCACCACAGTCACCATGTCTGGACTGTGGTCAGTGAAATTCAGCCAGGAGCTGGGATGGTTTTGGCCCATCACATAAGCTATAGGCATAGCTTTTCCCAGTATGGTCTGATTTTTGTCAAGGAAGCTTATGGTTTGAGCTGATCTTCATCTCCTCATTGCCCTGGGTTCAAAGAAAATTTTTCTTTGTTTGACACTGGAATTTTACCCAGAGTGAAAGAAGGAAGGTGGGAGGGGAGAGAGATGGTTGACATACCTGAAAGGAAAGACTGCACGTGGTGGGACAGCTCTGCTGGGGAGGTCAGGAAGAACTGGTGGCTTCACTTCAGGAATCAGAGGTGCATCCTCAGACACAGAGAAGCCTTGCAGAAAATACAGTTCTGGATTAATTGTATGCTTTTTTCCCTGTACCTCCCACGACACAACACAATCTTTTCTTGCTGTCTACTTATTTCCCTTTCACTTTTCCCAGAGCACAGAAGATTTTTACTATTTGTCCTCATTTGGTATACACTTGTTAAACAAAGCACTGAATTTGGTGATGTTGAAATTGCATTTTTTCCAATTATTTCCAAGGATGGCTAGGACTTTGCATAACCCTTGAATGGAACATAAAGGTTACTGACCTAACTGCAGCCTTCCAGTATCTTATGGGAGTTTAAAAGAAAGATAGAGATTAACTTTTTACAAGGGCCTGGAGTGACAGGACAAGGAGGAAGGGCTTCACACTGAAAGAGGGCAGGTTTAGATAGAATATTATGAAGAAATTCTTTACTGTGAGGGTGGTGAGGCCCTGGCACAGGTTGCCCAGAGAAGCTGTGGCTGCCCCATTCCTGTAAAACCCAGCAAGTGTTCAAGGCCAAGTTGCACAGGGCTTGGAGCAAGCTGGGACAGTGGAAGGTGTCCCTGCCCATGGCAAGGGGATTGGCACTGGATGATCTTTAAGGTCCCTTCCAATCCAAACCATTCTATGATTCACCTGTTCAAATACTTCCTGGTAAGAAGCCCAAAATAAATCATAACTCTTGCTAAAGTAAATTTCTCTGAAAATGTCTTTTTTCAAATTGTAATATTTATGGAGAATGCTGACATGAACATTCATCTCTAGATCAGAGCCAGCTGTCCTCAGAAGGACATGGAATCATGCTCATTTATTCCTGCTACAAAGAACAGGAATAAATTCAGTTTTCCAAGAGGACAGTGCTTTGAAAAGAAAATAGGGACCTCTCTGAATCTTCTGCGGTGCACAAGCATGAGCTGCAGTTTGCATGTCAGTCCTTTGCCACTGAATTTCCTACTTTGCACAGAAGCCAAACAGGGCAGCCCCTGAGCCAGATCCCTGCCAAGACTGATTAAAAACTCACTCTCTGCACCTGCCTATTTTTCCACTCTGCACCTGCAGACTGGTTTCAAGAGCCTCATTATTGCTCACTTGTCTCTGGCCTCATTCTGACAAACTTCACAGACAAAATGCCACATTTCCCTTCTAATGACCATCACAACAGCCCCAGCTCTGAGCAGCCTCTAATAATTTCTCTATTTTTTTCCCTGCTCACCAAATATGCAGCAATGAACAGTCCTACAGCATGCTGAAAGTAGAGTGAATGCAATTTCTAGAAATGAAAATCTGCTTTTAAAAAATTGAATTAAAGCAGATAAAAGATACAAAAGGAGGGGAAAAAAAGAGAAGAAGAAATAGAAAACCCTGACAAGAGTATAAATGAAGACAGTGAGTGACCTTTTCGGGTTCACAGAGCTTCTATCTAGAAATTTATGAATTCTGCACCTGGAGAGGCCTGCAACAGCCCTTGTATTGTGTCTCAGTCCCTAATTTCTGTTCTGTATAAAAGGTAGAGGGACCCAGCACTGACTCGTCTCATTGCTGCTGGTGCTGCCAACTGGCCAGACTGGAGCCCTTGCTCAAGCTATTCTGGGGACAAACTGCTGGACCTCCAGGCTTTTCTTTGAACCCCTTTTTTGCCAGCCCTCCTTGTAGGTTCTCCCTGACTGCCTTATCTATTTCCCCACAAGATGTACTTGGAGCTTGATTGCTTTTGCTAACTAGAAAAGGAGTAAAATGACTCTTCTCCTTGGACCTTTGGTGTCCTGGGCAGAGGACAGCCCATGCAAGCCCATGCAAGCTGCTCTGCTCCCAAGGCAATACATGGGAACAGCTCTTGTAGGAGGTGCCATAAATCTCTGTCATGGTATAACTGACACACAACCAGTGACCACGGCAAGAACCACCCTGCCTAGACCTGGTAAGCCTGAAATGTTTCTTCACACAGAAATTCTATGTTTTGTTTCCTACAGTATCAGTTATGCTTGTAAAAATGCACTTCTTACAATACCTCCTGTGTCCACACATGAGTTAGGATGTGAAGTTCCAACCTTCCCTTTAACATACCATCCTGCTGCTTCCCAAGAGACCTTCCCACAGTGTTGCTCCAGCATGGGAATGTGGGTTGACAAACAAACAGGCATTTTAAAGAGATTCCAGTATGAAATTTTAATGGGGAAATCAAATACCGATAGTTTTGTTTTGTCAAGACAGGTTTATCTTTAATCCAGAAGACATTCAGAGAGGATATTGTACCACATGTGCTTCCAAAGGCACAAGAAGGACAGAAGATTATCAAATTCTCATTGGTTATCCAGCAAACCATCTCCAGGAGAGAGCCAGCTGTGCCATACAAATAGAGGATTTATTTAGACCTGTTGGTCCAGGCAGATGTGAAGGCAAAAGCTCCAGTCTCATTAGTGCAAGCTCCTATGTTATAAACCAGGACCAAAATGGGAGAGGAAAACTCAGGTCTTGGATCTGTACCATCAAAGAGAGAACAAAGTTTACCCAGTGAGTCACAAGTCACAAACCAAGTGTGTATTAATCTTCCCCCTGACACATTTCTTCCATCCATCAGATCTAGCATTGTGCTGCTCTAACAGTGAGGATACATCATGTCATTCATGACACATGATGATTCCCAGATGTTCAGAGAGCTCTTCTACCCAGTGGAACAAATGGGTGTTTACAGTAAAATAAGCACCAAATTTAGCAAAACTGAAGATGAAGTTACAAGTTAATTAGTGCAAAAGGGCCTAAGCCCCATGATATATGGCACTCATATTTCTTCAGTAGATCCAGAAGAACAAATTGAGAAAAGAGTCCAACAATTGAATAGCAGAAAATCAAAACCAAAAAAAACCCACCCAGAAAGTCACCCTGAGAGAAGCCAGAATAAATAACACCACTGCCGAGCTGTGATGTAGCTCTTCTGGTGGAGTTCCTGGTGATGAATAAAAGCAGCTCTGAGTCAGGTGCTTGTAAATACAGTCATATGTAACACCAAATCAATGAGAACGAGAGTTGGGAGAGGAAAAAGTGTCTAAAAACATCGCGGAGGGTCTGTGAACCTCTCACTTGACTATAGGAACTCCTGATTCAGGCAAGAACATCACAAGTGTCTTTGAAGGTTATTTACTTTTAAATTTCGCTAGTGGCAATACTGAGGAGCAGCTGGAGAAGGTGGACACCTACCTGAAGCTGTGGGAGGAGATATGAACTTGGGCCTTGCTGACTTAAACAAACTGAGGCAAAACAGCTTTCCACTGGACTGCCTCGGTGCTGAGGTTTTCAATCTGACATCAGGAGTGAAGAATGGCAAATTCTCAAACCAGACAGTGCTTAACTCCAGTGAGATCAAAAATAACTCCCTGTTAAAGGCTGTCCTCCTAAAAAGTTTAATGCTCCCAAAAGTGATTACAGCTCTCCAGGTCTTCTGCTAAATCTTCCTTCCTCTCCCAGACATTTCAGTCAGTACTGAATGGAGCCATACAAAAAGAATCCAACCCACCCATTCTCTGGCACTTCATGTCAAACCCGGGAGACAGGAGCAGCTCATGGAGCCCATGGCACTGCCAGCAGTGGGGATCCTGGTGACCCCAGAACAGCTCTCTGGAGACAGAGTTCATCCAATGACAGAGGGCCAAACGCCAGCACTGTGCCTGGATACCTTCCTTATTCTGTGCTGGAGAACAAATTCATTTTCCATAAAGCACTAAATAGGCCAATTTTTAATCTGGCTTGCAGTGCTGAAAACAACCTGCAAAAAACAGGTGGGAGCCTCCTTTCATGCAAGCCAAAAGACAGATAAAAATAGACTTGAATTGCCATTGAAAATATGGTAAAACAATCCTTTTCCATCTGCTAAAGCAAACCCTGGGAGTAAGTGAATTCACAGGTCCCCACGAGCAGACACTGCGAGCAAGGCGTTGGTGCTCATTAATTACGATGAATATGACAGCAATCGATTGCCTCTACCTGTTGAAGGCATCAATCAGAGCCTCAAGCTGAGTGTGCACCTTGTCTGTCCCTCACAAACCCTGCTGGAACTCTGCCCGTTCCTTCCTAAATGTTTAGAGCAACATTCCCTCCCAAGCCAAGGCCTTTGCTCTCCTGCCATCTCCATATTCCCCATCCAGCCCCGTGTTAAACCCCGGTGCCATCTCCTCACTTTGAAGCAATGAGTTCAAGATGTAAAACCCTGGGCATTTGCACAAAGGGTTTTTACAAAGCTAAGATGTCCTTCCAGAGAGATTAGACCCGAAGGCCATAATTAACACGTCCCTGCTGCTGTTATGACAGCATGTCCCTGATCACCCACGCTGACATTCAGCTTGCCAGAGTGATCCCAAAGGAAGATTCCTCAGCACCATCTAATTATCCCAAACTTCAGCCTGTTGCTCAAGAGGGTTGCTTCTGTGGATAGGATGCTTAAAATACCCCCTGTACCCAGGCATGGAAACGCAGACTTCCCCTCAGTCCAAACACAACCAGTTTAATCAAGTCAGACTGTGACCTGTCCCAAGCAGAAGGGAGATAGAATAGTTTTTGTTTAAACAAGGGGGGAAAAAAAGCAGCCAAATCCTTGTCTCATTTATGGTAATGTAAATCTAGAATAACTGGATAAATATAACCAAAGTTAAAGCTTTTATAAACAGGTATAAATCAGATCAGCTTAAACACATGCAAGTTTTTAAGACTCTTTGGCATCTTTTAAACCTCAGTTTCTGGTTAGATGCTCAGTCAGCCTGAGTCCAGCCCTTCAGCTGCCTGTTATTTATGGGACTGTTCACAAAGCTGAGTGGTCACCCCACAGGACATGTTTAACCTCCATTTGCACGACACTTAGCAGATGTGTAAACTGAAAGGCTGGCAGAAACTTGAGGTGCACAACTGGGGGACTGTACTGTCCCTCAGAAAAATAAAGTATCAAATAGAGCCCCTAAGAAGCCAAAATTAAAAATCAAGATGTTCACCCCAGGAAATAACGATTTTTCATTTCAGATTGAGATCAAACATTCTGCATTTTTTCCCCATAGAATCAAAGTTCAGAGCTTTTTTTTTTGAACTGTTGAAACATTTTGACTGAAAATAAACATTTTGACATTTCCAAGTCAGAATGTATACATGTGGTTTGTCAACAAAATTAGGTTAGAAATCGCAAAGGAAGAGGTTTTCATGTGAGGTTTATATTGTACTTCCTGCTTTTTGAAGAAACACTGCAATCATGTCCAGGTCAAAAAGTTAAGAGGTGCTCAAATATGCTAACAGTGAATTGCCCACTCTCCTTTAATCTCAGATCAGTTTTGAACACAGTTTGGATTATCCCTGATTTTATTCTTGATAATTCATCTACTTGTCCAGCTGCATAGGCACATACAGAGACCTGGGCTACCAGTGACTTTCATGCAGAATCTAGGATTAGAGGTGTAGAAAAGCACAAAAATATTATCACCTTTGTATGTGTTTTCTTGAACCAGAAGTTTTGGTTTGCACCTTTTAAGGGTGATTGCTGGATTCTATTTCAGATTTCTCTCCTGCATTTAGCCTGCTTGGACACAGCTGAGAGATTTCAAACATCAAATCAGTTTGAAGCTGTGTGAATTCCTTCTAGATATGACTTTTCTTGGATGTGTAAAGACTCAGCACTCAAGAGAGCACCTGAATGACAATTCTGCTGCCACAGATGGGCACAGCAAAGGATCTGAAAGACCAAACTACTGGCCATACAGTTATTTTTACTATTTCTTTATTTTAACTGCAATGCAGAGAATAAGAGTTCAGGCAACAGAATCTTTTAAATCTGTGCCCTTAATGGGGAACAGAACTTTATGGCCAGAAGAATTACATTTGTCTTGCTTTTATTTTAAACTCCTATATCTTGATTCTGGCAAGAAGTTGAAATGCCCAAAATAATTTTCTTTTCTCAGTATCTCTGGATTGCCTTCAAGCAAGGGACTTGGAAAGACTGAAATCAAAATCGTTTCCATCTACCCCTATATCTTACTAGTCAATGCTTATGTGAGTTACAGAAATTGTTGATGCTCGTGCAACAAGTGTTGATCTGAAAAATACAAATGCATTTTATGACTTTGGAAAACTTAAATCAGAGATTTTTCTTATAGATAGATGTTTGTGTGTATATATATAAATACAGTAAGAAACCAAGACTTTTTTTCTCTTCCATATACCTACTTGTAATTACTATGTGTTCTATGGTAATATGTCCCATTTATATAATTAATTGGTCCTTTGGAAAGGGAGTCTTATCTTAAAGAGGAAAGGAAAGGAAAGGAAAGGAAAGGAAAGGAAAGGAAAGGAAAGGAAAGGAAAGGAAAGGAAAGGAAAGGAAAGGAAAGGAAAGGAAAGGAAAGGAAAGGAAAGGAAAGGAAAGGAAAGGAAAGGAAAGGAAAGGAAAGGAAAGGAAAGGAAAGGAAAGGAAAGGAAAGGAAAGGAAAGGAAAGGAAAGGAAAGGAAAGGAAAGGAAAGGAAAGGAAAGGAAAGGAAAGGAAAGGAAAGGAAAGGAAAGGAAAGGAAAGGAAAGGAAAGGAAAGGAAAGGAAAGGAAAGGAAAGGAAAGGAAAGGAAAGGAAAGGAAAGGAAAGGAAAGGAAAGGAAAGGAAAGGGAAAGTTGATGCCAGGTCTAAATTATTAGAGGAAATACCTGAAAAATATTACAAAAAATACTGAAGATAGAATATCTTGTTGTGGCACCCTGTGTATCCAAACTGAAAGGTTGAGAGTCTGAGGGAGCAGCTGCTACTGAGTATCACATCCTAACATCCAGCAGAATGACCAGGCAACAATGAAAACATGCAAAATCAGGCAGCAAGTCTGAAAATGTTAGCAGCTGTTCTTGTTCTTAGGCATACATTTCATGCCATTGGATTCTCAAATCATTTTCTATCAAGAGAACAATTGAGATCCAAATATTTGATGTAACATTCAAGTATTTTGCAACACAAGCAGCCCAGACTTCTCTAATTTTTGCCTTTTACAAAACCCTCATAAAAATTTACTCCTGTCAAGGGCTCAAATTTTCTTGATGGAAAGAGATGATGTGGGAGGACAAATGGCTGAGATGCAGTGCTTAATCTACTTGAAAAAAACATCTCTCTTACATCAGGGATTCTTTGCTAAAATAAGAATGAATCAAATCAACTCCATGGATACAACATTAAGCTTCCCCTTGCACCAGCATTATGACTTGTAGACAATGGTAGATTTAAAATCCTTTATAGCCAAGCACTAGACCAACATCTATGGGAATTTAAATAGTTGCACAAAACAAAAAAGGATAAATCATTTTAGAGGAGAGGATAGTCCATCCCATATCTTTGAAGCTTTTTGGTAGAAAAATAGCCACAGGAAGTGGAAATGAATGCAACAGATGAATCTAATGTACACAACACTTTTAAATTTGTCCCAGTGAATCCAAAAGGGTGTAACTTTAAAAGTTTAGGAGTTCAAGGAATACATATGTTGGATAAATAATTGAAAAGTCTTCAAGTAAAGCAGAAAATTTCACTAATCCCAACAGCCTCTGAATTTCAACTTGCTTAAACTCACTTATATTCACTTCTGGGTTAGGTCCTGGGAATGGGACCTGCTACATAGTGGTTTATTTTCTTGGGGAAACAAAATGAATGAGTGGTATTAGAATCCCCTGAGAGGTTTAGGTGCAGGTCACTAACAATTTTAAACATGTGGATGAGTGGAACAGCCTAACAGATTCCAGACAAGGAGAAAACTCTGCTGTGGAAATATGCATTGCCTTTCAATTGTCACAAGGAACACCAATCCCAAAAAGCTGAAGCTCCCCATCATCAGGGAACAGGAGTGATATTTGCAAGGGAGCAGCAGCCACCAAGCAGGAGACAAGAGCCTTCAGGAGCTTGGGCTTGTCCAGGAGTGGCACTGTTGATGCATTTCCTGCAGCATCACACACTCCAGAACCAGGAATACAACAAAGATCTGAGCTGTGAGCTCCTAGACAAGGTTCAAATGATCCTACATGGCATCACGCTGTTTTAGAGTTTGTCATTTCCTCCTCACATCATCCACACATTGGAGAGGAAGGGGACAGGTGGGGTAGAGCAAGAAGATCCAGGAGCTGGGTATTTATGGTCCAGCTATTCAGCCTCCAGGAGAAGCTTGCAGTAGCAGCCAGGGCCCTGAGTCTAAAAACCAGCTAAGTGTCATATTTCTAAGATTATTCTAGCATCCCATATCCTCATCCGAATTTGAAGTGTCCTGACTTCATTTTCCCACAGATAGGAGAAATAAAGGTTTATGTCACATAAAGCTCAGCTTCCTGCTCTCTTAGGTAAGCAATAGAGGAAATTATACTGTAATTCAGAAAGCTTCGAAATAAAATGGCTTTTGGCAATGCTTAGACTCGTGCTAATACCACAGCAGTTATTTCTGTCAGCTTCAGAGTACTGTGCTGTGGCCAATTAATGGAAAAAAAGATGAGAGTCAGTTAATTGCTCTGGGATTTTCTCTCTGAATGTTCAGGCTAGATTAAGGAAAAGGCCTTGCCCTTGCCTGTATAGCCTCTTATTTCCAATTGGTGTTACAGCAGTGCTGGCCTCACTACTCCTATTAAAGGTCAGTCAGTATTTCCACTATAAACCTCCTTTACTGCAGATTTCACTCAAGTGTGTGAGTTTAATTTACTCTGCACTGAATCACAGTTCGTCTTGACCTGGAAATGGAGGTGTTTTGATCTGTTCTTTAAATCTGTATGCTCATTTCAGTATTAACCTGGAACATCTTCAAAAAAGGTCATCTCTAACACACATTCTTATTTAAAAAGGTTCCAAGTGCAGATGATCCCCTTTGGATAACTGATTCCTTCAAAAACACCAGCCAGTGGTTTCCTGATTTATTCCCAAAGCAATATTGGCAGCTCATTGCATGTTATCTGAGAAACTATGGTTATCAAGCTTTAATATTCAATAGAGGGTGGGTCACTTCTGAAAAATGAAAATCTGAAAGGAAGGTATTACTACTTGGAACAATTTCAGTTTCCAAACAAAAAGTTGTATTTCAAAATGGGCTGTGCACACAACCAGCAATTGGACACAGCACAACCCCCAGGAAAGATCATGAAAATTATTTTTGCCATTGGGCAGGAAACAAAAAAGGACTGGAATCAAAATCTTGTATTCTCCAAACTTCTCTAGAAATTAAGTACTCTATGGGAGTACTCCAACTGATGGTCCTTTTGTAAAATGAATTAATCACCAAGGAACTATTTGTAAAGTCCCCTCATTATACACCCACACACATCTTCTTTCCCACTGAAGCAATAGCTCCTGCTGCCTATCTTCTGCCTCCCTCTATTGGGAAGAGGCCTCCACAGGTAGGAGAGACCAAGTGCCAGCTCTGGTTGGTTATTCCCTGTTCTGCCTTAGCTGTGTGCCCACACAGGACACGTGCAGCCCCCTCTCCTCCCCAGGGCTGAAGCTGGTCCCTTGTTCTTTTTCCCCTTGTGGGCAAGAGAGCCAAGGGAGCCTTTTCTCCCTCTAGGAAGGAGTTACAATCAAAGAGGAGGGAGCTGACCAGAAAATTCAGATTTTTGCTGTCACACATCTGTCACTGAGGTGTGTAAGAAAGGATGGACAGTGGGGATACCTAAGAATTTGGAAATAGTTTTTTATTCCATGTTACAGTATAAAAAACTATCACAATTTTCAACGGGAAAAATCAAGGCCCCTCCTGATCAGTCATGTTTTTATTCTCAGGGAATTATTTGGTGGAAATTCTCCAGTTTGTTAGGTTTCACTCTGAATAAAGCAAAAGCAAAATTCTTTTTCCACGGTTATTTGCATTCTTTGCCCATCCCTACTTTCATCTTTAAGTCTCTCCACACGCACCTAGGTTTGCTCATCCCCTCCTGAACACCTGGTTCTCCGTTAGGACTGCCTTGGCATGGCCCCAAGAGCAGTGCCTTTTGGAGCCAACACCCATTTCTCATGCAGAGGACAATCCCACACCTATGGCTATGCTTTCAAGCTATCTAAATGCACCCAGGGCATCTGCAGAACTCAGCTGCAGAGGTGTAAATTTAGACTGTTACAGCAATCTTGATGGAAATCTGATTAAATTCTTACTGCATCAGGAGCAGGGCTTGGTTTAGCTCAGGCCATTTGGAGGAGGTCAAGCTAAAGGCAGAACTCCCTGAGAGGATTTTAGAGCCAGAATGGCCACACAGGGAGTTCTGCCATCAGGCTGCCAAGATTACCAAGTCAAGTGAGTAAGGCCTGTGTATCTCTGTAGCAGTTACAAGTAAATTGCATTTTCACACTCTTCTTCTCAGACTTAAGGATTAGAAACCTGATACTTCAAAACAAAGCCAAATGAGTTGATGCCTCACAGGCTTCCATGAGCTGGCACCAGAGCTGCAGTTCAAGGAATCCTAAACTTTAACATGGAAAAAATGCTTTATCTAAGCATGGTGAGACCCTGTCACAGGTTGCTCAGAGAAGCTGTGGATGCCCCATCCCTGGAGCATTTAAGGCCAGGCTGGATGGGGCTCTGAGCAATCTGGTCTAGAGGAAGATGTCCTTGTCCAGAGCAGAGGGTTGGAACAAGATGATCTTTAAGGTGCCTTCCAACCCAAGCCTTTCTCTGATTCTGTTATGAACGTGGACACAAGCACATCATGGATCTGCTTGGACTGCAGGCAGGATTCACATGGTGATACCACATACCAATAAGACTGGAACCTGTTCAAATGATGGCCTGAGCTCACTCACCTCTGCCAGCATCAATTCATGTAGCCATGCCTTCATATTAATCGGTATTTTGCAGGTCTGACAACAAAGGCAGCTTTTCCAGTCCAGCTGGCCACCATGGAATACCCTGGGGAGGATACAAGTGCATCTGAAGAAATGGGACTTTGAGCAGTGCAGCTTTGTGTGTCTCCACCTTCCTCACTGCTCTGCTGGGACAGCAGGGAGGCAGCTCATGGAGAGTGGGAAGGATGAGTAAAGGAAACCATGCTGGAAGAGATTCACTAGAGAAAATCTCTCAACCCAAAAGGCCCATTCAGGGTATCCCTGAGGAGAACGAGGTCCTTTGGCTGGCACAATCAACCACGATCTCTATTCAGAGGGAAGAAGAATTTATGCTTTTAGGTTGTCAGTAAAGTGGGCTCAGTCCAAAGCAGAGGGACAGCTCAGTAGTAAGTTGGATCTGCAACTATCTACTTTTAATTGAGGTTTGGCTCCCAGTTCCCAGACTGAAGTCAAGATTTTCTACCCTTTCCGTGTTGACTGACCCTTACCACTTACCTCACCTAAAAGCACATGACTCTTCCAGGTCGTTATAAGGTGTGGGAGTATTTCATCTTGCATTTGTCAAGGGCTTCTCCAGCCTGTATTTCTGCATCTCTGCATTTAAAGTATTGAAAGCCCTCTCCCTCTGAGCCCATGTTGTACAATGAGAAAACCTCCTATAACATCCTAACAAAACATGCTTGAACAGAGCCAGCAAGATTTCACTATAAGCTATTTCTGTAGGTTAATTCTATTGCATAACTTAAACGATTGACAATCAGCCATAGAAGAACAAAAGATGTGTTGAACAAGAGAGGGGATCTTCTTAAGTCACATGACACTATCACTGTTTCCAGCTCAAATTTTCAGTGTCAGTGCACCACAGAAGCATGGGAGATGACAGAGGTGGTCCATTACTGCCTCAGCTGAGCAGAGTCTTTGTGTCCTACTACTGAGTGACTGATGCCACTGCCCCTTTTACTTTCCTGAAGGGCCTGAACTGTGTTCAAGCTCCACTTATTTACCAAATTAACTTATTTTCAAATTTTAATAGGCTGTGCTTTTATTCATTCAAATTGCCTTGATTTTCTTCTATTTTTCCTCTTTTTTTTTTTCCAGATGGAAACTATATGGAAAGAAATCCTTCAGTAATAGAGAAACCAGCAGCTTGTGGGATGAGTTCAGGACTGCTTGGGAAGAAGAGACCCAGGGAGCACACATTATTTATCTAGCATTACTCCACTTTTTTCCAAAGGTGTTTTTATATAACATGACAGGTTATCACTTCTTGCCTTTGGCTACAGATGGGTAGGACTGCAAACAATCAAATGCAAATCAGGAACAGTCTACAGCAGACACACCATTGTATTGTCATGGCATCACTCCTACTCACTCCATTAGTCAAAGCACTCCCTCACTTTGGTTATTTGGATGGAGTGGCTGGGTGGAGACAGAGTGTGTGGGTGGATGGCCCTTCTCCAGCAGAGCAAACACTCTCCTCAGGGGACGTCTCTTACGACAAGGAATTCCTCGTGACATCATGGGCTGCCTGACGCGGGAGTGATGTGCTCGAGCTGGAATGGCTCCCACTGAGTTTTATAACATAGCCAAAATAGGGTGAGCAAATCCTACAAGGATAATCAATTCAGGGGCGTGGCTGTACTTATAACCAGCATTTTTCCTTCCTTTCCCAATAGTAAGATGTGTTTCAGAAATGCAGCCTCTAGCCCCAAGAAAGCTGGATGCACACACTGACTGTGATTAGCATAGCTTTCCTTTTGTTGCGTTTTTGCACAAAATACCAACTCAAAAGTTTTCCCTTTCAGGATCAATTAAAAGAAATCTCCTTCACACAATCTCATAAAATAACCCAATAGTCTCCAAGAAAGGATCAAGTAGTTTTAAAACTTTAGCTGTGCTTTAGATATAGATCTATCTTTACTATTTAGAAAAGGGCTGACATTTTCTTACCAGAAAAAAAAAAAAGAACGGCAAATTTGGGCTAGATGAACTAAGGAATTGTTTGTCCTGTCTAATTCACCAAAAACCCAAGAGACATTTACTCAAGTGCTTCACATCTCAAAAATGTTCACACAGTGTACAGACCGAGTTGGCATCATTGACAGAAGACATCTCATTAAAATGTAACACATTCTATAAATCACACCATGGGCAGCACCAAGGGGATGAGAAATATCCTTTTTGTGCTGTTTTTGGTTAACAGGACACAGCAAGGCCTGGTCAGGACTACAAAACACAACAGGACAAGGCAGACCAGGGATATTCAATCTTCTCTAACTCCAGGGTAGGGCTTTAGGGCAGGAGCTTTCAACTCCAGTTTTCTGTGCTTTACTTGGCTTAGAACAACTGACAAGGGCAATTCCTACACACTTCTGTTGTTTCAGTTAAAATCATTGGGAAAGGACAGGTGAGTATGGCTACACACATCTAAGTATGGAAAAATATATCCTGGCATGATATTACAAGAACAAGGTGACGAGAGCCAACAAGCTGTAGTACATAGGACCTGATATTAAAAACCAATCAGCTTGCCTCAAAAATGAAATTTTTGTCTTCTAGAAAAGAGGCAAGTAAGAAAGAGCTCACAGCTTTAGTGAGATGTCATAACCTGGTATCAGCAAAACAGAATTCCCAAATAAACCTGAGCTATTATTCCAAGGGAAATATTGTACAGTAATTATAATTTTATAATTTAGTGAGAAACTAAATTGAAACTGTAATTGAGAAAATTAGGGGAACATGTACTGTGGCCACATCTCTGCCTTGGATCTGCTAACAAGGAGCTTGGTGAGATGGAAGAAGGAAAGATTTGGCTACTGGTAAAAAGAATTCCTCCTCCTGCACTATAAAACAGTCTGTAAACCCAAACATAAACTCACAGTAAGAGAGTTTCCAATAATAGGCAAAAGTACAACACACAATTATCTGTGTTACACAACGGCTGCAAATCTCATTTGTAAAGAATCCACAGGTTCCCCAGGAGGTGAATCTCTGCCGTGGCTCCTGCAATAGTTCAGGATCTCTCCCTAAACATGAGCAGGGCAGGTTTGACCCCGGCTGTCCCCCACATCCCAGGACACCGTCCTCCCAGCTTGTATCCTACTTCTCCTTGACACCACTCTACACAAACACACCCTCCCAGGCCCCAGCACACCTTTCCCATTATTTGAAATGGTTTTCACTGCGGAGCACATGTGCATTCTTCCAAACATGTGTAAGAGCTCCAGGGGCCCGGGGGAGCTGCAGCCCCCGTGGCGTGCAGCAGGAACACAGCCAGCCCGCCTGAAAAGAGAATCGCCCTGAGCAATGCTTATTCTTAGATTAGCTGCACACAACAGGGAGATCTTCCTATCTGGAAAGTGCATATTTGGAGAGGTACACCTCCTGTCAAGGCTTTCCCAAGTGGCTCCCAGGTGCACCAAGGCTAGCAGGGGTATTAGAGAGAAGGTGAAAACAAACTCTGGCATGGGAGAGAGGGAACACACTAAATTCTCCTCTTAATCCCTGATATTTAAGGGATTGCTTTAAACCCTGCAGCGCGAGATGTGTGATTCGTGACAGCATATGTTCTTTATTTAGTTTATTCCTATTATTCCTATCACTGTTTGCTATTGTCTTTTCTGCAACAGGAGCTTGACAGCTGATGAAAGCAGCACAGGTGACTGGCAATTTTCCACCATCCTCTCCCCTCACAGTCCCATTCCTCACTCTAATTCAATCAGGTGCTTTTAGCCTGGTATAAATATCATGCTTTACTCTCCAAGGCACGCTACACCTAAGGCTCACCTACACACTGTGTCACTGGCATCTTAAATCACCAATCTGGCTCCAGGGTAGCTCTAAGAGTATCAGCATGTACTGACTATCCCTCATTATAATTCAGCAGCGCTAGAGCAGATGAATTGTGCAACCCCATTGTTCCTGCTGTGTGGTTGCAGGCATTCATATAATCTTATTATGACTTTTGGGTGGTTCGCATGCATATTTACACTTTAATTTTCTGTGCTGTAGGTTCAAAGAGGAGCGTGTGAAATGGTAATATATGGCTCTTGGAACTGGGAAAAGATTAAGAGTCTCCTAAAATAAATACAAAGTGATCTAACATCATCACTGTGTAGAATTAACACTGGAACAAGGAAAAAGTTCTGTAAACTGTTCTGGGAAAATTAGCATTTTTGTTTTGGAAAAAAGCATTGTCTTTGAAAATCTTCATGTTAAGTAAAGGTTCTAATATTGTAAGCTTCAGTAATGCCCTGGAGCCCTTTCCACAGTGCAGATACTCACTGTGTTTGCCACCAGATAAATCCAAAATGGAATTGCAGTGCCCTCCTCGGGGATCTTCCCTGCATTTCATTAGGGACCTACACTCCTCAAATATCAGCAATTGGCAAAATGAACAAAATTAGAAGGAAATACTTAGGCCTATTTTCCCATAAGGAATTTTGCCTTGAGGGACCCATTAGAAAGAGGTGAAGGGAAAACACTTCCCCGTTTGTTGTGAAATTCTTTTCCAAAAGGATTTACATCGACAACTCAAGGATACCTCAAAATATTTGGAACTTTGCATAATGCTTACAAAACAATACAGATGAGCAAGCCTTGGAAGACTACAAGGAAGTGTGGTTGATGATGATTCCCAGAAAAATGCTTTCATCACATAAATACAGTTGAGGGAGAGATAAAGGAAAAGGAAAGGCTCAGGGAACCTTGACCTGACAGGGTAAGAAATCCCTCTATACATAACAGAGTGCTGAGTTAACAGACTGGCAACATCAGCCCTAGCAGCTGGCAAAGACATTAACAACCCCTGGAAGGAAGAGTGCTTGGATTTGCATCCTCAGTGTTATTTGTCACCTTTCCCCTTCACAAACGGTGGCCATGGCATCCTCAAAGTTTCATAACGTGGACTGATTTGTGCCTTCCTCCAGTTTCCCCTGATGAGCACCAACTGAAATGTGTGCACCTCAGTGTCAGCTCAGGAGGAAGATGCTCTGAGCTCTCTGCACTCTTCTTTTCATAGCACACCTGCACTATTTCCATGTGCTTTTATTGACACAACTGTATTTACATTTCTATTTGATGTGTACAGTGCACATCAGCATTTAATGGCACAGCCAGGACAAGAGTCCAAAAATTCCAACCTATTTCTCAACTACAAGACTTTACTCACCCCAGCCCTTGGCTTCTCTACAAGGACCACCAACAGAGGCAACAGCTAAAGACAACTGCAGTAGTTTTCTTTGGAATATGAACACGAGGAATTCAGCTGACACTGGAGGGATTCTGGATGGTGGGTTATACACCTGCCAGGAAGAAGCAGCTATTTAGAAGGCTGTCTCTGAGGTTTTTCCCTTCATTCCCTCACTGATAAAAGAAAAGTAGCCCATCACATAAGGTGGTGAACACCCCACAGGGATTCTTTCCCCCCTTCCACTTCCTACCTTTTGGTAATGTGGGAGAAGTAAAGAGCAGCAGGAGCAGCCACAGAGTTTCTCCATTTTGTGGTTTAATGCTGCAGAGTGGGATCTCTGCTTCCTTCAGTCCCAAGCTGGCAGGTACAGTGAGGCTGCTGCAGTGGAAGTTCAATAGACAGTCTAAAAGGGGTGGCTGGCACCAATGACTTCAACAGAAAACCTTGTGTTTACTGGTCCAGGATCAAGCAAACTGTGCTGGCCTAAACCTTTCCTATACATATATATTAACATACTGCATTACATAAAGTCTTTAACCATTACCAATAGGAAATCCATAAAAGTCAGAATCCACAGAATGGAATGTTTTGATTTATTTTTGCCTACTCTCTCCCAGGAGACAATCAAAGAGTAAACAATATTTTAGCTTTCCTCAAATTAATTACTTGTAAGCTTTTCCCCATCAGACTTCCCTCTTGGTGCAGAATAACATACCTTCTGTCAGGAAAAAAAAAAAAAAAATCTTTAAATTCCAGAGGAAACATCTTAGCACTTTTTATGTGGCCCAAAATAAATAGTCCAAAACCTAGTAAAATCTTTTTTAAGAATAATGGGCAAGGAAATGGCTAGAAAAATAATTTCTGAAAATCCAACAGCAGGACAAAACGGGAGAATGTCTGGGTTTTGCATCTGTATTTTACCAATGACCACTTTCTAGTCCACTGTTTTCTTACCTTATGAATATTGGGCTTTACTTCATCACTCTAATTAAACCTTTCAGGTGTTAGAGGGTACTTTCAGAAATAAATATCTAGAGGCTCTTTATTGATAGAGAAGTATGACAAGGATGCTCTAAGTACAAAAATGCTAAATAAAATCCTACTGCTGACAGAAACAGAAACTTGTTCATCAGTTCTCGTGTTTTCAAAATTTTGGAGCCTTTTCTACATAATTTAAAGCTGTGCAAATCACCAGTGTTCATATTGCACAAAGAAATTCTCTTCTATCTTTTTATACAAAGTATTAAAAAAAGCATTAGCTTTATAAGGGAATCCTTTTGTACCAGGATTTTGGAATTTAAAGTTGTGACAGATAAGCAGGCAATCTGAATGTGTTTAATACTGGAATGATTTCAGCACAGCTAAAAATATTGGATGCTTTTTGCTTCAGAATTCACAATTTCTCAGTACAGCTTTCTCATATAAAAGTCTATCTTTTCTTTGATATTTCATGATGGTTTTTTTATCACATGGTTAAAAAAAAGACCCGTACTTTGAAAGGCAATTTGGAAAAAACCCAAATCCAGTATCAACAGTAATTTTTTTCTGAAGCATTTAGAGTTCACTTAGATTTTTCCTGAGACAAATGCCAATAATTTTCTTTCACATTCTATAAAATCCAGATCAGAGTGGGATCCTCGTGCTCATAGCAGGATGTGCAATGTAGCACACAGGACATGCAGAGCTCCTGACTGGAAGCTGAAGCTCATCTTACTCAAGTAGGAAGCACTTTTTTTTAACAAATGAGAGTAACTTCTCCTGGGTGTTGTAATTCTATCATCACTTGGAATCTGAAATCATGATTGGATGCCTTTCTAAAAGATGCGCTCATGGCTCAGTCCCAGATTCATGTCTTTGATAGTTCCTGTACTTGGTAGGAAATAATATAAAAATAGCAAGGTCAAATTCTTTGGCTTGTTTTACACCACAGGTCAAAGTGGACAACCGCGATTCCCTGAGGAACCTTGAATTCACTGCCATCATCAACAACAGCAATAATTACTGTGTGCCTGGGATATTTGATTTAAATCCTGATGGCAGGCAGTGGAGAAGGGTATGAATTATCATCAGAGCACACACAAGCTCTTTGAATCCTAACTCACTTCACAAGTGAGATTTTAGGAATTCTCCTGGCTCCGATCCTTTACTGTGGTGCAACGCAATCAACTCCAGTGGCAGTATTGCAGATAAGAGTTTCTCCTTAAACAGACATCAGGGAGCTACCATCTATTTTATACAAGGCAGGGAAGACATCTTTTTTCAGCTAAACCTAGAAGGTTAGGTTCTGCTATTCAGAAGTCTTTGGAAGAACAATGATCATCATAACAAGTCACATGGATAGGGATAGTGGAGACAAAGCTGGTGCTTTGGATGGATGTTTCTAACAATGTACAATTCTGGCCAATTCTCCACTGCAAACTAGAGCAAAGGAGGGAGGTCTGTGATACAAGGGCTACCAGCAGTTAATCATTCAACACTCTTGAAAGCTGGCTTGTTACCCCTGCTGGAAGAGAGAGCTCCCAACTCAGCACAAACCCAGCTCCCAGTGCTGCTCCAGGTGGATGAATCACCCTGAGTGACGTTAGCTCAGAATAACTGCACTGACAGGTTGGCTTTAATCACTGCAGGAGCTCCTTGTTTAGTACTAAGATGAGTAAGGCTTTGGCTCTGATTTATTGCTGTCCTCTAGAGAGGATGAAGATTTTTAAATAGTGCATAAAGCAGTGGATAGGGGTTGAATCCTCTCTGTTCCACAGATTGATTTTGGGTTTCTCACATGGAAAAGGTGGGCCAGTCAAAAGATGCTTCAGAGCCAGTGCTTAAAAATAAGTTATCATACTGCCCACCTCTCCCATGGAAGGCAGTGTAAATAACTGGGATCATGCTAGATTTGCAGACAAAATCATGCCTATCGTCCAGATTTCTTCAAAAGCTTACTGAGGAGACAGCTGAGGGCTTTGCAATATCATCTCTTTCATGCCAACACCTCTTGCACCAGGCAGAAGGCAAGAGTGCTCCCTGTGGATATCAAAGAAGATGCACATGTGCATCTTGCTTTGCATACTTCCTGTCTTGGGTTTACAGAAAGAATAAAAATCCAGCCAAGCCATTGCCCCATAAAATTTCCTGGCCACAGGAGCTGCTGTACATAGCAGGAGATGCTCCGAGGCAGCTGCGGGTGCAGAAAAGCATCCCCTGCTTCCAGCTTTTGCATAAACAGGGATGGACACATCATGGTGACAGTGTCCCTGCAGGACAACCTGCACTCCATCTCTGGCAGGCTGCTCTAGGTTCTGCAGGAATCCTTTGAGATTTGAGGAGTTTTTGTTCAGCACCTTTTTTTTCCAATAAAACCCCTTCTTTCTTCTAATAAACATCAGACATGGGAATATCTAAGATTGACAGTCATTCTTTGCCCTAGAATAAAAATGTGGAGCCTGGAATTTTGGAAGTTTTGATTTCTTTCAGAGTGGCTGTTTTCCTCAAACTCTACACAGGACCAGAAAATAATAAATTGAGTGGCAAGGCAAAGAGGAGAGAGGAAGGGAGTAAAAACAGCAAAGAAAGCCTTTCAAACTTCTCCAGTCCTGCTTGCTGGGAATTGTGACAGACAAGGGCTTTGCAGAGCAAGTGCATGTTTCCAAGGTGGATCCCACAGCTCCATCCCAACTGTGTCCCCTCCAATCCCTGCCAGCCCTTGGCTTCCCTCCCCAACCCAGCTGGCCAGTTCTTCCCTGTCCGTGTTCCTCCTTTTAAGAAAGGACTTTAATTTATTTATTGAGTTAAACCTCATACTTTAAAATCTGATTTTTCACATTAAGAACTGTTTGCATAAGCACACAAATGGTTTCTCCCTCACATACAAGCCCTAAAACCCGTGGAATTGCCCAGAGTCCTCTGATATTCCTTTTCTAACTGAATAAACTGAGATGTGTTTCTTATGTTCACAACAGCTTTTGAACCTCTTAATCTCAGGACTAAGAGTTTCATGAGGGTAAATCCTCTTGGCTCTGGAAAAACATCTCAGGGCTACAGACATTTTTGGCAACACAGAAGTCACTCTAATAGCCAGCTGCAGTTCTGAACCTGCCATCTGAGGGGAGGATAAAGACTCGGGTGTTGTTTAGTCTGGAGGAGAGGAAACTGAGGAATGCATGTGACAAAATGCCTTCCAATGTGTAGGGACTTCTAAGAAGAGAGGAATGATTAATTGTTCTTCATAGCCAGCAGAAAGAGGAGGAATCAGAGCAAGCTCTAGCAAAGACAACTTAGGTCAGATATTAGAAAAACATTTCAGCTATGGTGGTGAAATACTGGAACAAGCAACTTAAGAGTGTGGAATCTCCTTCACTGAAATTATGCAGACAAAATTTAGATAAATACCACTTTACAGGCAACCCAAAAATGTGGAATTTCCTTTGCTGGAGTTTTAAAGAAAATGTTAAGACAAATGTCTGGTAGGCATGGTTTAGCTACACTTGATCTGTTTCATCCAGCTCAACAACCTCCAAGGTTCCTTCCAGTCACTCCATGATTTACAAGGCACTGGCAAATTCTCATATGATGGGTCCACCCACACCTCAACTGCACGAGACATTTAACACACACACACTTTGTGGAGGAGCTCCAAGGAGCTAAACATTTAAAAAGGAAATAGAAAACAAAATTGCTCGAGTCTTGGTGCATATAGCACATCAGCAGCAGACAGACAGGTTATCATCTCTGGAATCTTAGAACTCCCAGTGCAGTCACCCAGTCATTGGGTCATTTCCCATCAGCTGGATGTAAAAGACCATTCCCCATCAAAACCTGTATTAGCCCTGATATCTTCTTCCTCTCATTTTCCCTTTGCTTAATGAAAGGAAGCACAGATACTTGATGGCTGGAGTGCAATTAGCTGCATCCTGCTCAGCGTGGCTGAAGTTGTATATTTGCATTTTAATATTTTTCCTATTACAGACCTCCCTGTGCTCCCATAAAAAATACAGCCTCTAATCCCCTATTAACTGTATTTAGCAAACCTCAAGTGTTTCCTCCATTTGCAATCTGGCTGGGCTTCAGCCCTGAAGCAAATTTCAGGTGGCTGTGGTCTAAACATTAACTCTGGTCTGGAGCGATTTGAATTACAAACCAAACAGACTGTAAATGGAATCCCAAAGTGCAGTCAGAGCTCAGTCTGGGAACCTGGCTTTGTTCTCCTGAGCCTGCAAACCTCCTCTTGCACTGCTCCTAGGGCAGTCCAAAAATGGCTCGTTACTCACACAGAGGAAGCGCAGGTGTTACATTAAAGGACTGCAAAGGGAGCCATTTGGTACCAACAATATAGATTTATTAGTCATAAATTTTTAAAATTTCCTCGTGTTTTGTGATTAAAAACACATCATACTTTGATTTCCTAACCACCTCCTGTGTTTTGCTTCCAAATTTTTGACAGCCAGTTAATTATGAAGTTTTCAACTTATTTGCCAAAGTCTACCGCACGCGCATTTGCTGTGTCGCAGCTAAAAGGATTCAGCCACAAATGCACCCCTTTTCTACAGCTACAGCTGCAGCAGCTATGACATGATGCATTCTTTAATTATTCACATCCTCCAACAATACAGAAGCATCATCTGTTATGCAGGAGGCTTCAGCTTCTATCCTCATAAAAAAACCCCTAAAAAACCCAAAGACCAAATTAAGTCTTAGTGCCTTGCTCAGACTGAAGACTTAAAGGAAAAAACTCCAGGAAGTGGAAAAGGCCTGTGATTTCATCCACACAGCTGGCATTTTGTAGACAGCTTTTAACAGAATGCAAGAAGTGATCAGGTAGACCTTTAAATGACTAGACCCAAGGAAAGGTTTGAATAAAAACTAGAGTTATAATTATTGACAACAAATCAGCTCTTGTGCTTTTTTGCAAGAAGGAAGCTGCTGATGTGATAGAGTTGGGCACACTGGGTGAGTGGATGTCTAGGGCTCAGGAATGCATCCTAATAATTATGATAGGTGCAGGCTTTATACTGCAGGCCGAAATCAATGGGACTTTTCATGTACTGGAGATCAGCCGTGTGCTTCAACAGCTTCCTGAGGCAGAGGCTGATGGAACAAAAGGACAAGCATGTGCTGATACAGACTGCTGAACATTCTCCACTGCATCACAGACAGAGACAGCATGAATTTACCAGCAGACCCAAGCTGTCATTGAGGTATTTTTTCTGTAATAGGTTTATGTTACACAATAGTCAGTCTGTCCTTTTACAGAACAGGAAATACTCTCACCAGAAAATAGGGAGGGCTATAATCATCCTTTTTCAAAGATCTTTCTCTCTTCCTATCTCAGCTATAGCCATATGCTGGCCGCTTTTGGACAACCACTCTTTTTTTTAAAGGTATCCTACAACTTTTAAGTAACTCTACACCTGAAAATAGCTAACCCTGAAGGACTTCCCATAACTGCACGAGGAATGCCTTAGAGAGATTGCTCCACAGACACTGCCTGTGGCCAAAGCCAATAGAAAGGAGTTTGATTTCTTTCAAGACAGACACAGGTAAAATAAAGCTTGTGTTCTCAAGCAGTTCACACTGTAAGCATATCTAGTAAATAAATAAATCATCTGTTTGAACTACTTTGTTCCATTAGCTTCCTCCTGTATAACACAGGTAGTGGCTGGCCTGCTGTTGAGGGTCTGGGACCAGAGATTTCATCCAAAGTTTTGCTCCTTTGTGCCCTCAGAATAGTTCCACTCATCAGCTAAAATAGAAGACTATTCCAAAATGGTTCCTTGCTAAATTTGACTAAAGGCAGTTTTTATTTCCATATTTGAGGTAAGACTTGGATTAGCTAAATGTTCAAGCTCTTACACAAACTGATGTCCTAATGCAGGGGACAGACAACATATGGGAATATGGCTGGACATCACACAGGAGAGATGCAAGTGTTTATGAATATTCATTTATGTTCCAAGCACTTCTTTCCCTCAGTAGTCCTAATACCCTTGTTTTGTTTGCTGTGAGCTGGCATTGCTTCTTGGGAAGTTTTATTTGTGGGAATACACACAAAGCACCTGTTTCCATGCCCAATGTCAATGAGCTAAGGTCTGTATCTATAAAAAAGCTACTTGTTGTTTGCCATTCTTTGCTCATTATTCTCTCTATGTCAGGTGCTTAAATTTGACCTTGAGTAGCTGGGAATTCCTGCACGCTATTAAATGGGAACACATGTCATGCGCATTTTCTATCTCAAAACACTATCCAGCAGTAAAGCATTGCTTTGCAACATGTCAGAGTCATGGGAGCTGCCCTGTGTCTTCAAGACTTTTCCACATCTCCAGGCAGGTGGATGCCAGGGTGGAGAAAGCCTCTGACTCCCAGCTCTGCATACTCAGTAAGGGACATGCCTGTCACCTCTCCAGCCTGTCCTGGTGAAGAGCCCATACACACAGACCTAACTTACTCCTGGGAAATCAGTGGCAAAGCTCAGGGCAGTGAAGCTGAACACACCTGAAAATCTTCCCATTCAACACACAACAAATGGTCAATGTTGGTGAAAAATACATGCTTGGCTTCTCCTGTGCTTGAGAAAATGTTCTACAACAGAGAAATGTGTCTGCTCAGTCTCATGAACTGTTGAGTTGTGGTTGAATTCAGAGAGACTCTTGACTTACAGACTCCAACAATGAATTACCTCTGGTAAGAAGTGTCTGGAGGCTGTGGCCCAGAAGGAGTTTAGGTTTTCCATAAAGCAGAGAGGAGGAAAAAAGCTGACTGTTCATTGTCCTTGCTTCTGTGCCCCAGTGGTGAAGGTTTGCTGAGGCAGCCAAGCTGAATGCCCTGGCTCTGTTGGGCAGCCGAGACCTCGAGTTTTTGGAAATGCCACATGGAGAAGGTCAGATCTTCTGGAAAATGCCAGTGTCCAGCAGAGCTGGGCAACATGGCATCACAGAAAACAAAGGTACAAGGACATTTCCACAGCTGTGCCCTCAGCAAGGGCCTGGCACAACACAGCTCTGCACTTCCACAAAGACCTTGACCTGGTTATGTTTTTGACCTTCTCAAGAGGCTGAAGCCTTTCTGGCCTCTCCTCTGAGCAAAAATTGTTTCAGAAGGAAACAGAATTCAAAGTGGTGCTGTCAGACACTTGATTAAATCTACATAAGTCAATCATACCCCTTTTCACTGTCTTGCCCCCATGGAAAGCCCCAGTGGTTACTGGAACCAGCACACTCATCACTCCCATACTGAATCCCCCCACCAAGGAGCTGTGGATGCAATGGAAACACTTCTGTGCAGCTTGCCTGGTGAGTCTGCTTCAGCCTGACCATGCTGTTGTACAACCAAGGTGTACAGTGATATTCAGAGGCACAACACTGCTTTTTTTTCTCCCTCCCTGTGGTTTCTGTGCTACAATTAATCTAATTTCTAGTGACCTGGCAAGAGAATGCTTTCCATGTAATTTGGCAACGACAGGTCGATGTGAAGCATTACTTCTACGTGCCAAGAACTGGATTTTCCCAGCATGGCTCCAGGTGCTAACAACAGGATGCAACTCGACCACCAACACCAAAGACCCAGCAGTGAGAAGGTGTATTTTTAAACCATGGAAATAACAAGTTAAAGTAGGGCTTTGTTCTAGATTATTCCAGCTGGTTTAGGTCTTGGCATTGCAGCTAATCTCTAGACCCATGCTGCTTTTGCTATAATTTAAAATGTTTTATAATTATTTCATAATCCATTATCCAAGTACAATTATTTTTAGCTTTGTCCTGGGTATGGAAGAGGACAAGTTTCAGTACCAGAGGCCCCAGCTGCCACAAAAGACCCAGGGTACCAGGCACAGGGCAATATACAGCCCTTTCCTCCAGCACCATGCAGGGAAGTTGCCTCTGTGCCCTCCGCTTACAAAACATCATAAACTTCTTACCTGAGTACAAACTGAAAAAAGATCTCAGCCCAGACTTTTTAGTTTAGTTCTTTTGCTTGATGAATTAAGGTACAAATAATATTTGAGCACATTTCCAAAATGTCCAATTCTTTATTCCTGGGACATGCAATTGAGAGGTTATGTTTTATAGTCATGTCTGAATAGAATAGACTCCAAAATGGATTTCTTTCTACAGCTGTGCAAAGCTTAGGGATTTCAGGTCACAGCAGACTGTACAAGTATTTCCTTCAGGTTCAGTCCTCCATGCTTTTGAATCCCCAATTTCTCTTCACATTTCAGGTTCAACCAAATATTGAGATTAATATCAAGCCCTTGATCACACAGAAATAAAACTGGCAAAGCTGAATTTTTGCATTGTTTACCTGCTCGACTACTAATGGAAGGCTACAGGTTCACCTAAATATGTCTGGGCAACCTAACAAAGCAGTTCAATGGTCAGGACCAACATGAGTATTTGGACAAGTTTTACACAGTTTGGATTCCACCGTGATAATTATTATAAAATTCCTGGGTTATTTTTTTTTCCTCGTACTTGAAGAGAAGAACTCAACTTTTTCACTTGCCAGCCACCCAAAAGAGCTGAGCTGATGCAAGTTGTCAGTTATGGCAATGCCTTATAATGGGGATGCCCACTGAGGCAAAGGAATAATCAAGTCCCAGAGGCTTTCCCCAAAACCCTCCTCTGCCATAGTGACAGCATCAGTTTCAGCACAGCATAAGCACATCCTGTGGTCCAGCATAAATTCCATTGTCTTTGAACATTGCAATTTATTGTTAATATTACTTACATTCAACCATTTTTGCTAAAAAAAACTTACTTTTAGGGAGGAAAAGGAAAAATGAAAACCAGCTATGTACATAATAAACTCCTTAGGTTCTTCTCCTACCCCCTCCATTTTCCTTGCACCCTCACACTCCTTTCCAGCCAAGTAATACATCCAAAGTATTATACAGGTGTCTACTTAGATCTCCTCAGAATTTCCAACTGATAGGTCTTATATTCCAGCTGGAAAATCCTTTGGGTCTCAGTCATTTTTTCAAGAAAAACAAAAACCCTATTGGGAAACTAAAATAAAACCCTGTTGGTTATGATCAGCTGGCTGTTCAGTGGAAAGACATAAAAGCCTGAACAGGCAGGGAGCACTGGAAAGAGATAACACTAGAGCCATTCAGATCCTAAAGGCTTCAGGGGATTTCTGCAGGCTGTCCCAATCCCCTTCATAGCTACAGCTCAAGTTGCCTCTTATTAAAGGTTTTGACTGGCTGTCCCTGAGATTTGGCCATAGATTTTATTCCGGCCTGCTCCTGCCATCCATGAAACTGATGGAAACTCTGCTTTTGAAGTGCTCTGCAACAACAGACAAAACTCTGCAAAGATATGCATGGAAGAAGTGGGCAAAAAGTGGGCACCAAGGCTGGAGGAGGAAGGTACAGCTTCAGCCTCCTCATGGCCACAGGTCCTTGTGAAGGATCCTGACAGCAACAGAACAGCCTCAGTCCTGACTGCAGGAGAGGCTGAAAATGAGGCACAGGGAGAGTTTCCATGGGCAAAGGAAAAGGGCTCAGCTTGGCAAGGAAGAACAGCCACACAGAGCTGGTATGACTGCCCTGAAATACTCCATGCCATCTTCACTATCACAGAACAGTTCAAGTTTGAAGGTACCTGTGGTGACCACCCAGTCCAGCACCCCTTCCAAGGCAGGGGCACCTGGAGCAGGTGACACAGGAATGTGTCCATGTGGGTTGGGGTGTCTCCAGAGAGGGAAACTCCACAGCCTCTCTGGGGAGCTGTTCCAGTGCTCTGCCCCCTTCAGTGTAAAGAGTTTCTTCCTCATGTTAGGGTGAAACCTCTCGTGTTTCAGTTCATGGCCATTGCCCCTCATCCTGTCATTGGGCACCACTGGAAAGAGTTTGGCACCTTCCTTGGCACCTCTCTGAGGTATTTATGTGGATTCACATGACCCCCTCAGTCTTCTCTTCTCCAGACTAAACAGACCCAGCCTCTCCTCATAAAAGAGATGCTCCAGACCTCCCATCATCTTTTTGGCCCTATGGTGAATCCTTTCCAGAAGTTCCTTGTCTTTCTTGAATGTGCCCTATCCATATCCTCAGTTTGTACTCTTACTTTGATTGCATGGGTGTTTCCTGATCAATTCTTTTCCACAAGGGCCCTCCACAGAACATACACTTTCCACAGCACTGGTTTATTTAGGGTTATGGCCTCCTAGTTTCAAGCAGCACTACTATGTTGGTATTCTGCAGTGTGGACAACTCTCTTGGCAAAGGGATCTTTCCTTCTCACAGGAAACAGCTATTTCTGAAAAAAATACTTTCAGGTGGAATAAATGAGCCTGGATTGAGAGGGTGTCTGCTATCTGTAGCAAAAGAAGAGTACAGTATTTGTGTAGGAATGAGACCTACAATTTTACACTCTTCTTGTTAAAATCAAGAAAATGGCTTGCTTGTTGTGTTGTTTCCTGGGAGGGCTTTTAATGTATACTTAATTCATTTCAGTCCTTCAATAAAAGACTACAAATTGTACTTGGTAGGTTTTGCAGGATGTTGTCATCTGGGCAGCAGATCTAGGGCTTTGGATATTTACCAGATTATTAAAGAATTAAAACCTGCCTCAGTGTTGGAGCCACCCTGCCACAGACACCAGAAATGTGACCAGCGTGGCAAGAGAGGTGTGTGGAAGAAAAGTGGATGTGGTGGGTAGATTTAAAAGGTTTTGGCACCACTTTTAAGGTCTGTGACAAATTTACAAAATTTATTTTTATTACCCACATTAATGGTGTTGCTGAGTGAACTACTGATTTATTTAGGTCTTCTCCAACAAATTTTCAAAAGTAAGTTCAGCTACGAAATACAATCATACCTCAATAAATTAATTACTTGTGTCAGAAATGGGAGAGGGAGCAAGGAAGCTGTCATGGGACAGGTGCTGATGTTTAAAAAATAAAATTAATAGCTACAAAACACTACCAAATGGAAAAGAAACCTTTCATTCATCTGGGAACTGGGCACATGAAACCTTGAGAAATGAGCACCGTGACCTAAAAATTAAGAAACTCAAACAATAACAATTATTCTTTGATTCCAGGTGAACATTGGTAGAATAGGATTCAAGCACTGCAGCACAGAGACTCTCAGAACTCGTGATTCAAGAGACCACCCTGATGCCCAAGCAGAATTTCCAAAGGGCTGATAAATCAGGACACCCCCCTGGGCCACTGACCCCATTTCAATAAGTGTTATGGAAGTGGTTTGGGGTTTTGGGTAGCGAGGTTACACAGACATCAGCTGTTCATGGACCACTTGTCTTCAGATGAGAGCTCTTGGCCAGCTTTGTTTTCTAGTATGGACCTGGCAAGCATGAGATGAGAGATGCAAAGATTGTATCCTGTTCAGAGGTGTGGAATGGAGGGATAAGAAGGCAGGTCTGTAGATAAATTAAGACAAAGTTATTTAAGTGCTGTAAGAAGGCACTAAGACTTCTTCATGGGTTTTCAGGAGTGTTTAGGTTTCTAAATCCTTCAGATCTGCATGAGAGCTGGGACTCGAAATCACTTCTGAGATGTCCAAAGAGTCACACTTGCTTTACAAAAGCTCTGTTCTGCAGTGATTGCCCTAAGTCATACCAGCAATTAATCCAGCTCTCCCAAAGCCCAGCATAATACTTAAAATCAGTTTACTTATTGCAAAGACTGCACCCCTCCTTCCTTTCTTGAATTCAGCACGGAAACATTTCAAAGCTCTGAAGCCCTTTGCAGCTGAAAACCCCCACACTCCTGATGCTTCCTGGTTCAACACCAGCAAAGGTAATGTCAAGTGTTAGCCCACATCAGGACAGGGACATGGGCTTTTTAGTCCCATTAAACTTCTCAGACAAAATTCTTATTATCCCGCTTCAACCCACTGAAACTTTGCCTCGATCTATGCTGGTGCCAGGATTTCACAATTCCTGTTTTACCCCAAAAACAAAGGCTATATCTCCAAGATTTATTATTCTTTTTAAACAGGCAGTAGAACAGCAGCAGCCACCACAAAGTTGGACATTTCACAGCCCACGGAAGGGGTCTGGCAGTAGCAGCTGGTGTTAACTGCAGAATTGCAGAGGGGCTACTTAACAGGAGCTACTTAGCCTGGCACTTCATGCACAGAGCTATTTCTGCCACAGACGCTGGAAAAATGTATTTGCCAACTAAAATAATCCAGGCAGGTCCCTTATGCCCAAGCAGAGCTAAGGAAAACAGCATCTAACATCTTCCACAGAGAATCACAAAACCAGAAAATATTCCTGACATCTGGGATACTCAGGGTGAAATTCCCGCCCTGTGGAAGTCAACACCAAAATGCCCATTGAGTCAAAAAGGGTCAGGATTTCATTTTCAGATTCCACAAATAGTCTTAGACTCCTTTGGCTCAGGATGAAGGACCGGGACAGCCAAGTAAGCAGCACAATCCGTTCCTGAGTGAGAAGAATAGGCCAAATTCAACAATACTGAAAGCCCTGCAAGCCTCACTTACATCAGGCCTGGACCAAACCCAACGCCTTGTCTTGTTCTGCGGCATTAAGCAACAGCTGCTCTTGGATTTGTGATCCTCATTCACAGCGCTGCTACCGCAAATCCAGAGCAGGAGGAACAATCTTCCTAGAGGGCTCTAATTCCAGGGGCAAAGAGTCACTGGGATGCCACTCAAGAGGGCATTTTAGGCTTGGAAGACAAGAAAACTGCCCAGGAAACTTGTACTATGGAAAAATCTCGGTCAAGATATTACTTTTCCATAAAGGAGTGCCAGGAGGTTTCGTGTGGAAGCTGTGTTTCCTCCTGGGAATTGGAAATATTACCTCTGCTGTCATCATTCTCTGGTGGTCTGCTTAATGAGGTGCTTGTGCTGATGGCATCCCAAAGGGCACTGCTCCCGTGGTGCCAAACCAGGGTCTGGGTCACCCAAAGCAGGGTGCTGCCTCACCTGCTGTGCCACTGTCACCCTGCACAGCACTGCCCTGGGTCACACAAACGCCTGAGTGTCTCCCTCTCTGAGCAGTGTCTGCATTGGCACATGGCTGACAGGGCTCCACACACCGAGCAACAAAGAATGTGCAACAGCCCCCAGCTGTTCTACCTTCCCAGCCTCCAAAAACACAGGAAAACCTGCTCCACACCAGAGCTGCTTCAAGAGACAGAATTCATCCAATCCTGCCAGCACATCCACCAACATTACAGGGGAATCTCCAGGAGCCCCACAACTAAACTTCTGCAGCTGGAGAATCCCAGAATCTGCTCAGTTCAATGTGCACCTGGCCTAAAACAACCGAGTCTATGGGGTTACTTCAGATTTTGTGGGTTTGGCTGGGTATAGACTCTCACTTGACCTTCCTGACACAACGAGAAGTGAAGCAGAAATAGTCTTGGCCATACCAGAAATCAAATGTCATCTGGATACCATAGAACTACATTAGAATGTCAGATACAGCTAAAATTACAGCAGATTAAGAAAAAATTGGGAAGAATTAGATATAAAAGTGAATGAAATGACCAGGAAAGTTTTTTTAAGTCTTCCTCTTGGAAAATAACTATTATTTAAATTCTTGGGTAGTATTTACTCCGCAGAGCAGTGCACGGAAACAATGGACTCTGATAAAAATAATCAGGCACATTTCAATTATATTTAGATAACAAAATATTCCTGAAATAACTCTCACATTAACAGAAAGCCTCCTGGCTCTGATGGTGTTATTTTAACCTACATCACACAAAAGATGATGAAGATTTTTTCTAATATGAGATAAAAGCAAACAAGATAAAAATATTTGGCTGTGGCTTTTTCTGCCTTTTCCTTAGGGATCAGCCAAGATTATTTGTGTGCTGGACAAAGGGATGCCAGAACTGATGCTTACTACACTGATATTTTTCCATAATACTTGGAATGTCAACAAGAAGGACAATTTGTGAAATGTAACTTTATTTCCCAGTTTGGCAGCAGCATCCATGTGTCAGACATGGATTGTCTTCCCTGCTCTGCTTCCATCTCAAGGCTCTGATTAATGGTCCTGTTCTCTCCCTATGATCCATTTTAAGTGCACGTTTAGGAAGTGGGGCTGGATGTCACTAAGTACACTATGGGAGCCTCATTTTCAGACAAAGCTTCTGACCCCGGCTGGAAAATGAGTCACAATGATCACAAACAACAAGCATCAAAGGAGAACATTAGAGGCATCCCAAATTTGGCTACACAAGTCCAGCTTTGCTTCTAAAACCCAGGAATGTGTGTTCTCCTTTGGAAGCTGAACAAGGTGCAGTGTGGTCAGATTGGTATCACTAAGAACCCCACAGAATTAGGTATCTTACAAAACGATCTGCTGATGCTTAGGGGGTGAAACACAACGAGCTGCTCAGCAGAGACAGCTTCGCAGAGAGCAGCCATGCTGACCCCCCAGCACCTTTAATACCCACCCTGACCACAGCACAAATTGGGTCATTTCTCCACGGGACTGAAGCCAGAGGCTCAGGCAGACTGAACTGAGCCAGAGGTGTTAGGACAGCACATTTATGACAAAACAGCCCAGCAAAGCCCAAATCCAGGCCATTGCTAGGGCTGGGAAAGTCCAGGAACGTCTTTGCTTTCCTTGAGAACTACCCTTACCTGTGACAGTTCCTGTAACAGTCACAGAGATCCCTTTCTGTCCCTTTGGACCTGTCACCTGCTCCAGCCCACACTGCAGCTGTGAGACCTCCTTGAACGGTCTCTGTCAACCAACCACACCATGAACACCCTCATCAAACACATCCTGCTCTTCCCGTGCTCCACAGAGCCTTATCAAAGATATTCCAATGCTCCAGGAGGTCTGGAGAGCACAGCACACCGGTACAAGCCTGAGGGCACACAGGAGGCTCTGCCTGGAGCATCCCAGCTGGCTTTGAGGTTTTGCTGTGCTTCAGATAAGCATTCAACCATTCAGGTGCTTATAATAATTAGAACTGAGCCTCCAAAACCTGCTGAGGTTCACCCATCTCTACACATGACCATCTATACACAGAGAACAGAAACCTGAGAAGTGTTCAGAAAGAAAATTCAAGAAAATTAGTACATGCTCTTATTGCTAATTTTAACCAAAATAAACAAACAAAAAAAGAGCAGGGTTTTAAAAAATACATTAAACTTAATTTCAAAAAACATTGTTTGCTAAACACATATAATTCTGTTTCTGCCAACTGGTCTCATAAGGATAAATCACACACGCCTTTCTGGTTACCCTGGGGAAAAAACCCAACACAAAACACTTCTGGATTTGTGGGTGGTTTCTCACCAGTGAGGGACAGACACCAGTGCTCACAGACCAGGAATAGTTGCCCTCTTGCAAGCGTGGTGGGTTCTGTTTTTCCAGCCTCGGCCTTTGGGTCTGAGAGTTACCGAGGATTTTCCATCCTCACTTTTGATTCAAATCAAGTCCAGATGGTACCACTCAGAGTCAGCATTATCTGGAGACTTTTCAGTGGCTGCTAGAGCTAAAAAGGTTTTGAGGTTGGGAGGGGTCAATCTGATATCCCGAACAAGAGGAGCTCACCCCACCATTCCTGCACCAAACCCATGCCAGACAGCCGAGCCACAGAAGAGCTTTGAAAAACACATCCAATCTTGTCTGAAAGACCATCAAGGCAGCTGGACTAGACAGATGCAGATTACCAGACCCAGTAAACTACATTTGCACTGTCTGGTATCAATATTACAAAACAGCTCTGCTGTGTAGGTCAGGGTCAGTCCCTTTCTTCTTGACTTCATAAGATTCAAGTACACATAAGGGAGACCAAAGGAAAATACTAGAATAAAATGTTGAAGCTGTTCCTAAAACCCAGAAATAAATACCAGTCTCTTAAAGTATGCACACTTCAATTTTATTTCCCTATTTTTTTCCTTTTCTCAGCTAAAGCAAATTCTCTTCTTAAAACTTCCCACTTTTCCAGCTCTATTCTTCAGAGATTTTTTTACTTTATTTCAAACAGCTCTGAGGTTTTGGACAGTCTAACAATGCTGAAAGATACAAAATTTCTTTTGTGCCTTATGTTTGCCTCTTTCGCTTTTGCAAAATTTGGTACGCTTTGAAAATTACAGAATGATTAAAGCAACAATGGGTTGTGATACCACCTTCCATATGGAAACAGGAATATCAGTCACCTAATCAGGCACAGGCATTTACAATACCAAGGTATCTTTCCTTCAGCATAACGAAAATCCATCAGGAAAGGGGAAGGAGAGATTATTTCCTTTCCCTTTTGTAAGCACCCTGCTTAGCTCAAGCTTTTGCAAACCATGGAATATTGTGCTGATTTATTCACAGATGGTTTCAGAAGTCACAGAGATGACCAGGAAAAACAGACAGATTGCTTCCCTGGATGCTGTGTTCCACCAGCCTGGCTACATAAAGGAATTCTGATCCAGTTATTACAGTAATGGCTGTAGGCAGGGAACCAGAAAACTCTGGAACGCCAGTGGTTAACCCAAGGCGTCCCCAGAAGCACCAGCTCCTGTGACTCTGTGCCACAAATCCTGAAGCTGCAGATTCTGCAGTCTGAGCACCCAAACTGCCCAGCTCACAGATGTGTTCACTACTCACTCAAGCATTCACCTTTAAAATTTGTCCTCAGGCACATCCTACTGAAAAAGCACTCTTCCAAGACTTCGTTCTTCCTGTCCCTATGGGCCACCCTTTTCTACATAAGAGCCACCTCCAATCTTTTTAACTGGGCTTTATCCCATCTCCAGGGTCTATGCCCTCAAACCAGCCTGGTGCTCAAGCAGGTGCTGAACTTTCAAGGCAAACATCATCTTTCTGAAGTCACCCATCCATTATTCAACATTTATACGAAGAAATTTAAACACATTCCCAGTGCCAAGTGAAATCACAGCCTGGGAGATAGGACACACCTCCAGCCACAGTTCCCTTTAGCTGCAGTCATGTGGCTACGAATAAGAGAGCACCAGATCATCCTGCTCAGTTATTTCACTATTGGTAGCACTACTCCACTGTGCACAGAGATTTAATTCCATCACAATCTATATTCTCAGAGAAACAGATCCCTCCAACATGAAATTAAGGAAATTCTGGATATTTACTTATCAAAAAACAATAAAAAACTTTTGGCATGAAGCATTTCCCTCCTCATCATATCAGAAGATTTAAGAACACACTTGATTTTCAGCACATGCACAGTCCTCAGACACAACTGCTTAAATCAATACATTTGCTTAAATGTATATGTTTATAAATTAATATCAGGATAAAAATTCATTCTGAGTGAAAATTTGGCAGAGACAATTGTTGGGAGTTAGGATTTTTCCTTTTCTTTCTTTCTTTTTCTCATGGAATTTTGTCCCATCTGTTGCTAAGAGACCATAACGATCGGTACTTTAGAGAGACACAGGAAATGGCCGAGGTGTGGGAAGGGCGCAGCTGGTCCTTTCTTACCTGGGTGGTTTTCTCTTTGGAACTGCAGAGATACCCGAGATTTCGGCCGGGTGGTGAGGGGCTGGGCTGGGCTGGGCTCCTCTCACTCTGGGGATCCAAAGGGACACAGGCTGCGGCTGCTGTGGGAACAATGTGCCCCCACTGCGGGGCTCCGTCTCCGATTATACAGTGAGCTCTGCTCGTAAGGGCAGCTCTTGCACTGGGACCTCATTAACACCCGACCTCACTGGAAAGGACCCTCACCATCTCCTGGGGCGCCTCAGGGGAAATCCCGGGACCCTCAGCGCCTTCCCCTCCCAGGAGCCTCTCCCGGCCCTGTTTGGGAGCCGGGCTGCCGCTGCCCAGCCCCGCCCTTCCTGTGCCACTGCTCCAGGGGGTTCTTCACTACACTGTAACCCCACACCCCTGCCTGCTGGGACACCCCCACGGCTCCTGCTACATCTGCAGAGTTTCTGCTCCATTTCCTTTGCCCCTCTGGGCCCTGCTCTCCGCCGCCATCCCAGCGCTCACTGCACTGCCCATCCCGCCCGCCATGGCGGCCTGAGGGAGCCGCGCCCGCGCCACAGCGCCCCCTGGCGGCGGGGGGGAATCAGCGCCCCGCCCCGCCCGGCCGGCAGCCAACAGCGCCCCCTGGCGGCGGGGGGCAATCAGCGCCCCGCCCCGCCCGGCCGGCAGCCAACAGCGCCCCCTGGCGGCCGTGGGAGGAACTGCAGCGCAGGGAAAGCGCCCGGGCCGGGAGCGGCTGGGAATGGGAGTGAGCTCTGGCTGTGCTGCTGCTGCTGCTGGGGCTGTGCGTGAGCCCGGCCACACACCCTGCTAAAGAACTGCTGCTGCTTTTCCCACAGCTCTGCCTGACAGCCCCGGCATTTAAGATTTGAAATAATTCAGAGGGAAGGGAGTCACATTTTCCATTCCAAAGGAAGTTCCCACTTTCCTTGGCAGACATGTTTTTTCAAACCAAGACAACAATATAAACCTGGAAACCAATTTTGGAACATATTTTGAAAAACTTAGTTCAGCTATATTTGACTTTTCTAGAACATACAAAGACTTAATTAAGTGATTCCAGGCTTTTTCTGCTTTGGGTTCTCCCGTGATTTAAAATCAGCTTTGTTTCCCCAAACCTGAATTTGCTCAGTGCTCAACTGAAGATTAAGGGTTTTCCCAGTTTGAAATAAAGTTCTAAAAATAAGCAAACAAACAGATCACCCTTATGGCATCTCTGGGCTTCTGGTAAAACCAAAGCAGATTATGACACTTTTGGACCCAACTCATTATATATCCACATATTTGTGTTTGTCAGGTGAAATTCATACTCCAGAGCAACTCTGGAGTTGCTCCAAAGAGGGATCACCAAACTTATGAGAAGGCCTGGCTCAGCAGTGTGAGGAGCAAGAGGCTGAGACCAAAGGCAGGAAAACTGCAGGAGAACATATCCCAGCTGAGATCCCACTTATCTGACACGATCTTTCCTTGGGTGACACGTTGACTTTTGTTGGCTGCCTCTGCCATTCGTTGAACTCTTACTGGTCAGTGACTCTCAGGGTTTAACTGAACTCATTAAACTTAAGAAGACATTTGAGAGCAATGTAATTGATTCTGAAGGAATCCCCATCCGTGGTGGAAAGGCTGAAGGCAGAAAGCAGCTCCCCTAGGACGTGGCTTGGAGAACAGGCTGAGTCAGCACTTCTCCTGTGCTCCTAAAGACTTCCTCTACCTCCAGGCACTAATTTGTCTGAAGACTTTTGTAAGGCTTTTGCTAAAGAGAACCAGAAATGCTATGAAAATGTGCTTTTACTGATAACACTTTCCATCTGTTCCCTGGGAGGCAACGGGCAGGGAATGGTGTGTTTGGAAACACCTCAAACTAAAGCACTGGGGCTGTCATGTCTGCCCAGGGTTTTTAACAGTGCAGCTGTCAATGACTTCACTGAAGGGACAAAATTTAAACTCCTATCCCTCAGAAAATGTGATTTCCTTGCTTTTTATCTTGCACCTGGCTTTCAGGGGTTCAAGGAAGAGTTTCCACAGAAGATGCCTATGACAAATACGTAAGCAATGCTTTAGGTGCAATATTCCCACCTGTTCCTTGGAGGAGCATCATGGTACAGTGCTGGATATAAGAACTGCTTTGGGTTGGTGGGGCTTTGGGGGTTGTTTCAGAGTTTGGTTGGTTGGTTGCTCTGGGGGTTTTTTGTTTGTTCGGGATTTTTGTTTGTTTGGGTTTTTTTGGTTTTGTTGGGGTTTTTTTGCAGTGATACACTGGCCTCTCCTCTCATTCACAACACTGTCTGCATGGAATAACTTTTAAAATCAGGCAGATCATCATCTTGGGGAGAAAAAAAGGCCAAACTCCCAAAATAACCAAAAATTTAGCATTTAAAAAAGAACAATCCCAACCAAGCAAGAAAAAAACTCTCCAAACAAAACAATGTCAATGGCATTCTTCATTTTAGTGGAGATGTAGTTATATTTCTATTTCTATCCTTTTAGAGCTGATAAAACTTTTCTAAATTTTGAAATTTCACCTTATTTTATTGATTCTGGCAATCAAAGAGTGTTTCCAAAAGATCTTCAGGGATCTTAAACACTCATTTATCAATAACTCATGGAGTTGAGACTTCATTCCAGAAGCAGGCAAATCAAGGACAACAAGGTATCCCTGTAGTTCCTGTACTTAACAGAAGTATTTTGCTCTGATTAATCAGTGTTTTATTTGCTATGTAACCTTATTTTTATTCCCTATTAGACCTTTTCCCAAAGTTTAAAAATATATTTATTATTGTAAATCTTCAGCCACTATCGAATATCCACAGTGGAGAAATGAGCCGACCATTAGTCCAATTTCAGTGCTCTGTTCCAAATTCACAAGTTTTTATCTTAACTGGCTGACTATTCAAGCCACATTCTTAACCTTTGCTGAACAACAAACGAGGGAAATCATATGGCTTTAATACCTAAGGAACTGTTCAAAAGAAAACTAACATACACAGTCTTGCACCCAAAAGATAAGGAATTGCAGAAAGTCAAAGCTACACCACATCTTGCAGTAGCTGTACTTTAAACTAAAGCCATTTATAATGCCAAACTATGCTTGAAACGTATGTCTATGAAATATGTTCTGTTTCTATAGTCTCAGAAATATATTATATTTCTATATCATAATATTTTAGCCAGTTTTAGCAGCCAGAAATCATGGGAGGAACTAGCTTAAACTAAGCAATGTTTTTAGTAGGAGTCAGCCCTCCGGCTGCTACACAAGGCAAAGATACAACACTGTGCTTCACAAAGTTAATTCAGTTTGATGCTCAATACAGACAAGATTTTCTTTTCTGTTCAGGGAGATTGGCACAGCATGAGCCACTGGTTCTGTTTTACACTTGTAGTTGAAACACTGAAGGTCTTTAATGCAGCAATGAAGAACAAATCACAAAGTAAAGGCAGTTGACCTTGGAAAGGAGAGATTTAGAGAAAAGAAACTTGAGGTGGTCTGTGCTAATAGCCACGATTGGCAAGAATCTGAGTCCACAAAATATTTGCTTAAAAGTGGTTTGGGGTCAATTTTTTTTTTTTTTTTAATTTGCAAAATCAGTGAGTGAAAGGAACAACAGACTAGAGAAGACAAGCTGCAAACCTCAAACAGCCAAGTGTGGACTCAAATCGAGGAGAATCCTCAAAAGTTTATCCCACATTCCTCAAAAAATAGAAGACCCCTGATATTACGGTGAAAATTCTAAGGCTTTCAGTACAAATTCCCACAAATCCGTGCAAACGACAGACAGATACTGGGAAGTTTGCTTAAGAGCAGTAGGAACATTAGCATATGTGTGTCAGTCACCCAACACCCCACCTGCAGCCAATCTCTCATGCTTCAAAGAGAAGGGAAAGGAACCCCAACCCATCCACAAATAAACCAACAAATGAATTGTGATCAACAACAGCAAAACCAATAAACCATGTTGTTCATATTAAGGGAAAATAAATCCTCATTAGTTCCTGTGAGCTTCCTTTGCTTTATTGTGTTCTGACTTGCCCAGCCACCAGGTAAGTACAAACAACTGCTAGTGCAGGCTGGAGCAGTGGAAGAGCCAGGGAAAGTCAGGTTTAGTGTTCATTTGAGATTCACACCTGCATAGAAAAGTAATTACAGTGAGCACCGGCTCTGAATCATTCTGTACCGTGGACACCCTTGCAATGAGTTCACTGCAGCATCTCCTGAAGAGCACTTGCTTTGGGAATATTCACAGCACGGGAAAGTGGATCAACACAGATCTATAAGATTGATCTATGTGAGGATCTCCATGAAAGAAAAGTTAGGGGTTTACTACATTTCCTGTGGAAGATTCCCAATTCCCAGAATTGTCTTGTTGCTGCGTACAACTTCCAGCACTTAGCAGTGCTCTGGTTACACAGGGCAGTCCTGCTTGAGGACAGTCAGGCTCCTCCAGGTCACAGTCATCCCCCTCATTTACACCTTCTGAATGGCTGGTCTCTGCTTTTATTTGAAGTCTCCTCTATTTCTCCTCTCTGTGCAGTCACCAGGATACTTTGTAATCAGACCGAGTACATTAGGTAACCCACAGACACAAAACTCAAGCCCATTTCTCCCACCCCTGTTAACCCCCTTTTTCCTAGAGTTTTTCTACTCCCTTTCTCCTCCTACCCCTTCCATCTCCCCACATTTCCTTTTAGGCCTATGAAAGAGGAAGGGGAGATGGAAAACCAGAGGGGCAGCTCAGCAAAGCTGGGCTCAGCCTTGGCAATTTGCTGCTGTCTGAACTTGTTGCTATTCCCTCACTGCTGAGCTGCTGCTTGGAACTCGGAAAGCTGCACAGTGCCATTGTCCCCCTGCCAATGCTCTTTCCCCACCAGGCCAGTCCTCATTAATGAAGCCCAGCTGGGCTCCACTGACCTTGAAGCAGGTACCTCAGGGCTGGCAGCAGCTCCTCGTTAGACATCAGCCTTGCTCAGCCCACTGGAGGGTGAAGGCAGAGCTGGCATGTGCAAGCTGCTAGGGCAAGGAAAAGGCAGCAGAGGCGGGTGGCATTTCCCCCATGTCACATTCCTTATCCTGCTTCCCCCAAACATTTGGATGTGACACAGAAAAGGAGCTACAGGCACCTGCAGTAGATGATTCAGCTTCAATAGAGGAAGCTTATATGGTAGTGAAGGAAATTAATCACGGTGGCTCTAGGAAAACAAATAAGCGCTGAACAGGTGCCAGCAGTGACTTGGCACTTCCAGTCAACCTCGCAGTTCATTTCCAGTGCAAGCTGGGAGGTGAATACAAGAAAGCTTTTTCCTGTTCTACATGTGTCACCCTGCAGAGGTGCTGGAAATGACAGAGGAGAAAGGAAGCAGCTGAAGCAGCTCGGAGTGAGGGGATGAGAGTGTTATCCTTTGGGATCTTGCAAGGACAGCATCCCAGAGCCACATCTCCACCATAACCTGTATCATTCCCAGCTCCAGATGCAACACCAGCTGCAGAGGGAGGTGAGCAGGGAGCAGGTGGTTATTTCAGATACACCAAAACATCTTCACACTGACCATGGGGAGCCCTGAAACCAAAACCTTCTCCAAAAGTTAATAACAAGTTAGTTAATAATGCTCTGGAGGTTTGCAGTGGGGAAAACAACACAAATGGTGGTTTATCAGCAGACCAGTATCATGAACAAGTCCAAAGAGGGCTGCTGGGTTAAAAAATCACACAAGTTTGAAATAAAGAAAATAAAAGCAAAAAACCGAGTTGCACTAATGACCATAGATCTGGAATACAAATTGCAACAGGCTACTGCTGTTTATAAGGTTGACCTTGCTTTTTTTTTTATAAATCCACTGTGAAGGACAGACATACCACCTACTGCCTCATCCACCAGACTAAGGACTGAAGCTATTTTTGGCATTCGTTATGGTCCAGGTGGCCCATCTGGCCTGATTCACTTGGCCAGTTTTCCTTTCCATCTGGGAATTTTGACCCTCGTGCTTTCCAACTAATTGTATCACATTATCTCCTTTTTGTTCCCCACTTCCCTCGCTGCAAAAGGTTGCAAAAATCTCATGCGCTGTGTTAGAAAGTCTCAATTAACCTCTAACCTTGCTTCAGTGCATGCGGCTTGGGTTACTTCTCACACCCAACCGTGGGCCCATTAACACGTTGTCGTAAAACAAAAACTGTTTTGACGGGCTGTAATTGCTGCTAAGTGATGCCGAACAAAGGCGCTCTTGTCCCGGGGCGGCCGGGGCTGAGCCCCGCTCCCAGCCCCGCTCCCAGCCCGGGGCTCAGCCCCCCCCGGATCTCTTTAAGCGCCTGAGCGGAGGCGCTCCCCATCGCTATGAGCTGATGAAGGGGCTGCAAAGACACCCCGCAAACCCGGCACTGCACCCGTAAGAGCCTCAGGAAGGTTTGGTGCGGGTGGGTTTTGGCCCCCTTCTCCCTCCCGCCGCAAATATAATTAGTTTATGTTAGCTGGAAAAGGTCGGGGGTGACGGAAGGGCAGGGCCCTTTTTGTTTTTAGGCAAGATAGTGGAATAATTGCTTGACGCTCAGATCTGCAGGTGCTTTATGAAGCTCATTTGGTGCTGGCAGCCCACAGTGAAAGCTGATTTCCCTGGAAAATGCCGGATTCCATGTGACAGGGTTTATTTGCTGCGGCAGGAGTGATTGTCCATTCATGCCATTCATCATTACGGTACCTGTTACAGTCAACACTTCCTTGAGCCGCCAGTCCTTTTAACACTTGCTGTCCTTCTTCCCAAGGCTGGGTATCCGCAGCTGCAGCAGGACAGAGCCTCCACATGCAATTCCAAAGAGGACACAGGGATGCCATGGGGGTTTGTGCCTTCCAGCTCTTCTGCTGTCCCCTGTGCCTTCAGGGACAGTGCCAGAGGCACACGGTGCCCTGCAGGGACTGGTGCTGGCCATCCTGACTCTATCTTTAGGCACCCTGTGACAAGTTTCCTGCATGAGGCAGATATTTCAGGCCCAGGCCACCTCTCAGTCAAGCTGCAGGAATGGCAGTGTCCATTCTGCCAGTTGTGCTCTCTCAGAGAGCTGCAAATACACCCAGTTTGTCAAACATGCTATGATAAAAACCCCTGTGCCAAGGGAGAAACATTCCAGAGCCCTCCTCCAGGCTGAAGGGAGGATCTTGCTGGAAATTTGTTTCTTATGCCCATTCAAATTCAAGTTTCAAATAAACTATCCAGAAGATAGAAGTGGCACTTCAGCGCTCCAGGCATTTATCTAAAAAGTTATTTTCTATTTTGTTTTCAATGATGTGCAGTTCTTGCATGTGGAGCCTCCCTGAGAGACAGCCTGGCAGTGTCCTGTCCTTAATGCAGAAACTTCCTCCTGCTATTCAGCCTGACTTTTTGGATGCAATTTAGTCTCATCACTAATTGTCCTACCTGCTACAAGAACAGAATTATCCCTCCTCCTTCTGCAGAAGTCTGTGCACAGTCGAAGATCTTTGTGACACAGATACATCAGCTTCCAGAGCACAACCAGAAAACTTCTTGTCCTTTGTGCAAAACAGCAATGGACAGTCCCTGTCTGTAATAAAATAAAAGCTACCCCATCTTTTTTTAATTCCAAACATCCCCCCATTCCTTCAAGTGTCTTGTTATCTTTGTTTCTTACTGTAATAGCAGCTAAACAGCTTCTAGCATTAGCATTTCAAAGCAGTCTGCACTTGGAAACACACCAAAATGGCAATTCCAGATACTCTGGAATAGCTGTTTTGATTAATTTCCAGGCATAGACAAGCCTTAAGATTTCACCTCTTGATGTTGCCTGCAAGGGGTTGCTGACCCTAAATCCCAGCACTAACCTCCTGTGCCTGGAGGTACCACCTGGCCTCTAGGAAATCAAACTCTCTCACAGCCAACAATTACAGCTCAGACGTTTCCACATCAGTATTTCTGGCCTACTGCACTCATTACTGGTTTATATCTTATTTAGCTATTTATCTCCTGGCTGAGGAACAACATTTCTACAACATTATCTGAGCCCTGATTAATAAAGCACAGATATTACCTAACCAGTGTCAACTGGAACTTCTCCATGGATCTGCACAGAGAACAGCTTTAATTTCTATCAGGTGAGGATCTGGCCTGCTTAAGAGTGTGTTAACAGAAGACAAAGCCCAAATGTGTTTTATCTCCAGTGATAAATGTTGCATTACCCAGTCCATGTAGGATATACCTTCTCAGAAATGTGATCTTGGCCAAAGCATGTACTGGGCACAATAGCTGGAAAAATGTAGATATTTTCAAGTAGGAGTGGTTAGAAATTGCCAAGAGCTGTCAGTTGAAGCTTGAATTTAGGCAATTTGTTATTGCATAAGTAACAAGTGCCCAGATCTATCAGGACAGTTTAAAGAGACAAAAATCAGGTCTCTGGCCTATTTTGCAGCCAAGGAAGGAAGGCCCTGAAGGGAGGCATTCACAGGTGAAAGCGGGGCACCTCAGAGCACTCCAGAGCAAAGATAAGGTAATGCTGGCTAAAGACAGACCTGGGCATAAAAGTCAGAACCCAACATTTCTCTGCCTGTTTTGGAAAGCTCATATGTATCCAGGGAAACATAAGATCCAAAATAGAGGATCTGAAGAAACTGAAAGCAACAGAAACTCAAGGTATGCAGCCTGTCCATTTTCTGAATCAGTTAGTGAGGTTTAGCACCTGAAGTCACACCTACATCCCCTCCTAGGTCTCACTTTGTGCCCGCTGCAGAGTGCTTTCCATCAGGATTTCTCTTGTGAGCTCTAAAGCCTGCCAGAGGAATGTGTACAAGCACACTCTTCCTCCTCCCACAGGTCAGGGTTTGTACCTGTAACCTCAGAAGAAATCAGCCCCTGCAAACAGGACAGGTGAATTCTCTTCCTGGCACTGCTGGATAACCCTTTTCTGTCTGTTCTTTCTTTTTATATTGAAAAGTTCTCCACTGAGACAAATGATACACATTTCTTTTTCGAGAGATGCACGTTACAGATATTTCTATCATTAGACACTGCAATTTGTATAAATAGTGCAGGGAAATGATTCATTAAATGCATTTTTAGTCTTTGAGAAAGTTTTTTCCATGGACAGCACTTCAATCAAGGAGAAAAAGTAAGAGCAGTGTTTGACTGTCATATCCCAACTTTTGGCCTGTGTAGCTGCAGAATGTTCCTCTGCCCCTTTCACCCATGATTCACCAGCATATTCCACTCAACTGCTGAAGCAAAGCCTATAATTAGGTTATTATCTTTAAGAGAGGAGTCTAATTGTAGGACAACAAATGCCAAGCACATGAAAGATTACTCGTGTCTTACGACCAGATGACGATACCTTCCAGCACATGCTTCTTTCCACGTGGGGAAAACTTGGGTGCCAGTTTCAGACAGGACTGGATCACTGACAGCCACTCAAAAAGACATCTGGAAGTGGATGATCTCATGTGGTGAAAAGGGACAATAAATTAACTACACGAACAAAATCATTGTCCCAGAAGAAAGGAAAAAAAAAAAAAAAGAAGAAGAAAAAGAAAAAAGAATTCAACTGTATGCAAGTGGACTTCCAGTCCAGAGGTAGAAACATATGGGAATCAATAGCAGAGGCAGGAGGACAACTGCCATACAAAGGATGCAGGGAATTTAAGCAAATTAATAGCTGTGGGAAGATGAAACAAAGATGACTCAATTGTCAGACAAATAATTTTGTTTCCCCCCACAGGCATCATTACCAGTTATTTGATACAGATTCCCATTAAGCTGCCTCAAAAGTAGGTCAGAGAAGTTGGACCTGTGGGTTGAGCAAGGCCTGTGCTAGAGGTAATGTGAGCTCTTACAGAGAACAGCTCAGCCTCTGGAGCACAGCTTGGGATTCATCTCCAGGAAGGTACCTCGGAGACATGCAGCTTGAATTGGGCTCCTAAACCCACAAACAGACAGCCCCCAGCTCTATCAGGTCTAAACTCAGTGAGAACTTGCAGCAGATGTGCCCTTAGGAACACAGCAAAAAGCATCATATAGGACTTACAAACCAAAAGTGCCATTTTTTAAATCTCTTTGTCAAGTTTGCCAAAACCATCAGATAAAATGACATTACACTGAAGCACCTTGATTCAGATACCTGATTGTGAAGGCACTAGTTGAGGAATACATAGAATTTTTTAAATCAAAGCTATTAATTCATGCCCTGGATCAAGCAACCAGATGCAGGGTTTAAGGAAATTTCAACTCTTGTGGCAGAAGAGTGACCCATCCCATTTCCCAGCCTGCTCACACGTCTGCCTCAGTGACCTCCCACAGCAGTAAGATTGACAGAATAACTAATACACTGTGTGAAGTAGTACAGTAAAGTCTTGTTAATATTCCCTTTGCTAATCCACACACCTCATAATTCACACACAGAAAGCCATGGTCTCTTCCCCCTTCTCTGCTAAGATTTAACAGATTGCTTTAAGGAGGTCTCACATTACCAAGAGTTCAGGAATATTACCAAATGTGCTGCAGGACATATCTTCCTGTACATGAAGAATAAATAGAAATCATCACAAACATTCACACAACTATTGACCAAATCCACAGCTTTACAGTCATCTCCACAGCTGTTAGAATGAGCAATCAAAAGGGGATTGTTTTAGCTTGTGTTTCCTATTTCATCTAAACAAGCTCAGTTAGTAATATTATAGAAAGGCATCATCTCATTGTGAAAGAAAGAATTGACCCAATTCTAATGTTTCCTCCAAAATTCCAAAGGCCTTGGGAAAACTCCTGTTGAACACTTTCTTCTGCAAAGTTAGTTCATGCTGTACCTTGAGTTACCACCTCACACAGGAGCAGAATTCTTAATTTAAATGGGTGGGCTTGTCAACACTCCTTGGCTGGCCCACAGACAAGACATTGGAATAGTGAGAAGATGGGAACTGCTCGTTCTCCAGTGTTTTCCCATAACTCCTGTTGGGAAGGAGGAAGGACAACAAAGTTTTCCTGGATCCATTAAAACACAGTTTGTAGAGCAGTCTAGGCCAGCAGAACTGTCTTGAAGAACTGGGAACCTCTCAATTGATTCTTTCATCAGGATTTCCAGGAGAACAGTTGTGTTATTTCTGAGCCCAAGAGAAGATCAGCCTTTGTCCTCATGGCAAAGTAAGTGGGTTGCTCATCTACCCAAGTCAAACAAGCTCATATCCCTTCTCTCCTCCTGGGAAGGAGCATGGAGAACATCTTGCACAATCTGTCCTCTTACTCATCGTGTGTCCTCAGCACAGCTAACCACAGAGCTGGGGACCACATCCAGAGGCCGCAGCAGCCATGGGGAAGGTCCTTCTGAAATGCAGTGCAGTAAAACCTGCCAGACCCTTTATGTGACATCTGCCACTATATTAACCAATTGGATATATGACTTCCTAGCAGTGATTTTCTTTCCTTAAGGTATGCAAAACATTGGAAACCTGCTTGGATAGAAGAGAAATTTTTCCTATTTCTGCCAACCCTCTTCCACCACATTACCAGAGCCCAGTGAAATGAAACTTTCCTGCTGCGTCCGGCAGTAACATCTGCTCTGTTGGCTGCCCTCACTTAGCTCCACTAAACTTCAGCTTACAACTGCTTGCTTAAAAAACAAGCAAGCAAAACCTCCCAGCCCCCACTTTAATAATTAAAATAAATAACTGGAAATAAGTTGCAAACACTTTTCTGACATCACGTTAGTGCTGTGCCTTACAGAAGACCACTTGTGCTAAAGCTGAAATTCAGCTTTGGGGCCAAGTGCCTCAGCTCCTCAGTGGACTCAAGTTCAGGCTCCTTCATCTTTAATTTCTGCTCTTGTGGCTGCTTGGAGTCAACAGCAACTTCACCATGTGTTGCATACATAATCCCCAAGAGCTGTCATCCTCTTCTCATCCAGTTGTCCCAGGAATCTGTCTGATTTCCTTTTCTAAGCTTATCTATTAGGGATGTCATACAGCAAGCTTTGTGTTGTGTTTTATTCCATCGTATAACCTCTTAATAGAGTCACTTGGGTCAGGAAAAGGGATTATTTCCCCTCTAGAGCAGCTCTGTTATTTTGACCCTGGTTAATGAAACTATTTATTTTAAAATGAAAGCTAAACAAATAAATGAAAGGCAATGCAAGACCCAAGAACTGCTCTTGTTTGTTTGTTCTTGAGTGTTGGAGGCTTTAATTTTTTTTTGGTAGGTGGAGAGAGTAAAACAGTGAATGAACGTATTTTTATGAAAATATCTCCTTTGTCAGAAAGCTGTAGTACCTTAAAAGAACCTCTAGAAGGAAAAATTACAGACTATCTACTTTGTGGCTAAAATCAGCATTTGTTCAGCTCAGAGTGGTTTTTATCTAGAGTCAGGAGTTCCTGGCAAACATGAGTGAATGCAGCAGCATTCCAGCCTTTCCTGCTGTCTTTACTGGCCTTGCCACTTTGTACTGAAATTTCTGCAAAACGCTCCAGACTGGGATTCCTGTGATCTACCACTTACAAGCTGCTCCAAATCTGATTTCTTCCTTGAGGGTTTTGACTCCTATCAAAATCAAACATGCATTTTCTCTTCGAAAAACAGCAAAATTGTTTGTATTTCCATCTTTATCCTCTTCTGCAGCAGAGCAGGAGAACACTCAGACCTAACTGAGAAGCCATTCAGCAGACCCTGGGGTGGGCAGGGATCAGATTTCCAGCTTGCTCCTTAGCCTCCCCTTCAATTCTCAGTCTGGTTCCAGAATGTCCAGGTTCCTCAGGGCTGAAACCACCCCAAAGAGAGCAGGGACATCATTAACCTCTAGGTTCTGCAGAGCACTCAGCCAGAGCAACTCAGAGCTTTTTGCAAGGTGGGAAGTAGGCATGATTTCAAACCTTTAAAACCACATATTCACCTGTAATAGCTTCAGGTATAATACATAAATCAATAATCCTGGTAATCCTTCTTCTGTCATCAGACTAACCTTGCTGCCTAATCCTACTCCCTGGAGTAAATCATGGAGCTGTTTTGAATCATTACTACTGCCACAAGCCTTGAGCTTGAGCAAGAGGCAGAGATTACTGAGCTGGCAGAACTGGAGCCAGACTCAGGGATGAATCCAATGGGGTCCAGGAGAGTTTCCATTCAGTCTGATGGGGATGAGAGGAAAGATATTCCCTGGGATTGAGGAATAGAATAAAACAAGCCATCCCTTATATTAGTGAGGATCTCCCCTGGAAGTTATCACAAGAGTAATCATCTCCAGCTTATCTCCTCACAATTTGGCTCAGACCTCAAGCTGTGACCTGTCTGCATCCACTCACCCAAAGGGAACTCACACTCTTTGCAGCCCAGCTCTGCATCTGGCCATGGGGAAGGAGCAGCTTTAAGACTCTCTGCTTCAAAACAGCCAATTTTATACAAGCTTCTTTTGTTCAGAAAAGGATTTTGATAGAAAAGCTCCAATGTGATTAGTTACGATGCAGGGTTCCTCTAACAGAACCACCAAGAAAGAAAAACAAAAGTCAGCACCATTAAAAAGAACCTATTTCTGCCTCCCTGCTTATTAAGTTAGACCTTTCTCCCCAGAACGCTGCTATTTATTTTATCAACTTGTTATATAAAAGCTGTTCCTCTTGGGGAGCGCTGTGCACACACACACACAGAGATAATCACTAATAAATTGCAAAGCTCTGCATTTCACAAATTAATTCTGGCTTTATCTTGCCAATCATAATCTGCCAACAAGTTCTCAGGTCCAGCCATCACATTTTTGGTCACACTAAAAGCAGGAATTTTAATACTTATATTGCAATTCCATATAATGAAGGTTGATGTTTAAAAAATATTTAAAGTAAGCTCCAAAGTTTTTACTTTTTGTATTTATAAAGGCAATTATTGCTATTTTTCTGGGCAATTAAGTTTGCACACCTATCTAGAACCTAATTTGTTTCTATTTTCTTAATACCTATAAATTGTATTTGACATGTCTTCCTTTATTCAGCCCCTAAATTTGTCCTTGAGTAAATGTGTGCTTGTTTAAAGCAGTTTAACACAGTAGTTCAAAACCACTGGGGCTGCCAGGGCAGAACTTTGAACTTCATGCTCCCAAGAAATGTGGGGCCTTGACCTTGCCAAAACCCCCTGTTTTATATTTAAATGGTCACAGATTTAATAATGGGCTGCAAGAAAGATTTGCCATTAACTACCTCCTTTACTTTGCTCTTAGCTAACAAAACACTTATGTAGGCAGTGGATGCTGTAAGAATTGAATTAGTTATCTAGGATAATCTGTCCACATGAGCAAATGGTGTCCCACTAGGTCAATACAGAAATTAATTGTGGGATTCTTGTCAAATCCACATTGTTTCCTGGCGCAGTTGCAAGCCACTCAATTAGACACCTTTCAAGGCCTTTTGCTGGTCTAAATGTAGCTAATTGCTCCAGTTCTGGCTGGGGATGATTCATCTCCCAGATGTCTCAGAGCCCTCCCCAGCACTGCTCAGCACAGATCAATACATACACCCAGCCCACAGGATATTCCTGTGAACAGGATATTTTTACTCATGCCTCCCTTTTATATGATTAATCCCAAACAAGGAAGGTCTCCTGAATCATGCTCCCGACACGGCAGCTCCTTTAGGTCTTGCTGGCTTCCCACACACGAGGGACTGGGCATGAATGCAGCCCCTTTGTCTGTGCTCTCCAGGTGCAGCACTATTCACACTTGAGCTTGACAGCACAACACAACAGTTTTTATTTGCCGGCCTCCTCTGTCAAGTATTCTTTTCTCTTGTGCCTCTTCCTCATTTGTCCATATATCAGTGGCAGGCCTGGCCAAATTGAAAATGAATGAAGCACAAAGAAAGACTGTAGTTTCCACAGTGACGCTCTATGGGAAAGCAGTGCACGGTTTGGTTTTTTTTAGAGAGTCCTCAAAGGTCACTGGTAGCACTTGTAGCTGTGAGTCCCAGGGAGAAGGACCAGAGCATCTGGTCCACTGGTTACCAACTTTCAAGAAGAAATCCCCATGAGCTGCTGCTTAAGAGCCACGGGGGAAAGGATTAAAAATATAATAACCCTGACATTTCTTCCCAAGCTCCCTTTGTAGATGAGTAAATTCAGGCATATAGGAACAAGGGAGGATGGGGCAGCTTGGTAACCCCTTCCCCATGCAGAAGGACACAGAGTTGTACGTGGGAGCTGTGTTCTCCCAGGCCTGGTGAGTGACTGCAACACGAGACTTTGACTCGATGTGGCGCAGCACCTTTGGCTGCAGAAAACCTCAGCCAGGCCTCCTCACTCACCTGCCATTAGCCCAACCAGCCACCGGATGTCTTCAGTGCTCCATGCCAATAGCCAAGGGACAGCAGCACCCAGGAGTGGGAAACAGGTCTCTTAAGGATGGGGATACACGAAATGACGCCTGGAAGATCACAGCTCACTCACCAAACCTGGGCTTTAGCAGAAACCAATGTGCAGTGGTTGGACATTGCTTGAGGAGCACAGTTTTGTTTAACACAACGCTGGTTGTCCCTGGGACCTTCACTTAGAGGACAGATTATCTGAGTTTCTCATGCTGGATACCCCCTGCTTGTGGAAGTGTCAAGAGAACTGCACAACATCCAGAAAGAATTTGGAATGCTGAGGTCCCTGCTCCAGAACTGCAGCGACCTGTCAGGCACTTGCCCTGTCTGTGCTTCCGATTGTCCCTGTGCCATTGAGTACATGGCACCGTGCTGGCTGAAAGGGGGAAAAGATGTCTACCCTTGAGAGCTGCATCTCACCCAGCTCTGCACACCTGCATCCAGCTTCAGTAGTACAAGGAAAAGGAGGAAAATGAAGTGGATTTCAGTGATGTATATAAATACACACACACACACAGAGACAGGTGCTGTAAGCATTGTTTGTAACACGAGGGTAGGCAGAGGCCAGCACTGAGCTGGACAGCACCACCCTGAACATGCAGAGCAGAAACATAGCACCCCCCTACTCTACTCTCCCTGCAGGACCTTGGAGTGTGTCTGCCAGTTAATTAATTTCTCTCAATTTCTTCCTTTTCTCTCCTAGTAACCCCTCCTTTCCTCTTTTTCCTTGTCAACCCTTTCTTCTTTCTCCATTGTTTCACTGGTGGTTGTAATTCCGGATCACACTCACACCATCACTCCCCAGGATCAGTGGTGGACATTAAACATTCTCCTGTGCATCCTGAACTCTGTGAAAGAGGACAGAAAGTCTCTCCCAGCTCATCCTTGTGGGTGCCTGCCTCCATGGCAGCTCACAATGCCAGAGATGCTTCAGGACAGCTCACTGGAAGGAATGACACCAGGCTGTGGTCCCCAGGTCCTTTCTGCCCGGGACATTCCTGCTTAGGCACACCTGAAAATGCCTTTTTCAATCCTGCACAAGTCAGGTTTGCCAGGGGCATGCTCAGGTAGGAAAAGCTGAAGAGATGTAGCCCAAACACAACACTGAAGTAACACAGTTTCAGTGAGGCACGGGTTTGGGATCGCCTGAGGCCTCAGCATAGCATATAAAGAAATTTATCTTTCTTATCAAAACTCTTAATGTGCTAACAACTGCATATTTGTCTAAGTGCTTTCATATGGTAGGGTCTGTCTGACACAACAGCCATTCAGAGCCCTGCTGACTCAGAGCTTTCTTGGCGATTCCTCTATGCCTTGGATCAACTCTGCCTTTGGGGGAGATGTAACAGCATTGAAAACAACCTCCTTAAGGATTCTCAGCTGTTCTGACTCCCTTGGAATGTCCATTCCATACTCCATCAGCTAAGGCCCCATCACATTTCTAATCTTTCCTATGTCATTGTATATAAGTCACCAGGATTCTTTTTGTGGTGCAACAAATTAAATAAGCAACCTAGACCTTTTTCTACAGTTTTCTAATAAATTTTTGTATTTTTAGTGAAGTGGTAAGCCTGTCTCTGGCTGGCAGAAGCACTCTTTTCATTTCTAAAGAAGCTGATGTCCCAGTGGCAGCAGACACAGTGCTCAGGGTAGTGATTTCTGGAAGGAATACCAAGCAACTTTGAAAAGTTTCCCATCCAAAAAGTCTGCAATTTCCAGTGACTATTCTATGGTAACACCTTGAGAAGACAACCACGTAATAGTTTAAATCTGCAATCATATTTTTTATCATGTTATTTAGCATGTCATTGCTCCACTGTTATCAAACAGCAAGGGAAAATGACTTCAGTGTGATACTCCTTAACATGGACTGCAACTACTATTAGGAAAATTGATGACGCAGGATCTCTTAATTTTATTTTCTAGCTGTTTTTCTTTAATTATTTAATTTGTTCTGACTAATGATCATCTTACACTTGTTTGCTTTACCCCACTGTCAGGTTTTCAGGCATTTTTTTCTGATCTTTATGGAAAGCTTCAAAAGCTTTTTTAAGCACTCCAGAAAATTAAACAATAATTGAGTCTTTTGTTTTTGCTATTGAAGACTAAAGCTAATGAGAAGTAGGTCAAGCTGAACTCTATTTTCCCAAGCATTATTCCTGAAATCTGTTAGCACCTTGTATCTCTACTCCTCTCTTAGCACCACAGTGTGTTTACAATCTCTCTGAGCATGTCCTCACATGCCAATTATGCCGAACAGACCAACTCAAACAGGAGATACCATCCCCAAATTTGAGCAAGCAGCTCTTTGGGGTAGCTACTAAAAAAAAAAAAAAAAGAAAAAATACAAAACCACAAAAAACTGAACATCACCCAGATCCACTAATTCACATTGTTTTTGGCTAACTTCCAGACTATGTCTTAAGCTTTGAATACGGACTAATGCAGAATACACACACAGAAGTTTATTATTCCACTGCTGCTTGGAGAATTTAATGCCAGAGAGAGCAAGGCAACATGTGTAAGGAGACAATAGCCCCTTATAGCAAAGTTTTGCAATTTAAGATGAAAAGTAGTGTTCTGCTATGCTGACAATTGTAATCCTTGTTACATCAAGCAGTGCTACAAATCCTTGGACACCACTGGAGCTACAGCCACGTACGATGCCGTGGGGCCTGGGCAGCACAGCCATGGGGCTCAGCTGCTTCTGCTGGGAAACAGAAGCTGCTGGGGCTCCAGGCTCAGCAACCAGCCTGAGTTACTTCCTTGAGCTATCAGGGCTCTGGAAACACATGGCTGCTGTCTAATGAATCCCCATGCAAAGCCATTTCAGGATCCAATCCCTGAAAACAGCCCCTCCCCACATCACTATTAACCCTTCTGAGCAATCAGAACCTACACAGGGGCTTTGAGGCTTTGATCTACACCTCTATTCAGATATAAGCCTTCCAGCAAAGATCCAAACATGTATCCTCTTTCATCTGGCCACTTCTCCCTGAGATTTGATTTTCCACCTCCAAGGGTTTATATGGAAAAGCCAGAAATCACATTGAACCAAAATTCTGATGGCACAGAACCAGCCTAACATCTGTGCCACTACAGGAGACCAGACTACACCAGCAGGCTTAGTGGAATATTCCCTCCTTAGGAACAGAGGAAAGCTTGGAAATCAGTGCTAAGGAATACATTTCACCATGGAACTGGATATTCTGCTGGCACTCTAGAATGAATCCTTGTTCCCACAGGTGGACTGTGGATGGTCCAGTTTAGCTTGAAGAAAACACCTGCTGGCCTGAAGAAACAGCCCATGGCTACATCTTCCTTGTTGGCCATGAGAAAACAAGGGAAGAGCCTGAGCCATGGGATACTTGGATAAGTTTTTACCCTTGAGCCAACAGAAAACTGATTTGCAGCTGAAATCAAGTATTGGTCTTGATCAATCAATCAAAAGGCACGTGGAGGAAGTCACACTATCAAAGTTCCCTAAACCTGCAATGCAAACAAACAAAGCTGGCTCTCTGGCACAGGCTTCACACAGAAAAAAATCAAGCAAAATTTTGACTGCTGCAGGAATAAATAGAACACAGACATGGATTTTTACATAGCTAAGTTGACGAGATGCTCAGATAGCAGAACTACAGTGTGAATTATCATATAATCAATACTAACATGGTTATTATTCTTACAGGATAATTTATTTGTGTCAACCAAGTTGGCGTTTCTTTTCCATTCTGTTGTAATTCCTTTTTCTTTTATGAAATGTAATTACATTTCCACAAACGCCATGTCTGCAGAGGGAGCATGCCAGAAAGCTGTCAGCCTTTTACTCGTCCTGCTGTGCTGCCAGATGCAGAATGCATTGATTTTCTGAAGATCATGAGGTGTCTCATTTTGCCCAATTCTCCATGTCTGGGTGAAGCCACACGTGCAGACATCAACACAGCCAGTCTGCAAAGGTGGCAGCTCATAAGATCACCGAGTTTAGCTCCCTTCCACCACAAGCCACCTACATTATTAGGCTAGAAAACAGTATTGAAAGAATGAGAGCTGCTATTTCCACTGCAGATTACTCCAGACCTGCTGCAGACCTAAAAGGCAGGACTGCACAAATAGGAGCAAACAAAGGAAGAGTTTTGCCATTCCTGGATTCCTGTGGAACAAATCTGGAGTTTTGCTGTGCCTTTTCAATGACAGTGTTTTCGCTATCTTCTACCACCTGCCCCATTAGTAAGCTACCAGAAATGAAAGCCTAAGTCATTTTAGGGTAAACTTTGTTATTCTTTATTAATGCTCTATAAATCAGTCTTGTTATAAATCAGGGAATGTTCATTAATCAATTCTCAAAAAATATTTTATTTGGCTAAGAGTGTCAAATCGTGAAAGTAACAAAGCAAAAATTAAAACCATGTGCTAGAAGCGGGTTCATGACTGCATGCTTACGTCAACAAAGCCTCATAACTGCACAAATAATTACCATAGATCATGTTAACTTTCATTAAATAAAACCATGCTGAAAACCAGTAGTACAATCCTTATAAGGCACACATGTTTTCTAATACATTTGTGTACTCAGGACAGCATTTTGCACTCTGTTAACTGCAAACTTGCGTTGCATATGTGTAAACGTGGGTAGAAGCTTTCCTGCTGGCTTTCTATACACAGACATACTAAAAATGTTGACTCAAAACCCCATTTCTACTACTTTGTTCTGCAATCAGAACAATGTTATCCTCATTTTCAGACAGGCTATATTGCTGAGTGACAGAAACACAGGACCAAAGTTCAGGGATATGCAGACTTCACTCCTCAGCCTGTTACTACCCAGTTATTTAATCTTTGATAAGCCATTTGTAACAAAGTATTTAAACCTGGCTGAAACCAGCTCATCAGTTCATGTGAACTGATTTGTCCATTAATTAAGATGCAGTCCCTTGACTGTGTACTACCTGGGTCTGGTTTCCTTAACTTAAACAACACTATCTACATTTAGGAGAAGGCAGAAATAAAAAGCTGTGCCAAGAATACAACAGAACTAAATTCCCCCAGAGAAGAAAAGTCAAACAGAAAAATAACATATCAGTTGCCTGTGCAAGATAACTCTGCCAGTGAGAGAGTGTTCAGTTGGTATCTGTCTGTTCTAGAGCGCTAGAAAAGTATTTGAAAAAAAGAAACCATCACATTTGTCACACACAAAAGTCTAAAGCAGATCTGACCCAAGAGCTGGGCCAACAGAACGTCATGGTCACTTCCCTAGACGACAGCAAACCACAGGAACCACATGAGTTTCATATTCCAGCCTGGGCCCATTTCTAGGCCAGTTTTTCTTCTTTTTCCATGTTTCTGTTTACTGATATTTATATTGCAGCAGTTCCTAGAGCTTCTAAGTGATATCACACTGCTACTGAACTAGGCAACGTAAAAAATAAATACAGCAAAATAAAAACATACTGAGAGATCTCCAAGCAATTAGAAATTAAAACAGACGAGACAGGGAGCAAAAGCTGTATCATACTCATTTTGATTACCCCATGCTCAAGTGAAAACTAGAGAGAAGGTACTGACACAGGGCTAGGTAAAAAAAAAAGGCTCAGAAGGCAGGGGGAACCAAAAAGAGTGAGACTCCCCAAATTGCTGCTTTGTCATTCAGATCTCTTGGGGGCTGATCCATCACATTGGAAAGCCTAAGGCTGACTCTAAAAGGCAAAACTCCTGCCAAACACAGGGCACGGACACCTGGGCATTGCCTCAGCCTGTCTGTGCATGTTTCTCCTATTTAAGTTTCTATGCACTGCTATCAAATGGGTGGTTGTTTAAATCACACAGCAAAGCCTACCCTGTGGAGCTCGTACTTTAGGCATTTTTAACAAACATTGGCTACAAACTCTAAAATGGGGCATTTACCCAGGCTTTTGTATGCATTCATCTGTGTAGGAAAAATAAATAGAAAAGAAGATAATTTAAGCCTTGGCATGGATGGAGCTTCATCTCCGAACTTTAGCACCTGATGCTGATTAATCAGTTGTGGCCTGACTGTTGGCAGAATCAAAAAACATTCTTCCAGGATTCTAATCAGAAATAAGCACCAAGTGAATCTATAGAATAAACTCTGATTCGCTGCACAAAATTCAGGTTATGCAAAAGCCTCTTCTGATGTGCAGCAGGACAACCCGTGCAGTGTTGGGGCAGGATTGAAAGCCCCTGACACGCAGGGAAAACAAATGCCTGCCCTGTCACAGGCCTGGTGCACATAGCACCCATTTGCTGATGAGCTGCATTGATTCTGTGAAGTGTCCCATGAAATAGGCCTTCAAAGCAGTAAAGAAAAAAACCCACCCTGAAAGAGGACAACCACTGTGAAAGCCACAGAACCTTCTTTGTGTCTCTGCTCTTCCCTCGGGGTTTGCTGTGAGCACACACAGAAGGATGGAGGGAATTATTGGTGATTCCCTGGATCCTGTGGGCACTTCTCTCTTCACCTGGCTCTGTATCTGTGTTCTGACATCTCAGAGCCAAACTCACTCCTTTAAATCCCTTGGAACTTTAGACTGGCTATTATGGCAGCAAGATGCTGGATTAGCACAGCTACAGGTGGCCAATATAGATCTCTGTCACAGGAGTGAGAGGAGAAGGCTTTGCTGAAAGTTTCCAGATAAAATAAGATGCTGAATAATTAATCAAAAATAATTGAGTTTTATCTGCGCTTCTCTTCCTTGCCTTTTCATATTTTTTTTCTGAATTATCTAAAGATGGGTAGGAAAGGAAAGGGGAGAAAATTCCACAATAAAAGAAGGTAAAAGCCAAATAATACCATCTCTAAGAGATGTTAAAAAGCAGAAAGCAGTCCATGCATGTGCAGCATAAAAAAATCCAATCTGTCTCTGCTTGCTCATTCACACATCTACTTTCTTTGCAATTTTCCACACACACTTTAAGCACATGACTAGAGATGCTGAACTTCACCTTCCCCTCACCCCATGGAAAATTGGATTTTTAATTAGAGGAAAATGTCTATTTTCCTTGAACATAGTAATTACATCTTTTCCCCCAAGTCACAAAGCTCATTTGAGAAAGCTTTACCTCAATGTTTTTGTTTGCCTAAATTGAGAGGGAGCTTGGTGGTGGAAATAAGTGAGGGCAAGGGGGGAAGTTTTTTCTACATTTTTATTTTGGAATAAAAGGCTGGATTTCCTGAAAACGTTGAGATACGGAGTGTGGCAAAGTCTGCAAATTACACAGAAAAATAATTCAAATTACACATGTATGTTAATACTTGGTGAACACTTCCCTCCCCGAGGAAGGGGTTGGTCCATGGGATAAGCCAGCTCATTCTTCTGCCTGAGCTGACTCTCCAGCTGACTCAAACAAGAGCACTTGTGTGCTCAATTGCTGCATGGTTGCTAATGCAGACCTTCCCTGATTTCACATTTATCCACAGGACCTTTCCTGAAAGCAGCCTGAGGCACCAGATGAGCCCCTGTTCTAAAATCAGAATCACAGAGTTTTCAACCCAGCAGAAAGGAGTTCAGTGACAGCAAACCCAATCCCTCCAGTGCCAGATATGGCTGGATATACAACAAAGAGGGGAAAAAAGGTTCAGTCCAGACCACTTAACCCACAGAATTAGTCTGAATCCAGCTTTTACCTCAGGCTGAAGTACCACAGATACAAGTGCAAAAGAGGTTTGCTTCTGAAAACAAAGTTACTTATGGGGTGGACTTGCTTCATAATAACAACCAGTGCCACTGCAGGTTTGCAAAACAATTTTCACTTGTTATTTATATCCAAGGGGAACCTGTGCCAGTGGCAAACATCAGATGATCCCAGGCATGAATCTGGTGTTCAGAACTTTAGCCTGTTCACAGAATAACCAAATGTATGTTTAATAGAGAATCCCATTAGTAGGGGCTTTATTAATGCTTTTCTTACACAATTCTTGGAACTTAACTGTGTATGTTCAACCACAAGTAATGAATGTGTTTTGGGAAGGAAATACTGCAGAAATGGTCAGGATATAATGATCCATAGAATGTGGGTAGATAGGAGAATGGAAAAGGGGGAAATGAAACAATTCAGAATGTGAGCCAAAGACTTGCTGAATCCAGCAGGCTTTGCATAAAATTTGTTTTCAGGTTAGACAAGTATCTTGCAAACACTACAAAAAAAAAAGGGCAGAGCTGATCCTTTCAGGGAGCAAACAGAGATTGAAGAGCCCTTGAAAGATGTTTGAAGGGTGGTGCTGTGATAGGAATAAAAATGGCATGGTCATGTAAGAAGGTAAAGGAATAGTGCAGGAAGCCTGGCTGGATTTGCTCAGCAATGAGGATTCAGCAAACAGGGACACCAGAGGGGAAGGGAGATCCATCCTTTGGTAGCTGAGCCCATCGCTGGAGCCACCTGCCACCAGCTCTGATGGTGAAACTGGAGTTGCCCTCGCTGACACCCCTGCTTCATTTTAACAACGAAAGAAAAAGAGGGTTGTGGAAGCTTTTCAATAAACTACACTTGTTTGAAAGGAAGAAAATGGCCATTTTCTTCATATTATGAGGGAAAATGTCCTCCGTATTAAAAATAATGCTCATTTCAGGCATAAAAAGTCCTCAGAAATTGAGTTGCATCTGCCCCCTCCATACCTGCTACTAAATTTTACCCATTCCATTTCCACTCACACCTCAACTTGGCTTCCTCTTTCCCACTGACCCTCAGATGTGGAAATAATAAAGGAGAAATATGACACTGCTCTTGTTTTCTGAACCGTACCAGCTTCTTCTGAATTTATTGTCAGGATCTCTTTTTTGGCAGGAATAACAAGAAAGGTCAAACTGGAAGACAACTGCAGGTGTGCAGCTACAGCTCACACCACTGCTTTGTGTGGGGATGAAGGCAAACATGGCAGGGTTTGAACTGTGCCTGACAGAGCAGAGGCTCTTTTATCTCTCCTTGAGGGATGCTGGAGGGGGAGCAGCTCAGCTGCTGCTCCATCTGATACATTTTTCCTGCTGATTTCTGGGCTGGGCAGTTTTGTATTACAGCTGATCCACACATCTGGCCTTTTCTCCTTTGGTTTTCTTTGCATTTGGTGTTGGAAAAGCCAACAAGAACAAATTAATCTGAAATCAAAGCCAAGTCAGCAGCAGAAAGAGACTAAATACTTTCACTAGTTTGATAATTCACTAGTACAAGAAAACAGAGAAGCTCTTTATGCTCAGCCACAAAACAGGACAACTGTTGTGAAGGATGAAGAGTTACTGACACTTTCACTAAAAAAAAAGGCATTGACACAGAAATTATATTTTGCTGATATCTCAGATAAGGCCTTACAGATCCCATTTGGGGGTGGAGCAGAACTTGCTATAAGCCTTTGGGAAATTTGTTATTTGGGAGAGGCCAAATCTAAAGCTCAGCAAGAAAATAGGACACAACTCTGCCCACATTCCTGGAGGGACAGCAGAGATCCTGCTAGTTCCATTTCATTCAATTTGTGACTACAAAATTATATATTTCCTTTCCACTGTTGCCTCTCAATGTCACCACTGCACAAAGGTACCTGAACCGACTTTGCTCCCAACAATTCCCATTTAGAGACCAAAAAAGGTGACTGCAATACAAGAATTCCGTTTTGGGAGTGGAGGGAAAATCCCCCTCAAGCTCTCCCAGACAGAAAGTGAACTTCTCCTGCTGTGTTTTTTGGACTGGTGAACAGGACTGAACATTTTAGGAAATGCAGGCTTCCTTTATTTGCTTCAACAGGCACACAAGTCAGAAAATTCAGCTCTGTGTCTGCCCCAAAAGCCTGAAATTCAGACTGAAAGCAATAAGGGCACACCTGTACTGGTGGTGCACACATCATGGAGTGGGATCTCCCAGCCAGGAGCATATCCTGGGGAGGATACCCAAGTCTCTCTGTAAATCTTACCCATCATCAAGCTCCAGCTCCAGAAAATCTTGGCCTCAAATAAAAATTGCATTCCAAGCACGTGTCCCTCAAGTTTCTTCCTAGAAAAGCCAACTTGAAAGCATAAGTTGGTCAGCTCTGCCCTAATAATTTGGCAGTAACTTCAACACAGCTACAAGCAGCATCATCCAAAATATAAACTAAATACAACAGTACACAGACTGGACTGTCGTGCTGTGCTTTCACTACAAGTCCTACCAAACTACCATTTTTGCAAGTATTAGAAATATGCTTTTAATTCCTTCTAGATCCAGTAGTCATTGCTATGGTTTAAGAAGAAATGTTGTCTCTTAGTTATTTAAATAACCCTTGTTCCTGAAGCAGTCATGTCCTCAGAAGCTACCACACCTTTTCTTGGCTGGGGAACCAAGGCCCAGACTTATGATTTGTCCAAGGTCATATAAAAAGATATTAATAGAGGGAATTTATGTCATGGCCAACATCTGGTGTAGATTATTTACAAATAAGTTGGCTCTCTTAAAAAAAAAAAAAAGAGTTTTTAAGTTTGTTTACAAAGTTGCTGCATGTTGTTTCCACTGTTTTATTAAGAGCACATGGAGTCATGCTTCCAAACAGCAGCATTAAAAATAGCCTAGGATTCACAGTGGATGAAATTCAAGCTTTGGTTTTGATAAGCATCCAGAAGTCAGGATTAGCCAAACTCCTTTGGTCAGCCAAGAATTTATAGCAAGACATTTATTATGGAAAGCTAGGGTAGCAGAAACCTAAACAGAAGCAAGGCAGAGTCTTCCAGACAAACCCATCTGCCATGTAAAGGTATGTCACTGATATCTTGCCACCAAAAGGCAGCAAGCAGAATGAAAAATGTCTGAGCAGTTTGATCTGAAGTATTCAAAGAAGGTCAAATGTACTTTATTAGCCACAGTACCAGAGCACAACAGCTCTTCAGATGAGGACGTTGGAGAAGGATTTGCCTTTCACATCAACATTAAATTTTCCCTGTGGAATAGCCCAGTTTGTCAGGAGAAGCTTGAAACCTCCAAGTCCAGCAACGAGTGATCTCTGAGGGGTTCAGCTCTGTTCCACTTCCATTCACTGCACAGGTAACCCCCCAAAATTCCAGCTGAGACTGTTCACTGCTTACACTGGATTGAGTTACAAGTTATCATCTGAAGACACCGGCCAGGTTACAGAAGGAATGAAGGAAGAGTAGCCAGTATTTAGGAATTCATTAAAAAATGCAGATTAAAAGAATGAGAGCACATGGAAAAACAGTAGAGCTCCGACCACAGGAAATGTGCCAAACCCAGGATTCTACAGGAAGGAGATCATAACTGGAGAGCTTTCCTGAGCATGAGTGGGTGACCTTCACAAAATAGCATCAACTGGATGCTTGCATTTTTATTTTCTATTTGATTTCCAAACAGACTGCAAAGGTGAAATGCACAAATATTAACTTAAAAGGTTGGTAAAACATGGCTTAACCCAAACCTCGTTGTGTGCAGTTTCTGCAGATTTTAACTACCTGTCTGCACATCTGTAAGAAATGTGTGAGTTTACCTTGGAACCACAACCCTGTGTTCATAAACCTGGAACTAAGATGTACTGAAACAGCTTGCTGTCTTTTTAGGATTCTAACATTTAATCCTGTCAGACTTCTGCAGACCTGAAAATGGTTGGACCTGTTCCTGTCACAGCCAGGAAGGATTACTGCATTCTTTCTTCTCAATTATTTTTACAGAAACTTCAGTTCACCCCAACTAAAGCTGAGGACCTTCCTGTGTGCTGAGTATCTGGCACTTTAAAGAATAAGGCAGATTTACCCACTGCAAAACCAGAATACTGATACCAGACTGCAGCCAGATGCTGTTCTGAGCTGTTTAATCAACAGGGTAAGGCTCTGTCATAATCACTTTCCCTTGCTACTCTGTACCTTCAGATGGATTTAGGACTGAGATTTTCTTTACCTGGCACAGCTGCTTCTGGGACTTTTCTCCACTCTGTATCCATTTCTCTTCCATCATCACCATCCACATCACAGCAGATCTTGCTGCTTCCTGGGTTCTTATTTGCTGCAGATCCTCCTTTATCTGTCTGGCACCAAATCCACCCCAGCTCGTGCATTACATGGTCAAACTGGTGCAAACCAGCAATGCTCAGAGGACAATTCACCAACTGAAGCTGAGGCCACTTGTTGGCAAAACAAGGCCAGGCTTTGAGTTTCTTGTTTAAGAAAGTGTTAACTTTTCAAAACTGGGTGTAACTTAATTCCCCTCTCAGATGATCTGTGGTCTGTTCAATACAGTGAGAATAAAGACAAATAATTTTTCCTTCACCTGCTCTTTTGCCTCACCACAAAGGTACAGGTGTCCCTGTCATTCTCAAAGCCTGGGGAACTTAAAGCTCTGTTTATGAGGAGTTTAAATTTGTTATGAAAGTTGGTTCTCTCCACCTGGCATCATTTAAGCAAACAGGTGAATATCACTTGTTGAAAAATGACACACTTGATTCTCCACTCAACTCTAATGGATTTGCACTGTTATAACTCTGAACAGACCCACGGGATGTTTATGCCCTACAAATAAACAGAAGTAGCTTTTCTTTCAGCAAATACAATCTGTTTCACCCTAATGATCGATGTTTCCACTACTGAAAGAAATCCTAGTCCTACTTGGCTAACCCCAGTATTAGTCAATAATGACTTTTAGAGTATTCAGCCAACCTTCTGGGAAAAACAATATTATATATGTGTTTTGCCAAGGCAGAAATCATAAGCAAAAATATTGGACCAGCTGACATAAATTAGCACAGCTCCATTGACAGAGGTTGCACAAACTAGAAGCTCTGCAAGAGAAAAGAAATAATAAGCAGACTTCCCTACTAGTTATAGGAGACAAAATTGATGTTTCAATTACCATATTTTCTTATGGTAATCATTGGTAACAATAGTTGAAATTATTTCAGTTCTTTCTATATTTTTCTTTTAAGAACACAAATTCCCACAGCTGATTTGAAAAATAACTCCACATAATATGCACGTGAGAAAAAAATAAATCTGCTTTTAAGGTAAACCAGGCCTTAATTCAGATTTTTGTTATCAGAACGGGACTCTGAGATGGTGGACATATAATTCAGCTTTTGAGATGGTACTAAAGGCCACAACAGATGGATTTTGGAGAAGACCTGGCCAAATCTTTACTCAGCTGCTGCAAATGTCTCTTCCCAAATGCCCAATTTTGCATGAAAGAAAGGACTGCTCTGTCCAGATGTGTCCAATAGGTGTCCATGGACAAGACCTTTGTCTGGAGTCATTCCAAACAAGCTTTAATGAATTCACACCACACAAGAGGAGAAGTGAAAAAAATCAAAGACAAAAGCACTTAACTTTCATACATCCATTAAAAGAGAAATTACATTTTTCAAAATTATCTTCAATTTCAGAAAAGAAAAAAAAAATAAATTTCAAAACACAGCCTGCACAAAAGCAGCAATCTTTGCTCATTTCTAACAAGGAGGTTGTGATCCAATGTGGCCACCTTTTAAAATCTGCCCATTACAGAAACATTTATTTGGGTTGATTGTAGGACCAACAACCCTACAAATCAGCCAGAGAAGTTCAGATTAAATTTTTTTGTGCTGATAGAAATTTGGCATCTAGAATGATAAAGTGTTAGGGGGTGAATCCCCACCTGGAATAAGTGGATTTCTGTGCACTGCTGGGCTGTGCTGATCTCCAGCAGCTGATGGTCCAGCCCTTGGAGACTCCACCATTGTTCCAAGAGAGCCCAGTCAGTTCATGACCCTCTTTGCTCTGACACCCCATAAACTTGAGCATTTCAAAGGAGCAATGACCCTACCAGCTTGTCTACTGTCTCTGATTACCCCAGGCCAACCCACAGCTGTTCCTCATCAAAAAAACTAAAGGAATAAACCCTCCTAATAGCAACCTGAAAATCTGACAGGCATTTTTCCATTCTACTTTGCATATTTGAGTGCTGATTAGCTTATCTCCCAGCCAGTGCTAATTAAAAGGTTATTAACCTCTCTGTGAACTTCATTGACTTTGTAACCTGGTTCCTTTCCCTGCTGACATGCAAAGGCATGAGGAGTACTCAATTTAAGAGGTGAAATATTCATCATAGGAAATGCTATTACTAGGATACCTTGTCCAAAACCACTGTCCACAATTTCTCTACAGCTGAAAAATTGTATTGAAGTCAAAGACTTGCTGGTTTGTGGTCTCCTGAAATAGTTTTTAAAGTATGTTTATTTACAACCCTGCTTATCCTGCTCACACTAAATAAGATGAAATAAGTAATGTTACTCTGTTGATAGAAAAGCTTGCACACCAGTAATTTTGTCTCTTGAAAACCACATAAAATAGGGTCAATTTGTGATCCTCTTCTGACCTGTGACAGGGAAATCCCTACTTTCTATATACACAAAGATGCAGGTATAACAAATTTGGCAGAACCACCTCTCACCTGGCAGTGGAACAGCCAGCAGAGAACGTGTGCCTCTAGAAGACTCAGGGCTCCAGGAGAATTGCCACCGCTGCCTAAAACAATTACCTGTTTCATTTTTGAGAGACAAGATAAACAAAGCCCTTCTGAAGAACAACTCCGACAGGAATTTCATTGAAGTTCACAGAAATGCTTCCTGTTAATTCCTGTGAGCTTTGGATCAATTCCTGTATTTGGCAACTGAAGGGATGCTTGTGCACTGGAGATTGGAGTAGCTAAAAATAAATCCAATATCAGAACTGAAGTTCTCTGCTTGTGTGGAGGCTCCTGGCAGAAGTGCTGCTGAGAGAGCATATATTCAAAAAGAAACATAAAACATAGGTTTGCATTATTTTTATAACGTTCTCTTGAGTACACTTTTAAATTTAGAGCTATTTTTAGGTTTGCTCACCTAAAACTACAGGTAGAGGGCACAACAGACAAATCCAAGCAACCAAACTATTAATTAGTGCGAGTTCCTGTGGTACCTGAGGCAAACTATTACTGCAGAAGTTTGATTTTGTACAAGGATGTGGCTCAGAAGGTCCAAAGAATCACAAGCAATGAGCTGCAGGCTTCAAGCTCCCTATCCCCACATCTCCAACACACACAAGGGTAAAATTCTAACAGCTGGAGACTCCACATAGCTCAAGCTGAGTTTTGCCCATGATGAGGAAATAAGTTGGCATCAGACACCACAAAGTGCCCTAAGGCTTTGCCAGAGCTCCTGAGTTGCGTGCAAAGCAGTCAAAGGCTGCTCTGACACACAGCAAATAAAGCTGAAAAAATGACATCTCTGCTTGTAAAATTCAACCACATGGATTAACTCAGATATATTTAAATATCGCAGGATAACCTTTCATGTAAGTTCAATTTTATTTCAGATGGTACCTTCAAACTCCTGGCTCTCTTACTGCATTTCACCAAAGGAGAAAGAAGAAGATAAAGGAAGATTCAAGCAGAAATCTTAGCATAACTCACAACAGAGGTGGGAAACGAGTGAGAGAATGCCCCTGCTTCATTTGCACAAACACAAGCACATCTTTTTACTCTCTTTCAGCACAGTGGGGGAGAAAAATCCAAACTCAGCAGCCAAGAGTTCCTAAGCACCCTGTGTTAAGGCCACCTAGGGTTGGAGAGAGAAGTGAAGCAGATACAGAGTAGCAAACACTCTTCCCACTGGAGCACACAGTCGGGCAGAGGAGCAAGGATAAGAATCTGCAGAACACAGAATCTGCTCCTCCTCCTCCTCCTCCCTTTCAGGCCTCCTCTGAAAAACACCCACAAGCCACCCAAGTCCCAAGGATGGTCCACAGAGCATTGGGATGACTTCTCACCTGTATGTGAAGCCAGAACTAAAATCCAGATACAGTGTTCCAGAAAAACGTGGCTAAAATGAACGTGGCAACAGCCTCACTGATACAAACATCCCAAGCTGCTTCTATGTCAAGTTCAGACATTCATGTCACTGGGCTGCAGGCACTGGTTTTGCTCTGTGGTGAAATCACAGTAAAGAAATAAATCTCTGTAACCGGGTTAGCTGGATACAACTGAAATGCAAAATTTCCTTCTAATTTTTTTTTTTTTTGTAAGTGAATGAATAGAAAAAGCTTCAGTAGCAAGCCTGACACGGCCTGAGCTTCTGCAAACCTTTGAAGAGAACACTGACAATTAGTATTTCAATTTTTGAGGGGAGGCAGGAGAAAAGGGGCAGAGTTAATGATTTCTTCAAATCTTTAGCAAAATGGTTTCTTTGTGGTGTTTTTTTTGGCTGGGTTTTAATTTTCTAAATTTTTAATTACAATTTTTTTCTTTTCAATCCTCCTCTTACACTTAAGGGTTGGTCCAAAACTTGTATTTCTTTCTTTTTTAATCTGATTCATTAAGAGCTGCTGATCTGCTGAGCCATGTAGAGTAGTAAGGCAATTCAGCAGTGAATTCTGATCTTTGTCCTGTGAGAGCATATTTATGCATATAAACCCTCATATACAGGTATATTAATTTACCATTTTTTTAATATCTTGCATGTATAACTTTTAAAGCACCAATCTTAAGCTGATGATGCAGCTCCAGTTCTTATAAAAGACCACTAGGTATGCACAAGGCATTAATAGAAGTCCTATTAACTCCCATCAAGTTGTAAATCTAAAATCCTGTGCTGTCACTATGGAGACTCTGATCTGGGAGACCCTGTAGGAAACAGGGGACATTGTCCAGGATATCTCATTCCTCAACAGAATGCAGCATTTCTTCCACAGCAGTTATAACTCAGGCTGTGAAGAAACAGTGACCTCTTCCATTGGGTGCCCAGGGGAAAAAAGAAGCCAGCTTGGTTGTGTCAAATGCAAACTTTGGGGTTTACAGACAAAGTGAAAAAAAAAAAGAATTCACTCCTCATCAGCCTCAAGTGTTGGATTTCAAAGAACTTTTGCTTTAAACCAGAAATTTTAAATTTTGCATTTGAAAAAACTAAAATTTCCAGAGGAATTTGTCTGTACTTACACTTCCCTTCACGTGTTCAAAATGCTTTGTACAAATTAAAAAGCCAAAAGTTCTAAGCTGGTAAAACCTAGGTTAGACACTTCAAATTTCCAAAAATAAAGTGATAAAGCACTGAAAGAGTTTCAACATCTCTTCCATCTACCCAGTACTTTTAGCCAAGATTATTTACCACTTTGTCCCAACCTTACAGAGAGTGCAAATCTGTGATTCATTCCAGCAGCTTGGTTTTGTTCAATGAGCACTTCAAATGCAGACTCAAAAACATGCTAAGGCTTGAACCCAGAATGGAAAAACTATATTTTCTTTTTCTAAAAGTAGAAATGGAATTCTATAAAGAAGAATAGTGCTGCTTGCCTATGAAACGTGGTATTTCATGCAGATACAGTCAGGTAGAACACTGCCCTGGGCTGAAAGACCAGGCTGAGTTATCACAGCAGCAGGAGGGTGGAAGGAAACAACTGGTGTTGCCTTTGCAAATTTGAACTGAATTTAAACCCTTGGTCAACAGCATTATTCACCTGTCTGTGCTGATCCCAAGCACTGTACTGGGAGAACAGTGGAGGGTTTTTTTCCTTTGTTTGGTTTTTGCAAGTCTTACCCAGCAAGGAGGGGAGGAGACCAACCCTAGAGGTGTAGAACAGGCAGCTCCTCTGGAGGCAATGCTGACAGCACACACCGACCTTCTGCTGCACAGGAATTGGTTCAAGTGCCCCTGCCCTCCTGGAGCAAAGCTGCTGTGAAGCCAGCATGTTAAAACCACAGATATCTGCCAAGAAAGGTTTGAAAAAAGTGAATTTTGGAGTCGGGCTTGGGTTGGGCAAGCAAAGATGGAGAAACTTTGAATATCATGAGCAAGTCAGGCAATGGCAGCGCTGAGCACAGCTCAGCTTGGGGCTTGTTTTAACTATGACTTGGGGGGTTTGCACTACAGTTTTATGGACAGAAACAGCTGCCTGTACAGTGGGGAAGTGACAAGTAGGATAACAGAATAGAATGCTGGAATGGTTTGGCTTGGAAGGGACCTTAAAGATCACCTTGATCCAATCCCCTGCCTTGGGCAGGAACACCTCCCACTAGACCATATTGCTCAGAACCCTATCCAGCCTGGCCTCAAACACCTGCAGGGATGGGGCAACCTGTTCCAATGCCACCATCCTCACAGTAAAGAACTTCCTCCTCAAATCCAATCTAAACCTTCTTTCTTCCAGTTTGAATCTATTCCCCCTTTTCCTGTCACTCCAGGCTCTTGTAAAAAGTCCCCTCTCATCTTTCTTGTAGGCTCTCCTTAGGTACTGGAAGGATGCAATCAGGTCACCCCTAAGCTGACTTTTCCAGGCTGAGCAAACCTGATTCCCTCAGCCTTTCTTTGTAGGAGAGGTGCTCCATCCCTCTAATCTGAGAAGTTAAATATATTTTATTAAAAAGGCACATTTCATTTTGCTAGAGGTAAGTTTCACACAAAGTCACACTAAAACTTCATTCCTCAACCCAAGCTGTTTATCTCAATGCTCCCAGAATTACAGCAGAGAACAATAACTTCTAACTCACTTTTTACCTCCAAGATAGAGAATTAAACCAGGACACATGTGTTTAAGTATTGCCTATTAGAAACCTGGGATTTTTGAGCTTTCTGTGCTTTCTCACACTGACTCCTGGGAGAACACTGCTTTTGACCTGAGGCCTTGGAGAAGGCTTCCAAATTTGAGTGATGGTGTTAGAGTCACAAGTAATTAGAATAGAAGAATTAGTGTAATTAGAATAGAAGTGTGTAATTTCACATGGTGAAGGGTTTTAAAATTGGGGTTTTTAGAATATAGTAATAGGAAAGGGACAAGATAGAGGATTTTGGGTGGTGTCTCCATTCTGTCTTCTTCTTCCTTCTTCCTCGTGCTTTCAGGCAGTAGTTTTTGGTTGGACAGTTAGTGCTGCACTGCAGGTCACAGGAGTTTGGTTATTGGGTCAAAAGTACAAATAATATAGATGTTAACTCTTTATTGGAGTGTTTAGCTTTAAAAGACCTTGTAACTAGCTAGGTTCACCTCCATTTTGCTCACTTTTAGCTGGTAGCTAGGAGTGTTGCAGGAATCTCTGTACTTTAGATAAGATTTAATAAACAACCAACTCTGAACACAAGAAATTCACCTCCTTTGTGTTTTTAATCCTGACTCTGAGTGAAGACAGAAGAAAATGAAGACAACCCACTAATTAAGTGGTGCAGATACCACCATTACAGCCTATAACTCCTATTGATGAAGGGGACCCAGGGGGCTGCATCAGCTGTGGAAATACCTGAAAGTAAGTGAGTGGAATTCAGTGACACCAGAAAGCCAGCACTGCTCACACATGCACCAGCTACAGTTTGCACAGCTCAAGTTCTCTCCTCCTCCACAAAAAAATGATTTAATGTCTTTCCAGGTGTCCTGAGCATTCCCTGTCCCCCTTCAGACTGCTGCACACACAGCTCCTCAGCACACCACCAAGGCAGCTCTGTGGCTCAGGCATGATCTCCTTGACCCAGGATCTGGGTGAGGATTTGGCCATCAAAGCAGTAATGTGCCAATAGCAAAGGGAGTTAAAAATGCCATTGGACATAGAACAGATTTAGCTTTTCCCACTTAGCTGTAAATACCAAAGCAGGGTGTGCAATTCAAACAGCGCTTTCTCATTCTTAAAGGGTTTAGGCTGGGAATTTGCTGTGTCCATGGAAACACCAGGAAAAAGGATTTCAAGTGAGATTTCCACTGTCTACCACTTGCTTTATTGAGTCTTTTCATGATGCATGGGTTGCTGTTGGGTTTGCTTGCAAACAAGGACCTGGGCTTAATCCCACCTGTCAGGCAAGCGCAGCAAACAGCTTCTCTTCATTATCCTGCTCCAAGCCCACTTTGGAGTCTCACATGGAGGCAATAAATATTCCTGGATTAACATCCAAGATACAGGTGGGTAGAATAGAAGCATGCACACCTTACCCTGAGAATGGGCTGACATAGTCCATGCTTGGGATGGCTTTGTTAAAGCAGTCAGCAGGGTAGTTGGAATATGAATAATTGAAGAAACAGCTTCTTTAATATGAACCATGGGCAGCATGTGGTGCAACTTTCCCTCTGTTTCCCCCTCCCCAACAAGAATTCTTCATATCAAGCTGGTTTGGTGCTAAGTGCACATATCTAGGAGGCATTTCTCTCCAAAATTTGGATCCAAACACACATCAAAAATAACAGTTCATCCGTCACGGTTGGGAAGCATGTATGACAAGAAAATATTTGCTTTGCTCTGGTTTTGTGTTTGGTTTGCTGACCGCTTATATCAAAAAGCTAGAACAGCTTTTTCATCTTGCCCTAGTTTAGAAACATTTATAGGACAGATGGTCTAAATTTGTGGGTTTTATAAACTTAATGAGAATGTTAAAAAAAAAAAAAAAAAAAAAGGCGCATATGGGTGCAATATTTTCTGGGGCTTCTTTGAGCTGGCCAAGAAGTAGCCCACTGCAGAGGGGAGTAACAATTTCATTGGGAACTCATTCCAAGGGGAGTAACAATTTCATTGGGAACTCATTCCAAGGTTTACAAACGACTGAGAAGAGGGACTGCCACAGGCTTTCTCCACCTCAGTGGCAGTTTCACTTGCATACATTTATTTATTCTTCCCAGCAAGCAATGTTTCTTAAACTTTGCCTTCACATAGCTGCTAGATGGGCTGGCTGTGGTAGCTCAACAAAAGGCACAGGTGGTGCTCCATCCTCTGTCCTGAACACTTGCTCTTGGGGCTCCTTGCTGGACCCAACAAAGAGTTTAGCTCTCAGTTCCTCCAGGATGATTGCATTTAGTCCTACATGCAGCTCTCTCTTTCTCCAGACACCACCATTTCAAAAGGACACTGACAATGTAATCTGGGCTTCAGGTCAGACCAGAGCATGGGGAGTTGGGGTATCCATATGGAAGCCCTGGTCCCAGGCTCTGTGGCAAACTTTGGGCGGTTCAGCATGATTTTTGTCCTCAAGTGGGCTCCAAACAGAGCCACCATGAGCACACAAAGAGGGAGGAGAGTTATCTCTTCAGGGAAGAACCAACCTCTTTCTCCACCTACTCCAAGTGCTGGTGTGTGTAAGTGTCTCTCAAAGTGAATAGACCAGTGAACAGAGTAAAATCATCTTTTAAGGTCAGGGCTCATGTGACAGGCTCAGAGCCCTATTTCCTTACTATGAGACAATCAATAAGAAGCACCATCTTTTCAGCCTCTTAGTACCAGTCAGGTTCTCCACCTAAGAACTTAACCTCACCTCAAACACTTCATGTTGAAATAAAATAGGTTGAAGATATTCTTATGAAACAACATCCTTGGTATAAGACTGAGAGTAAGAATCTCGTGTTAGGGAAAAATCCTCCTTCACCCATCTTCCCAGGCTGAAAAAGCAAATTTTAAAAATCAGCTTCCAGTCCTCTCTTATGTGAGCTCTTAAAATATTCATGAACAAAGTGTAAGCCATCAAAACAAGCTCCACTAACTTAAGACCTCAATTTCCACCTTGGACAATCTTCTTCCAGTGAAACACACGAGGAGGTATGAACCTCAAATTATTTTCAGTGAAATATTTCAGAGTGTTGGCACATAAGCTGTCACTTCTAGTTTGTGCATAAACACAGCATTGAGAAAAAACAGGCAGCAATGCTCTCAAAATTATTGTCTAAGCCCCTTTGCAATCTTAGGCATGCACTGTTTCATTTCACACCCAGCTGCTGCTTCCAAAATCTTCTTCAGGGTTCTGATGTTTTATTTTATTCTCTTTAAATGTGACAGCTCAGAGTATGGTCAGGTGTGAAAGAACTGTGCAATACTTTGAGGAAATCTTGAACAAATCCTTTTTCCCCCTAATTTCAGGGGGAATTGAAATGAGCAAGGCTTGCAGACTGTGCAGGCCTTGCTTTAGCTTAGATTTCAGGCTCTCTTTTACCAACCAGCTGAATAGAAATCTCACTTATTAACAAGCAGAGCAAAAGCAGCACAGGGCAGTGCTGTGCCCTGGTGTGACCCCAGGATTCCTCTGCATGTTATCAGCTCGAGACACAACTGCTGTGTGTACAAAAGGCTGATTCCCAATAAGTCATCTCTAGACAGGATCCAACAAAATCCAGCTATGCTGGGAGCAGAAGGAGGCTGTGATTACACAAAAATCACCTTTTCATGCAAGGCAGAAGCACTCCTGCCCCCCCACCAGCTCCCTACCCACCCCCGCCTCCCAATAACTAAAGTTCTCAACAAACGTTCAGCAAAGATTTGGACAAACAGCCAAGGACTTCTCAGAACATCAAATGATTATTAAATCTTGAACTGCACTTTCCAAAAATAATTTGCTGCTGCTGCTGTTTGTTTGTTTGAAAGGAAGGGTAGTAAAATCCACAGATGTGTATGGCCATAAACCTTTAGATGAGACTCAATTTCCTTGATGTCCAACGATAAAATCCACTAATAAATGTGTACAGATGCAAAGGCCTATTTGTTGTCCTGTCAAGTCAGGCCATGTGGAACAAAAAACCTAAAAGCAACCAGGAGAGGAACTAATGATGTAGGCTTGCCTCTGCCAAGATGCACTTACTGCAGTTCCTGTGACATTTAAGGAACATAATGATGGGACATTCCTTTTTAACTTGATTGTTTTGTCAAAAGCGCAGTTTTACAGCTGAAGATCACGTTCCCAAGATAGTCAATTAGGTTATGCAGATTTACACACACACTGTGATCTCCTTTGTGCAGCATGACCAGTTCCTTTGCTAACAATCACTCACATTTGATGACAAAGATTGGGCTGGTGTCAATATCTCCCATATAGAGCCGGATTTTTTTTCTTTTTTAATTTTTTTTTATTTTAAATGCTTTCCATGAAAAGCTCTTTAGATCTCCTGGTGCATCAAGACAGCTTTTCTTTTTTTTAATCTCCAGATAATTATTTCTGAATGTGCAAATACAGTTTTCAAGGGGAAAAAAACCCACTCTCTGGAGTAACCAAACACCAGATTTCCGCAGTATGAAAGCCATTTTAAGGCACTGTGGTGTGCTTCGTGGTTAGCCCTGCTTCTACTTAATTAGGGACCTAAGTTATAAGTCCACAGCTGCAGGAGAGCAGTAAATAGCTATTGCTGACTTCCTTATTGCCAATATGTACATCATGATTGTAGGGTGAAGAGCAGGGAGCTTTTTGTAAACACTGCCTTGTGCAGCAACACTACTTTGATGTCATAAAAACGCTGTTACATATTTTAAAGTCTTAATTGTGGTCCACTGTGGTGCTGTCAGCTTCCTGGTGGAGCACTAACCCTTTCTGTGATTTCTGGGGGATGCAGAACACTTCTTTGCAGGTTTCCTAATTCATGCAACCTGATTGCAAAGCCTTAAGTCCTCCTATAGCACATGATATCCATGCTGAGGAGGAAAAGGAGAGGGGGGAAGGAAAGAAAAAATTCCCCCCCCGCCTTGTTCTCCCCGGTTTGAAGGGCACTTGCCTGCTCCATATTGTTCTGATTAACAGCATCCGCTTGCTCACTGTTAGGAACACTCCCCCACTAAACACCCTGGCCAGAAACCCCTTAATTCAGTGCCTCCAAGACAAGAGTCCCCACAGCAGCAGTCTCAAATAACCCTCCATCTTTCACCAATCCTTGCTACAATATCCAGACAAACCCTCCCACCTCAGCACATTCTGGCTTTGTGCATGGACTCTCCAGCCTCTCTCTTCTACCTGCATTCTTCAGGTCACCCAAAATTGAAAGCTTTCAAATTTCTTACCTACTTTTTTTTAATGCCCTATCTTGCTTCTATGTCCACTGTGACCACCTTAGTAAAATTTATTTTTCAACCAGTTCTTAGCCTTTTTGAGCCCCTCCATGGCAGGCAACTTCTGATGCTACCCTAGAAATAATGGAAAGCTGTCTAAAAGAGGCTCAAATCAAAACAAGCAAAAGCTTGCAAGAGCAAAAACTCACCTGGTGTCACCAAAACCACTTCTGTTCCCATCCTGGTGTCACCAAAACCACTTCTGTTCCCATCCTGGTGCCAAGCCCTGCCCCTGGCTGCAGGGCCAGTTCCTCAGGGTGATGGGACAGACACTGCAGTACCCACCAGCCCTCCTGAACTCACACTTGGCATTAATCCCTGGGTCTCCACACAGCCACCTGATCCCAAGTGCTCTCTCCTTGTCTCCAGGATCCACTCCTATGCTCTGGGCTTTGCAGGTTGTCTGCATGACCACACCAGTTCCTCCTGGCCTTCAGAGCATGCATTATTCTGGAGAGATCAGGCCATCAGCAAGTAAGAATTCAGCCTCAGAAGAAAACTTTAATGAGGTGGACAAGACACTGAAGAGAAGGACTGAGGTCCAGTCCCATCTCTGCTGTCACCCTGATAAGCACAAAGACACCTTTTCCTCTTTTCACACATTTCTCCACGTTTCCACAAAGGTTACAGGAGCCTTGGAGACCAGCTCCTCTCAGCACAAGGTATTTGGCAGGTGTGGTGGGCAACACATAGAGGATGGCACTTGCAAGCTCACATTCTATTTCCTGTCAGCAATAAAAGGCATCTATTCCCACTTAGGCTGAACAGGCTGTCAGGAAAAGGTTCTTCCCCTGTTGCCAGCAATGCATTCAGAGATCAAACATCACCTGCAAACAGGTTGCTGACCTCAAGTAGTCTTTCTAGACATCCTTGTAAATAGAAATCAAGAACAATGCTAGAAAAGGCAGAGGGAGGACTTACATCTCCAGAGATGAGATTTGGGCAGTGTCCCTGGTAAACACCAGCACTTTGGAACTTGTCTGGATGAATGGGGCTGTCTGATGGCAGCACAATGGGGACTGATGATGAAACGCTGACAAATGGGTTTCCTCCCGGCTGGAGGAAAACATTATTTGCCATCTGCACAGTCTGTGTCTTGGAAACATATTTTGCAACATGAACACTGAGTTCATGCAATAAACAAACCCAAAGAGTCCTGTCTGACAAAGGCATCTCCCAGAGCAAGAAGCAACTGGATTAAAGGCACAGAAGAAGACAACAGCTGTCTCCAAGGGAGTTGGAGACCTCAAAGAATGACCCAGCAAAGAGAGAGATGGATTTAGTTTATACACCTGCATTTACCAGGTGAGCAGAGCATCTGAGATCAGCCTCAATAGCTCAGTCTTCAGATAAGGGGGTGGAGATATCACCAAGGAAAGGAAATGCAGGGGAAAAAAACTGGCCAGGAGAAAGGAGAAGAGTTAGGACAATTTTAATTGACTTCACAGTAGGGAGCAACAAAAGGAAAGATATTTGTGAAGCCATTATAAATTGGCAAGGAAAATAGGGGAAAACAGACAAATCAGTCACACAGGAGAAGAAAAGAGCTTTGCCAGAGCTGAATTGTCAGGCTGTTTCATAGTGACACCCAACCCATTTGGTTATGCTTCAATTCAAGCTGAGTTTGTTGGGTGTCTGGGCCTTCAAGCAGCTCTTCTGAAAAGCTACAAATGTCACCCCCAGAGCTGCCTCTGGGTGGGAAGCCCACATCTGGGAGCAGCTTAAGATCCCTACAGGAACACAAACATCTCCCAGTGCAATTACAAAGACAGAGTTTAAATTTCTGTTCTGAAAGGGCACACCAAGAGCAAGCTAAGAGAACAGAGCCACCATCCAAACAGTTTTTCCTTCACTCTTCGCTGTCCTAAGGGGATTAAATGATATAAGGAATGCAGTGGGATAAATTAGAGGTTAGGGACAAGTTTTGAAGTCCTGGTTACTTGGCACACAGTGAAATGCAAAGCCACACATCATTCCCCTGAAGAGATCCCATAGGATATCACGGATAGTACCAAGAAACACAGCACAATGAAACAAACCCCTGAATGAAACCAAGGTCTTAGGATCTGTGAAAATAAATAAGAAACACATGCAAAACCCTCAAGGAACACCACCAAACCAATACATTTAAATAAATAAATAGAAGTTTTCTGCTTCATTGACTGGCTTTATGTTTGCATATCCAGCATCACTGGATATCTTTGCCTCAGTGCTCTTGCTGGCATCCTATTTCTTGTTGGCCTATTAGAAGTTCAGAGGAATAATGTTTTATCAATAAGAGCTAAACTACTGACTCAGAGCATGAAGTCAGAGGTTTCATGCTTGAAGTAAATGGCTGACTTTTCTCTCATTTCTAAAAGTAGATAGTTCCTGCTTCTGCCAGTTTCTCTGTGTCACCTACTGGCCACATGTTTTGTGTTCTAAGACTTCTGTGTATTTAGAAACTGAGGCTTACAGTTCTTTTCAACAGAGTCTCTCTTGACTACTGTTGGTGAAGCTCTGGACTCCAGGAACCAGTCTCAATTTCAGAAAGGTAGCACCAAGAATGAGAGGTCACCATACCAGCTGGAATCTACAGCAATAAATAGCCCTTAAAAACAAATAAATCAAATCTCTCTTATGCTGTATATATTTTAAAGCCCATACAACAATAAAACTGATTTAGCAGCCAGAAGAAGATGGCATATCTTCATTCACAAAGCCTCACTGAGAGACATGTCCCTTCCATTTTCATCTTTTTCTGGGAAAAAAAAATCCTTCCAAAACTCTTTTATGGAAAAGACCAGTGATCAGTCAGAACCAAACCAAAAGATACAAAAGCCAGGAACACCAAGCAGGGCTCTACTGCACACTGATTTGATGAATCATGGTTAAGATGGAGCTTGAAATAATTGTAAAGCCATTACCAGAATTCAGATTATAAAAGGATAAAATAGACAAGTTGTCCTCATCCACAGAGTAATTGGGGAGCAGTTTTTAGCATAACCAAAGGCCCACTGAAACAACATTAACCCTTCAGCTCCTAAAAGGTCACTGCACTGTAGCTCAGGCAGAAGCTCTATTTACACTGGATGTGAGTGGGTACTCACATACCCACCTACAGGCACGGACTTGTGGATACCCCCAAATTACTGACTGACTCAGGAGGCAACATTTCTGGAAATAATGATTCAGTGCCATGGGGTGGCTGCATGAATCTGTTCCCTCCCATCAAACCCAGCACAGACACTCCTAACCTCAGGTCTGTGGTATTTCTCTCTTTGGAAACATGCAAAAATGTTGGGAGTGTTCAAATATCTTTAAACAGTGTAGAAGATCTTATCTGCTGTGTTGCATGCAGCACCCAATGCTGGCAGGCTACTTGGAAATACCATTCCCTCGGATTTAATTACCAGTATCTGTGTTTGTTTCATTTCCCCACCACCCACCAAAAAAATTGAAAACCCAGTAAGGTTTATAGACAGCTTCATTAGCTTAGGTTTTACAACATTACCTGAGCTTAGGTGCTTCTTAAACAGTCTGCATTAATCTAATTTCTCAATCGATACTGATTTCTAAAACATTATTATCATCCAAATGAATTCCTTCAAGTTCTTCCAATAAGCTTTCTTTTACCTTAGACAGTACAGAAGCGTTTCCAGGCTGAAATCCCATTTGTGTCCTAAATTCCTGGCATGTCCACAGCACGATGTCTATTTTTCAAAGCATGTGAAGTTCTGACAGATGCATGAATAGGAGGCATCAAAAGGATTGGAGAAGGAAAAAAAAGAAAGAAAAAAGCCAAATGCTTAACTCCTTGAAGCAAACACACCTCAAAACCCATTATTTTAGGAAGAACACAGTAACATCTCTCCAGTTCTAATAAATGAGATTTAGGATAAAAATCTAATTCAGGAACTAAAAAAAAAAAAAAAAAAAAAAAGGTTGCAGTTACACCTGGGATGAATTTGGTTTAGCAGCCCACTTATCTGTACGTAAAAGTTAAATAAATTCCCCTTAAACAGCAGGTTATCAAGCAGAAATCAGCAACACCTGCTGTATTTGTACAATAACAATAACAAGCTGGGATGCCATTCACTTCTGCTAAGAAGAATGCCAAGTTTGCCAAGATTTGTTTTGGCCGCCGGTAAATCTATGTCTAATAGGCAAGTGATGCATTTCATGGAAAATAAGCTGCACCTGGATTTGAGTCATACCTTGTCCCCTTGAAAACCTGTCATATCCTCCTACTTAAATGTCTCTGATACAATAAACACATGAGCATAAACAAGGCCTGACTCTTTTGCCCTGTCTCTCCCTTCATTCCAGACAGGAAACATAAACCAGCTAACAGCCTGAGATGCATGAAACCATTTCTAAAGCTACTTTGGGCCATTTGTTTAATGTCATCCAGGATCTCTTTTGTGCACTGGACAATTTTCCTACCATGTGTTTGCTTATTGTGTTACCTGCTGCTGCATTGCCATGCAGAGAGAGCCATGTAATAGAAACTGGAGCCAGCCTAGTCTTCACAGAAGGTGCCTGATCCTGCACCACTGAGGTAAATAGGAGCTTCAAAAGGGACAGATGGTGCAGGTGGACTCATAAAACATAGCTTTTATTATTCTGCAGTGAAAACTATGTGAAAAACGTGGAAAAAATGGTATATGGACAGGAATGGGTATCATATGGGAGATGCTACACATTTGATACCAACCATGGCTTGAAAAAGAAAGATACAAGAATATCTTCACTTTTGGGTCCCAGCATGAACGAAGTGCACGTGGGTGACAGTGACAGCTTTAGGAGGATTTTGAGCCAGGCAGCACACAGGCTATTGGGAGCAATCCAGCCCCACATCCATCCAGGGCAGACAGGGAGCAGGAGGGTGGGGAATGGGGCAGGGTGGTGCCTCAGCTGAGTGAGGAACTCCCCACAGCTGCAAACAGCTGCATTCCTCAGCTTGGACGAGTCACATCAGTGCTCCCCAGAGCACATGGCAGCAGGCAAAGCAAGGCACTGGCACTCCCACACCAAGATGCTCGTGCAGGAATGTCAGCAATGCTATCCTGAGTTTCTCCACCACAGTAACAGAGGTCATGCACACATTTGATGCATGGAAACCCCTTGCTTTTGTTCCCCCAGCAGTTAGAAAACCCCTCAGGCCAGCTACAAGTACAAGGAGTGTTGCTGTATGAAAATTCCCACCACTATTTTAGGTTTTAAGTGTTTTACTGGCATAATTCAGCCAATTTTCCCCTCTTTGCTTGTCACGTGTCACATTGCAAGGCAGGTGCAAAGCTTGCAGAATTTCAAACTTTCACATTTAACATATTTTTCCCTTCATTTATACATTGACTTTTCCATACAGGATCTACGCATGTCGACACACCTGAAAATGGGTAACTAGATCCCTTTTCCACATTTAATGAGTGCTTCCCTCATTATTCTCCTTCCTGTAGGGCCACACAGGTAGATATAAAAGGGAAAATTAAAATGACTCAAGCCACTTTAGTAATCCCCAGACCACCCATGTCATTAGCACTGCTCCTCCAGCAAATGCTCCATTTCAAGGGGTTCTATGTCACTTGCAATAATTTTGGAGCAAGACAGACCATAAAACCTCCTAGAGCTGCTTGACAGAGGCAGTGGGACACACACTATGGCACTCCAATAACTCAGCCTAAACACAGCAGCTCCCCAACAAATCACAAACAGTGGTTAACAAAGAACTAGAGTTTCCCACCCACCCCAATGATTTTTCTTAAACTCTCTGGCTCGTTCATCAATTCCATTTTCTTTCTCAGACTTTTCAGTGGGTGGAAAGAACTGTCAGACAAAACCAGCTTACTGAGTGTTTCTGAGAAGAGATTGCCTGGATCGGGGTTGTGTGTGTATGCCTGGCTGCTGAAGTAATGTCAGGGCAACCAGGGAGAACATGGTGACCTGGAAAAAAGCCTAACCCTCGGGAAGGGAATGTGGGTAGTGATAACAGGGTTAGACAAGGGACAGAAAGGGAAGTGGAGGGTCGATTTGCTGATGTGTGCATGTTCAGGCAAGTAGGATGGGAAATGAAAAGCAGGAACTGAAGGCATCAATACATAATCAAAATTATAGGTTACTTGGCATAACATATAATGGAATAACTCATATGACTGGAAAATTAACATTGAACATATTGAGGAATAGCAAGCAGGGGAAAATAAAGTCTGTTGAGAAACAGACAGGGTATATTGCTACAAGACTGGATAAAACAATATGAAAAATGGTAAGAACCACAGATGCAGTTTGTTCAATCCTAAACTTGGAAGGTGATGATGAAGAGGCTTCTTGTCCTCCCAAAATTCTACTGTGTAAGATTACCCAAAAGGGGATTTAAGGCATCCTGATATCTTTTGTAACATCTGCTGTACCTTTCCCAAGAGCACAGCGTCCAGGGAAGGCAACAGGGGCAAACAGAAGCAGCTTGGCCTTGATTAGTGAGGAGGAGCCAAGAGAGACATAAAGCAAAAGGCATTTTTGTGATACTAAGTAGTAACAAGGCAGTCAGAGCAGAAGGAAGATCACAAACAGCATTAAAGCCACCGAAAGTTGCTCAGGCTGCCATGGTTCCCAGTGACACTGCTGTGTATTTCCATGCAGATGTGAGCACAGCAGTGCTGCACTCTGGTTTGGAAGCACAAAGCAGTGTCCCAGAGGAGCTATGATCTGGGTAAAGCTGTGGCATCCAGTTATTACCGACTCTACATTTTCCTCATGTCCTAATAGGAAAAGAACAAAAAGTTACAAATGCATTTCTATAATTAAATTTTCATCCACAAATTAATTCCAAGAGGTGAATGATGAGTTCTGTCTAAATAATGTCTCAGAGGCATCTGGAGCAGTGCCTGCACTTAGTAGTAAAGTTTTTTCAATAAAAACTCTCTGCTCTGTGGCACTGAGTCACTCATAGTAGCAGAAGTTCATTTGCAATATCACATATCACCATCAGTGACTCTCACGTGTTCCAGGCTTTGAAGGCACGGCACTGATGGAGAAGCTGCTTTTGAAATGCTGGGGTTACAAACACTCACAGGTTCAGTGCCATTTCTAAAGGATCAGAGGGTAAGTCTGCTGCTGTTACTCTGATTATCTCCAGGACCTTTCTCCTTTGCAAGAACTCTACCACCAACTGCAATTAGTTGCACCCAGTAAGGCACGTTTCTAAGAAAAAAACCCACAAAACAATAAAAAAACCCGGGTGTTCCTCTTCTACAAGGACAGGCTGAGAGAGTTGGGGTTGTTCAGACAACGAAAAAAAATTCTAGGGAGGCATTCCAGCACCCAAAGGGGCTACAAGAGAGCTGGAGAGGAACTTTCCACAAGGGCTGGAATGACAGGAAAAGGGGGTGGATTCAAACTGACAGAGGGCAGATTTAGACGAGATAACAGGAAGAACTTCTTTACTGTGAAGGTGGTGAGGCACTGGAACAGGTTACCCAGATAAAATGTGGATGCCCCATCTCTGGCAGTGCTCAGGGCCAGGTTGGATGGGTCTTTGAGCAAACTGGTCTAGTGAAAGCTCTCCCTGCTCACAGCAGGGCAGCTGGGAAAAAAAAACGGTCTCTAATGTCTGTTCTAGCCCAAACCATCCTGTGAAGTTCAGTCAGGAAATGAATTCACAACCCACAAATATTATCATACTATTTGCAATATCTGCTGAATTCCTACGGCAGATCCACAGCACAGGTTGTTAGGATATACCTGTCATCCACTTGCAGCAGTTAAAAAAAAGAGAACATGCAACATGTTTGGTGAAGCAGACAGCAAACTGGGATCCTTTAGAGGGTAAATCACTGTAAATGATTCGATTTGAACTTGGGATAGAGCTGGTGATTTAATATGGCTGTAGGGCACAGGTATAGCTATTTTAACCCTTAAGTGGAATCTCAGAGCTTTTCTGTTTACCTGGAGATGTTTCTATACTACATAAAGGAAATATTTAAAACCAAAGGCAAGAGTCCTTCTGCCATGTAAAAATAGATTTAATCTCTCTGTCAGGGGTGGATGTCACAGTGCAGGGAGTGACCAGACCACATTTGTGCCTTTGCACACATGGATGGACACCATTTCATTTTCTTGTGCAGCAGTTTACCCAGGATAAACTGCTGTTGATATGTCAGGTAAAAACCCATAACAACAACCATGTTCAGAAATTATTACAACGGGCTTTGGATGTCTTAAGGATGGCTTTGACCTTATGACAGGAATTACAAAGACTGTAATTATCAAGGGCATGGCTACAATAGATCATTAAAGCTTAAAAAATTAGTGGGTTTCCCTCTATGCTTTAAGTAGAGAAAGACTTCTTTTGGAATGAAGCCATACACACAAGGACTTGCATCTGCACTGTAATTCCACTCTAATATCCCACAAAGTTGAGCCCTTTATAAACCTTTCCCCTCAAGGAATCTTTTTTTTGGTCACCTTTTCCTGCACCTTCCAGTCTTGCCACAGCAGCAGCTCTGCTCCTGGGGAGTGTGAGCTGTTGGTGTGTGAAGCAGAGCTCCATCAGAGCAGTGACACACACAGGCACTGCTGGCTTGGCTCACACCTGAGCAGAGAGCAAGGAGAATCACTGAGCAACTCAAATCACATTGGAGGCATCACTGTGTCATTTCTGGACCCTATATAAGTCCTGGGTGGGTCACTCACTCTCATCACTAAGTGCCCTTCTGTCAGTAATGGACTCCAAGAACAAAGCAGGGAGGGATGTTGGTATTTAGGCTTTATTCCACTCACCTATTCCAACATGTATTTGACTGGCACTCAAAGCTGCAAACAACAACAGCCATGCCAACCTGTTGATATTCTAAACAGCCAGAGACATCTCTTGATAAAGTAAAAATTGCAAGTGTGCTGTCAGAGTTGAATCCCCTGAGCTCCTCTTTTGTGTAGCTGGCAATGGTAAGAGGGATGGAGGAAGTGCTGCAGAAGACAGCCCACATTCCCATCAACTTTTTCCAAACCCAGGTTTCACTGAAGTCTTGCATGTACCTTGACACAGACCAAGGACAAACAGTAGCATATGCAGAATGGAAAAAGCAGACAAGCCTTCATAACCTCTCCTGCACAATTTCATCCTTAAGAGGCATATTTATTCACATAATTCACTGCCACAGCTCAAGTGCTGCTCTAAAAAAATTTGGCCCTCATTGTTTTTTGATGGACTGCCTTTTCAATTATTTTTCTTGCCTTTAGCATCCATCTTAATACTCTAACAGCTGCTTAAATGGTCAAAAAAATGTGATCTTCTGTAGAGCTGCTTGGAAAGTGCTTGATTTTTCCTGGGCAAAACTTCAATGGAAATACATAATAGTTTTCATCTCAGTTTTTCAAAGGAAAAATTTCAAATTTTCGGCTGAAACTCAAATACCAAAATATTTCAACCAAAACCCAAAATATTTCCATTAGGAAATGCTACTGCATGGTGTCCTGGGAGATGGAATTCCAGATCTCATGCTCTCATTTCCCTTTGTGCCCCATGATACAGCTGATTTCCCTTTTTCCAGATGAAAGCTGCTGCATCACTGAAGTTGTATTTCCTAATTCCTGGTGGGACACACACTAGAGAAATGAATGGGGATCTGAGGCTGAAGAATACCAGCAAATTCCCACACTACCCTTTCAGATTATACAGATGGAAACATTTTGGTTTTCAAGAAAGGTTTCAAGAAAAAGGTTTCCCTGGAAAGCAAGCCCTTTTTCAAGGTAAGCTTAATTGAAAACCTGTGATTTCTGTCAACAGGCAGTTTCAGGACAGCTATTTTCTTTCAGCTGGTTGAACAGATCCTGCTGTTGAGCATTATTCCAGATTGCCATACAGCCTGAGTGCAGTTAGCTATAGCAGCCAGACTTCCAAAGCTTTCTAGAAGACCCAGATTCCATTTCTGTGGGGTTTTGAAATGAACACCCCAATCCTGCAGGATTTGACAGCAATCTGGACTGGTAAGAGGCATCTCACAAGGCACTGAGTCAGTGCCTTTGAGAATTAGTGACTAAATGGTTTTTTGAGTTAAGGAAACACCAGCCTGGCTTTACTTTGTGGCACACAAAGTTGCCAGCAGAACTCAGAGCATCCCAGGGCTGCTTTTGGATGGAAAGGATGAATTTATATCTTTGATGAGACTCTTGCTCCTTCGTGCCTCTGCCTGGCAAGCTCCAAGAGGTGTGATCCCCTGAGAAGGAAGGGAAACAAGTATTTATGGAGCAGCAGGAAAACCAGACAGTACAACCTTGGGCATCCAAGGGCTGCAAGGCTCTCTGAGGGAAATGCCCTGTGTGAGTCACTGTTTTAGTGTGACAAAACCATTCCTTGGACTCAAAGTGAAGCCCAACTTTGCTTCCTTCCTAGGGACAGAGAGGGGAGAGGGCTGACACACACCTTACTGAACTCACAGTTGGGATGGATTTGAGCATCTCTCCTTGAAGTCCTGTCTATCACTGAGACCTTTTTGTCCACGGGCTCAGCTGCTTTTCCTTCAAGCTGCCTCATCACAGGGCTGGCCTTGTTATGGTTCTGGGCCTTACCAAGTGATGCAGAACAAAATTTCTTCCCAAATCTGCTAATCGAATCAGTTTGACCAGCCAGTCCTCTGCAAAGAGAGGATCTTAAGTACCACGTCCAAGCACTGGCCTATCTCCAGTGTCATGTCTCCAGCTGGGAAAAATCTGGTGCCTCAGAGGAAAGCAAACAATAAATCCTTCCCAAGTCTTGCAGGCTGAAACCCTGAAACATGAGATTTGGTTACAGCATTCCATTTAAAAAGGGTTAGGAACACACTGAAACCAGTTCAGACCTTCCTGTTCTCCTCAAGAAGGGAATGGATACCACCACATTCCAAATAGTTTTTCTCTGTAGCCAGATTACAGCACCAATATCCCTCAGGCAGACACATTGAGTTTGCTTTTGTTACATTATATTTAGAGCTATTTTGGGTGCTGGGCAAGGGAGATGGGTGGGTTCTCATCTGCTGGCTCCTCCAGAAGGACACAAGTACCTGCACTGCTATTTCAGAGCAACCTCATTCACATGTTTCTGAGACCTTGGCTTTCAAGCACCTTGGAGATTTTCTGTCTGCAAGAAACTGAATCAAGTCCTCAAGCTCACTCTGAGGACCTTAAGTGCCGATAAAACAATTTTTTAATTCTTTTTCTTTCTTTTCTTAATTTATTCCAGGGCCAAGTTACATCACCGTTATGAAATTTCACCTTCACCCCAGGCTGAAGCTGTCTGACTTTGACCAGCCATTAGATATAATTCTAAATATCAACAAATCAGGCTCTCTTGCAAGTCTTGGTGCAGCATAGAGAGACAAAAGCACTGCTGGTATAAACCCTTTTATACATCCAGAAGTCACACTTGTCACAGAACTCAACTGAGAGCCGAGTTTGGAAGCTCCATAAAGTTTGTATGTTCATTACAGTGGAAACTAATTAACACAGCTGACACTTTCAACTAGAACAAGCAAAGAAATATCTCAGCATTATTTTCCCAGATCACACTCTTCCCACCTCCAGCATTTGGCTTCTACTAACCTTAGATTATTTATTGAGAAGTAATACTTGAATTTCCAACCTGAAAGACTGATTTAGGGTTGAGCAGGGCTGGCACAAAGGGGGCAAGGACAAGGGAAGGAACCAAGTCCACGCATCACTGCAACACTGCCCAGAGCCAGAATATGCACCAGGCATTGATAACTTCACTGACTGTTCCAATTACCATATACTTTGGAATGGCTACTCTATTTCTCCCTGTTGCCCATATTACTCCTCTACTTCTGATATTTCTTCCTCTAATAGAGCAATAAACATTTCTGTAACTCACTACCAAAGTAGTTCCTTATGTACCAGTTTAGATATTGTGGCAAACACCCAGGAGGAGCATGTTCATTTCCAAATGATATGAATGAACAATCTAGAAATTAAATTCCTGTGCTGATATAATTTGTGGTAGGATTCTGCAGTTTATTGGTGGCTTTAGCCTCGGTTATCTTTGGTATCTGCAGTTGCCCAGCTGTACTTCCTTGATCATTTCTCCCAGGGGACTTCTTGAAGTACAACCAAGTCCAATCTGCCCTTAAAAGCAAGAAAATGTCCTATTAACCACTCCAGCTTCTGGACAACCAGGCAGGACAGCCTCGAGACAGGAATACAAGATTTTTCACGGATTTCCCTTACAGAGAGCAGATTCCCAAAGCTCTGCAGAGCTTGGGGACTAAACCTCTTGACCTCTGCTCCTACCAGAGAAAAGAATCTTAACCTGAGGTTCTTGATGGCCATTCAAGAAGCAATACAAAATACAAACCTTTAATAACAATAACCACGTGTGTGCCAGCAGGACAATGCACATGCAGAAACTCAGTGTGCATGCTCAAATACCTTGCTGAATCAGGGCCACAGTAAATGCATTCTTTTCATAGAAGCATTTTTCCATGGACCTGATCCAAAGCCCACTGAGGTCAGCAAGAGTCTTTCACTTCAATAGGATTTGGATCAGACCCCGTGAGCATTTCCAACTAAAACCAGCACTGGAATTTGTGCATGCCCTTGCATTGAAACAATTTGAGTCTAGTTCATTGTAAACCCTAAACTCAAATACTCCTCACCTCTGGGAAAGCTGGGAACACAAGCTGGATCTTTACTTTGCTTTCAAAGGCCAATTCAAAAAAGATTCCAATTCCAATGAGCATAAGCCTTCAGAACATTCATACCTGAATGAGGGGCATAATTTAAAAAGAGCTCAAATATCTCTGAAGAGGAAAGTTTCATCAGATCTTTCACACAGTACTGCAGGTTAAGTATAAAAGTATTAATTAAGGACTAGCTGAAAAGGCATCTGCTGAGGAATGCATTTTAGGGTCTTCCTACAAAGATAAGGATTCTATTTCCTAATAGCTATATAAATCCATAAAGACTTATCTACGATTTCACTGATAGACCATCACTGGAAAAAAGAGAGAAATCATAAAAGCATTCCACCTGTATTGCTGGCAGATGGCTTATAAATGTCACACAGACTTAGACCTACTACTGGCTCATACAAGAGGTATTAAATAAACTGCTGAACATCTGCTGGTAAATACACAGCAAACAAGAATGCAACTCAGAGCCAAACATCTGGCGAGTGTGGGCCACATCTCTGCTCATAAACTAAGCAATGTTTTCTGCTAATCATTAACAGAGTTATTGATTTTAGAAGTGTATCACACAGCTATAATTTTGTCAGAGAGTAGACCACATAAGTTGTTCTTTTTCTGGTTGTTTCATTTTGTCTTATTCCAAAAGTCCGTAAATTGACGAGTGGGACAAAAATTATAATTGACATCATCTGTGGGAAATATTTCATAAAACAACAGGCCCAGATGTAGGATTAAAGCCATGTGGTAGTAAAATACCACACTGAAAAAAGTCCAGGTTCCATGATTTCTTATGAAAACAGATGTGCTATTACTCCACTCTACTTGTTTTTCAATGCTTTTTACTCCAAATAATTCTCTTTTTTTCCCCTCTTCTTCTTCTTTTTTTTTTTTTTTCCACAATTGCACTAGGGAGAGATCATAAATTGATTGCAGATGGCAACTTGTACTTCAAAATCCTAACTGTCACAATCTTTGAAATAAAAATAAATGAAACATTTTGTGAAATTATATTGAGCCGTGTTAAAAGTAATGAAGATTATACAAACATATGTCTTTTTGTCATTTATACAGCACCTTCAGGCATGACAACCAGATCTATTAGACAGTACTTGTCTCCCTGGGAAGTGGTTATTTTCCAAGTGCAGGATGTACTGAAATATAGAAGGTAACCTATAGCCTGAGCACTCCTTTCTCCAAGCCTCAAGATGGTTGGAACCTCCTGCAGCACAGAGCCAGGAATTCACATCCTCCATTCCCTCACATACAAAGAGGCAACATGGAAACAAGAGAGGATTGCTGCATGCATTCTGCTTTGTACATCATTTCATAGCAGAACATTCTTGACAAACACATTGTATAGGAGATCTGTGAAAGACAGAGGCTTGTATGGTTTGAATCTTAATTTGTCAGTGCTGTGCAGGATGGCAAACAACTGTATTTCTTCCTAAATGACTTACTAACATATGGAGCCCATTCTCATGCCGCTAATTACCATTCATTAAGGTCTGAATTTATGCAGTTTCACAACGGAGTCAGAGATTCTCCGTTTTCCAGTTATCAGAGGTTTTGCAAGAAATAATAAAATAAAGGTCTAAGTAGACTCCCACCCTATCACTGTAATGTCTTCATGCAAAAGCCATTTTTGCTAGAACTGATGGGGTTTGATGCTGATTGAAAAGGGATTGATTGAGGTGCCTAGTGTTAGGATTCCCAAAGAAAGAAAGGAGAGGAAAGACCCAGATACTCATTTGGGAAAGGAGATGTCATGTCCCAGTATACTTTGGGGGAAGCTGTGAAGGAAATGGGAACATTGCCCCTTCATGACTCACATAAAGGAAGATTAAACCAACAGTAGCAGGTAATGAGTCAGAATGAAAGATTTTTGGGGACCACAAAAGCCATTAAAAAACACCCCTAAATGAGAACAGGAGCAAAGACCATGCCCACAAAAAGAAGTGGGAGCAGTCTGAGAACTTTTTCTTCTATTAAATCTTTATATCCAAGAGAGTTAACAGGAATGCCTCCATTATTTTGTGTCCCAGGCAAACTGTGAAGGGATGGGCAATCTTTGCCATCTGGCTCTGGAAGCTCCACATCCTTGCTGTGAAATCTTTGCTCACAATGCAGCTCTTGGAGCATCCCTTCTTCAGTAGCAGCAAAACTTGGGCAACTCTTCACACAACAATCCAGAATTCCTTCTGCCAGAAAAACTAGGAATAGCAAGATTTGGTTCAAGATATGGAATGTACACTTGTCTCTAATGATACACGAGAGTTTCCAGAGACTGAAGTGGTGGTTGAGGGAGAAGGGGTGGGATTGAACTGTTGCTCAGTTGGCTGGAATAAAGGTTTTCGAGCAACAAGGGGAAGGCTTGGAGGAAGTTCAAATCGGGGTCATTTGCTTTTTGTGACAGATGAATGTGGAATCCCATGAAGCCTGGTACTCTGGAGCATGGGAATTCACAGCTCCAGTAAAGCCCCCGTGGAGGGACAGCAGTTTAGCACTCAGTCTTCCTCCCTAAAGAGACATGGTTCAAACCCTCACTCGAGAAACTCCATTGCTCACAATGCCTGGTATTTTGGCTGTGTGTGCTGGATGAGAAAATTTCAGGCAAAAGAAGAAAACCAGAAGCCCATGGAGAAAGATTGCAAGGGCTTTGCAGGCCAGGTAAGCACAAGGCCTGCAGCAAGAGCTTTGTTTGCACAAATATTTACATGGGCATCTCCTCATGCTCTCTGTGAGTCTATCCACCCTCTCCCTCACCTCCCAGCTTACTGGGGAATGACACTGGATTGCAAGGAGCATCACTGCACGCATCAAAGAAGAAAAGAATTGCTTTGGATGCTCCTGAACACTTTGTTTTAACCCATCATGACCTGTGTGTTCTGCCTTATGCCACCTCCCCTCCCACTCCTCTCCTAAGAGACTTGGCTTTACTTAATTCACTGTAAACATGACCTTGACAGAATATTTACTGACTGTATGGAGTTTTGGGGTCAGCAATGAATACTGAATACATTATTACTACTTTTTCCTCTCTATAGTTTGTGGTTCAAAACAGATAACCCATTCTTTCTCAACTTGCAATTATTTCAAACTGAGGTTGGCATCTACCATCAACATTCAGAAGACATCTCCTCATTTGAAAACTGTTTTCCAATTAAACAAAAAGGTCACTAAGAAAACACACATCTAATGCAATGCAGAGCCCAGATTACACAAATAAAGGAGGTACCTTTCTGAATATGTTTTTAAATCCTAGTCCTCCTTAAGGCTGGGACCTGCCATGCTTAACTTCCAGCAGTTTCTAAGTCTGCAGAAACACTGAAATAGTATTTCTCTTACCTAATTATCATAAATCTCCTCTCTCCAATAAGACATAAATAAGTCTCATAAAATCTTCACCAGGGACATGATATTTCGAAAATCAGAATGTGACAGGGTTTGTTTGGCAGGGTTTTGGGGGAATTTTTTTTTTTTCAGTATGGTTTGGGCATTGTACTTTTAAGTTATTCTTATTTGGTCAGTGATATCACCTTGGTACCACCTGAAAACCTGCATATCCTGGCCAGTTGGCTGCATCCACCACAGCAGCCCAAGAAAATAAATCAGAGTACATCAGAGACTATGAAACCAGACATGATTCAGGAGGTGAGGAAAAGAATAGAAAGAAAATTATCCATATGAACACAAAGCAGAGCAGAGGAAAAGCCTAAATTAAGATCTTGATCAGCTGACTCCTGGCCCAGCTTTCTACGAGACAACTCCAAGAACTATCTCATGTTTTCCCATAATGGCTCAGGAGGCTGAAAATATTGCCCAAAGGAAGGTCTCATAGTGCTGCACACTGAGTCAGACACAAACCAGAGGAATGTCACATTTATTGATTTAGCTGGAATATTCAGAGATTTGAAGGCTGTATTGACCTTTTTTATGGCAGCAGTTACAAAACCTTTCAAAATCTGCTGCTGTTCGTGAAAGAGCCAGCAACTTTTCTCATCCTTCCAGTCTTACTCTCACACACTGGAAAAAGAGAGGATGTGTTTTAGAGAGATTGAAAAGGTCAGAGAAACAGAAGAACAGTAAAAACGGATGAAAGTGGAAGTTTGTTCCTAAATCAAGATGTGACCTTCACTTGAAAAAGGCTGCATTTTTCAAGTTTCTTCATTCATTCATTTCCAGGGCTTTCCCTGTAGCATGTAAAAAGCCTGGAAACACATTAAATTTTCAAAGAAAGCTTTTCTGAGCTCACATTGGATGGGCAGAGGGGGTCAACAGGCTGCTCCTGAACCCACAGTTCAAGGCCTTGCCTCAGCTGCTATCTCACTCCACAGCTTGCAGCAAGAAGGGAGTGAGAAGAGGGAACCCGCCCAGTACTGCAATCAAGATTCTGTTTCATCATCACTAAGCCTGCTGCTATTCCTGCCAGAAGCCAAAACCACCCCACTGAGCTGCCTGAAAAAGGGGTGGTCGGTGCTAGAAGAGGATTTCAAACACTTGAGATGGATGAAAGGAAGTCCATGGCCATTAGCACTGTTGGAGACACAATTGTTATTATTAACACCATCTGCAACATGGACATTTTGGTCTTTGATGAAGGAAGGATGGAGCTGGAGACCACCAGCAGCAGCCTGGAGTGGGTGGAGTGAGGAGGAAACATACCACAGTAGCAGCAGCCACAGAATTTGGGATCAATAGCGAGGAGGATGGATCTGAGCAGGATGTAGTTTGCTGAGCAGCCATACGTGCTCGTGGGCATTGGAAGCTCTATGCACACTTTAGTAGAAACAAGGGGAAACAACAATTCTTTGAGATCTATTTCTGCTCTGAATTAAGTCCAGCCATTGTAACAAATCATGCAGAGATTTGTGTCTATCAGCAGCTGGTCAGAAGTCTCAACAGCAATCAGCAAGAGAAAGTGACATTAGCAGAATCTGCAGTGAGACAAGGCTCTAGCACCAAAAACTACATTCGATGCTACTTAAACATCCTGAACATCCTGGTACCAACTGAGGAAGGCAGAAAACCAAAACAAGACACAACATTGCATGTAGGCTGCACACAAAGGAGCACATAAACACCGTGGCTGTGTTTCAGGCCTCAGGAGCTCTCTTTTGCCACACAGCAGCCTCTGAACTGCAAACAGAAACATGCATTTGCCCAAACTACAGCAGCCAGCGGTGGCAGGATAGGCAGCACAATCACCAAAACCAGCAGCGCTGCCAAACACTCCCATCTCCTCTCCTTTCCAATGCTAGCGTTAAGTGCATTACCTCTGGGAAAGGAAAGGGCTAATTATGGCTGACCCCACCTTTTCCATCCTGACACTGGCCTCAGCAACACCCACAAGATGATGGTACTGAGATATCAACCACAGCTCCCCACAAGTTGCATTTCAAGCCACAGCAAATAGCAGCCCTTAAAGCCTGTGGGAAGGCACTGACCTGACTGATAGGGCAGCTGATAACAATGTTAGCACTGCTGGATGTTTTGCTGCCTTCTCACTCTCCAGGAAAAATTTACTGCAAGACCAAAGTGAAGTGGATGCTACAGATGCTAAAAGACTCTATCAGTGTCTTTTCTTCAGAAGCAGCTGCTGAGGGAAGTGAAAAGACCTGTTTGGAATAAGCTGGAGGATAGCAGTCAGTATTAATATTTAACATCACTTTATCAGTCACCATCATGACATCTTTCTGTACCTTTCTAAGGTGACAGCTGCACTTGTAGATCTTGATATCAGAGGTAATTTACCTCACCTTGCTATTCATTTTTTTAAGATCATGGATGATAGGCTGGACTGCACAAATCTTGGAAAAAGACCTTCGTTGGGCCATCACGGCCTCCCAAAAGAGCCAAAGATAAACAAGTCCCCTATATAAATAAGGTCTTGTTTTAGCTGGCCAGTCCTACAGGGTCTTCCATGTCAAAATCCAGGGCTAGAAATGACCATGCAGCAAAGAAAAATTAGGAATTATAATTTTTTACATATGAGAATAAAAAAAGCATAACATCTCAGTTTTGACACAGAACAAAACTTGTCGTTGGCAGGGGACCCATGTCATTTGTCAAAGGAGTAATTTGTGTTCTTGTGTAACAACAGATGCTAATGGGAAGCACACTCATTGCTCCATCCCTGCTGGCCACCAGCAGTGCATTTGCATACAACTTCCAGCATCTGAGTCCTGCCCAGAGCCAAATCACCTGGGCTGAGCCTTCATTGTCCCTTCACTCTACTAAACCTTCCTTACAAGTGGACCCAGGGCCAACACTTCTCATTTTATTGTCTGGCAAATTGAATCCAGTTAAGTGACAGGGTCCTTGAGGCTGTTTCTAGGCTCATTTTTTCATTAGCTCTTAAGAAATACAAAAGCCTGTGAAGCCATGCACTGGATGTCCTGCCAAGAGTCCCTTGGTTTGTAGAGCCCCAGGCCCCTTTCAGAGGAAAATTCCCATCAGTCTCATTGCCCACTGAATCTAACAAGACACTTCGTGATTTAAATATCGCCAGCAAAGTTAAATCGAATCTAGTTCACATTTTCCTGATCCAGAAAGAAGCAGGGAGCCGTGCAAAGTGGAGTTTATTGGCAGTAACTTGAAGAAATAATTTTTCACCCATTTCACCTGATGCACAGCCAGCTTTGAGCAAGGGTGCAGCAGCTCAGTTGTCTCAATTCTCAGGAAAGCAGCCAGGGGTTTTCTCAGGTTCACCTCTCCCCATCACCAACTGTTCAGCAGCACTGAGCCCATCAGCAGCAGCAACTTAGGATCTGCTGACCTCCTGTACACTCGTGTTCAAGCAGCAGCTTTTATTTCACCACTAACAGGAGATCAGAAATGCTCTCTCAGTGGTAGCATCCCATATCCCCTCTAAAGTTTATCGATTCCACTCATTTCCATTTCCTAGCAGAGCATAGTAAATTTAACATTTCACAGGGTCAAAGCTGTGAAATCCATCTCAAAACCATTTTAAGTGAGCTTCAGCCAGGTGCTGAGGATTACATATTGCTTCACATGGAGATTCAAGCATTCCACAAAATAGGGAAGGTTGGAAGGGACCAGAGTGGGTCATTGAACCTCCCTGTGTGCAGGATCAACAAAACCATTGGCACAACAGATATTGGTCAATAGTAGAATATAGTAGTAAGAACCAAAAATATATTTAATTCTGGTTTTTGAGAGATTCTCCTTATAAACAACTACAGGAGATGAAAGCTTCTTGAGAAAAAATCTGCTAAGAGTAGAATAGTGACACTTCAACATTTTTTTGCATAGGAGCACACCAGTCATGCCAAAGCAATTCATCTTGGAAATACAGCAAGGGAATTTGCTGTTCTATGAACATTATTTCAACAGTGAGACTTTGTGGCAATGATCCCAATACCCTTGCACATCACTTTTTTTTTTTTTTTATATGTAACATGTGGCACTAAAGGGTTTGTTTGTGCATGGTGCACAGTCCTTCTATTCTATTTAAAACCAGGTCTAGCAGAGCACAGCAGATCAGATAAGTATTATTTGCAGAAAGAAGAATTATTTTCCTTCTTTTCCCAGTTTCAAAACTTGCAGATATGACTCCATTCAGCAGACTAATAGCAACAACTTAAAAGTATATTTCTGGTTAACAAGCTGAGAATATTCCTGACCAGATCTTTGATTAGCATTTTACATCCCTTTTCCTTTAGTACATGTCTGTTTTCCAATGATCAGTTCTCTATACATTTCTAATTTGCTGGCAAGCATTAGAATCCTTTTTCTTTGGTCCTCCCACCTACATTAAGATCTACAGGACAAAATATCATAACTGCTCATAAGTGCTCACTCATTGAGTGTAGATCTAGACCACCTATAAAGCCAAGAAAAAGCACAAAAAGCTGAAGAATTGTCCAGTGCTGGCCCACTGTAACTCTGTATTTGTATCAGGATCCTGGTAGTGTAACATTCTCACTTCTGGAACGCAGCTCATGGGATGCCTTCAGTGCCTGCAAAAAGTATCAGTTTTACATAGTATTTGCAGTTTCTATGGACCATTGAAAGTTTGAGCAGACAGCTGGAGAAGCCTCTGGAGATGTTTCCTCTCTAGAGTTCTTTCTTTTTCTAAAATGGTCAGTTTGCTTACTTATTATCTATCTGAAAAGTCACAATAATTTAATTAATGCTGGATAATTTCAAAACTAAAAGAGCTTACACTTGCATGATACTATACACAAACTCACATTTCCAAATCTGTCTATAGCTTTGGTTGAAAGTAGTAAAAGTAGTAAAAAACATCATACATAAAGTTAAGCAAGAGATTCATTGAGTAATTACCACAACAACAATTAGTACAGACAAACTTCTTGCTATGGGAACCAGAAGAGGCACTGCCAGCTTTTCACCTGCTGGCCACTCTCAACTCAGCCAAAGGAGAGAATTGACTTGAAATAACATCCAGGGTGGCATGGGGGACTATAAATGCATTCTTTTCCCTGGAGGTATTAGATGGAAGCAATCCTTAAACGTCTTTGGAGCTGCTTGCCCCAAATCCTAAAGCTGCAAGGTCCATCTGCCCTCCAGTGTTCAAGCACTGCTTTGCTTAAACAGCAGCACCATCCCCAGACTGACAGATGCTGCTTGACTGAGAGGATGATTCCTTAAAGGATGCATTCAGCTACAGGATCTTGTCTTTATGTATGGGGTCCAAAATGTGGAGCTCTCTCCCTCTGAGTTGTCTAGAGTCCTTTCCAAGCATTCCCTTTTTGTGATTGATGGTTTTGCAATGATTTTTTTATTCCATTTGGGACAGGAAGGTTTTGTGGTTTTCCTTTTCTGTTTAAAAGCAAAAACCTCCTGTTGATTACTTATTTTTGTTACCTGCTTGCCAGAGTTAACTCTACAGTTTCTTTTCTTGAGTTAAACAACTCTGCACAGACCTTGCTAATAGCCAGTATGTCAAATACATTACAACAATTTTTAACTATCAGTTCCCTACTTTGAATTTATTTTACCCATTTAAAAGCATTTGGAAGAGAGCAAAACTGAAGCACAGATGGCATCATTAGAAGTAAACATTGGCCAGGATACAATATAAATACCATACCGTGGCATCTGCTCTAAATTTAGGGTACACCACAGTCAAGTCAATAGCATGGGTTGATATTGGTTTACCTTTTAATGAGATCCACAATATTAAAGTCAAAAAGTGGCAGAACAACATGTGAGACCCCTTAGTTTGTGAGTAAGGTACTGCTTCCTGAATGCTAACTATCTGGCCCAGGCTCAAAATTAACTTTTAGGCACAGTGTGGATGCATGATTCTCCAGATCCCAGTCCTGCCAAGCCAAAAGGGAGGCAGGATTAGTCAAGTTACTAAGCTGATGACAGCTCCTCTGCACACTGATCTGCACCAGCAGTGGCTCTGAGTACCCCATAGCTTCTCCCCAGAGGAACAATGAGCCAGCATTTAATGTCTACATCCTCCTCTGTCCCAAGGTTTGATAACTGTGGAAGCAGCAAAAGGCATAACAGTGCCTTAAAACAATCCTACATATAGGCTAATGATAAGAACAATTTTAAGCACAGAAGTGATTTAGGAATGCTACTGCTGGGGGACTGGAGACAAATAAATCACTAGATCTTGTTTCTGATGTATTCCTGAAATGCAACCCATCCTCAAGTCCTGCCTCTGTGAATACCTCAGGGTGCATTGCAGATCTCAGCAGTTTCTGAAAGAAGCCTTTTTGCCTTCTTTGCTGGCAAGGGTACAATTTTCAGAGCCCCATGAAGAACCAGACATGCCAATTCCCAAGACAATCCCAGCAGGAACTGTCTACCCCATTGCTTTATGCAGATTGGAACCTTTCTCCCACAGGCACACTGTAAGGGCCAACAGGCCAGTGGTACCTGCTTAGCCAACAAAGCCAAAAGAAAAGTCCAAGAGATGTCTGTGATCCCTGCACTGATGGTGCCTTTCCCTTCTGTCGGCATAGCCTCCAGAAATACAGGTCTTCTGCTTCCAGGCACAAGGGCTCATCTTCTCAGTGCAAACACTTCATGATTTATGAGGGCAGAGGTAGAAAGCAAACCTTTTCTGTTTGTGTACACAACTAACCAGCAGTTTGACTCCTGGCCATTTACAAAGTTTTGCTGCTTTACTGCCCTCGACCAACACAAAATAAAATGTCTACAGAGAAATTGCTATTCATAGCAAAACAGGAGTTGCCACCTAAGACTTTCTGTTAGATTAAACAGCCAGTCCATTATTTTCTTCTTCATAGCTATTCCTTGTGCATTTCAACTGCTCTGTTAGACGGCTCTTCAGGGATTAAGGAGTAATGTTTCATTTTTCACTGATCCTTAACAAAATACAGCAAAAGTATCTACAATATAACAGAAGGGGTGCTGTCATTGTTCCAAGCATATTATATTTTAGACTAGCTGAATAACCTTTTGGGAGCCAGAATGCTGATTCACACATAAAATGTTACATTCTCTTATCCATTAAGCCACATTTATGCAGAAATGCATTCCCTGTTTTGGGCTGGGGTTGGCTCATCTGTATAGAAAGGGACTTTATTCTCAACTGGGGGGTAAGATGAGCTAAGAATCTCATAATATTTTTCTTCCCATTACAGCTGGCCAGGCCATTGAGTACCTCAGTTACATGACCCACAGCATTAGGTAAAGCTATACTGAGTCTCACCCACTCCCTCCCATTGTGTGGCACTAATAGCATGCTAGAACTCAAAATGGAATTATTTTCCTTCTTTTCCTCCCATGAGGCTTTACAGTCTCGTCTGGTTTCAGCAGCAAGTATTTCTTAATAAAATGCTGCTGCAGCAGAAGAGAGGGAACTAGGACAGGGAATGAAAATTACCCAGTAGTTCAGATCACCATTTTCCCTCCTTGATCTGGTTGACCAGGGGGTCACATCACCTTCACTTTCACCTGCTCACAGTCCCAGCTTGTGTTACTCATCCATCAGAGCACTGCTGCAAAGGCAGTGCTACATCAGCTGCATTTTGGGTACATGCTCAGACTGGACCAAGTCCCAAAATCTATTAAAAAAGTTTCAGATTCTTTCTCACAATCTCTTACTAACCAAAACATTTTTGAGAATTGTTTCAATAGGAACAGTCATTCAATCATTAGGCCGCTGGGTCTTTTGAAAATCTGCTCTGAGTCACTTAGAATCTAATTATCAGTGGTATTTAAATCATCGTCATTAAGGGAACCAAAGATGTTTTCTGTAAAGATTAATTTTTGCCCCCACATTTGTTTCATCAAGCAAGCAGAGGATGTCAAGATCTCCACAAAAGCAGATCATGGAAAAAAAAGCAAGTCTCATACTGAGCTGCAGAACATCAGAAAACACTTAAAGATGTTAAGGTTCGAATAATTATGTAGCAAAAGCTTTTACATAATTTGTGTCACCACACTTAAATCTAAGAAAAACTTCAAGGGCCTCAAATATTTAAAATGCATTTGCCAGAGTGTTGGAACCCAGATAAAACTCGCAAGGAAGAGAAGAATAAGTGGTCCAGTCACCAAGGCAAACTCCACCAGGGGGAAAAAAGTTGAAGTCACATATTCAGACTTTACTCCATGCTAAAAATGAACAGAGCAGGACACCCTTTGCCTGTGCTGCCAGCAGTCTTCCCATGCATTTCAAAATTAATGTGAATTTCTGGTCAGAACAACACAAGGGAAACTTTAGCATTAGCCTCACGCTGTGGTGTAGATATTTGCATTTCACAAATACAGGAGAAATTCCCACAAATGCAGCAGTTCATATCCCAGGGGGCTCCTGCAGATGTTGATGCTGTTGTAATGAAAGTCAAGATGGGAGCTTTGCCGTCTGTTTCGGCAGCGCCGGCTCAAGTCAACTGAGCTTCTGCAGGGTTTGAGGCTGTGCATGTCCTGAACTGCCTGGGGAGATGAAAGCCAGCCAGGACCAGCACTGCCACCTCTCATTATCCTGAGTAGTACCATTCCATAGGAATCACCCACCCCTTGGCAGCAGGGCCTGTGGATCCTTGCTAGCTCAAGCCAGCCTTTTTTAGTGGCAAATGCTCTCCATGGTCACCCTCTGCTCAGGAGACAATGTCATCCTCCCTTTGGGTTTGGTAGCAAGACATCCATTCTCACAGACCTTGCAAGAATCACTAAATCATTCTCCTTGTCTGAGGCAGGCTTGGCACTCTTCTCCCCATCAAATCCCCCTGCAAGAGACTTTTTCCACTCTTTCAACATGAAGGATAAAGGAAACAGAGACTAGACCCTCAAACCGAAAGTATGTGGGTTTCATTCTGGAGAAATGACTCTGAAATTCCATGGTTCTTGTTGTGTAAATGTTGTCACCTCAAAAATGCTCTTAAGGTAAAGAGCAACATAAAAAAGACAGAAAGATGCAGCAGTTTGACTCCAGCTGGTTTTACACAGGCACATTTTACTCCAAGGTCAGATTCAGCACTGATAGAAGCTGGAACAGCCTCTGGCTATTGCAGTTATTAAAGCTGAGGGACAAATGCCCATGCTCCTCTGGCAAGAAGAGGTGTCCTGTTTTGTTTCCCAAAATTGAGGAAAACCTGTATTTGCTGAAATCCATGCAGTGTCAGAACTTCAGGGCACGTGCTCAAAATGGAAAGCGTCATTCTCTTCTTCCCAGATCACCAGGGCCTGGCACAAAGCCTGAATCATTAGGGAGACAGCCCTTCAAGGAACAAGGGAACAGGCTGGTAAAAGAGCCCTTTTACTGCAAAAGATACTGGAACTGAACCTGGCCAGGCCACTGAGCACTGCTCAGCTGCAGTTTTCTCATGGTAATACCAGAGCTCCTACTCAAAGGCAAAAACTTCTCTCTTTATTGCAGTTGTAATCAGCAGGAACGTGATCGGTTCCTTTCCCAGCATGAACTGTCTCTCCCCACATCTGTTGCTTCTCCCAGCCCCCAGTGAAAGAGAGAAAAAAGGAAAAATAGTTTATTAAAGAAAACAAACCCAAAGCTGTGCAACTGCTGTTTTAGCCCCACTGGAGGAGCTTTTGTCTAGTTTTACAGGGCCTAACATGTGTTCGATCAAGATCAATTTCTGAGAAGATCTAGATGGAAAACAATCAGGTGTTATCAACAGTATCACTGGAGCAACATCAAAGCCTTGCCTTAGTGCATGAGCCTTGATGCACCCCAGCTGCTCCAGACAGAGCTGAAAGAAAAACTCCAGCATCTGACAGAGCTTGTGAGACACCTTGTAAAGATGGAGAAAATTAGCCAAGCAGGTGCCTGATGTGGAATGTTTCTAGAAACTCCTGCCTCAGAACTGAGATATGTAAGAACAGTAAAAATAAGAAAAAGCACTTATTTTTTAAATTAAGGATGCATTCTGTAAAAAATACTTTTCTTAAAACTAAAATAGCCACGAATAAGGATTCTGGAGGTGGTTTGTCCCACAGCTGTTTGGAAGGAAGTGCTCCACACAGACCCTGGCACTAATCCCTGCTGGACACAGGATTATGCCCATGGCTGGAGCTGATTTAGAAGAAATGCAGATCTGCTGTAATGACACAGAGGAAACTTGTACAAATTGAAACTGCTCATGAACTAGGACTTCATGCAGGGGTCACAGGCCCTGCTAATTAGATACAGCCACAATTAACAGCTGTCAAGTTCTAAGACTCAGTTTGACAGCAGGGCTGTCCCAGTCCTTCTCCTATCTTTGAACAGTCCAGGTTGCCTCACACTTTGTGTCACTGCTCTACCTAGAGACAGAGGCAATGGGCAGGGACAATGAGGCATGTGACAGCTCTAATGACTTCGTGGCCAGATGCAGAGAAACACACAGCTTTTATTTCACATGCATCTTCTTGGGCATGTGAAGCTTTTGTGTGGAAAAGACGTGGTTTGACATTCTGCTGATAGCACAGGAGATCCATCCTAAGTATGGAGGGAGACTTCCAATCAATGCTCAAGGCCCACTTAGTGATAAGACATCCTTTGGAGCTGAGCAACACATCTCACTCTGCCATGTGTCTCCCATCTGAGTAGCTTAGGCTACACAGCAGATTTAATCAGTTCCAGCTGGGACATTTCCTGTCTCCCCACAAGCTGCATTAACCCCTTCTTTCTTTCTTTCTACTATTCAGAGGATCATGGAACATAGATAGTTCTCCCAAGCATCCCATAAACAACATTACCTCTTGTTCCTACCATTTTGAACATTCCAGTATCACCCATGGCTCATGCAGCACAGGTTTAACCCTGGCACTGTATAGAGTTGGGCAACTATAGGTGTCTAATCCAAGATGAAGTGGACTAGAATTGGATCTTCCCTGCAAATCACTTAACTACTACACATTTATTCTAAAGATGGCCTTATTTTTCTGGATTTATATTCAAGTATGGTTTTTTCAATTAGATGTCCCTTTTTTTCTCTAAGGTACATCCCCAGCAACAGAACTAGCCCCAGTCAGAAATTCTACCCTTCATCCACATCTGCTTCATGTTTCTAGGGCCCAGTACTCCAGAAATGTTTGCAAGACAGGTTACCAGAGAAGTAGGCATACACTTCCTGTGATAACGAGCCAAAAAACAAAGCAGGGCATAATCACCTCTCTGCTCCCAAGGCACACGTTACAGCTGGCATCCCTGTAAAGCTGGTCCAGTCAAATCACACAGAGAATTCACAGGACAGGTATCCAAATGGAGCAGTGCATCACCTTTCCCAAAGTCAATACATCTTAAGAGCCCATCTGGCTTCAGGACTAATATTAACAAGCTGTGCCACTCACTCTGACCTCCCTATGACCACTAATTCCTTCCTATTCTTACTATCCACTCTTCCCAACATGTATTTGCCAGATTTCCCCCAAGCTGACAGGATATCCAGAAGTGGTAATCAACTCCAGGTGAGGTGCCTCCTGCTTCCTAAAGGCTGCCTTGGCTACCCTGGTGTTTGTCCCAGGGTTTATGCACACAGCGTGCGAGGCAGCACAAACCCCGTGACGCATTCCGACATGTCCGGCGGCTCCGCAGCCATGCCGACATCCCAGAGCCTGCAGAGGACCACATTTTAAAATAAACACAACTTTGCTTACACTGTATCCTGATCTTTTACCCAGGAGGCAGACACACAGACTCAGCTGGGCAGAGACATGGGCTTGTGGTTGAGGCCCTGGTCTGGGAGTTGACACAGCTGGGACTGGACCCTGCTCCCCTGCCATCTCTTCCTCCGTGACCTTGGACAAGTTGCTGGTTCTTCTGGACCTCAGCTTTCCCCTCTTCAAAATGTGATGCAGATCTCTCAGTAGGGACTGACCAGGAATTTAAGTCAAAATGGGACTTCTAAATTGCATTTTAACCACAGTCCCCAACTTTTAAGCTGGCACTAAGTAATGTAGATCCTCTGGCCTAGACATTATAACTTAGATGGATGACATTGCTGCTAGAAGGGAATCTGCCTTGAAGGACAAGACTAGAATTCCAAACTAAATTAATTAATTACGTGACAAAAAACAATATCCAAGAAAATTCAGTAAATGCAATATCTTTGCACTGAAATGGGAATACTCATTCTGCACAGTGGGACTGTGCAGAAGTGCTGGCTGCATGAAGAGAACCAGGCTTTTGAATAAATAAAGCCATAACCATCATCCTGGAACACATAACCAGGAGTAAAAACTGTGAGGCAAATGAAGTGCCCACTTCATTCAGCTTTTGCAAGACCTCAGCTGAATAATTGCACCCTGATTTGGACCATTTAGAGAAATTCCAGAGAAGAGTCTTGGGAATGGTCTGGAGTCCAGAAATCATGAGCTGCCAGAAAGACTGAGAAACTGGGGTTGCTTTAAGAGAAGAGAAATGGACTGCTGAAAAAAAGGGGAAAGAATTAATCCATGGTGGTCAGAACAAATAGAAATATGATTAAGTTACACATATTCAGGAAAACATTGGGAGTAAAGGAGTGAAGCACAAGAATGTTTTTCTTGGATAAAACATTCACCATTAGGAGAATTAGGGACAGGTTAAACAAGAATCTCTAAGGAGTGACATAGTTGGGTTTGATCCCGCTCAATCAGAGGATGCCCTAGAAGAACTGCATCCCTGTCAGCTGCATTTTTTAAATTATTCTTTCATTTCTGAGGAGATTGATTACTAATGGAGTCCTCACCATGGACACATTCATAAAATGGATGTACCTGAAACTTCTCAGGGTTTGAGTTTTCCTCAAGTCTCAGTTTTGAGGAGGAGTTTCACCACAGCACGTTCAAAATGGGTGTTTGATTGTTACATTACACCTGCCAGCCAGTTATTTTTACATGTTTAAAAAATAGATTTTGCCTTTCAAGCACCCTTGGTCAGCAAGATATGTATGTAATAAAAGATGATTTGAGGTATCCATCATATCCACAGGCATGCCCAGCACCTTTATTTTTTAAGGTCACATTAAATGTTTTGCCTTAGTGACTTCATGGTAAAAAGCACTGCAGAAATTTGGTTTCATGCAGAAGTGGCAGATGAATCCATAGAAGGAGACACTAATTAGTGATTTTGTAATGCCTTTAACAGAAATTTTCCAGAAAATCAAAATTTAGTTTTTTTTCAGGAAAATCTAAGACCTATAACACAGAGGTTGGACAATTTCAGTGTGTTACCAACATTGAAAGACTGCAACTCAAAAACCAAAACACTCCATATAGTTGGATCCAAGGAGGCAAATCTGAGCAAAGAGCTTGAAAATTTTTTACAAGGACAGTCATTGATCTGAATATACAAAAACCCTTGCTATGTTTTAATACCTAATAAGTCCCCTAGGTGTGAATTTTGAAAGATAAATACATAAATAACCATAGCCCCATTACTAAACTAGTGAAAGAAGGATATCTCCATAATTTTAAACCAGGGAAGTATTTTTCAAGCACCAAACCCAACAACTGCTCTCATTCAGCAAGTGGGGGGAAATAGGGACAAATGTCATTAATTGTGCCCTGCTAAGCTGCAAGTCCAGTGCCATGGAATAAAACCTTTCAAGGCAGGTATGTTATGGAAACAGAGAAGAAATGGTTGTCTCTGCAAATACTTGAGGCAGGGGTATTTATAAAGAGAAAAACCACACCCCCATGCCTGGGTTAACATAACTACAAACAACCACTTCTCAGCCTGGAGAATAGTTGAGTTGGGGGGCTGCAAATCTGGTTATTGCTCATATGGAATTTATATTCTTCCTATCAGTGATCTGGTTACTATTCTACCCACTCTGACATTAGGCACATACATTTTAGGAACCTATTGGAGAAATTGTTAGATTGTGCCAGAACAGCAAGTGATCTTGGAGCAAGTGCTGAGAACAAATCTGCCTCCAAAAGTGCTTGAAGAAAAGAGTAAACCCTGTGAAAAAGCAGCAGGAAAGAGAGGTTGTGTGGAATTTTCCCTCTGCCACCAAGAAGAGTCTTGCACACAGATACCGAGAAATAACTCTCACAATTAACAGGCACATTCTCATTGCTGAACAACCACTGCTCTCTCATTGTAACACTCCCAACTTCCTCCTCTGCTTTAGCCTCATCCATAATTTTTAGGCTCCCCCAACAGGAGGAGAAACCCTTCCTTCAAACCCCCTGCAAAGCTCAGCAAGGAAAGCATTTCCTGCACTGTTGCTGTTAAACCCAGACTGCAGCAGAGTCACCTCACTGCACAAACTCTGCCTCAGCACCTTACCCAGTTTCCACATCAGTTCAGTGACAGACCACCCATGTTTCTACTGAAACAGGAGAACCAAGAAGACACTTTGACTACATTATTAATGCCACTGTGAAGATTCCACAAGGAATCCAGAACAAAACTGAATCACACACTGATACATCTCGACAGCTGCAGCTGTATGAAGTGAGAGCAGCCATATTTGTAAAGCACCAACAAGATGACTTGTAGAGAGATAGCCCTTTTAAACTCCAGTAGGGGATAAAGGGCATATCTGAGAAGCAAGCAGAAGATCAGAAAGACAATGAAAGCAGCATAATGCCCAAAGTAAATTAAGGAAAAAGGAGCAAGCATCCCTTTCTCAAGGCATCATAAATATCCATCCCCCTGCTCTGTTGCTTTCCTTCCCCATTTGAAAGAAACTAACATTTTAAAGTTGCAAAGTACAAACCAACCCTGCAACTAAAGAGGGGCCTGGGGTGCAAAGATTTGGATCAGGACTTCTCTCAAGACAGAGAACATTTGGGTTTTTTTTTATTTACGTATTTTTTCATTGCCCTGATCTTCAGTTCCCTGGAAGGTGAAGAGAGCAGCAGCTATTTCTGGTTCTAACTATATGACTTAGTTCTCAGAAAAAGAGGAAAACTTTTGGGAAAGGTCAGTGCAAGGCTGCATCTGCTCAGCTGTAAAATGCCTCTAGCCATTTACATGGGTTATACACAAATATTTACTGCTTTTTCAATCAAAAACAAATATTTACTATTCTAATTACAGCAGTACTTGGCAGACACGCTAGTCTGCAAATACAGAGCATCTTCCTAAGGAAATACATCCTCATCCACTGAAGTTAAGGTGGACAAAAGAAAAACCTCTCCTTCAAAGACAGGCTGAGAGAGTTGGAGTTAGTTCAGTCTGGAGAAGGCTCTGGAAACCCTCCAGTGCTTAAAGGGGCAACGAGAGAGCTGGAGAGGGACTTTTGACAAGGTGGGGAACTGCTCCAAACTGAGAAAGGGTAGGTTTAGATGAGAATATTAGGAAGAAACGCTTCATCATTAGGTGGTGAGACCCTGGCACAGGTTGTCCAGAGAAGCTGTGGCTGCCCCATCCCTGGAAGTGTTCAAGGCCAGGTTGGAAAAGACTTGGAGCAACCTGGTCCAGCAGGAGATGTCCCTGCCCAAGGCACTGGATTGGGTTGGCACTGGATGATCTTTAAGGCCTCTTCCTGTCCAAACCATTCTGTGACTTTATGAATAAGGGATGATTTTTATAATTTCATTTCCATCCCTGAATGTAAACCAACCCAAACAGAATAGGATCTGTTTAGTGCATGCTGAAATGCAACTTTGACCGCACGTCATGAACTGATGGAAAGTTTTGCTTTCCCACTCTGTTCTCTATGGCTGAGGGTGCAGAGCACACAGCAGAAGCTTCCAAGACATCAATATATTAGAGAGGAAACCCCCACATGTTTTAATAACCCACAGCTACAAAACTTCAGTTGAAATGGCAAGTGCTGTGATCCTTAATTGACCACGGCAGATTTGGAAAGCTGGAGAAAGCGCTACAACAGTCAGACTGAACTAAAAATGTTCAGCAGTCATTTCTGTTCTAGCTAATATTTCAATACAGAGGAATAACATCTAACAAGTTTTGGTTATGGGTGACTAAACTATTGATTTCTACTCTGGAATACTTCATAATAATGTCTTTAAGTATTCAATAAACAGTAAGGTTTAATTTAAAATGATCAGTTCTACGTAAGTAATGGTGCACAAAATGTAAGGTTATAAAGAATTAACTGCCTATACATATTCATAGTCTGGCAGTAGGTGAAAAAATAAATAAAGAATGTTCATGTTCTGCAATATAGACAGACAGGTCTCTGATCATCTTAGTCCTTGTATTTTGGGACACAATGAGGTCTTCAGGCTTCAAAAACCTCCATTAAATCTTTTAGAAAAGTGACCTGGGCTCCCCAGAAAAGTCCCAGACAACCCCGAGTTAAGGCATGCATCAACCTAATCAATATATTTTCCATTTGGTGTGCCTCACAGTACACTATCCATCACTAGTAATGGAATTGTGCATTAGAGGTTTGAGGTTAGACAGTCCTAGACTTCTTCCCTCTTTCATGTCACCATAGAAATCTCAAAAAACCTGAGCAGAGAAAAAGGGAGGGAGTTGCTCACTTTGAATCATTCGTTACCATAAACCTGATGACTTGGATTCCAGTTTGGGACAAGTGTGTCATGAGACCTGTTGAAAAAAGGTCTGTTTCAAATAGACACACACCCATCTGGATAGTCCTTCTGGTTTTGTCTTCATTTTAGGTTTGGTTTGGCTCTCCTGGAGCTTGTTATTTCACTTTTCAAAAAAAGCTGCCAAATGTGGACAGTGGGTGTGTCTTGTTGACATCTTGCGGTCCGCACAATATGTCCATTTTGCTGATTGTCAGGCCAATATGATTAAGACCTTAAAATCAAGGGAGATTTTAGCCTGTGACATGTGTTGAACAGCAGCAGTGTTTGTTGAAATGAGGCTTAATTGCTGCTGTTCAACAGTCAGGGATGACCACCTCCATCACTCTTCCTCAACCACCCTCCCTCAGTCCCCAGCTGTATCATTTGTCTGGGTCCTCCTTCACCCACCAGGAATAGGCACAGCTCCAGCCAGAGCAATAGCAGCGACCAGACTGAGCTAAATCCAAGGTCCTTGCAGCCCAGTACCCTGTGTCCAGCCATGGCCAGGAAACAGCTGTTTAGGAACAGAAACAAGGCAAGAGAATTATGCTCCTTGTGGTACAGCCTCCAAGTAATCAGCAGTTTAAGGAAATATTTCCTGATTTCCAGAAGTAGACTGTTCCCACAAGATTATGTGCATCCAAGGCTTGGTGTTCCCTCCCAGCCAACTGGCAGAGGTTGGATCTTCAATCTGTCAACCCTGAAACACTGCAGAATAGGCCAAATTCTCTGCCAATAAAAAAAATCAGTGACATTTCACCAGCGTGAAAGATATTAACATTATATGAGTTCTTTGGAGTCCTGTCTGAAAATGAAAGCATCCTAGGGGCCAGTTCTCATGTAGACAGAGGATCTTTAAATCATAATAGCAATAAGGAAAAGATTAGAAGCAATCCTGAATTTTATTTGGCTGCCCTGAGGAGCCTTAGCCCAAGTTTGAGAGAGGTTTTGTTATGAATTTAAAAGCTAATAGATAACCCCCGAACATTAATCTCCTTTTAAGCACCACACATTGGACACAGTACTAAGAAAACCAAGGTTCAGATGTGAATATATGAAAGAAATTAAATTAAAGTGTTGCAACTAATTATCTACATGGCTAAAGTGATTTACAGCAGCCATGAATACAGCCAAGCACTGATAGGAAAAGTAGCGCACATAGTAAAATGATATGGTGTGGTAAAATATTTATTAATATTTTCAAGAATTATTTCTGTATAAATTACTTCAATGACTCAGAAAATCCCTGCCAAAACAATGTAACATATATCACGCACCACACAGAGCGAAAAGGACCAAGGTATGGGATACTCTTATTAAAATCACAGAATAATTTAAGTAAGAAGGGACCTCTGGAAGTCATCTAGTCCAACCTCCAGTTCAAAGCAGGTGTAATTAGACTGGGCTGCTCAGGGACATGTCTAGTTGAGTCTTGAGCATTTCCAAGGCCAGAAATTCCACAAAATTTAAGTCGTGATGTTAGAAAAATCGTTTCATTTAAGTTGCAACTGTCAAACACCATTATTCCTCCATTACAGCGTGCATACTACATTTACTGCTTCCCACCATGTCTGTTTCTTATTGCTGTTCTGCTGATACTCCAGAAAAGAATTGGATGAAGAAATTCATTGCAGAGGCTTCCCTCAGCTTCTGGAGCTGATATGACAGGGAAAAGGACAGCTTCCCTCCTCAGCATTTGTCACTTGAACCAGAACATTTGTTAGAAAAAGCATAAAATGAGACACTATGTGTATATACATTTCTAGGGAAGGATTCAGAAGCTCCTAATGGATTGCAGGTTTTGGGCACTATCACTCTGGAGGGGCACAGGGAAAGGCAAGCAACAGCCACAAGGCAGCCTGAAGCTGCACTCCAGCCCATCCAGAGCCCGGCTCACACCCCACACCAGAAACTCCTTTGTCTTCAAGTAGATTCAGCGATTTGCAGGCAGAAATTATCTCCTGCTCCAATCACAAGTTTGTGGGACTCCATCTTAACAGACCATAACATTATTGTGATAAAAGCAAAATCAAAAAACCAAAGTCCATCAAGAAGTCTGGAGTTCAGGTGTGGCCAGGGTAAGTCACAAAGTAACATACTTTGATTAATAAACCAGCTTTGGGACCCATGTACACACTGCTCAGTGTCCCTGCTGATCCACAAAGGAACAGAATAACTTCAAAAGTTGTGGGTTGGCTGAATGATTTCTATCCCCCTGTCCAGCCCAAACCATAATCTGTTTCAAAAGGAGAGATTAATTGCATCAGGCATCACTCAGAGCAGGCCAACCATCCCTAGACTTTTCATTGTCCTGGACATTTGACTGCACAACAGAATTCCAAGCAATTCTGGACTGTGTTCCTCATCACTCTGCAAGCTTCATTGGTTGGGAGGGACAAGTAAATACCAGTGGACAACAGCAATTAATGGAACAAAGAGAAGGATGATCCTATAACTTTAAAAAGCCCCTCCCGTTTTCTTCAAATTCCCACCCCTCACTCTTATAATGAAGGGAAGGGTATCTATGAAGCAGAAGCCAAAAATTAATTTAGCCATGTATTACAGAGTTACAACGAAAATCAAGTAGAGGAACCACAGCTCAGTATGTGAAAGGCCAGGAAGGATTCTGGTGCTTTCCCAAGCACAGAGACAGGGAAGATAATTCAGTTCATCAGTGTTACAGCCACCACCGCCACAAACTTAATTACACAAATTTTTCCAGTTTCTTACTTCAGTCAAGTTTGCTAACATGTGGCCCAAAGTCTTGCTCAGGTCACAGATTTCACAGAATATTGTGAGCTGGAAGGGACTTCCAAGGATCCTTGAGTCCAGCTCTTAAGTGAATGGCTTATACAGGGATCAAACAGAGATTGAACCCACAGTGATCAGACAGAAGGGACTTTTGCAAGGCAAAAAAAGAGTTTTTGTGGAATAACAACCCATTGGCCATCACTTTGCACATGGTGATGACAAGCCACAGTTAATGCTCCAGGAATCCAGTGTATCTTAATTAACCTGGGTAACTCAAGAAAAATGGAGTTTTACATCCTAGAACAAAGGATTTCAAGCCTTTCCTTCTGGTCACTAATAACAGCATGTACCAACATCTGTCTTAATTCTTCAAAGTGCAACAGAAATGAAGGTCAAGCATTCAACACTTGAAAACTCATCTGGACCAATAAATGTCTGCAGATTTTAGCGAACCTGCTTAAAAAACATGTCTAAGTGATGTCATCCTTTCCCTGAACCTGCAATATCCCGGGATTTACAACATCCTCCTTGTGCTGGAATCAAAGCACTATTGCTTGTTCTGATAAAAGCTTTGACTTCACAGACATTACCCCAACAACATGCCATCAGTTTAACAAAAGGCTCAAATATCAGAGTGCATCACAAGACTCAGCCTCATGTTTCCTTCCTGCTCAGCTGCAGGGAGCACTCAGTGCTGAGCCACAGGCAGAGGGCACACACAGGCACTCAGAGCAGCCTGCCAGGTTCACCACAGCTCTGCAGGGGTTATTTATGATTATTCATGCACCTGCTTGTAAACATGTACATAAAATAAAGCCATCCAGTGCCCATCATCCCGGCCAAGGGTATTGCAGACTGTGATGTCATCCCAAACAAGTCTTGAGGCTCTAAGAGCCAACACAGGCCCCCTAGTACTCACTCACCATTCTGAATTACCTATTAATGCTGCATCACTTCCAGGAGCTGAAGTGGATTTCATCTGGGAGCCACTTGTAGACAGGTAACAGCCAACGGGCTAATCGAGACCCCAGACTTTCAAAGAAGCATTTTCTTGAGGAAACAGCAACCTCTGATCTCTCACTCAGCCCAAGTCAGCAGGGTTTGATTCCTCTCCTTGCTACCATCTTCCAGCTACAACAGGCTGAGCTTGCCAGGCCTTATTCCTCTGAAGACTCACTGGACAACCAGGGCTGTAACCACATTGTCCAGCCTTTTGTTCTTACTCCTTGCTATCAGTAGTCTGCCCTTTTCCAAAGGGAAAAAGTTCTGACATATCAGGAAACTTTGTGCAGAGCAGCTGAACTCCAGTCCTCACTGCTTCCTCACACTCTTTCCTCTTCCTCGGGAGGCACCTTCCCAGCAGCAGCTTTCATCCAGGCACTATTCCTCAGTTTAACATCATCACCCTATAAAAAGTTTTCTACCTCAAGCTCAGAAGTGCTCCAGCTCACTCATAGAGCAGTATATTCCCAATTCAGCCTTTCCTCCACAAAAGCAGCATCAGCACACTACTTACACACCAGCCTTTCCCTACAAGACCAGCTCCTTCCTTGCTACTAAACCAAGTGCAGGTGTGGCCAACTGAGCAGGGCTGGCCACCCTTAGAAGGTGCAAACACCTCCCACGTCCTACCAGTCACTAGAGGGGATTTGCTTTCAGATTGCTCTAATATAGCTGCAATAAGGAGAAGGGGAGAAAAAAGTGTATCTGGGTATGTTTTAGGCAGCCTTCTGATTCACAAGAATCAAATGTTCTTTATTGGAAATTGAAAAGCTCCTTTATTTAAGAACAGCAAAGAATCAAGAACAAACATAAACAGCTAATGGAAAATTAGGGAGTGATGAACAAGGTGTTTTTAATTAGTGGGATTGGGCTGAAGTAGCCTGTTTTTTAGCACTTCATAGAGGAGTATCTTCCTCCCCTTGCAATGTGAACTGTTAATATGGCATTTGCATATGGAGAAATCGTTTGTTCTGTATTTATTGTACCAAGAGGTTTGGTGGGTGACATTGGAGCAGCCTAATCCGTGTGCCCCGGGCCTGGGCTGCTCATCAGCCTTCTCATGGGCAGGGCTGTACCCTCAGGGCCCCACACAGTGACAGTAAGGAATTGTTGAAGCCATTCTGCCTCTTTCTAGGAGGTTTGGTGACACAGAAAAGGTGTGGAAAAGGTTTTGTCTCTCACAATGTCCTTGCCCAATTGAGAGGAGTGGCATATTCATTTCAGGCTGCCCTAAAGTCTCTTCCCAGCTGTCAGATGCAGTCAAACTCCAAGCCTGTACCTCCTATCCTACTCAAAACCAGCACGATAAATAAAGGGAATGCTTGTGATTTTAAAGGATTCGCTTCTACTGGAAGGTAAAACAGGGAGGCAGAATTGTAATATATGTTTAATTATGGCACTCAAAACCAAGCATAACTGGAGCTGATGGAAGTCTTTTCATTGATTTCACTTGGCAAAATCGGGGTCATCCTTAGACGAATTCCTTGTTTTGCCTTCAGATCCATTGGCAGCCTTACAGCATTAGAATCATGTGTGTGGTAATATCTTAACCTGTACATGATCAATTCATGCTTCCGTTAAGGAAATGGAAAATGTGAAAGGTGACAGAAGAAATTGGACTTTCTGCACGTTCCATAACACAAATCCTCTCTGTAGCATTCTGTTCTTTCTGAGTGAGAAGAGGCTTTCTCCCGTAGATACTTTTTCCCAAAAAGTAGCTCAAGCTGGCTGATCAGTGCCTAAAGCAGGACAAAATCCGTGATTATCTGCATGACTTTTACAGCCCAGGCTTTCAGGAGTCATGGCAACACAAATGCTACCTGTGAATACCATTGTCCTAAACCCAAGAAAGGAAAACATTTAAGGTTTTCAGTTTGCACAAACAACTTTCCATCATCCTGGCAACTTCATTCCATCTGGAACACCCTGTCTTCATATTTCAGAAAATACGGAATGAGGGAGGACAGGAAATATTAAGAGTTCACAAATGAATTTTTGAAAGTTCCTTGGATCAGAATGGAAATAATTTTCCTTCCCACTCCTTTTTGCCCCCTCTACCGCTACATGCTACAGTATTTTCCATCTCACTGCACTTCGGATTTGACCTCTTGGTGAAGGTCAGGAAACATCATCCACCTCATTGTGAGCACCTGCACAGCTGCAGGTGTGAGGGGAAACACTTCATTGAGAGTGGGTCAGGGAAGTCTCTGCTGATTTCAATATTAACACCCATCACATCCACAAAAAGCATCCTGTGTTCATTGTTAATGCAGTGGCAGAGGGACATATCAGAAATGCCACTCGTGGTGGTCAAAGTGGCTATGGCCATTTCATTTTTATAAAGGAGGTAATCCTTAGTTTCAGGACTGTCTGGTCTGCATTTTCAGTAAACTTTGTTCTCTCTTTTGAAATCTTCCCCTTTCCTGCCTTGTCCTAGACTGGGGGGAGTACACACACACGTTCACCCTGAGTGCATGGGACACACTGCACTGCCTTCAGCAGGACTGACCACGCACACCATGTGCTGCCTATAGTACATTTGCAGGGATTTTTCTGTTTAACTTTTCAACTGGACTCATATGAGACTCTCCCCAGCCAGACACCTCATTAAAGCTGACAGATTTACAATCCCCAGCTTGCAGTTTCTGGACTGTGGGTGGCCTTGGCTTTGGCCAACTTGCGAAATTTTGCATGCCACCATTTTCCAGTGGTAGAGTAGGAAGAAGAAGAACCCTCCTTACCTCCCATACACAGCCTTGCTGCTCAGAGTAAAGCACTAATATTTCAAAAAGGACCTGCCTATTATGACATGCCCCTCCACTGATTGTAACAATGGAACCTCAACCACAGATGGGGCTCCTAATAAAAATAAATTAGTGCTGCCGTTGTAAAAACAAATAAATAACACTAATAACTCCAGGAGAACTCTGTCAACACAGATGATGGGCAGGGCTGTCAGAGTATTTATTTACTACGTTTCCAGAACTTTGCTGTTGACCTTTTACCTTCTAGAAACAGCCATGCTACAGAAACCTCCCTGAAGAACAGTCTCTGTCTCCCCACACAAACAGCTGAGAAGCCTCTGGAGAGCTGCTAGTGAGATATATGCACTGTCTGTCAGTGGTGAAGGAGTCAATTCAACCCCACGATTCAAACAAATGCGCTTTAAGAGCATCTAATGTTTATATTGGCTTTGTGTCTGCAACGCTATTTTGAGAATGGTCTGCCTAAGGCATTTTTCTCATTTCCAGACTGAAAGGTACTTTAATGGGGCCATGCCTGCAATGGTTTAGTTCCTGTGTTGGGCTCCTTGCCGAGGCTTCCACCTGCCTGTTTAATGGCAGAGCTTTTCAACTGCTCTGCACGGGGTGATATCTGGACTTTAAGGACTCTGCAGTGATGGTGCTGCCTGGTATCGTGTGCTGCACCCTCCTCGTGTCCCCAGGCTGAGAGCAATCAGAGCTAGGCAGAGCAGGGAAGGAGTAAGAAAAAGCAATATTTACACAGTAAACTTTCCAAGCATTCAGGAGAGAATGGCTTGCAGATGTATATGTTTAAATGACATTTACACTCCCATTGTTTCCTTTAACTTGGTGCTCATCTTACTCTGGACTTCTTCGGATGAAAAAAACAATACTGCCCAGAGCTGTGCTCTTGGTGAGAAATAACACCCTTCCCCTTCTCTCTCAGATGTACTAAGTGCTAAGTACAAAAAAAAAAAAAAAAATCAGCATTGTAGAATTGTGTGTTTAGTGGGGAGGGCTCCCTTAGATCTATGAGCCTAAGTCAGTTGGGTCCTCTTCAGCCAGAATAGCAAGCAGAAGACTTCAGGTACCTAGCACAGGGGCTCAGAGCAGACCTGGCACAACATTTTAAATCACCCACTCCAAGGCTCCAGAGGGAAGGACAAAAGTAAGGAAATCTCAACACAATATAATATTCACAGCCATTTTCTCCTCAGCAAAGGCATTTAGCTGAACCAAACCTTCTACAGCTGAACCAAACCTTCTATTTCTTTTTTATAAACTAGGACTCCAAAATTTCTACACTCTTTCCTTCCTCAGTAATCTTGGTCACACCTAATGCTCTAGGCTAGGCAATGAAAAACAGCATCTTACAGTTCTGGTAGTCAGCAGACAAAATAAAACAATTAACTTCTTCAATTGCTGACTGCCTGTTTTTTTAATACCTCAGTGGATATGGGACATTGCTGTTAACATAAGTCACATCACCCTGACAGTGTGCCAAGCACCAGGAATCAGCAGTGCAGGCAGCAATAGCACATTACTGGAGTTAAGGGCTGTTTTCTTCCACATGTGCAGCCAGGAGGGCAAGGGGAAATGCCACCAGACACTTCCAGTTTCCTCTGTGTTAGTGCTTTCATTCTACACAAATAACTCACATGTGAGGGCTGACAATCACCAAGTGAAAATCAACACTTGAGCAAAGGTCACAAGGAAAACATAATGCTACCTTTTCCATAAAAAATTAGGATGTTGTACAGCCACTCAAAGTCCAGTCTATCACTCACCCAAGCCAAGGACTACAGAGACTTTTGCAGGCTTTGCAACACCCTTGCCATTTGTTAACATCTTCACAGAAAATTCCTATTTAATTTACCCAGTAGTCTCTTCCCAGATGCAATGATACTTTGGCATCTCACTCTGCAACATCTCTATTTTTGATTTTCTGTCTTGGAAATTGGTTTTGTGGTTCAACCACATATTTTTTTCACTTCCTATGACTGACATATGATCTGAGCTTGGCTAGAGGAAAGGGACATTCTGTATAACACATCATCAAGACAAAACCTGCCCCAGACAAGGAATCTGTATGGACTTGGTCTGACTGGTAAAGAAGGTCAGAATGAAAACATATGACATGTAGAGAAACAGCCCTATGAGATTGATGTGAAGGCAGGAGGAGAAATCAGATGTCTATTGCAATGCAGTCCTCCATCTGGGGTACTTTGCACTGACAATCTTCACACCAAGTCCATCTGAAATACCTTGTCACCCTGGGGGTCACCAGCAGAAGGTGACAGGTCACAGCCCATAGTCCTGCTTGGCTCCAGCTGAAGAGTGGGAAATAAGGGCTGAGGTGCCTCCTCCCATGATGACATGTGGGATCTGTCCTGAGATGGAAGGGGAATGATTCTGCTGATATTTCTAATAACACAGCTCCTGATGCACTCTGCTCCTCTTGGTGCCACACTGAAATCACTGCAGAATTACATCACAGAAAATCTAGCAGTACTGATTAAGTACAAGATGGTGCATGATTATAAACCAAAATATGACCAGGACCTGTAAAGTCATTCCTTTCACAGCTGAGGAAGTTGTGACCACGTGGATCTGAATGATACCAGTGCCAGTAAGGGAAGATTTGTGCCCTCTGAACTCAGCAGACCTAACCAGGACTCTTCAGGATTGCTTTTAGAACATGTTTTTTTTCAGGTTCCTTTGCAAAATAGTTAGTACTTGGTACAGAGAAAGCAATAATATGCTATAATCAAGTTAAATCATTCTTGTGAAGAATTTCCATAGGTATGTATTTAATAAGCATCAGGAGTGAAAGATCACACTGGATTCACTACAGATCAATATTTCTGCACACATGTGAACTGCTGAAAGTACAGTGCACAACCCAACCGTGTAAGACAGCAGAAAACCAGCTCCACTTGGTTCATTTTACAAATCCCAAATGTTTGGGGTTTTTTCACCAAAACCTTCTTCTTGTTCTTTTTTCTTTATAAACGGAACTGTCATTCACTGCACGACTGAATGGAAATGATCAAACTGCAGTCACTGGAAAGACTTCTGTACATGTTGGATTGGATTCTCCTGGAGTAGCTTGAAGTAAATGTTTATATATACTTCTAGTGAGTTTATTTTCTTAGGGTGAATGAAAATAGAAACTTCTTGGAGCAGGGAATGGAGAGAATCAGCTTTCCACGGAAACCACAACTGAGAAGAATTTGATAACAGCTCAGAATAAGGAGTAGTATGATATTTTAGTTTCACTAAAGACTTATCTTCTTCAGAAATTTATTGCACCTTATATACTTAGAACTGGTTACCCACAGGTTGCCTTCAAGTGAGCACTCTGAAATACTGATTTTAGCAGAGGTATTTTGATGTTTTACTAGCATCTTGGGAAACCAAGTCTGAGCTATTTTAGGCAGAAGTCAAACACTTTATTTCCAACGCCTCAAGAAATAACAGGGCAGCCAATTATTTCCCTCTCCCCCTTATAGCACATATGAAATTAGCAATATCACCCAATCACATGTCAAAGCCACAAAACCACTCTCTAAATAGGTTCAATACTTAGCCAAGACTGCAAACATACCAGAATAAAGGCAGCTCAAGAGGAGTCATGCTATGTCCAGCACTTTGCCCAGTTCTAATAATTCCATCATGTCCATATAGAAAACAGGCAGGTATTATGTGCTGTTGGCTGATGAGGAGTAAAAGATATATTCTGTGAGGCTTCAAGGCTTCATGTAGAGGTTCTAGTGTTCTTTCTTAAACCTTAAACATCTTTTTACCCTTCTCTTTAAGGCACACTACAACATCATTGCTCAGTCCTTAACAATCTTTCCCTGACACAAGAAACAAGGAAGGAAACTGGACAATCATTCAACCAAACCCTGTTGTTTCCTTCCACTGAAGAGTTTCAAGCATTTTGGGATTCCTCACTGAGAGGGAGGCAAAGAGAGGGCTCCACCTTGGCAGAAGAGAAAGACAGCAGCAGGAGCATGAAAGAGTTGGGGTGATTTGGGTTGGCCAAAAAAACAGTGTCACCAGATGCATGTGAGAAACCTCTAGTGCAGAGTGAAAATTAGAGAAGTAAGAAAATTTCATTGAAATCAGTTTATTTTACCTAAGACTCTAGAACACCTGGTGCAAATGCCTCAGTGTCTGTTAGCTCTGTAACAACTCTTGAATCCTGCTCTTATAGACTCTCTTCATGTCCAGTCACTCCCAAACTTTTCATTTGGTTCTCACTGAAAGGATGCAAAATGACCAGGGGAAGTGAGTCCCAAACAGATGGGACCCATAAGAGTGACTGGAATCCAAAAGAAAAACAAATTAGAAAACACCCCAAAGAATTATTCCTCCTATTGAAAAATAAGCAGTAATTACATTCTTATTATTCTGCAAGGAAAAAAAAAATGAGTGCCACGGAATTCTCACCAGAAAAAAAAAAAAAATATCCATATACTTATTTGGATGTCAATATCCATCTTGGTAAATAAATAATCCTTTCTATGGCTGAAGGTGAATAGCTCTGAGTGTCTTATAGCTTCTGCATCACTAAAACATGCTTTTCTTGCCAGACCTCATCACTCATAAAACAGTCCTGTATCAGAACAGCCCCTGCAGTGCAATTCAGACACCATTCAGGTCCTGGGGGAAAGAATAAAACAGGAGAGGCTTGGAATTATGGGTCTCATGGGACACCACCACAAAAGAAATGAAGAGATTTATTTCTGTTGTAACAAAATCCCATTTTCTGATGGGGAAAGGTTTGGTTTGGATTGTCTTTTCTGGCCTCATTTATTGTTCGAGTACAAAGCTACAGGAGGAATCACATTCATTTGTTTTAATACATCAGAAGCAAAAGGCAATGCACCGTTGGTCTAGTTTCATTTCATCTGTTTAAGAGAACATTTTGTACTGTCAACGAAGTATCAAGTCCTGATTTGTGCCAAGCTCATAATAAAATTGCAGACCAACAACACTTCTGTTTGGAAATAAGGTCAAAGGTAGGAATGACAGGCATGAAAAGACACATCCACAAAGTCAAGACCATGACTTGAAAAGCAAAATAATAAGTTAACAGCCCTGAAACCACAGCTCTCCATGACTTGTGCACAGTGTGTGGAAGGACAGACTGGTTTTGACTAAACTGCCTCACTCTGCCAAGGAGTTATTTCTCATGAAAACTCCTCAGAGCTTTTCAAGCCACAAAAAAATCTTCTATTATATTATCTTTTCATTCAGATTTGGAACTGAGACAAACAGCAGTCTGTCAGGTTTTCTTCAAGATGGAATTTCTGGGGAAAGTTGCTGAGCTCTTTTTGTCAGCTGTCATGGAAGATAAATGATTGTCTAAGCAGAAGTATGCCAGGGCTTCCTCCGGGGTGCTTTGGCTGAGATCAGCTTGAGGATTGTCCTCCTACCAGGCACTGTCACAAAGCACCTTTGTGACTTCTGCTGGACAGCTCCAGAGGGCCAGCAAGGAGAGAGGCAAAACTGGGAAAGGTGGAAACAGTGGTCTGTTCACTACAGATCCACATACAGCCAATCCTGCTGCTGCTAACTAGGACAACACTGAGGAAATTCTTCTGTTTCCATGAGATCCTCTAGTGGCTGTGCAGCTTCCACAGGGTCAGGCTGAATTCTGCAAACAGGCTTTGAAAAGTTCAAGTTGTTCCATGCATGCAATCACAGCCTTTGTAATTTGTTCATTTCTTTTATAGTAAAAAATATGTTTTCTCAGTTATTTACCAACAGTTGCACCAGCTGCTTCTCTCTGCTCCCCTGCCTGAAGATCAGGAGAGGTCATCACATATTTCTCACAGATTTTCTTCCTGGGTTATCTGTAACACTCTGTGTAAAGGCTTCCTTTGATAAAAAAGGACCATACAAATGGGCAGCACAGAGGTGATTTTATCCATCCATACTGCACATCCCTAGAGGAGATAACCAGATGCTTTTTCATTGGGATTCAGTGAAGGAGAACCATTCCTAGAAGCTGGATACTTGTCAAGGCTCCCTGTGCCTGTGCCTGCCACACACACTGGAAGTTCTGCCATCAGAGTAGGCAATTCCTCTGTGTGAAAAAGGGAGCAGCAAAAAGGATACCAAAATAACTTGGATTTTGGGTGTGGTTCAGCTCCAGAAACTGCTGTGTTCAAATTTACCTGCTCCAGGGTAATAACCTGCCACCTGCTCAGCAGCAGCTCCAGCTGACAGGAGGATCCTGTCTATTTATACAGCACATATGGAAACATGTCTAGGAAAACACAGGCATGGCCAAAACTTCACCTGCTAAAAGGGACTTCCTTATTCCACTTCCTTCAAATTAAGGTATCCCCAATGTCAGCAAGCTGAATATTTTCTTATGCACACTGGGGACCTTCCTTAGACCTTTCTGCCTTTTTCAAAATGATTCTTCTTTCCCTTGTTGATAAACCCTTTTCTGAGGTTGCTTTTCAGCTGTGGAACAAGGAATGAGATTTACTTGTTCAACAGCACTGTACACACACAAAACCCCAAACCATTTGCACAGTCCCCCTTCTCAAGATCTCCAAAGTACCCCAAGCAGGACCTCTCACCATCACAGGGTACCTTGAGGAGAAGCTGAGATTCCACTTGCAAAGCAGAATGTAAATATGGGAGGAGCAAAGCACAGAACCCATCTGCAATATCCTGGATAATGCAACAATACTCTGGATAATACGGCTGTTCTCCTTAACCCTCCCCGCTCCATCCCAGCCCTTTCAAAGGGCAGAATCTAAACACAGCTGCTGGCTCTGTCCTTAGGCCAAGAGGCTACATCTGGCAGAGCAGCTCTACATGTCTCTGATTTGGGCATTCCCAAAATAATGTCATCTCCTCTTGGCCTCTGTTCCTGTCACCACCCGAGTGCAAAAACTCTGCTGTTCCTGTGTAATTCACAGGAATCCTGGATCAGCTTCTCTTGTGATCATCACTCAGAACCAGGAATCCAGGCCATTCCACTTGTTACTAGTGACTGACCCAACTTCAGAAATAACTTTTGGTCTCCACTGTAAGTCCCAGGACTATTTTTTGAAGGATTATTTCCTTTACACACCCACTTGCATGCTGAGAATCTAACATTCCTTCCTATCAAAATCTGGGCTGGGCTCATAACCTTCCAAACAAATCATTTCCAAGCTCCTATTAATCATTTATTTTTCATCTCTACCATACAGATTATCCCTCTCTGGTAATTTGAACCTGGATGACATGGAAATTTTGAATAGATTTAATTTCATTTTTGCTCAGCAAGTGTCCTGTCCATGTCTGGTGAGAAGATGGGTGAGTTTTTCCAAAGTGAAAGATGTTACATCCTCTTTTCTTATTTCAATGTGCACATCCACTGATGATGCCATTTTCCCCAGGCAGAAGGACCCTGAGTATTTATTTTGCAATCACAGATGTCCCAACTACTTGCATAGAACATATATTGTAGCAGGATGATCTCTTGACATAACTAGTGACACTGATTATATTTAACTCTTTTATCCGGTTCTTCATGGTGACCTAAATATCTCCAAGCCAAAGATTTCACATGAAAAATGCAGGATGTAATTCACATAACCCTGTGCAAATATGATGTCAGGATCTGAATGTATATCCAATTTGGTATTCTCTGAAATCACTAGAACAGGGTGACAGAAGTACCCCAAACCTCTAGGCAGCACATCACACGACAGATTAAATCCTTGCCCAGGGCAGAGAGCCACTAGGGAGGTTAAACTATTCAGATTGCTTTTCAAACATTTCCTGCCTCCTTCCTTACAAGCTGACACGAGGGCTTTAACAAGGCTGAAATTCTGGAACAAAGATTAGACATCCTCCTATACAACAAATACTCTCAAGAGTTCTCTTCTATTCCAAGCCTTCACCATGCTCAGTTGCCATGATTCCACCTTCCCATCCTATGCAGTAGCTCACACACACTATTCCTCATCTCCAGGAAATCCAAAGGATACTGTAGAGCATGGATTTGTTGGCTGTCTCTCTTCCCAGCTCCTTCTGTAATACTGACACGTTTTCAGCATTATTTCTGCCAGGGCTGTCACTCCCCAGCACAGCCTATTCTGTATCGAGCACTGATGTATTTACTGGGAGTCTCTGGAAAACATTCACAATCCCTGCAACAACTTACTGAACTCATATAAGCATCTGTTGTGTGACTCGAATGTTAAATTCCTTACACTTGTCCTTCAGTCCCTTTCTTGGCATTTCTGAAATATATCAATGTACTGACACCAGAACTTACTCCTCAGTAGGGCAAATACTTTATGAGCAGATGACAGCACTGTCCAGGCACAGTTGGCTTTGTGCTTCCTGTAAGATGTAAAGGGTTTTCCACTTTAACTATAAACACTATAATGATACCCTTTCCTACCCATCTAAATCAATCCCTGCCTTGAGAATATCAGCAACCAGCTCCTCTGATCAGGTACTTCAAATTATTAATATTACCCTAGTTGTTACACTATCTAAAATTGCAATCCCATTTCTAATCCCTGAGAGTTTGTCCTATTGGTCTTTGTCAGAGGGTATGGATAATTATTTAACTTGCATTTAGTACCTGCAGTCCTTACTGCCTAGGAGATTTTATTCAGTCTCAAGATCACTAAAATATGAGTTTTTGCTCAAGAAGAAATTCCAAATGCTTTGGGCCACATCCACTTCCTCTTCTGCCAGTAGTTGTCTTTGAATTCTTACATTATTATCTCCACAAACTGAACTACACCTCTAGGACATTTCTAAAAGGAAAATATTCATCTCATCTATTTTAGCTCCACCACAGTCAGAGGAGCATGGCTCAATGACCACAGCAGCACTCCCTGCAGAGGCTATTTGCAAGACATATCCCTTCCATGCCAACACACAAACCCACATCCTGGACTCCTGGTGGACTGCTTCCTCACAGCCTTCCCATTCCTACACCCAGCTCTGGGCTGCAGCTGCTCCTTGCTGGTCCCTGCTGGCCTTCCCTGCCTCACTCCAGCAAGTGGGAGGTGGCAAGAGGAGCAGCTGGCCAGGCAGCCACAAGGCCACTGCTGCTGTTAGCACAGACAGCATGAGCCTGTCAGGCCCATGGAGGCTGGCACAGCCAGGGGCAGTGACAGTGCCGCAAATGAAAAGTTACCTCACCCCCTCCCAAGCTTCCTGTGACTCTTCTGGAGGTGATCCAGATGCACAGTTCCCCATGAGCCACTTACTGTCCCAGCGTGTGCTCCAGTGCTAAATCCCCATCCCATGCCAAGACTGCCTGAGCAGATTGTTCCACAAGCACGAGCTTTACAACCCACACCCCACTGTGACTTCTCAGCTGCAACCACAGGCAGAGGTCACAAGCCATTGTACACAGCCACCTTCCCCAGGGATCTGTCTCATTCCTGGAATCACTGTCAGAGCATCTCTTGGGTTAGGTCACAGCAGTTCAGTATGGCCAGCCTGAACAGGAGGGCACAATTTCAGGCAGACTAGAGAAAAGATGAAGAGACACTCTAGAGGGTGGCTGGTCCCAGTCTCATGAGCACTTGGCAGGGTCTTGGTCTCCAGAACTGTGTCACAGCTTCGTGTCCTTGCCCCAGACAGACTGGCCAGAACATCAGAGGGTCACTTAGCTACTGTCCCCATTTGCAGAGACACCAAGCACACTCACTCGTCCAGCTGCCAACACTTGTGCTGGGCTGCTGGCAGCACTGAGCTGTGCCACATCAGGGCCACTGCTTGTGGAATCACCTGCCAGCCTGGCCCATGCTGCTCCTCTCAGGCAGCCATTTGTTGTGGCATTTGGTGCTGCTCTAGCAGGTGTCTGCTTGCACAGATGTTACACATTGACCTGAACTGGCATTACTTCCATTCTTAATCTCAACAGCTCAGAGAGTTTGTGAGACTTCCACTCTTCAGCACTGCAATCTTGCTGCCCACATTACCTGAATTAGTTGTAAAATGGCTTCTCTCAGAGCTGGAATATAAATCTGCTCAAAACATCTCCCAAACCCTGTGAATTGCTGTCTGGCATCCTCAAATGGAGACCTGACCCAAGTCTGAATCGGGACCTACTTTGAAGCTGACCTGTTCTGAGCAAGTGGTTTGACCAGATGATTTCCAGAAGACAATAGAGGGGAAAGTCCAACTCTCACCTCTATTTCTGCTCCCAAGCAGATACACCCATATGAACACCAGGCCAGAAAAGACAACATGGTTTTACTCCTGTGGTTGACAGTGCAGCTTCCACATGACACTTCTGCCTCCATTTGGACAAGCAGATGCAAACTCACATGCCTGTGCTCCAAGAGCTGTGACCAAGCAAATAAATCCCCTCTCTCAGCAGTTGGACAGAACTGCTTCTGTAGGATACACAATATTTCACTGTCAACCTTTTTGTTTAAACAGGCATTTGCATCACACATAGTCATTTACCTCTGGAAATCAAAATACTTCCTTTAAATTATGCCACGAGTGCAACTTCTGGCTAGTTTTGCTCAAAACTAGGTGTAAAAATCAGAAACTGATTGAAACATACTTTTATCTTTGAAGCTGTTCTGGCTTGGAAAAAAAATCAGAATATCCAAATTATATTTTTCTCAAAAATTCCTGCCTTCTTCTTATTGATTAGGGTTTTTTCAGCTGTTTTTTATTAGTACTATAAGGAAAACAAACAAGAGCTGTCTCTCCTTTATATTCACCTGGAGCCCACAGAAGATCATATCATCCTTCCAACACCTGAAGGGAGCCTACAATAAACATGGAGACTATTTATAAGAACAGGGAGGAATGGATTCAAACTAGAAGAGAGAAGGCTTAGATCAGATATTAGGAATAAAAATTCTTCCCTGTGAGGGTGGCAAGGTCCTGGCACAGGTTACCCAGAGAAGCTGTGGCTGCCCCATCCTTGGAAATGTTCCAGGCCAGGTTGGATGGGGCTTGGAACAACCTGGGATAGTGAAAGGTGTTTTTAAATTCCCTTCCAACCCAAACTTTTCTATTATTCTGTGATTCTATATTAGAGAATTATCTGCCTGGAAGCTTATCAGGTTCACTTTGAGTGGTAACTTTTTGTTTTCCAGAGGCATTTGAATCCTAGGCAATATTCAGGGTAGGTGTGAATAAACAGCAGCAGATACCCATCATGCTTTATAGTGACAGAGCTGAGTGAAGAGGTTTTAATTGCTACTGTACTTGAGAAAATGAAGCTTTCTCCAAAGCCTGTGGTTAGCCTGGAGAAGGTTTCACTTGTTCTTTTCCTTAATTACATTGCTGCCAGTTGATACAGTTTTCTCAGACCTTAAATATCAAAGGAAAACATGTTCCTGTCAATGCAGTAAAAAGCTGTTTTTAAAAGAACCAAGGCTTGATGTTCTGTGTTCTCACTTCTGCAAAAATCTGAGTGACTTCAATTGAATAAGGAACATAAACTAAAGCCAACATTATTTGTGTGTGGATTTTTCCCCATAAATTTTTTGTTTGTTTTAAAGCAGTTGTTAAACACGTAAGACATTTGATTGATTAAAACTTACTTCCCAACAGCAAATAGTTTTAGCAATCTTATTCTTATAACTTTATTTGTTTGTTAGCTGAAGAATTAGATGAAACAAAAAAAGAAAAAAAGTCTCGTGACAGGCCAAGGGGAAAGGCACAAATGGAATGGGATATAAAAGTCCACTAACACATTAAAGATGTATCAAAGAATGTGATAGAACATATCTGTGGTCAGTTGAAGATGTTTTGAGTGGAGATAATTTCCCTGAATTATTATGTGATAACATTCTTTATCCCAGTACACAAAGCTCAAAGTTAGGATTCTGATTTTTTTTTTCCCTGCCAAGGCAAAACATTTCCAGGCCTTTTAACAGTCATCAGCTTAGTTTTTCAAAGGAGCACAAAAAACCAATTTGGTTGGAACAGGGGGGACCAAGACTAGAACCAGAAAAAGGATGTAGGCAATTAACTTCCATGTGACCTAAATTTTGTGTCAGAATTCATGGTCAGATGACAGCTCATCCCACAGGTTTGTAACACTGTTACCAGCTCCTCTGTGTGTCCAAATGTGTGCTGCCAACTGTGAATAGTCATGACAGTGACTCGCAGGACGTGCTGCTCACAACTGACACTGGGACACACACTGAGCTGGGCTATTTCTTCTTGGAAACTGCAACCAGAGAGGCTTTAATAGCCACAGCTGAAACAAGAACATCAAAGAAAGGGGTACAGCTGGCAGAGGACTAAAAAAACCAAAATCAATGTAGAAAAAGCTGATTATTGATATCATCAGAGCTGCCTCCTTCACTGTTTGTGAAATACAATATTGGCCATCATCAGGCAGTTACTGCCTTTAAGTTCCTACAGGTTTCCTGTGCTCTTTTCCCTTTCCACCATGAATGCTTTCTTTCATGTCAATCGATGTGCACCGAGAAAGCTGGGAGCAGAGAAAACTTGCAGCTGGTCACCTTCAGTCCCCTGGTTTGTACAGCAAACCTCCACCTTTGAAAGGTGACTGCTGACTCCTGGCAGCCACGGAGCAGATTCACAATCAGTCTCCCATTTGTACCACGATGGAGTTGAAAATCAGAGTTGGTATCACAGGCATCAGCCACAAAGTTGTGCACATCAGAAGCACTCAGGAGAATTCCTGCTCTAGAGGAGCAGTTCTCGTCTTTCTCTGGCTGTACAATCACCAAGGAAAAGTCACGAGGTCAGACACCCCCTGTTGTTAGCATCAGTGGATAAATGTTGCTGTCACAAGGGGAAAATGGGACTCAGGGTCCCCTCAAGAAACTTCTACATCCCAGCGAGAATGAGCAGCTGCTAATTTGGCCTTTGGTCTCAATTTTATTGCCAAGCATATAAAAAGAAATGTTCCAATCTTTTATTCCTTTTTTTCCCCCAGCTGCTGACTCAAGTAACTTCTACCACCACTATCCCTTTTTGCTATCCTATAAAGCTCTACACAGATAATAGCTTGATCTATAAAGTGAGAGCAACCCCCCCAGTCACCCAAGTATCTTAAGAACAGGACATTCAATGCAGTCAGCCCAGATTTAGTGAATTACATTTTCATAGGAAGAACTGAGTATAAAGCAGACAGTGCAGGACAACAGCTGCACTAATGAAATCTTTAGTTACACCAGATGTCAGCTATGAAATGTAAGGAAGAGACACTTGCATCTTATTTTTTTTCTTCTTTTCTCTGTTATCTGTGCCCTGCATTTTATTGTTTAAATGAAATTTCTGAATCATCAGGAGATTTTTGTGGTTGTATAATGGCTGGAGCCCATTCCTACCACCCTTGAATTTCACTGCAGGCATCTGGCATGAGCACCAGAGCTCTGGAAGGAGTCTTCTGGGTTTAAGACCACCAAAGAGACACAGGCTGTAAAAGAGACACAACTACAGCTGGAGACCAGTGAAAAGGAAATATTATTACTGGACATTTGTGAAGTCCTTTTTCTTTGGTCTGACTGTAAACCTGTATCAAACCCACTTAAGTAATGAAGATTTCAAAGTTGAGCTTCAATAAAACCAGCTTTTCTTTGGTTGAATTTAGGATAGAGAGGATCATTAAGAAAAGACCCAGGTTTAGGAGGGTTCAATACATTGTTCAAGTGTGAAATGTTTCTGCAGCCAGCAGAGCAAGCTAAGCTGCAGTGGATAAACACAGATTTCATTGGAGACACTTCCTTGGTGGCTTAGCTTGAAGGAGGTGAGAAGCAGCACAAAAGAGGTACTAACACAGGAGATATTCTCATTTCAGACTCAACAGAGAAACAGTAACTGTCCAAAGGAATAACTACACATTTCATTGCAGGCACATAACCCAGCCACAAGTGCAAATCCAAATTAGGTGCTTAAAAATGTTTGTGAAATATTTAGAGGAGATGGCCAGGATATCTTTCACAGAGTTTTCCTTCATAAAAGGATACAATTCTGTAAAATTTTCCATGGAAAAAGATTTCGATGGTAATGTACCTAACACAGAGGAGGGTTTTCTAGTCCCTTTCAGGAAAAAAGAATTTGATCAAAAACTTTGGTTTTCCAATTTGAAATAGAAGTCACTGTTTTTTGTGAAAGCGTGTGAAAGAGCCACTGGTTTGCATGGACTTGTCTTCATTCCAAGGCAGAATAAAGAGAAATTTCAGATACCTGGAAGTTGCCATCAGATGGGACAAAGGAGAAATGACTTTTGAGAGCACAAGCACACCCTACCCACTACAGCCCGTAAGGGGGAATCTCATGGAATCCCTAATACTTCCCAGCCAACTTTACAGTTTACCAACTGCTTTCAAAAACTCACTGGGATTGATTTATGTGTTGGTAAAATGCACAGTCATGCTCACACAGGTGAGAGAAGGAAGAAATGCACTTTTCTTTCCCAACAAAAAATTCATTTCTGAAAAAGCAAAAACAAAAAATTAAAAAAGAAAAATCAACTTACAGAGGCTGCTGCAGTACTTCCAAAGAATGGCAACATAGGCTTACTGGTCAAAATTATAATTTTTTTTACTAGAATATTTCAGTCTAGCTATAGCTATTGCCTCCAGAAAGGGATACAGGTGTGCTTTTTAAAGACCAGTAATAGCCAGTACATCAAAATAGTGATTTGCACAGGTTTTTCTGACCCTTGAAAGCCTTCGTCTATGCTAAAGGCAGCACTATAAATTCATCTCATATGAGAAAGAGCACAATAAAACAGATAGAGGAGGGTCATGAATGAATTATTCCTCTACAGGAAATCTGAGTGAACTTAAGATTAAGAAAATAAAGTCCAACATCTTAGAAAAGGAGAGTACTCTCAAACAGACTTGGAAAAAAAAAAGTCCTCAAATGAAAACCACGTTGATAATAAGTAGCATGCTGGTGCAAATACTCTGCCTAACTTCTTCTGTGCAATTAAAGACTGTGTTGAAAAGCAAACTTCTGCTTTGCAAAATACAGATAATTTAGACCATGCTTCTGCATCCACATTCCAGAGTCTTTGGCTTCTCCATGGCAATGGCAATGAGGAACAGCAACTGCAGATCAGCACAACTGTGACAGAGGTTGTACTGATGGAAGGCTGGCCATGAGAAGCCCATTGGATCCTCCACCTCTCTAAATCCAGGCCTTTGACCCAACTGAAGAATGCAAAGATCCCTCTGGGGCCTGGCTGTAAATATCATCAAAACATTCTCAAATACTTTTTTCAAACACTGCTTTAGAAAATCTTCATATTCTAAACTTGCAACTTGGGTTGCAGCTCCAGTTCTCTAATCCTTAACATGTTGGCTAAAGTTCTAATCCTGTACCAAAATGTAATGTCCAGAAAGTTTTAAGCATTTAAGTTTTATATGTTTTTACAGTTTACTTAGGATTACTATAAGTATTGCTTCTTATAAACATTTACATACTTTGGCTCTGCTAATAAAGTGTATCCTCACTCTTTTTTTTTTTATTGAGGAGCTATAAATTTGTAGAGAGAGAAAAAGCCTACAACAACAATGAGGGTAGCATGGCCAAAGCCAAAGGAAAATCATATATGAGGAAACAATGGGAAGTTGGCAAAAACAACATGAAGAAAAAAGGGAAGTTTATTGGATACACGCAAGGAAAAGACCACCCCATGTGTGTGGTATATATTTGTGCTAAGTCTCACATCTTTTCTGTGATATTTTTTTTTACAAGGTTCTAAGCTGTTTTTTATGAGATGAATAAAATACACAAGAGCAAAGTCTCCAGCAGTTAAAGGGCAGTAGTAGATGTCTCTGCTATGCATTTGCTTCTAATAGAATTCCCATTCACTTTCCTTGAGCAAATCAACATTGTTGTTGGAAAAAGTTCTTTGAAGACCAATGACCCAAATTATCCTTTTGCAAAGGAAAGAGGTATTCAAAGCTTGGAAATCTGCCTCCAAACATATATGCACAAAATGCTGTGTTGAGCAAATGAAGTGCACAGTAGTTCCTGCCCAAATCCTGGATGATGCTGAGCTCAAGCTGAGAGACTTCAAAGGGCCTCCAGCAGAAACGTGCTCAAAACCCCACACTGCCTGGCACCATCCCATGGGAATCTGCTCAATTTACCTTGGAGGTGCAACATTTTCCCTCATTTGAATCCAGGTAATTGATTTTATATCTCAACAGCCAATTTCAAATCACGTTCCCCCAATATTAGTGAGGCCTAGCTCTTGTCTTGTTCTCGTACCATGTAGCATCTCTAATTAGAATCACCATGACATTCTCCAGCCCAACTCCTATTTTCCTGCTCTTCTGTTTTGCTCTTCTGCTCTCCCCTCTTTGTGAGGGCAGCTTTAAGTTATGCACATGGTTACATTCTTCTAAGGATGTGGTAAATCCAACAGGCTTCGGTTACTTCTTATAAGGCCTCGAAACCTGTCAGTGGTGAGGGAAGGATGCTGGCCTCCAATGTGTGGGAGAAATGACTAAAATTAAGCACATGACAAAAATTAGCAGAAGAAAAAAAGGAAGCTTCAACACATGGAAGGAATTTTGGTGGAACAAATAAGATTTGCTGGGCCCTTCTCATATGATTCAACGATTCTGTTCTTACACTGCAAGTTGCAGTAATGGAAAACAGAACAACAGTTGGAAGGTGGGAGGTAAACTGAAAACAAAACAAGATGTTACCTTGCAATGCAGGAGAGGTGAGAGTTACATGTTTATGGTGCATTAAAATGCATCGCTCATTTGTCAAGGTAAAATCCGTCTTAAAATCTTTTCATTCTTGTTTTCTTACTTTTAAGGTATTAGCAGAATTCTGCATTCTACAAAGTAATCCAAGATCTACTCAGAAGAAAGGATTGCTGTCCCTTTTTTGTCCATGAATCTTCAGATGCACGGAGTCTGAGCAGAAATTCAACTCTGGCACATATCTACAACAGGTTCAGGGTGCTGTAAACTCTGCTAACTCATGATTATGAAGAAAGCATGTCACCACATTTCCTGACAGGAGGGTCTCAGCTATGAATGCAGCTTTCATTTTCTACAGCAGGGTTCATTAGCTTTCATTTTACTACATTTGTACCAATTTACAGTTTACATTTCACACCACTGTGTTAAGAATCCTTCAATATTTGTGGTTCTTGTAGAAAATATTTGGCTCTGCCAGTCAGACACTTAACTGCAATCAGACCTTTTACCTTAAAGGTAAAGTTTTCTAATTGTGATAGGAGGAAAATTTTTTAAAAAATATTGAGAACTGAAGACACAGGCATTAATTAGGCACTGGAGGAAGTTTGGTGTTTCTCTTGTGAGGGATCCTAAGTGCATCCAATTCCAAAAGGATTAAAACAACACAAGAATGAGCCACCTTGAAATGAAATGGACGAGAAATCAAATTAAAATAATTCAGTGGTAATGGTATGGTTTTCTATTTTTTAATATTTTGGCTGCTATTACTATTTAGTGAGCCTGGAAAGACAGCTTTAGAAAAATTCAGGATAGCCACTCTTATCCTGCTGTGTTTGTCCAGAGCTGAGACCTCACTGAGTTTCTGTGTTTGGTCCTCTGGAAGCAGCTGTTGCCCAAGTTCATTGTACTGCACTGAACTGAGTGTGCTGCTGTTCTGTGTCTGTTCCTGGCCTCCCTACTGCATTCCCGAGGCACAAAATCTGCAGCAGACACCCCTCCTGGCAGGACAAAAAGTAGCAATGAAAGCAGAAGAGCACACAGCTTGAAGAATCTTTCATCTTCATCTTGGAGAAAGACAAGCAAAACAAACAAATTGTGTTCTGAACACAGTCTCTTGCCTGTCATTCTTCCCCCTAATGTCTTTTCTCACTCCTTGGTGTCTGGACAGGCAGCTCAGACACGCTCTGAATTTGAACAAGAGTTTGGAGGAGTGTACACAGATTCTTGCAGCTCGTGATGTCTTTAGCAAATAATAGTCCCTGCTTCTCAGTCTTCTCTGCCCTTCTGTGGCCCCATGCTCAGAGGCTGTGCTGTTCCACAGAGCAGGAGCTGTGTGGGTTTGTTCCAGCAGGAATTCCATAAGGAAGCAGAGCTGGGCACCACTGTGCCAGCTGGCATTGGTGGTGCTGAACTCACGCCTTAGTTTCACGAACAGTGAAGGTGAGGGAAAAGAAAAAAGCAGAGCTCTTAACCTGAGATCTCTAAGAAGCCCTGTGCAAAGCAGGTAATTGGAGAGGTGTGTAAAGCCCTGCCTCAGGCTGGGTACTCTATGGACAGGTGCAGTGCAGCTCCTCTGTAGGAGCAGAAGTTCAGACTGAAGTAATTTCTTGCTGTTATTTCTTGTATTTAGTTCACAGTGTTCTGTATGAACTGTCTAAGTGCTCTACCTTAGCTAATTACTGAATAAAAAAAATATGACCAAGCCCCAGCAGAGGTGGTATCTCTCATTCTTAGCAAAGGGTCTCTGACCCTCCAGTGTACTTTCTGATCCTACTCACTTGCAGAATGAACTGCAGAATGGAACAGAGGCTCTTGCATCCATTCAAGACTTAAGAACCTACAGAGCCCACTTAGCACACTTCACTCAGTGAAGCCTACAAAGGCTTTTCCATTGACCTCATAAGAAGCTGGATCAGCCCTGTAGGAAAGGTTTCAGCACAGCAAATACAATTTCTTGCCATGATTGTACTTGGTTTGCCAGAAAGATTAATCCCAGACATGGTGGGTTAGTCAAAATTTGGATTTCCACCGCACCCACGCAAAATGAATGGTGAGAGGTTTCCTCTTGTTCCCCCTTCCCTGCCCAGCAGCACTGCCACCTGCAAGAGGACAAACCTTGAACTAACACAGACACAGTTATATAAACCCACATTCCAGTTAATAGTCACTTTTGAAATTCCCAAGCTATGAGCTGTCCTGCAATCTAGAAACTGTGGTTTCCAGACATGAGCTAAAATCCCAAACCACTGCACAAGGAGTCATTGCAAACATTTCTGTGTCATTGTTTCAAAACAAAGCTTGTAATATTTTAATGCCATGACCACAAGAACTTGTCTGCTGCAGTCTGTAAAGACTATCCAGTGAGTTAGGAAAGCACTCCAGCCTGCTCCCACTCATTGACAAGTCTATTGGGAATACTGGGAAAACAGTGCCACAGTGGGCCAGCTACTGCCTTACCTAGAGCAGTAACAGTAAATATGCAGATGATGATAAAGACTGCCAGGAAACACTGTCTGCCCTTCCCACAGGTGGCACCAGGATCAGTGTCTGCCCAGAATGTGGGGGGACAGGCTCTTGGCCTTCTTCAGTCTCTTGTTTAACAGCCAGGATTAACTCTCCCTGTTTCTGTAGCCATGCTGTGGTGCAATGAACAATGTCAAGCTCTTTGGGTCTTCAGGCCAGCGAGCAGAAGCACCTGTAGAGCCTAGAGAGGGTGTCCTGTCTCTACTTTCTGAACGTTTTCATCTCATCTTAAAACTCCAGAGGTCACAACTGTTCACACCCAGCATTTTACAGCCACCAGCTCTGACAGGCAGATCTGCTTTGATTGCTTTTGCCATTTCCCCCTCTATCTCACCTTCTTAGGGAGCTTCATCTTCAGTGTTCAACCACCCACCTGAGACAAAGGTTGCTGTGACAAGGACTCTCATGTGCCTTCCCCCCTTCATTCTCCTGTAACTCAGAGAACACACAGGTTTCTCTGCAGGAATTCCTTTCCTGATGTCCTCCCTCAACAACTGGCTTCCTAAACTGTGACCTCTAAGAACCAAGGACATTTTGGATGGCCATTTGAAACCTGAATATCTAGCATGGATGGGTGAAAGAATCACCTATATCTTTTGTTGCCTGATGATTATGCCTAGCTTGAGTTAGGAAAGCCAGAACCCTAAGCAGTAATACACCAAGGTAAAAAGGGAAGGGCCAGAAGAGAAGAAACTAATCCAAGAACAATTATTTTGTCTGTTCTTTCTGAAGTAATAAAATACAACTAAAATTTTCTCACATTTAATTCCACAGGAGAATGCACATGTCTGCAAAAGCAAAAATACCTAAGTATTTCAGCCCACAAAGATTCCAGGAAAGTGACAAGAGTTTGACTGAGTCAGGATAACACAAACTATTAACTTTCTGAAGTTTCAGGACATAGAAAGAATTCCAAATTTTGCTTGATCAGCTGAAACAATTTAGGGAATAAGTTTCTCTAATTTTATTGCCAGAAGTTCAGCAAAGAATTTCATGTCAACATTAAGTAGAGATAGAGCTGTATAATAGAAGACATTATGAGTCCTCCTCCATGGCTTTCCTAGTAAGGTGATACCAGCCTTGGAGAACAAAGCATCTTTCAACTTTATAGAAATCTGGAGGCTAAAAGAATGCTAAAGATTTAAAATAGATTCAAGAAAAAAGCAGGTTGAAACAGAAGCTTCACTTGTTTTCATATTAGAGTAGCTTTTCTCACTTTCCCTTTCCCAGGTTAGTTCATCCAGATTGGTTTGCAAAGCTGAATTAATTTTCTGCAGGGCAACATTTCCAACTTACACCATATATATTTTATATGCTTTCATACTGAAATGTGTTTCCAAGACTCATAACATTTTGTCCTGCCAATTTGTGATATTTATGTTTACCTGGAGAAAACAATTAAGATTTGCCTGGAGGGGATGGATGCTCCTGTTTCATTCTGTTTAACAGAAAGAACTCACCAGCTCTCAAGTGAAAGACCGATTATTGCACAGGCCAACTGGGGCTACATAAAAGGGTATCTGCTATTATTTGCATGAGGCAGTGGGGAGAGCTTTGTGTAAGTAATACCCCTATAAAAATGCATCACAAACTGAAGAAAGCAGATTTTGGCAAGTAACATCATCCTTAAGGAAACTTTTGCTGACAATGCACAGTCTCACTGGGATGGATGTGGTTGACCAGTAAGGCCAGTCCAGTCCCTGACAATTGTCCTTGGTTGGAATCTGCAGCTATTTAATTCTTCTTCTACAAAAATGACAAAAATGCTTTAAAGCTGAAGACTAGAATAATAAAACCACGTAGGTTTCTACAGAGAAAGTGTGTTTTGAGGGATCCTTTGATATGCTTTGTTTATTGTTGCAAGCAGTTGTAAACCACAGTCTATTTTGGTTTTTGTCTGATCCGAGTTGCACATCTGGCTGTCAGGGTTAGTGTCAGCTTGGTGGGGGGACTCTTCCAGAGATGTGTACAGGAGAAATATGTCTATTCTGCAGCATGGTGTGCAGGTCTGGGGTTTCTTTCCTTCACCTTTCAACCTCACACTGAAGGAAGGCTCTTAAGTAAAGCACAGTGGCTCAGTAATGACATCCAAGGTTTCCACTAAACCCAAAGCTCCCCAGTATTCACAAGACTTCCAGAAAAGCTAGCATGTCACATTGGTCTTTGGTAACCACTCTGACCAAGACCTTATTTGTTTGCCTATGGCCAATCAAATAGCACATTTTAGTGGTCAGCCCAACTGTTGTGTCCCCACAGCTCCTGTGGAAATGTCACATGCAAGGAGGGACTTGGAGTGTCTGAGGATTTGTGAAGGGGCACAGCCCACAGACAGAAAATAATGCATCACAGAGACACCAAGAGCTATTTCTAGAAAAGTATTTACATCCTTCAAGTCTAGAGCTTAAATCTGAGTGCCCAGCTGAGAAACCCATTTTGAGAAACGTGCCATGAAGGTTGCAATCCTGCACATTACCTCTAACCTTCATGTTGTTCCCAATGTCCTGAGCTGTCCCAGTGCTCCAGGAAGGCCAGGGTCCCATCCCCCCCACACCCACCTCAGTGTGGCATGAGAGCACTGCAATTCTGGGAACTCCTTTGCAAACAAAGATGCTGGTTTCTAAGGAGAACACTGTTGGTTTTGTAACCTGGGCTATTATATTCATGTTTAATGCATGGATTTAGAAAATGGAATTAGACCCAAAATATATTTTCAATGTGCTTCATTTAGTTTTACAGCTCCCTGCAAACCACACAATCTGGTTTGGGCTTTATAATACAAAATGTGACCTGAAGATAAGAAAGGTAGAATACTTAACACTTTGTCTATGTACAGATGAGCTGTAAATAGTCCCTTTATTTCTTAGGAGGAAGGGTTCTTCAGGTGCTTGATACATCGTGGTATTTACTTCTGTAAATATTGGTAACTCCTAAATTTTGGACTGTTAGAACTATCTTCTTATGGTACTCAGAAATTAATGTCTTCTATACCCAGATATGAAAAGCAAAACAAGTGACACATTGTGAAAAAATTCAATAATACATCTTGAAAGAAAACTATGGAAATGGCAGAGGGTGGTGCCAGCACCAATGCCAGGGTGCAGTGTGCTCCAGACATTCCAAATTCTCTCCCATTGTGAGCAAAGAAAGAAAGAGTGCACAAGGAATTTGTTATCCTTTGGGTATTCTGGTGAATGTTGTAGGAAGTTGGGCCTTGCTAAGACATCTCTGAGTACAGATTTGCCATCCCTGTGGCAAAGGAACACCTCAGTAATAGGGTTCACAATTAATCACAAAATCAATCATCAATTAAAGCCAGGTTAAGGTGAAGTGCAAATAAGAGGATGTATTAATTGCATTTGCAGTTGATGATGCACTTAGATGTTTGTAAAAGATAAAGTGGAGAAATTAAAGAAGAATTCTACTTAATTGACAAAATTGACCAAATGAAATCAAAAGGGTTTTCTACCCTTTAGGCTACTGCCAGGGATAAGAGAACCACAGAAACATTAACAAACAAACCCCTTTGGGTCTCTCTGTTATCTTGAACCTCTAACTGCCTGATTTCCTGGTTCCATCAGATGAGTTTCCCACTAATACTGCTGCCCTGGAATATTTTGTTGGGAGCTCACAGTGAGAGACATTTCGAAGTTTCACAGAAGTTTCTCCCTACAAATTGGTCTTTACCCAAGGGGAGACCAGAAACAGGAATGGGACAGCGTTCCCCCTACCCTCCAAGCATTAAACATGATCCTCAGCAGCTGCTGCTTCCCTTTGGAAGCCTGCTGCTCACAGGAAGAAAAGGTTGGTGGGATTCTGATAATACTTTTCTTGCACCAATCTGTTCCCACTTCAGCAAAGAGAAAGCACATGATGAAACAGAATATTCCTCCTCATTCCCAGTGAGGCTAAAGAATGATCCTGCCTAAGACTTAGATGTGGGACAAAAAAAAAGTCCAATTTGTTTAGATTTTTCAAGACAGGAGTTGCATCCTGGGGAACTGAATGAGTTTTCCCATCTGTGAAATTCAAGGAATAGAAACACTTAAGAGTAGCATCGGGGTATTTGTCAGTGCAAGATGAGCAGATGAAAGTGTTTGGTAAAGCATAATCATTTAATGTCATTTAATTGCAATGTGACAGACTTTACTGTCTTGCAGTAGTCTCTTGGTACCTTTTGGACCTGTAACCACCTGCCTAAAACCAGACCTGCTGAGGAGCAAATGCTAAGCAGAAAACAATTCCATTTTGGCATCAAAACCTGGACCTGGAGACAGCATTCATCCCAAGGAATATAATTTGTCCAGGGATTACACTGCTTTGCACAGAAACACTTGCAAAAATTAGCCTGAGATGATGAAAGGGAAATGAAGAGAGGTCCAAATAAGAAACATTTCCTGAAACACTGGAAATTTTAATTTTCACTTGAACATCATAGCTACTTCAGCAAAATTTTAGCTAAGAGAACAGCTGTGTTAAGTAAGACTCAAATTAGAATGGAACCTCATTCCCTCCATCAATTCTTTTTCCCCTTTAGTTTGGCTTTACTATCCTAAGATGTTACTTTTGCAATGTAAGGATGAAGTAAAATCCCAGCAAAAGTGTAACACAGACATTGCCAAGACTAGCAAAGTTCAATGAATCCTGAAGCTTTTTCTGATCCAATTCCAGCTTATAAATGGCCAAGGCTTTGCAAATTTTATGGGCCATCTGCAGGCATAAGACAATTTATGTCCTTGGAATTACATCAGATTTTTAAACACCATTTTCACGAAAATAAAAAAAAAATGCGTAAAATTTAGGCTTAGCAAAACTTCTCATGGACAATTATATCACCAAAATCAACAAAAGCAGGTGTCTTGCACACTTCCTAATATGTGGTGACCTTCCACTATTCTATAATGCATTTAGGCTTTTTTAATGTTCCTTTTTTTCTGCCATTTCCTAACCTCCTCTCTATCTCAGCAGAGAAGCAGGATAGAGTAAGAAATGACCTGGACATTTATCCAAACCACAAGCCAAGATGCCTGTGGCTTGACAAAGTCTGGTTAATACTTTTTTCCAGGTTTTGACTCACATTGGAAGTAAAAGTGACAAAAACTCTACTGAGAGAAGTCCTTTCTTTTTTAAGATTCCCTTTCTGACTCTGTGCAGGTGTGAGCTTCAAGATTGCCTGGATATCCCATGCACCCAAGGCTTTCTGTCACAGCAAATAAAACAGGACACACCTTGTTCCTTCTGAAGCAATCCCTAAGGGGTCAAAATCCTCAGCTATAAAGCACAGAGGACACAGTTTGTGTGCACTGCTCAGTACAGTTCCACACTCAAAATTCTCAACTGCCTCAACAGAACAGCAGTTTAGTTTTAAACTGCTAAACTGGTAGTTCAGTTTTGTCTTAAAATCAACAGTCAAAATGGAGTTTACATTTTTGTTTTTCAGACATGTCTCCCCTTTCCCTAATGAATATTCTGTTTTTATGACTTGCTTTTGCTTTCAATTTCAATAATTTTGGTTAAAGAAATTGCAGTATGTAAGTGCAAAGAAGTTTAGTTCCATCAAACATGATATTCATTGGCATGAGGGTGCCACCTATTGTCATGACAATTGATGTGAGAAAACCTTCAGCAGGGGTTTTTGGAAAGCATTGCCCTGTTCCTTCCTACTTTAGATCACTTCCAGTCCTTTAGATGATTCCATTTTGGCAAGATTATGTTTCTGTCTATCATACACAGGCTGATGGCACAGGGATTGCTTGTTCCATTAAGTGACAATGTTGTGGAATATGGTGATTGCAAGATCATACAAGTATCAAAGTATAACCATTGTGCTTACCCTCAGACACTGGTCTGCTATACCCACCACTACAACAACAAATCAGGTCCCAAAAGCACCTGTATTTAGAATTTTTCACTATACAAACATATGTATTTGGCAAAAAAAAAAACCTAATACTTGACATTTTTCATGATTACTGAAGTTTTAAACTTCAATACATAATTCTATTAGGTACCCAGATTGGGGAGGCCAGGGATAGGCTTAGAAGCAGAATAGTTCTACTTAAAGACCTGAAAAAGCACCACTACACCACCTGTGGAATTTTAAAGTGCTTCCCAAAAGGATTGTTCCATTTCTTTGACCACCAGCAGTCTTTTTAACCATGCAAAGTGTAGCTCTCAGCTATAAAAGTGATGATAGCTTTCTATAATGCTGACATAACAATGACAATAACAACAACATGTCAGTTTTCCTTTATTCTTTTAACTTTGAAGACGAGTTTTCAGTTTTCCAGCAGCTCAAATTATGAAATATTTCATATGGAAACTACTCCTAAATATGTAGAGAAACTAAAAGTTATATAACAAGTGCAATGTATGAAGTGCAAGCCCAGGAGTTCATTTTTGTGGACACTCACCTTTATACAGTGGTCTTCAATCCAAGGTGTGGACACTCACCTTTATACAGTGATCAGAATCAAACTACCCAGATGCTGCTTCAAGGAAGGAAACATCAATTTCTAGGCCTGCTGTTATGTTGACCAAAAAAAAGGCAGAATAAACACTGTACTGGGAGTCAGTACATCCATATCTGCTTCTTTTGGAGTATTATTAACAGTAGCATTACCTTTAAGTAGATTTTGGGAAATGCACCAAGACTTCACAAAGCTGGTCCTTCATATAAAATACACTGGCTGGATTGCTGCCTAGGATATTCTAAGCTTTTGCCATTTTTCAGAGATACCAGGACACAGATGGATCTCCAGATTTATTTAGTTTGGTATGGATTCATGGTAGGTTTGAGTTTTCATCTTAAGGCTTTTGGGCTTTCCTATCCCAAAGAAAACTTACCTAATCTGAAGTGACTGGGGGCTGACTTTTCCTGGGCATGCAGGTAGAGAAAAACAGAACATCAAAGGTAGAACCAGCCTGGAAAATACAAACAGCACTGCTGTTAACTGCTGGTTGAAGATCATTTGAGTAGACATGACCCTAAAAGACCACAGCTCTCAGTTTAAAATGCCAAGGCTGTGATTAGTGTCACCACTTTTTCCTCCCAAATCTGAATCTCAAAGACCCGCAAGATTTTGGTTTTTACATGTGCCATCCATGGTTACTCGAAATGGAATATTTGTTTCAGCTTCATGTCCAGTGTGCAAAGAAAAAGAAATTGAGTTAATTTTCAGAGTAGCAGGAGAAAGAAGAAAACACTATTATAATTCGGCTGCTATTTGTAAAATTACTTTAGAATTTTAAAAGCCTTTTTACATTAAAAAGGGTGGGGGGGAGGGTGGAAGGAGAGTGAAAGAAGAAATCCCTAGTTCCAGGTTTGTGCCCCCTCAAATCCAACTGAGACTGGTACAGATTATTGATAAGCCATAACAATTCTTACCTGTGAGCTATAATGTTTTCTTCACATATGATGGCAGATAAGACCCAAAATGAGTCTGGGACAGGACCTTGGAGAATATTTCTAAGGCAACAAAGGAAAACCCTTTGTTTGTTTCAAATAAGCAGCAGCAAACACACATTTCCTCAGCTGGTAACACCTTCAATGAACTTGCTGACTTGTCACTGATCAACACATTAGATTAAAGGCTTATTTGTTGTATCCTAAATGAGTGAGTTTAATGAAAACAGCTGTTCTAGTAACACACCAGAACCTTTTAATTTGAGCAGCTAATGGGACTCCTAAGGCAATGCCAAAGAACACAGCTTCACTGGGGAAGCCACATTGCTTCTTTTCAGCCACCTCTCCAAAAATAAAACAGGGATTAACATAATCAGATTGAAAACTTTATCTTGGTTCCTGCCAACAAATTCCTCTAGGTTATAGCAGATGCTTCCAGAAGCAGACAGAGGTGACCACAGTGCAGAACAATGGGAACAAGGATATTCCACAAAGATATTCCCAGAGGTCCAGACTCCACAGCTTTTACAGAAAGGTCACTAGGTTTTCAAAACAGCATTGTGCATTTAGGTTTTCAAAATCAATAAAGGCATATCAGCAAAACAAATGACATTGGAATTTATCCTGGAGATAACTGAATCCACGTTGCAGAACTGTGGAGTTCTGTCACTGAAAATGCATGTGCAGAGAATACCCTAAAGCTGGGCTCAGCAGGAAAGCTCTATCTGAAGTCCCAACAGCACAAGGTGCTTGCTCAGATGGACAGAAAATGCTTTAAACCCTCTGCTTTAGGACACTTCTCCTCTGTAGTACGCCTGGCTACTTCACTCCCACCACCCAGAAAACCACACATCCTTGCAACAGAATTAAATATTCGTGGTGCTGCAGTTTATAATTAGCAAAAACACTGAGGGAAGGGGAAAGAAAAAGAAATAAACCAAAATAAATCCAGCCAGCAGCACTTGGTAAGAGACCCATGTTTATTTAGCATTCCCTTTGCTGGCAGCTAAATGCATATTATTGTCAGGTAGTGCCCATGTGTGTTTTGCTTTATCAGTACTGCCAGCTCTTTCTTTTCCCCATCCTAAATTCCATTTTCCTCTTCAAGAGAGCACAGGAAAGAATACACCAAGAAAGCAAACATGAACTCTGACTCTTAGAGCATTTCCATGCCTTGATACTCAACATGCAGTTGTATACAATTGGGTTTCCACATGCACTTTAAGTTATTCTCTTGGCAAAGGCCAGCTTGGAGCTGGTTAGTGAAAAATCTCTCCTTTGCTCTACTTTGCCCACCATAGCTTGTCTCTCATATAAATATCACTTGAGTGCTGAAAGCTACCAAGCTGAGAGCCACCTGGATCTTTTACCACCAAAGACCTAGAAAGAGCTGTAAATGCTAAAAATGCAGTAATCATCAATGGAAGTGCACAGTACCTAAGCATGCAGAAAGTGGAATAAAATCCTGAGTTCCCTATAGCCAGCTTCTTCATTTCTGTATGCAATAGCCACACTCTGCTCCCTCCAGGTCTATGTTCAGCAATCTGACATGGGAGAAGGATTGCTCCAATCTACCTTTGCTGGATTTGCTCCATATCCAGGAGCCAGCACCTGGCCTTTGTGTCAGGTGTGCCCACAGAGCAGAGCCAGGGGAGCACAGGTGGGAAGGGAGGCAATAGATGCCCCAATATGGATGCCACAGGGCAGAATAAACATTCCCATTGGGGTGTCTGACACTGGCTGATTCTGCTGCTGACTGGCAGCACACAGAACCTGTGTACTGTCATGAACTCATTCATTCTCACAGGCAAAGCCTTCCTTTCACACACTGGAAGTAAGTTCTAGCAGAAAGGCACAGAAGAAACACACATGCTGGTGTCAGTCCTAGTTTTAGTAAAGTCTTTGCTTGTACCATTCACTGGATACTCTCCAGTGCTGCTACAGACAGCAGCAAACCTTCTTTTGCCATGTCCAGGTATTCACCAGGACTCTAAACTCACATAACATCAAATAAAAGCATCCACACTAGGTCTGCCTTCTGCTGCTCCCAAAGTCAGTCCTAAAAATTATCCAAATTGGAGGTAGAGGAACCTCACTTGGCAAAATCCCCTCTGTCTCTCGTTAGGTATATTACAGGACATGATAAATTTCCTTCACATAAACGGTGAATAATCTGCTTAGCAGTAATAACAAGAAATGCAAACACTTCCCGAGCCAAAGGCAGACTAATACTATGCTGGCAAGCCCATCTCCCCACCTTAGTTTGGGAATGGTTAAAACAGTATGAAAGTGTAACACCAGTGGATGAAGCCTGTAGCACGCTGTACAGCCAAGAAGTAATATTTTAATTCATGTGGGGAAACATTTTTGTGTGTTGCAGAGACCAAAACTCAGCTCTAAAGCCCCACGGGAGAGCTGATCTGGAAAGGCTGGATAATTCTGTCTTCGTTGCCTCATGGAGCTGGAGTACAAACAGGTGACGTATTGTGTGTTCTGGACTTGTCTTTGGAAAACTGGGCTCTGAACCACAAACATTTGTACACAGGCTCACCCTCTCACCAGGGCCATCATCTGTTTAAAAAACATAAGTGCAGGAAATTCGGTGTGACAAGAGGATTGTCACACTCGTGGTTTTTTACTACTGATTCTGATACTGGGTGGGCATTTTCCAAATAAAAAAAGGCAAAAAGGAAAAAAAAAAAGAGAATCTTGAGAATTTCAATGTTCCTTTTAGCTCCACAGAGTTCTCAGTTCCTTTAGTCCACAGAATGACAGGCAAAGACTTGGAAATACGAACCCTAAGTTATTTTTGCTTTAAAATATTTTGTAACTGTCTTTCCTTTTGAAACCTTGGTCATAATATTGCAGACATCAACTTATGATTTAAGAACCACTAGAACACCAAAACTGTAGATTGCTCCCCTGAATATTCCATAGGCTACACATTTATCCTTTCTATGTATTATTTTTTATGCAATATTTTTTGCCTGGAAAGAACCTCCATTTCTTTATCTGTGAAACTTTTTCTATAAACAGATACAGTGAAAGAATTAATTTTAAAGACAAACATAATTTTCCTGGGGAATTCTTTGTTTGCTTGAATACTTTGTATAATTAGACCAGCCAGTTCAAATTGTGCAAATTATTTTACATATACACAGTTGCCCTAGTGAGTAATATGGATGCAATTCAAGTTAGAGAGCACACTCAGTGCTGACTGACAGACCAGCTTTCACCGAGTTTTGTTTTCTTGTGGACATTTTCCCCGTGCGAATTGCAAGCCATACACGGAAAGAACATTTGTTTAAAGTTGAGAAATTATCTGCAGATTTTTACCATCCCCTGTGGCTCAGCAAATGAAAAGACTCTGCACTGGTAGTCTGGCACGCCCTGGATTTTTTTGCAGTTTGTATGGAGTGCATTGCATCCTTCTCCAGAAGGTACCACACTAATGACCTTGCCTGCTTGCTCCTGCCAAGCAGTAGTTGGCAAGTGAGGAACACACTTCAGTGAGCAATGCCTTTTACTGATGACATTTTTTACCCAAACTGAGTTGACCAAACAAATCAGTATGGGAACATCAATTTGGATGTTTCAGCATAACGTTACAGCAAACAGGGACCTGCACATACATATCCAACCTAAGCCTGGAGATCCTCACTTCATTCCTAAACTTTGTAAGCAGCTCCCAGCATTTAATACCCAGCCAGCAAACCATTTCCCTTGATGAGTTAATATCCTGGTGTTGTAATTAGCTTATTTTTTAACCACAGAAAGGGAATCACAGCCCATGTGCAAAGGGATCTCTGAGACACCTTTGGGATCTGTGTTACCTGTGAGGTCCATCCCACATGAGTGTGTGGATTACCTGCTTCCCAAGGCTTTAACCCTGGTCTGCCATGGACTGGTAGGAGGCAAGCTGGAGCAGCAGGAGCTGCAAGAGTCTCTCCAGGTCTTGGGACATGGACAAAGCTTCACTGACTGAACAGCTTGATGTGTTTTAGGACTTCCTTATCACAAAAGTGTTCCTTCAGGACACTTCACTAGGCATTACCAACATCTCCAATAGCTGTGATTAAGAATACCTGCCCATATCCTCTGCTTCTTTCCTAGGTGGATGGGAATCCAGCTGATCTTGCCAAGTTTCAGTGGTATTTATCTTCTCTGGTTGGATGGATCAAAAATGACCTTGTGTGTATACCAAAGTCCCATTTTTCACCTGGTCACACCAGCTTTAGCAGGCCCCACCACTTAATGAAAGTCTCACTGTAACTGATTTGATGTTTCCTCTGCAAATCCTCAGGCATCTGAGAAAAATGGTTATCTGAGCTTTCATTTCTGGATTCCTACCTTGAAATCAAAGTATATTCACAAATGTGTATGTATAGATGGGAGAAAAAGCTCATGCTAATTTTGAATCCTGTAACTGCTTTCCCATCTGCTTGTATTTACTAGCATGCCATTCCCTGGAATGAGTGGATTCCAGCAAGCTGGTGTTAGTGGCAGCAAGCTGAAGCCTGCTCCAAACTGTTTGCAGGATCAGGGCTTTCTCCTCCTGGAATGCATCACTGTAAAGGAGCACAGTTTTCAAATAAGGCATCTGCATTCAGACACTGACACTCACTGGAGACTCTTAAATGCTTCTTTTATGTAACTAAAGGTCAAACTGAACCTCCAAATGTGGAATTTCTGACATCCAATTAAGTAGCCCACATTAAAAATTGGGCCAGTGTTTAATTACGTCTGGAGAATACATGAGTTCAGCTGAGACAATTCACACTCACCTCGTGTTTCTCAGTGTTTTCGATGGTGGAACTGAATAAATATTCTTTTGCTCCACAGATGCACTGGATCAAGGTTTAGCTTGTTACACATAAAAAATAAATCAGCTCATATTTCCTTGACTTCATTTTTCCAGCTTTGTCATTCTGTCTAGGAGCACACTGCACGGTCAAGCCAGGCATGGCTATGCATGTTAATAACCCTTGGAACACTATGGATATTTCTGTGCAAACCCCTTTTTATTTTTTCCAAATAAATAGTCAAAGTGCACCTGGTAAAAGATACTTTTCTTTCTCTTTTTATATTTTCCTAAAGCCTGTGTTTCAAAAACCCTAAGTGGAACTACAACTGTGGTGCTGCTTTTCAAATCAAAAGGACAGTACAGACTTCACAGGATATGGCTCCCAGCCAGTTGTTTAATGCTTGTAGGTCAATATACAACCAACTCAGTTTCTTCTGCTGCCTAATTGACAAACCACATATCAGGCACAGGAAGGTTAACAACTGAGCTTTCTTTCACCTAAGATCCTCTGTTGAGTCTCTGGGCCCTCAGCCCCCTTTTATTTTATCATTCACAAATATCTACTGTGAGCTCCCTCCAGGCACAACAGACGAAGTGCATACCTGGGAAGAAGGAGAGCCCTGGTAAGGCAGTGAGTGTCTGGTCACTCAGGAGCCAGCCTAGCTGTTCATCATGCTCCTCCATTCAGTCTGCCAAAGAGGTTTAGACCCACTGCTCCCAGTGTAAATTATTTGTGCATGAATGAACCAGGAAGAATTTCCTCCAAAATATTTTTGATTAATGGAGCCGTGACACCAAATGTCATTGCATCACCAAACAGTCTTGATATAACCCAGCTCCCTGCCCCAGCCTGTTTGTCAACTGCCAGTGTTTTAAGGTATCTGTTTGCAAAAACAAATGTTAAAAGTCTCTTCAGGAAAATGTTTTCCAAAACACCAAAGAAGTAGCATTCCTTTTACTGTAGGATTTTTATCCCAGGTATTATTTCTTGCCTGTTTAAAGGAAAAAAAAAACTACAGGTAAGAAGTTTTTCTGGAGGGGGGCACCTGAGAAGAGCAGAGAACACAGATATCTACCAAGAGCCCATGCTCACCACTGCTCAGGAAAATCACCTGGATTGTACGACCCCCTCTGTTCCTCCACATCATGGCAGTCACATGTAAATCTATGGAAAAACACCAGGCCTCAGCCAACACTGCAATAACTTAGGATAATGGGATATGCCTCAGACAAGATACATCAGCAATAGCAATGCATGAATAGCCCATGAGAAGCTACTAACACTATTCCACTCAGCATTCTTGTCCAGATTCCTGGGGATGCTGCTCCTATCACATCATCACAGTAACGCCTCGAACTTCACCCTGACAAAGCTGCAGTGAAGTCCAGCAATACAAGCACAGAGGTTTCAGCTCTGTCTTTGGCCACAAGACACCCTACAGTGACATAAAACATCTCTGTGTACTGATCCCAGTGACACTGAATGGATAACTGTCATCTGGAAGAGAAATCACCTGGTGAAGGCCAGCAGCTACTTCAGAGTACAACATGCATCCAGTCCACACAGAGACAGTCCCTCAGGGTTGTGTGCTGATTGTCTGAAAACCCTTAAATGTATCCATGAGTGTGATGTGCACCTCAGAAGGAGACACAGAGTGAATCCATTAGCAGCACACTCAGCTGCTTCCACCTGCTTTTTGTTATGCCAGCTGTTGCATTCAATGTTTTCAGGTGTTTCTGACCTTTGCTGTGTTTGAAGGTGCCCATTCAACAGTCTCAAAGTGACAGACTGACCTTTCCCATGTAGCTCTCACAAAGGACATGGATCATTTTGCAGGGATGCAGAGTCTGGGTCTGTGGTTCTATTAATCTAAATGAAATAACTTTCCCTGTTTTGTTTCTGAAAAGAAGATCCCTCTTAGGCTTCCTTTCTTGCTACTAGTGTTGGTACTACTGATGGAAAAGATCAGAATGGCTCTGTCTCATTCTTCCACCCACCTCTTTCAGGCAAACTCATCCATTTTTTATCCTCAAAGGCTCTTGAAGAATATTCTGAGGATGTCACCTTTCAGGATAGACCTCTTCATGTGACCAGCACAGGTGTGAATGTGCAGCAAAGTAACAGCAGTAAATCAGCCCATGCAAAACAAGGCAAAAGCAGATACAATACTGCAAAACCAGCCCAAACAAATAAATACTGCTGTTCAAACACTTGCTGAGAACTCCCAACATGCAGAACACAACAAAGAGACAACAGAAACTGGGCTTTGTGTCTAAGCTTTTCCTTTACCTCAAGAGACAAACTCTCACCTGCTTGAGGAGCTCTCTGCTTCCCCCACAGCTCCCAGTTTTTCTCCAATACACAGAATGGTATCTTTACCCAGGTCAGCACAGTACAAAGGGTGCAGATACAGGAGTTCTAACTTTCCATCACAATGATTTCTGGCAGGAAAATTACTTCAGCTTTGGCAACACACATGTATCTTCAAAGATTTGAGGGCCAGTTGCTGTTTCTGCATGTTTGTTTCTCTCCCTTCTGTGACATTGAGAAATGCAATTCCTCCTGTAAAGGAGGGAAAATTCCAGTATCCATCATTTTGAAGGATTACAGTCAGTGCCATTAACATGTGAATGCAGCTCTAGTCTAAATTACATTTTCTCTTAGGGCACTCTGAAAGTGAAACTGAGCATGAGGCTTGAAACTAAATTGGATTGGGAACAGAAAGCCTGGGAACCTTCCCCCTTTCCATAAAGTTGCTGGAGCCATTTTATTTTGCAACAGCGCTGTATAATATATTTCCATTGGCCTGGAAGACAAAGCTCAATTTGTTTGAGTATCATGAAGAAAGTGAATTGTTACAATTCACAAAGTTAACTAAGAAGTTGTTTTGAATTTGATGTTCAAAAGCCAGCTTTAACTTCCCTTAGTGTAACTTTTCAGGTCTTCATGTACTTCTGAAAAATTTAATTTGCATAAGGCTGTGCTGCTTTTCTTCAGAATTAATCAGGTGGAACTCTCACATCTATTTTTGCACACATGCAGGACTTAATATTTTTTTCCATCTTTGACATTTTTCACAGAACTGAGATTAAAAACTTAGAGTTCTGTTTTCAAAATAAACTGCAGACAAGATTTTCAGAAGCGCCTCTGCACTTCTGCTCCCACTGAAATCAACACTCAAAACCTCAATTTTCCTTTCCTGTAATTACAAGCAAACCCATAAAAATGTAAGCTGATGCACTGTTATCTTCTCTAGCCTGCAGACAGCTTGAAACAATGTCTGAGGGATGAGAACTCCTGTCTCTCATCCTGGAGGAGTGAATCTGAAACCAGAAGTTGACAGTCTGTGTCAACATTGTTAAGGCTTCCCCAGCTGAGGATGTCAGCAGAAATGTCCTGATGAACTTCTACAGTCTCCCACTTTTTCACTTAGTGCCTTAAAAAACTCCAACCTCAAATCCTAATATGTACCCACAATCTGTCAGTGCAACTCTTCCAATCTCCACAACTCCTCCACAATGGCATCTTCTTCTGCTTTGTTGCTCTTCCAAGGTTCTCCTTGCTGCCACCATGCCTCAGGCTGATGCATGAAGAGTGCCAAATGTCCAACAGGAGAAAGCATGCTGCCAAGACCACAAAAACTTTCTTCCTTACCAATACCAAACTCCCAAACCAGACAGGAAATAAAAGTAGCTGAAAGACATTTATTTGAAGCTCTTTCATTTGAAACCAAGTTTAAGATTTATGAAAGTATAAGATACGACTCGGGGGGGATATTGGAGGTTGGCAGGACTGGATGCAGAACTGTTGTGCTGGGAAGGTACCACTTCCACAGAGGACAGCAGAGCTCTGACACACTCTATTAAGCAGCTGAGCAAGAATTCTTGATGCCCTTCCTCAAAAATGAAATAGCTCCTAGTTGGGCCATGTACAGCCACAGCACTGTCCTCAGATGTACTCTCCCTAGGATTTCAGAAGTTCACAGGTTATAAATACAATTACATCAGGATACTTCCTCTGCTTGGACAGAAATTTTTGTACTGCTAAACTGCCTCCTTCTCAGATTGCCCACTTGACTTTTCTGCCATCCTTGCTGCTTCTTACTCAGCTGACACAGTGCCACAATGGTAGCAATAGAAAGGCTTCTGCTGTCTCCCTAAAAATAATTTCACAACCTCAGTCCAGGCAGATTTACAAGCAGTTAAGAGTCTGATCATTTCAATGCATCACATACTTGGTAGGATTTTGGAAACATAATCTATTTGTTTTCATTTTAGCTTTTTCCTCTTTCTTTTTTTTCCCCCCATCATTTACTCTCACCAACACATCTGTTGAAATGTAAATCAAATCTATTTTTATGTAGTAAGCTCTTTGTATTACAGCTTTTCCAAACCCTAGCCATCAGGTAAATATTTACAGATATTCTGTGGTTTAATTAATTGGCTATGGACTGCTGCAAGTGCGTGCACAATGCTGGTCTATTTGCAACAGAACACCATTAAGGAATGCCAGTTTGTTTCTTCTCTTTTGCAAACATAATATTTACCATTACCTGGTATATCAGATCAGGAGTTCTATAGGAATTGACTGATTCTGGCAATGAAGTTTGGAAGTAACTCTGTAGATCCTGATCCTCAGGTGTGGCAATTCATACGGCCAGCCTCAGTCATTTGCAAATGAAATAGATTTTCTTTTTTTTTCAAATTGCTGAAATCTGTTTTCTTTCAAAAGTCATTTCAGAGTAGTCAGTGAAATTCAGTCAACTTAATTAATGTCATTTAAAGGATGCCCAATGGAAACACAGTTATTCAGGGGCACTGTTTCCATATTTGGACCAGTACCCCACTTCTATGCATTGTTCACCTCTGCACTGATTTTGTAGGGGAGGACAAGGGGGAGGAGTGGAAAGGATGCTGTAATGAAATTTTAAACAACCAAAAGGTCCTTTGGCAGTTTCCTTATTCCCTGAAAAATTAGTGCATTGCCTGGAAAATTAAAAAAAACCTGATCTGTAACTCCAGTGGAAACCACTTGTCATCTATTGTCCAGCTATGAGAAATGTTACTTTTCCTCTTCCAGACATGCTGCAAGCAGCAATCCAGCTGAATGCTTTGCAGGGACTGGAAGGCCACTGGAGACCAAATGCAATCATCTCCCCTGGCTTCCTGGATGACACAAGCCATGGAATTTCAAAGCCTATAACTCCTGCTGTAGCAGCAAGCATGGCCATCAGAAAGACATCCATTCTTGATTTAAAGACTTCCAGTGATGGAGATCCACAATGTTCCTGGGTAATTTTTTCCAACCTGGTTAAATGAGCTCATTGTTCAAAATGCAGCCTTACTCCTGGTTTGAATGGATCCTCCTTCTCCTGTTTGTTGGCTCCTGTTACACCTTCCTGTGTCAGAGCACAGCAAATTCCACAGTCACAATATTTTGACTGTGACAAAACTGTACAAGGAACTTCTCAAAATGAAGAGTCTGGATTTTTTTCATCTTTTGATGCCAAGGAGTATTATTTATTTACTCTAGTTTATCTTGCTTTTTAAATAGGGCATGGAAATATTCTCTACGCAGAGATTGTGACAAGCTTTACCACAAGGATAGCTGAGATCTGGTTCAGATTTTCCAGCCTTTAATATCATCATCATTACTCTTATTTTAAGATTTAAGAACACCTCAATATTCTTCAGCTCCATCCACCATGCCACAACTGAGCAGATGAAATAACAGTCAAAAGGTCTCATTCATCAATATCAGAGTGACATGAGACCTGCAAACATTTGATTCCACTTTCAGGAGACATCCCACAATGCAGAAATACTCACAATCTACTTAATATTTTGTATTATGTCCCGTTTGGGAATTAAAATTGCAAAAGCAAGAAGTGGCTGTTCATTCTCCCAACCTTTTGGACAGGGATGGAGTTGAGCAGTATGATAAATTTCTTGGGAAACCTCCATCTCTTTTCTTTTGTTTATGAGTAGCTTGAGATAGTTTCAGATTTATTTGAAAGGACTTGTGAACTTGTTTTCCATTTCCCTCTCAGAACAACTTACAAGGAGTCTGCTGTTGACATTTCATTATTTAATTTAGGATGCTGCATTGTGTAAGTTACTCACAAAAATCAGTCATTGCCTTTTCTATCCCACGATTGGTTACTCTGACTAGATCTGCAAAGGTCAAATTAGGAACTTGACACAGAAATAAGACATGTTTCAGTCAGTGCTTGAAAAGCCACACAAGAAATGATCTTGTGAATGTTATAGGGTGATCAGAGAGCAGGACAGGTGAGCTTTGGTGTGGGACAAGCTCAGGCTGGGAAGAGACAAGCAGTAGAGCTGCTAAACAAATGAAATCCCCCTTCTTCCAGCCCCTTCCTGGTTGCTGCACCATGGATAGTTGTTACACTGTGAATACTCTTGCTGGTTCATGCACATCCATGAAAAACTGGATGCCAAGACATTCTGAACAGGCCTGCATTGAAAATCACCCTGATGTCACCTGCTCAGAAGGGACAGGATGTGCACAGCCAGCTGGAACTTTTAGGAGCAGCATTCACCCTGACCTTAGACTTATTTAATGACACTTGGTAGCTCACACCCCTAGGACCAAGGGAGCAGAGCCATAAATGACAGCCACTTCCTCCTTCTTCCTGAGTTTATAAATTGAGGGTATCACCCCATATTTCTCATGTAGAAGTACCCTTTAAAGATAGCACTTTCAGCATTTAGAGCTTATTCTGGAACTCTCTTAACTAATGCCTGAATCCAGTTCAAATTCAGTCCCAATGCTGACATTTGTGCATGCTTCTATCCAGTATTTTCTCAGGCAAACCTCCATTGGCTTTCCAAAGCATTTTGCTTGAGCAAGAACATCAGGTTTGACCTTTCAATTGCACAGTGACAATTAGTAACAGCTCAAAACAGAGATTTTTCTTTTTTTTTTTTTTTAACACAATAAAAAAAATCCACTTTATTACAGGATGTTTGCTACCACTGAAGCTCTCTTCTCCCAAAACCAACAGAAATGAAGTGCTTTTTTCCAAAGAGGCTTCAACATCTCCTGAAGAGCCTCTACAGAGTTCAAGAGCTGTTAAATCAGCACCTTCCTGAGTGCCCATGCTTCCATCAAATTCAGCAGCTGATTCAGTCTCTATTCAGTATATTTAAATGCTATAATTCCTATATATATATATAAACCAGCTATACATACAAGTATGTCTGTGAGGGAGTGGGAGAGAGCTCCCATCCTGTCCTCTATCCATTCATAAATGTTTTTTTTCCCCCTTTTAACCTTAAGACAAGCAAGGGATATGGTGTGGTTTGGAGTCCAGTATAATTTATCTCCTCTGTAAATCTTGTGAATTGCTATCTAAACAACTGTTCTGTAGAGCAAAGCCTTTGACTGATTGGTCCCACGTGTCACAGAGCCAGGTCAGATAGGTGCCTCTTTCCTTACTCCATGAATATGAGAGGCCAGCATAAACTCCATGCCAAATCTGTGTTTATTTAATTACAATATTAACTACAAGTGACAACAAAACCTGCCACTGAAAGGAAGAAGGTGACTTTATACTGTGGAGGAGACCAGGTGAGTAACTGCAAATGTATGAGTCAATCCATCATCTCATTCCGTTCATTTATCCAGTCACACTTTTTTAATTTTTACTTCTGACATTTAAGTCAGAATCCACTTTCCAAAAGCTCCCTCACCTTTCCAATGGTTGGAGAAGAAATACTGAATTATTCCCAGATCCCACAGCTTAGCCCAATGATTGCCTACACATTTGGACAAGAGGCACTTTACCTTCTCCTTCACAGGCTCTTGAGGTGTGAGTAAAATCCTGGCTCCTTGGAAGAGAAAAGAAAAATTCTAATCTCATCAGAACCAAGGTTTCCCTCCTCAAATATCCTAGCCAGAAAAGCTTAGAAAAGCAGCAATTCTGAATAGTTTGGGGTTTCTTTCTATCTACATTCTCTCCCAAGCTTACTAGTATTTTTCTTAGAGTGTGGCTAAACCTCAGATGAGAACTCCACTCCTGAATCCACATCCTTGAGATGCTATGAGGGAAAGAAAGCTGAACGTGTGGAGGAAGTATTGCTCAACACCTCAAGCACTGTGGTAAAATACCTGCTTCTGCTGTGCTTTTTAATGCTATTTCCTGGTCTATTTTATGTTACCACGTTTTGGTAGCACCTAAGTGATACCCTGATGAATCAAATTGACCAAAATTGAGAGCACTCACAGAGCCCAAGCAAGACAGGTTTCTATCTGCCCTGTCTTTGGGAGTTAGCAATTCTGCTTTGATAGAAATTTTACCCCAAGTGCATTGATTGGTGATTTTAAGATAAATTGACTTCATGTCTTTTTGTTGCTGTTTAGTATGGGTATGGCAAGGTTGGAGCCTTGAGAGGACGTGGTCATTACGGTATCAGGGTCACAAATTTGCCAAAGAAACTTGTAGTGTTTCCCACTGATGGTCAGACCCTTTAATGCCTGTGGAAGACCTTGCATGTTCAGATCCTTTTACCAAATAATAGTTTATTTTTCAGCTGTCTCTTCCCAGCTCCACAGTAATGGAGCTGCAATTGCCTTTGTTGGCTTCAAAATGAGCCCTATGTGTCCAGAGCTTAAACCAGAGGTGGTTGCTCCCTATTTTGATCAGCATCACTTACAGAAGTCACCAAAGAGCACAAATGTCACCCTGTGTGCACAGGAACTGGATCAGCACCTAGTACAGGAGAGATCTAGATACCACATCCTACAGTTACTTTTATAAAAACATTGTTAATATTTTTAAATTCAAATCAATGTGATTTGGTTATTTCTATCTCCTATCCAGACTGCACAACAGTGAGCTGGCAGTGGAAGAAAAGGGTTTTTAGAGCTAACAAGTGTTGCAGTGAGGACAGGTTTGCTGGACTGATGGACTCACAGAAAGCACAGAGTGCCTAAAATACTGCTAAATCAACATCCAGCCTGAAATTTTCTCCTTGACTCTTCTACCTCCCATTCCAGACTACGTTCATCTTTATGCTTGCTGCAGTTCTGTCTTTTAATCTTTTACCAGCTCATTGTAAATCTTGATATCATTCTAATAACAGAACTGAATCATGCTAAGACAAACATCTTGGCAGGACTGAGACCTCCAAAACAGGAAGTCTTTAAGATAAGTCCATAGCTCAGAAAAGTATCACACAGAGGCCCTAGTAACTCCTGAGCTGTAGAATTACCAGTTTTGCCAAAAGCAACAGATTTCCTTCTGATCTCAGAGCAACTGTTTCCACACAAATCACATGTGGAGACATTTTATAGGGGTTATGTTATCCGTGCCTCTTCTGTTTTCTACTTGCATAGATTCTTGTATTTTGACACTACTTCTCCTCCCATATAAATGACCTTGTAAATTAAATTTATAGCTTCACAACTGGGGTCAGATCAGTACAGTTTGTTCTAGTTTGGAATATGGAATAGGAAGGAGTGTTCTTAATGGGTTTAGGATAGACATTGCTGCTTGGGAATGGAAACAGACTCCACCAATCACTAGAACAACAAACTGGGAATTGGGAATCCCTTATTCCATCTTGGCTGGCTAGGTGAACAAATCATGAAGTCTTTCTGTGGCTCCCGTTCATCCATCAGTAAAGAGGAAATTGGATCATTCCTGTCCTCTTTAGAGAGAGCTGATCTGCATTAAGCACTGACATATTGACATAGAAATGACTATAAGCACATAAATCTAGGTCTCAGTGGTAAATGGCAGTGGTTAAATCAACTCACAGCTCACGAGAATGACTCTGAGCCCAGCTCTCCTGTCATGCTCTGGGCATGCTGATCCTTACCCATGCAGTACTGATCAGATACATCCTCGGGGCTGGCAGGATCTGCTTTGTTCCTGCCTGCTCAGTGTGCTTTATCCATTTCCTACAGGGAACACAAGGAGTGCTGCAGATACTGCAGCACTGTTCCCTCTCAGAAATGGAAAAACAGCCCTAATAAAACCTTATGGCAACCACTGTACGTGTTGTGTGCCAGCGTGTAAAGGCTTCAGGAGAAGAGACAGAACTTTTGTCCAACTCTCCCTTCAAAGATGGTTTGCCAAGCTTCAAGTTTACATCCCTTCAGCACTTAAAGATGCCTGATTTCATATATTGCTACTGGGTGATTAATACTATTCATTACTGGAAAGCTCTAAAAGAATCCAGTAAAATATCTGTACAGACACCATGCAGAGAGAAATGTTGAAACAGAGGGAGTGTGAGCAGTCAAGACCCACTAACAAATTTGTTAGGAGCAGAACTCAACAGACAGAAACTGCCCTGGCAGTTTTGTCACTGCTAGTGACAAATCCAGAAAATTACGAATTCATAAAAAGCTGAACATGGCTTTTTGTCAGTGTCTTTCTCAACCCTGTTCCCACCCCAGACAATTGCAGCATTTTGGCTGCCATTCTGCAACAGGAGGCAAAATTTAGTAAGCAGGACACAAGATCAGGAGTCAGCACACTTGGGCTTTACTCTTGGCCATGCCAGTGACCTGTTTGGCCTTTTCCATCACCCCATGGAAACAACCAGCACCTCTGTGAGTCTTTATTTCTGCTCCTGCACTTTGCAAGTCCTATGAGCAGAGCTGTCCCTACATGTGCAACACGTGCAATGCATAACAAATCCCCAATCTTGGCCAAGGGCCTTAAATACTAAAATAAATCAAATTATTGTTACTAAATGTCAAAAAATGCACTCTCAGAAAAATCTAATGGTTGGCAGAAGACCTGTTAAGAAATGTCATTTTTTTCCATTTTCATTTCTCTCTCCTATTCAACTTTCAACTTTATATGTTAATCCTACAAATATTCATCCAAAAAGTAAGAGTCATTCATTGCTTGTCTTTCAGGCCTAATACTGGTTCCTTACTCAGGTAGTCTATAAGTTTTCTAAATTAATTTGACCCCATCATGCACAGTGGATAATAGATCATGCAGTTTACACTGATAAAGGACCAAAACCAAAAAAATAGAGAGCAGTCCAGTACCTTATGTCCCTTTACACGTTCTTCTCCTGCTTTCCTCTGCTAGGCTTTTTTGGCTCTCGTTTTCAGTGCCTTGGAATAAAAAATGAAACACTTAAAACCTGTCTGAACAGAATGGCAAAAATAATAAGGAAGAGATATCACATGACTCAATGGAAAATTGAGCTTCGTGGCAGTTACACCTAAAAGTTAAAATCTGTTTCTAGCTCAAATCTGTCCCTAGAATATACCCTGCAACACGACAGGACTGTCTGCACTGCAGGAAGCTGCTGGCACTCTGACTCAGGGTCAGTTTGGAGCACATTTGGAGGAAAAATGAAATCTTTGTTGCCATTGTGATTGTCTTCATTAAATCTGATAGAAGTCTAGACATATTATAACTAACCAGGGAGAAGAAATGCAGAATGCAGGTAAACCAGTCAAGGGCTGTATGGGACACATTGATTATCCATAACCTTCTACATTTCATCACAGGGAATACAAATAAGGTGTGTGCCCATTTCACAAACAGTATCAAATGGACAGGCCTGAGTCCTTCTGCAGCGTGGAATGTGGTAGCAGCACCAGCACTCTGATCCTTAGACTCTGCCTTATGGTTGACTCCTGGTTAGGAGCTGGATTAGAAACAAACAGGGATCTGAAAAAATACTGCTCCTCAGCAGTGAGGTCATCTCCTACTCAACCAGCTAGTAGGTAAGTTGTGTAACAGGAATATCCAAGTTGAAATATTTCAACTGCCAAAGATTATGAATTCTTTGTTTTGCTTTGGAAACAAATGCACAGTAGGGACCAGAATCACAGAGCAAGGAAGACAAAACAAAGGCTTTGTTTGTAAAGGGATGGAACCACTGCTCTCTGGTCAGGGATGAGGTTGGCTGATGTGTTTTCCATAATAGCCCATTGAACAATCTCAGCCCTCAATCCCAGCCAAATACTAATCTGCTGAATTTATTACATTTGTGTTTTCAAATTAAAATTACCATCTGTAGCTCGTGTGGCAAACAGCACAGAACATGTGACAAGAGAGAAAAAGCACCTCATGACAAGGTGGGCAAATTCCAGTTGGTTTGAGGAGCTCAAAGAACTGGGATACTGCAGGATGAACTTTTCTTCGCTGAGCAAAAAGTGTAGCAGTTTAATGAGGTTATTTGTTAAAAACCTCTCCCTCAGTAATGGGCTGTGCAGCCCAGGTCTGGAAATGTAGTTGGTTTGACCAAGTGATACTATCAACTCAACAAAGCCAAATTGCAGAGGAAAAATGACATGGTAGCCAGAAATAATACATATGCACACAGAGAGAAGAAAATCCTCACTTGGTTTTGGGGGTTTTTTTGTTTTGTTTTTAAGATTTCTGCTCTCACAATCATAAACATTCTCAGGACAACAAAAACTGACTCAGTGTTGCAGCTACACTGTCTGAGGTGGGTGTTAGCCCACACCATGGAGTACTGGGTGTTTGGAGCTCTGCAGGCCCACAGTGTCACCCAGCATTTCTGGTCAATCAAGCTGCTGGTGGTGCCTTTATGGTCTAATTCTTAGCAAGGCTGAGGGCTTGAACCTTTTTACTCTTTCACTGCTACTCTGAGACAAGTGAACTCTTTAGAAAAGCAGTCTGCTGGAAACAGCAGGTCCATTCATCTCCAGTTGAATAAACGACAAGGTATGAACTCCACTCAGATACCCACCCCATGCTCTCAGTGTGCCTGGTGCCAAGCCATGTGTTTGATAGGATTTCTGCACAGAAATGCAGATGGGTCTGGGCCTAGTGGAAATGTCACATTGCACATGCACAGAGAGGTGCAAATTGCCTGCAAAATTATGCAGAGTAAAGCTGGCTTAAATAAATGTTTTCAGAACAAGTCTGTTGCCAGAAATACTTTTTCATTAACCTTTTGTCCAAGTGCCTGCAAATCATAGAGGTGAATATTTGAATTCATTTTTTAATCAGGGTACCACACAGCAAGTGATTCTGTCTTTACTGATCCCTGGAGGGTTAGGAGTCTTAGGAGCTACTCAGGTGGGGTTTTCTACCCCTCCCATCATACCACTGCTTCCAGTTGGTATTTCCCAGTACAAATAAAACCAGGGTTGCAGCCTAAACATGCCAGATGTTGTACTGCTTACAGCCTCCTGTGTAGGAAGAAAAGCATTGACTGAGGGCATCAGTCTCCTTGTACAGTTAAAGGAGCTGGGCACATTCCAATTACATCAATGGGATGCTCATCTCTGCTCTCTAGGAAGAGGTTAACTTGGACAAAAACATTAATTTTTTTCCAGTCTTTTCGGATTTTATTGATGAAAAGAGCTAGGTAAGAAAAATCCCATGTATGAAGCTAAGAAAAAAAGACTTCCTATCCTCATTTTGCAAAAGAGAACAAACAAACAAACAAGGCTAAAACAGAATCAGGCCCTTGATCAAAGACATGTAAAAAACTAGAAAAACTAGAAGTCAAAACTTCTTTTTTTCTTTTGTCAGTTTATATCTTCCTTCCTCATGGTGAAGTAGGCATGAAAAAGGCTCCCATTGCTTTCCAATAAACAGAAGTGGAAAGATAGCATTGATTTATTTCACACTTGGTGATCCCTGTCCATTTCTCTGTGAAAAGAACACCATCCTCCTTTTCTTTCTTCCTGACCTAAGCCAAACACAGAAATTTAGCCTACTTTTCCAGTTTTGTTGGCATTTATTCCTTGAGATATTGTTTATGTTGTTAATTTTGCTGTGGGCTGATTTTCCAGCTGAGATTTGTGCAAAATTTGTGACCAGATTGACTTATTTCAGTCAAGGTCTCAGACATTACTGCTTCAGGCAAGAAGTAGAAACCATATCAGAGCTTTTAGGGGTAGGGGTTGTCCAGGGTTTTTTCCAAGCCTCTAATGTGAATGCTTAACTCAAGTTTTTTCTCTATTTCTGTGTTTAACAGGTTAATTTTACCTGCAAAATATCTTCAAATAAATTTTTCCCCTACATAAATGGGAACATTAAGAGATACAACTAATAAAACATTTTGGTGGTCTTTTTGTGCATTACAGTTTAATTTCAAACTTTATCTTAATCCAGTTCAGAATGATGAGCAAGCAAATAGTTAGTAGGTACTGAATGAAATTAAATATATTTTTCATCCTTTCCTAGGATAATTCAAATTCTACCAAGTTTTGATGGTTAGGAGTCCTAATGTTCTGTTCAATAATTGCTTTATACACACATAGGGATAATACTATAGAAAAAGAGGTCAGGACCAAGGAGAAAATTTAGTCGAAATACAAACTTCTGAAGATGTAAAGGTACATATGAAACAAGGCTGAAGTGGCTAATTCAGTAGATTGTTGATCCTATTTAAAACCACAAAGGAGATCTTGGCCACCCACTGTTTTCCAACAAGCAGCACAGACTCTCAGGTGCACAGCAGAAGTTCCCTTCTCGACTCCCCAGAGGTAGAGAAGCACCTCTGGGGATTTTTTCCCCCCCAAAAAGAACCTTATTGAGAAAATACAAAAATACAGTTCAGTGGGCTCCTAGTCTACATATCTTTTTCTCACTCCATCTCTGGTGCTTTTTGATCACGTGTACAAACATAGTTGTCCTTCCCCTCTCATAAATCTAAAGATTGTCCCTTGTGTGCCATGCTGTTTCAAACATCTGCCCTGCAGCAATCCCTCCCCATCCCAAGGAAATCTCAGCAGGAGTCAAAAGAACTTTTTCGTTGCCACTGCCAGTATTTCACATGATTTTGCTGGCTGTTGTTTGTTTGTAGCTGCTCTGTGGAGCAGAGAGAGTTCCCGAGATTGCCATTTGTGTTTTTAAGTTGCCATTAAGATAATGGAAATGGTGTGTAACTCCCATCTCCCCAGCCATCAAGGGGCTGTCAGTCTTAGTCAGTGTCCCAACGCCCTCTCACTCATCCTCCTTAAAAGCAAATGAGTGGCTCTGCATCTGTTGTTTCTTTCAGAGGCAAGCCCAGCAGGGTCCTCCTTCCCTCTAACTCTCCCTCATCCAGAGGTTTGTGTTTTAGTAACTTGAAACATCCTGTAAAATCTATCAGGATTAGTTTCCAGTATAGAAGCACTTGTACTTGATCCAAGCCAATCAAATGTTCCTCGGATACTAAGCCCCAGGGTTTAAGAGAGCACACCCAACATATTAAGCAAAAATGACCTTCTTAGTGAGGCTACTACATTCTCCTTTTTGACCCCTTTTGACACAATTTTGGCTGAGACCAGACTGAGAGTTAAAGCCATTGTGAATGGGCCAAAAATAATATAGTAAGAGTGTCTCTGATGTCACCAGGATGTTATATCCTCAGACAAAAAAAGCAGGGTTTAGATGGAACTGGACATTTTTTACATATTAGTAAAAGAGGCTTTTTAGTAGATAACATTTGGCTTTCAAACTCATTTTTCAGTCTTTCCCAATGGGATTAGTAACCAAATTAAGGGGTTTAGGAGCTCCCATTATAATCTAACACAAGCCAGAACTTACAAGTCGTGGCAGTCCAGAGGTTATGGTGACTGAGAAGGCAGACCACAGAAAACCAAAGCACAGGAAACTTTCAGTCTAGTGTTGATGGAAAAGCTTTGGATTAGATGGATGCAGTACTGAATAACTCATTTCAAAGCAAACAGCTCTACCAGAGGTTTCTGCCCCTTTTATGGAGGAAAAGCTGAAGATGTACAATGTAAGAATTCAGAGTTACATGAAACTGCAAAGTCTTATTTTGAGTTATATACAGCAAGAACTGGGTTTGCACAGCTCCACAGAGTGACTTCCCCTTCTGCCATCCACAGGCTCCATTGACTGACTGACTTCCTCAGTTTCTAACCCCAGTACTTATTATCCCATCAAAGTTGGTTTGATGCTCAGTTCATCTATATGTACAGGCAATTTAATGGCATTTCTGGAAGGCCACAGATGTACAATACTTACACAATTCATTCCAGTCCTCTGTCAAAATCACTCTTTCTGTGCAGCCATGGAAAAACTTCTTCTACCAGTGGCAATTCCAGAAACATCCAGATGTTGATGATTTAAAAAACGGCAAAGTTTTTCAGTGGGATTAAAATCAATCTAATCCAACATTTCCCCATTCTCTGGGAGGGGTGTAACAACTGGAATATTGCACATAAGCATGAGCTTCTCTTGCTGCCAGATATGAAGGGGCTCTGAAAAAGAATGGCTCAGAAATGTCTGTGCCCACAGCCACCTATCAGACTGTGCTGCCTTAGTTTCAGTGTTACCTTGGATCCAGTTGAGCAGGTGGTTAATTTTAATCCTGACCACTAAAATGCAGCAGAAGTGTTCAAAGAAAATGGAGGCTAGACTGAAAACAGGAGCTGATTTCCTTGAGTGAACTTAGGCTTCATTAGATTTCTGAAAATATAATGTAATGCTAAAAACAAAATTAAACTTTGACCCAGGTTAGCTCTTTAATTTCCAGTGGAATAAAGGCAAACAGATTTCTCCACAATGAAAATGAACAAAACAAAAAATATTATAAATTGGACAAAAATTCCAAATCTCACTAGGACATTCAGTTCCCATTAATATTAATTTGCAAGCATTCATTTATGAGAACATGTGTCATCAGCTGCTACAGCTCAGCTGATGAGTGGCAACTTGGTGACTTGAGGCCAAAACCTACCAGAGACAGCCTCTTTGTGTTGCCTGATGTTTAAATGAATGTGGATTTCAATTAACATTGAGGGAGCTAAAGGTTAAAGTTAAAGGTTAAAGAATAAATATTTAAACTAAAGCTGACAAAACTCAAGAAACATTCGTTTCAAGGAGCAGGGTCCTTCTCACTCTTTCCATTTTGCATAAAGCTGCTCTGCTTACCTTGAGGCTTTCCCTGATCAGGCTCCTCATGATAATGATGTACAAACCCCAGCTCTGCTCTCTCTATGAGGTAGAAATGAGTTACCTGAACTCAAAAGAATCCAGTTCTGTCCAAATCCAGACTAATAGTACAGAGACATTTCAGCCACTCTCACAAAGCTCAGACTAACACACACTGACAAAACTGGGGGCCAGGGAGAGATAAAAGAAGCTTCCAGAATGCTTTGCTTGAGTCCTTGTCACAATTTAACTTTCACATTTTTAAGAAAAAAAGCCCCCCAAAAAAGGCTCAGTCAAAAAAAACCAAACCACTAAATGGCCAGCTGCTCTTCTGGTGTGAATCAGTAAAGCTCAAACCCATGTACTGCCTAGGCTTTCTAATAACAACTCAGGTACAAGACATATGAGATCTGATTCCTCATTCCAGGCAATTATTAGATCCATACTACCATATACTTACAATAATATCTTTTTTTGTTTTAAAAATATTTCAAGATTTTGGTCCAAGGGGGGAAAAAAAAGGGAGAGGGGAAGTTATTTTTTTATTTTAAAATCTCTGTGGTATTTTCTGGTCTTAACTTTGTGGTTTTCTGACATGACATATATTTCTAGATATCAGATGTTGAGAAACATCAAATCACATTGAGAGGCAAATTAAGTTCACTTTCTTCCCAGATCTAGATCACCTGACCTGGACCACAATTACTAAAGTCAATATTCTGTTCTATCATAAAGGTCAGTATTTGCTGATTACACCGATTTTTGCCATACTCAGCCTATAAAACTTGCTTTAAAACCTCTGAGAAAACACACAGTTTGTCTGGAAATGTAGAAATTGCATACTTGGCAGCCACTTCTCTAAGCCTAATTTATAAAATAATTTAAACATTCTGGATGACTTCCTGCTTAAAATCTTCATCAGAGCCCAAAAACAGTGCAGAAGGTGTTGGGATGGGAGACAGTGGGACCAAAACCATGGTACAGCTGAGCTACTGGAAGCAACACAGGGTTTTAGTTTGGAGGAGGCAAAGTTTAGTGCAGGAAGGGAATGGAGGGCATTCCATTCTCTGGAACAGAGATTGGTGTCAAGGGGGAATCCTGCTGCGAGGAATGTACTGAGCCCAGAAACTGTCTCTGTTTTTATTACTATTTCTAATTATAAATAAATGATGCTAAGCTTTCAAACTTTCCTTTCACAGCAAAATCCCAAGGTCATGGGAATCACCAGTGCCACAAATAGATGAGTGAGATGAAGACATGAAAACCTGCCCTTCACAGGGCCTGTCAGCCACAGGCTCCCAGCAGAACACAACTAGGATTAGGACAGCTGGGCTTGTCTCCTTGGCTGGCCATCACCTTCCAATCTTTAAAGATCTTCACATCTTTCATCATTTGCACTCCAAAACTTCCCCAGACAGCCAGACCAATGCAAGGAAAGATTCTCCTGCCATGTTCTGCTTGCTGTTTTCCTGGCTACTTCCTTTCACATCCACCTTCCTCTTTCTCTGCTGAAGGGAGGTGCAGCTGTCATTCAAACCACACTGCAAGCTCTAAAGAGTTCTGTCTTTGCCAGTACTCAAATGTGAAAAATCATTCTGCTGGAAATTTGGGAACCATTTAAATTTGAGTGAGAGTAAAAGCCCACAAACTACCTTCAAATCATGTAGAAACTCACATAATTTTGCCATATGAATCAGTTTAATTCTTTGCAAAAACAATCTTTTTTTACTGCAGGGCCCTCAGCAATCACAGCTGTTAGATCACACAGCTCAATACAAGGTCTCACATTACAAGAGTTATTATAGATAACAGTAAATTTATTATTGAAAACAAGGTGTTCTGTGGCTGCTCCTGCATAGCACAAGGAGTCCTGGAATGAAAATTGCTTGTCTAAAAAATAATTTTAATTTGGACAGCTTGCAATGAACACAGCCATATGCCAATCCCAGGGTGCTCTGCCTGCACAAGAATCACTGAAATAACTTCAGTGTCACTTGGGAAGCTCATTGAAACACAGTTTCTTTTGACTGTGTGGAGCTGGTAGGAATGTTTCTATTTAATGCAACCTGTACATCCCCCAGTATGGTCCCCTCCAAAGCAGGGCTTTGCTTTCCACAGAAAACTGCAACTTTTCATCAGAAAGGCTAAAATACATTCAACAAAAAAGATTTTCAGCTTTTCAAAAGACAGAGATTTCTCAGAAAAATAAAATGTTACCAACATCAGCACCAGGTACAAATACCCTGGAGCCCCAGGACTAACTGGCCCTCTGTTTCCTGCTGTACCATTCCCTCTCTGGAGCACTAATCCCCTGCTGAGCCTCCAGTTAAGGAACTGGAACACCCACCATGAGTAAGCAGTATAGCTGAGCGAAAATTTCCCTCTGCATTTGTTCCTTTGTGCATGACTAACCTGGATATAACTTCAGGTATTTTTCTTACCCTCTCTTTTTACAATGCAGACAGTTACATTCTAGTGGAAACATTACTCCAGCCACTGCCCTCACCAGTAAAGACACACAGGCTCCTTTCCTCAGATCTGTCCTGCATGGAGCAGTTTACCAGCAGCTGCCTCTGGTTATTTTGTCCTTGGAGCTGCATCCAGCTATGAACCTATACCTGACACAAGTGTCATCACAACCACCCGTTCCTAAGTCAGTTACCTTCTACAGAAAAAGTGCAAACAAGGTGCTCAGAGAGAGATTAAGGAACAGCTTCTCAAAATTGTTGAAGCACAGGTAGGCACTTAAAGGGATTCTAAAAGTTCCCTAAGGAGGTTAAGGATCCAGATCCCTTTGGTAACACAAACATTTAGAACACCTAGATCTCTACTGAAACGGCAATGAGGCCACAGAAATGTTCAGAAAGACACAATACCTTTTACTGAAAGTAACATAACACTATGTAAGCCCATATACTAAGTGAATGTAGTAAAAAATAATACGTAGAGGTCACTTCCACAGGAAGAAAAAAGACCAGCCTTTTGTAATCTTGGCAGCCAGTGATGCTCAAACCCTTGCACAAACAGTGTGATCTTTCTTACATGACCAACACTGGGACTCTGGAGACACAGAAAGTGGCATTTGCTGTAAAACTCTGCTGCATAATCAAAGTTGATGATAATGGGGTTTTCTGTTTCTGTGGCTACAAAAAAGCAGATTTAAAATGTGAACTGAACTCAGAAAAGAATTTTCATTTTGTCATTTTGCTGTTTAATTCCATGCTCAATGTCCAGCTGCAGCCAAAGAGAAACAACTCTGTATCTTATTGTTTGTGGGAACATGCACAGAGCAGTGAGCTACATCTGTACTTTTCTGTATCTGAGGTGCTTATTTCAGAAGCACCATTCTCTCCATTTTACAACTAAAATCTCTAATATTTTCCCCCTCTGTTCCTTAAGGCAGGGTTTGGAAAAGAAAGCCCCTAACTGTGTCATTCACAGTGGAGATGCCATCTCAGCAGCTGGCCAGCTGCAGCTGGGCCAGGTGGCAAACAACACCTAAATGCTGCCTTCAAACATCTCTCACTCTACCCAGGGAGCCTTTTCCTCACACCAGATAAAATTCTGGGCACAGAAAGGGCCTGGCTGAGGGAGGGAAGGAGAAACAATACGGGATTTCCAGTTTCTTTTTCAGTCACTATGAAAATATCCTTTGAAATAACAACCTTTAAGGTGAAATAACATTTTTACTGCTCCAAGATGTGATTCTTATGGGGTTTTTTTTCATTTTTAAAGCAGAACAGAGCTCATGCATGCTTTGGTCATTTGTGAGCCCTGGCAGGTTTCAGAGAGGTTCAGAACTGTGGGATATAGAGTTTTATCCCTGTCTCTGGAGGCTTGCTGCTGGGAGACCTCTGAGGTCTGAAGGGGCCTCTCCTGTGCCCTCACACAGGGTCCAAGCAGTGGAGTATCAGGGAACTTGGAACTGCCCCAGACCCACAAAGCCCAGCCATGTCCCAGCTGAACAGCCTGAATAAAATCCGTGCCTCTCAGAGGACAGGGGACTTTGCTGTACAAGCAGCAAAGCCTTGGTAGTGACTTTGTTTTCCTCCCTGTCAGCCAGGAGCTGACCCATCCATTACCACAAAGGACACTTATTCAGTGTTGATGGAGAAGGAAGTGTACCACCTACTGAGTCACCCATGCCACATCCTAACACCTGGCTGTGGCCTTGCTGGGCTTCCACTTAAACATGAATCTACCCCGAGTACAGATGTAGAAAAAGTCTATAATAAAACCTCAAACCATATGAGACTCTCCTGGATGGGAGGGTATACTGCAATCTCCTCAAGTCTATGGACTTCCAGAAGAAAACTGGAATTCATCTGCTTTGCTTTTGTCCATTTTCAGGGGCAACAATTGTGCATGTCACATCCCAGAGCAAGGTACAAAATTAAGTTTCCTTGAAATCAGAAACAAAATCATGGCTACAATTTCTTTTTTCTTTTAAATTGACTGCACAAAACTGGCCAAATCTGGCAAGATGTTAGAAGCCTGATCTACCACTTACCTTACCTACCTCTGGTAGTCCATCCAAGTTCATTATTATCATTCTCACAAGACTGTTGAACATAAAATAGAGGGGTTTTTAAAAGCTAAACTACAGACGTTTTTTACAAATTAAATTCTCGCCTGCTGGGCAATGAATCACTCACCATCCGCAGTACACCCCATAGTTGACAAACAAAGCAGTATTTGCCACCCTATTGCAAAACATGGTAGGGCTGTATTTTGGGAAATGATTCTTCACTAAAATAACATCGTCCAGTGCAGTACAATGCTACAAGAAACACAAATATGATGCTACATCCTGTGGCCGGCTCTGGAACACGCCTGAAAACAGCCCCATTTTGGGAGCTGCTGGAAGCACACGCTTTTCCAGGGAGCATCAGCATCACGGGTGGGATCACTGACTGGTTTGTCCTCAGTCAGACCACAACCCCTTTAACCCCACACTGAGGAGCTCAGCCCCTCAGCAGCTCTCCCACAGGTAGGATGATCCAGCCCCCACCCTTCAAAGGCACTTTCTCCAAAATGCTGCTACGTGGTTTCCCCGACAAAATCAATGTTTACCTGAAGCTTTGTCCTCCTGAATCTTCCAGATGAAGAAATGAAAGAGCTCCGTGCTTGAGCTCAGGTCCCAAAACCATAAATGTGAAGCATGAGGGAAGGAAGAGGTGAGCTTAGGAAGAGAAGAAGGAAAAATATTTCTGTAATTAGCATCCTTTAAAAATATTAATTGCTTGCCTCTTTTAAACTAATGTTTGCAAGGAATAATTTTGAAAAACCTTGAGTGCTGGAAGTATCTGCAACAGCTGTGCTTCTTCATATGCAGAATATCAAGAGCCTCACCCAGATTATACAGAGTATCAAGAGTATGGAGTACATAGTATCATATCATCAATAGTATCAAGATGCACCCACACTGGTGAATCACTGCACCTGAGAGAACATAGACAGTTCCAAAAGAAAAATCACCTCACTTCATACAGCCAATAAAATTGCTACTAATGGTTCACTGAAAATAAACTTAAGTCCTCTGGGACACTCACAGAATTTCTCCATAACTTTCCAGTTTTCTCACTGAATAATTATTTTTATTGTCACTCAGACAGCTGTATCCTGAAATATAAATGTGACAAGTTAAACAAATTATTTGTTCTGTTGCACAGAGCTCACCTTCTCAAAGTGCTCAAGGCCAGGCTGGACGTGCTCCTGAACAACCTGCTCTAGTGGAAGGTGTTCTTGTCCATGGCAGGAGGGGTGGAATGAGATGGTCTTTAAGGACTGTGTCCATTTAACCTTTTTATGATTCTGCAGACCTTTCACAGGAGGAGCTCCTGCAAGGACCCATCCTTTCACATTCTGATTTCCAGCTCCTCAAACCATTTGGAGAAGAGATATGTAGAGGCACACTATAACAGGACAGAAAAATCACCTCACAGCCCCCTTATCCTGCAAAAGGAATACCAGCATCCATTCCCACATAGAGATAAAATCTAAATCTGCATCAAACTTCAAATCCAAGAATGGCAGAGGGGAGTCTGGCAAGGAGGAAAAGGTGAGATTACTTGGCAGGTCTTGCCTGAGCCACAGCAGGAGCCTCCAGAAGGGCTGCAGGCCATGACTCTGTGAGGCTGCTTATGAAATCCACCTTCTACCTGCTAAATTAAAATACAAAGACTACAGCACAGATCTCCCAATTTTGTTTGTAATAGGAATGAGCCACTTAAATAGCTCCTTTTTCTCCAGGTTCTCTATGGACTAACTTCAGTGGCTTTGGATGCAAAGCCAGAGCAGCCTGGCTTCAGAGCAACTACTTCATGTTTCAGCCTGATGTTTCAGACTGAATTCAAGCTGAGGGGATGAGGCTATCACGTCAGCAGCACTCTTGCTTAATGTTTTGAGTCACATATTGTATTAGTCACAAGACACAGTAATTGTCTTTCCATCCTTTTTCCCTCACTGAGATGAATAACCTCTCTTATGGAGCAGGTTTTCCTAGGTGCTTTTGATTAGAAACAAATGGGTCATCTTCCCAAAAAACCATTGAACAGATAAAAAAACCCAACCAGAAGCCTCCACACACAAACACACGCACATGACTCACCATGATCAAATAATCCTGCAGTGAAAAGAAAAGTTTTGTTATTTACTTGTGAAAGGAATGTAGTCCTGGGAGCTGCAACTGCAGTGTGTGGAGCATCAGTGTGCAAACCTCTGAGTACAGCCCCACATTCCCTGGATGCAAATTGCTCCAGCTCCAACAATGTCCCGCCACTTTGCTCCCCTGCTGTCCAGTAAATCATGCACAGGTTATCCTTCTCATCCCATCTGGTTCTTCATTTTTTTAACAAAACAAAACACGGAGGCCCTTTTCACATGCAGCCTCCACACTGAAATAACCTCCGCGTTTTGGATTACAGCAATGAAACGACGGGAGCAGCCAGGCTTTGCTTCTGTCCTCAGGTCACTCTGGTGCAGTTTGGTGCCAGAAGGATCAGGGAAAAGGCTCCACACTCCAACTGTGTTGTTGCTCTTCCCTTCCATTTCTGCAATATTAAGTCATCAAAAAAAACGGGGTGGGGGGGGAAGTTCAATTTGCACAGAGTGCCCCAAGCGTCTATAAGCAGGACACACTAGTACTCCTGGCACAACCCTTGCTTTTTAAATCATTTTTCAACTTTACAGCTCGGTGGTATAACAAAAACAGCTGCACAGGGTTGTCCTATATCCTTCCCTAATCTGTGCCTCCCAATTTGTGTCTCCCCTCCCTGCTGCTTGCTGGTGAGCAGCTCTTTGACCCCATAGCACACCATGGGTTTACAGGTGCTGATGGGACAATCACACAAATAAACACCAAACGTTTCAAGAAGTTGCCATTTTTACACATTAAAAATAAGGTATCACATCCACATCGGTCTTCCTTCACTTTGCCATGTTTTGCAGACCTCCTGCACACAAATATGCCCTGCTTGCTCATTGTTCTTGCATGTGTTTCTGCACTTCAGTCCAAATTTCCCGTGTCTCTCTCCTGTCTTTTTTTGGGGGAGGATTTTCCTCACAATTTTCCTCACAATTCCACAGAGGATGGAGGCAGGTGGCGGAGGCAGCAATTGGGTGGCCCTCAGCACCCTGAGAGGGGAAGCAGCCCAAGACTCCTGCTGGGCCGGCCAGCAGGGCTGAACACAAATTCACCACTATTTATTGGGAGGCTGAGATTTTTTTAAAAATAAATTTTTGAGGGAAAAACTGGGCTTCCCTTACGTCCCAAGCACCTCCATTCCAAGCGGCGGGCAGAAACCCAGCACCGACCAAAGCGGCGGCGAGGGAGTCAAACATGGCCGCCCTCCCTGAGGGGAGCCCGCCAAAACCAGAACCGTGAGGGCAAAGCGCCGCGGCCTCATGGCTGCCTTGCCACCCTCAGACACCTTCCCCTCAATCCCAAAGACCCTTCCCCACCAGAAACTTCTTCGCATGTCAGGAAATAACGATGGGGACATTCGCCCGGCCTCGGGAGGAAGCGGAGCTGCACCGGGTGCGTTCGCGATGGCACCGGGCTGTGCCGTGAGGGGAAGGCGGGACGCGGTTTCCCTCAGGGACTGGAAGTAGCCAGGGGCAGCCCCGAGTAGATGGAGCGCAGGTTTTCCCTTTCCAGGGAAAAAAACCACTTGGTGTATTGCAGCACCATCTGCTGGTTCCTGTAGAAGGGACACACGGGGCTCTTCTAACGGGGTAGGAAGGAATAGAAGAAAGTTGCGAGGAAGTTTTCAGTGATTTCTTGTGGGCTTTTCCTGAGGATTTTCCTTCATCTAAAGGCATTGACGCGTCTCTAAATAAGCAGTATAAGAAGCACCACCACCCAGAGAAAAAATTGATATATTAGCGCCAAGTTTAGGGATTTTTTTCCCTCAAGAAGTCAAAATCCAGGTTTTCCCCTGTTCCTCTGAAGCAGAGGGTGGTGAATCTGCAGGGCCTCCGGGCAAGGATTTTCTGAGGTGACCAACTGGTTGTGGGCACTTTAATTTTTTTCTGTATATCCATCTCAGGCTGCCCGCCCTTATTTCTTTATGTTTGCATTTCATGAAGCCCTGAAAGCTGTGAGCCTGCGGTCCTGCGGAGGGGCTCAGCCCGCCCACCCGCAGCCTCCATCGCTTTGCTAAGCCCTCGCTGCCTTCCAGGGGTTCCTTTTTCCAGCCGGTTTCCTTCCTGGCCTTGATCCGTCCCAACGCTGAAGTCATGGTGGTGAGCTCTATTGAAAGTTGTTCCTTGCTGTTAATTTACAGCCTGGTGAAGGCAAAAGGAAGAGGTTGGGATTTTTTTTCCCTCTCAGTGGTTGATTTGAGATAATACAAATATGAAGAAATACATTATTTTCATATTATGTTATATAGAGAGGAATGGCGCTCACGTATTTTGCTACTTTAAAATTCAAGTACAATATTAATTAAACCATGACTAAACAAAAGAGTGCTGGTCCACCCTATAGAGTATTTGAAAAGAAAAACTTCCCTTTACAGGGCCCAGCAAATGTCCAAGGTTCAAACAAAGTACGAGGTGCTAACGAACGGAGCCTTGACAAACCTTGTTTTCCTGCACAGGGGCTCAGTACATAATGATTTCATTCAGCAGCTACTGTTCAAGCATGGAAAGTGTTGGTAAAGAAATCCCACAGAGATCAGACAACCATTTTCCTAACTTAAGCTTCCCCCTCCGCTCCTCCCCCGTTTGCCTTTCGGGCCTCTGCCAGTCATAACATAAATATTCATCAGCTGATATTTGCAGTAGCTGTGAAGTTATGAATGAGGCCAAACGCCTTTCCCTCCTGCCCCATCTGCAAAATGGCAGCTCCTGGTCTTAGCTCATGGTCAAACGACACTTTCCGAAATCCCCAAAGTGCACTTGCAGGCTTTTCAAATTCAGTCGGGCTTTTAATGCGCAAAGCAGAAATGCTGTCTACCTAATATTTACCCTGGGATTACTGAAAAAAAAAATATATACATATATATATATTACTTTGCTATGCTTTAAACTTTGCGATGCCTTGACGTAATAGACAGAAGTGTTGGCAGCTCAAAATGTTGGTTGGTTTATTTCAGGGGACATGACTGCTGCAGGTTTCCTTTCTGAATTGAATACCAGACACTTGAACCATTTGTTGTGCAGAAAAGAGAAACGGCTTTTATTCTTAATGCCGGTTTCTTAACCACCTGGGTGCTGTCAGAAGGAGTCACATGCACTTGAAAACACTTTTAATAAGACTCCTTTAAGCCTGTCTTAAATCCTGGATCCTGAAAAATGGAATCCCCACTGCCTGTCATACGTGTTTTCTCTCTGCAGATTAGTGAGGGGCTGCTGCTTTAGAAATGTCCCATTCTCACAAAGCCTGGAATTATGCTTTCAAACCTACCGTGGGTCAGCAAGACAGTGAGACATCTGATGTAGCTACACCAGCAAAGTCAAAAGCAGAGATGTCAGAGAAACAAGGTGACAGTGCAGAGCTTTAATGAGTCTAATTCAGCAAGGTATCAACATTGGATCATAGAGGATTAAAAATCCTAAATGCCCAGAGCCATTAGGAAATCCTGGTGAAGAGGCTTAGAACCCTTTCAGATCAGGGAGCTCACCTTTTTGTAGCTTGGGTTGCAAAAATCAGTCATGCAAACTATCCTCTCTTGTCTGATTCTCATAGATTCAGCCATAAATAAAAAAATTACCACCAAAAAGATGACCTTCTTAAAGGAAGGTGATAGACTTAGGAAATTTTAAAAATGTTGCAATCATCCCATTTGATTTTGACCATGAAAAACCAGAACGTTTCAATCAACACATCTCCAATATCTTTTGGCCAAAATAGAGCATATCTTCTAAAATATACTTGTATTTCATTTAAAGACTACAAAGGATAATTTACCACATCCCTTGAGAATATTCCAATACTCATAATCCTTTTTGTTATTAAAAAAGCCCCCATGCTTTGTTTTTCATACCTTCAACTTTCAGCCACAGCACCCTGTATGTTCTTTTCTGAGATGAAAGAGCCTCAAAATCATCTCGTTGCACCTCCAAACTGAGACCAAGCACTCTCTCCATCTTTTTACTGATCAGTTATGTACACTTATTGGAATATTTACAATGGCAAGAGCTGCAGAGTTGTTGGGTCCTGCATGGCAAAAAGGTTTCCCCTCTGGGAAATCAGACACACCATCAGGTCATAAGTGAACTCCAAAAAGTTGTGATCAGGACAAGAAAAATCATAGGGCAGATGTTGAATACACACCTTAGCATGGCTCCTCTGCTCCCACCTACAAGTAACTGCTTGGGGTGTGCACATTACACATAAGATCAACAGGCAGTCCCTTAGCCAGACACATGTGCAAGGTTTTGTTTTACAGACCTAAATCACCTGCTGGAATGGACTTAGGATCACTTGATCTGCAAAATTTAAATTCACAATTAGAAAACATTTTACTAGGAATTTCTGCTTTTGACAGCAAACATCCTCTAAAGTTACACTCTGATTTTTTGCACTACACCCAAAAATCCAACATTCTTACTAGGCTGCTGGTCCTGTTTTTAACCAGCTGTTTACATAGTGTTGTGCTGTTTGAAACATCTTGTTGGGACAACAGAAGTATCTATGTGACAGCACAAGTGAAGAGTAATTAATCGACACACTTCACTGAGCACTCCAATATTGGGATGAGCTGTTCTGGCATTTGCCATGATGACGTGGCACAAACAAAAACAAGTTAATCAGTGACACCTCCTCACACTCAGTGAGGCAGTGGCAATAGGGTCTATGCTAATTGCAAGTAGAAAAGGAAAGAGACATTTCAAGGAATCTCTCCATAGCTGTTTTCTCAAGAGAATGGGAAGGTGAGACTGATAAAGACTAGCTCAGGATGCTCTCTCCTGCATTCCCATATATTAATATTTGTAGTAATACTCATATTGCTTTTCCTGTGTTAAGAACCAAAAAGTTTCTCAGAGGCAACAAAAACCTCCAAGGTAAATTATCCAGTGCACAAATTCAGAATGGAATGATTGTGCTGCAACCACAGCTCCAGAAATCATGGCAGCAGCCACAGTGTTGGCTGAGACACACTTGGTGTTGCAGCCAATGTCTTTGCTCATCACATAGTACTGAAGATTTACAAGCACATCAGTAAACAGCAGCTCAAATTAATAAATGAGCTTGGGGACTGGATGTGCTCTACAGTTCCTTGTTCTTTGGATGCACTCTACATCCTCTATAATAACTTGACAATATGGTCCCATCCATATCAGAGTAATAATGGAAAAAGGATTGAGAATCAAAAGGAATCATTTTAAAAATCTTTTTATCTTTATGGTAAAAGGGCCTTTCTGCAATAGATCAAAAGTATGGTTTTATGCTTGCAGAGGGGACATGTACACCCAAACCCAACACACTTGAAACCTATAAAAAGCAGAGCATGCAGATGGTTGAACTGTCTGGGTTGATGCTCATTAGCATGCCAGCAAATTATTTCAGTCGGGTGTGGTTTTGTAGTCTGTTGTGCAGCAGTTACAAACCTACACATAACTACTTGCAAGTGACTGTCCCTAGACTAACAGGAGGAGGACTGTCAATGATGCCAGAAGGCCTCCCCAGTGCCTCTGGCACTGAATAACCAGAACATAAGCTGGAGCTATCAGAGATGTCTCTCAGCCTGCTGTACAGCTGCGGCAGCCTTCCAGATTAGCAGGGAGCAAAGGTTGGGAGACAGAATCCGTTTAAGGTATAGTTTATGGATAAATAACATGGAGAGTGAAGTATAGAGATCATGACCTATTTGGGTTATTTATACATTCAAGTGTGCATGCCATGCACTAGGACTGTTCTTTCCTTTCACAAAAGATGGATTAAGTGAAGCTCTGGGCAGCCTGGTCTAGTGGAAGATGCCTCTGCCCATGGCAGGAGGGTGGGAACTAGATGAGCTTTAAGGTCCCTTTTAACCCAAGACCATGATTCTGTGATTCAGCACCAACTCTGTAACAGGGCAAGTTTGTCTGGGAAATAGCAGCAGCATTTAGAGGGTTACTGCACAGGCCTTGCCAAACTAAGAACAATCACCACAGCAGCCTTGCCACAGAACTCGCTGTTCTCCTCCAGCTGTGGCCTCAAAATTCCTGATAAAAGCAACCATCAAGCACCTCACATGACAGCTGCAAGTCCCACCAATTCAAATACTGTGAACTTGATGGGATAGGCACGAAACTTCCAGTGAAACCTATGAAAACTTTGGTGTCTCTTGGGGAGGCAGGGAGAACAGAGCCTGTAGGCTCATTTGAAGGTCTTTGCCTTCAAATCCTCTTTAGATTCCTTACCATGGCTGTAGATGATGTATGGGAACCAGGGACTGGTTCCCTCTGCCACAAGACTCAGTGCTTTCTCTGCTGATACAAAGTGCTACTGAAGTAACACAGGCCACCAAAATCCCACCTACACAGGTCCCTTGTCCCATCTGGCAAACCTTCGATTTTAATCCTGAGTAGGGGACTTTTGAAAAATGAAAATGAGCTCTTACCTTCTCACCAAAAGCCCTCCAGCATCACCCATACCTGTCCACACCTCGTGTCCAATTATTTCCAAAGGCCAGACTCTGCCCAGAAGTCACCCCCATGTTTCTCATCCCAGTTTCCCTGTGTGATCCAACCCAAGGACGTCACAGCAAAGGCTGGTGTGGCAGTAAACACGTGGGATACAGTGAGATGCAATGAAAGCCACAGCCAAGAGATGGATGCTGCTGCCCCCCAGTCCTACAGCCATGGATTAGGAGCTGTAGAACAAACTCACCAGCAGGCAGTAAGGAAATGAGGTGGATTAGTGCCAACTCTCAGTCTTTAATTGCAGAAATATTCTGTCGGTCACAGTCTCAGGAAAGCACAAGTTCCCTTTTCCTAATATACAGTTCTCTGTTTGTAACTCTTTCAAAGAGCTTGCCAGTGGAGTTTCTTGTATGAAGGGCACTTTAGTTTTTCCAAGTTCTTGGGTAGAGACACAAGCTTGTCAAAAAGAATTGATAACAAATTCAGTAATTTTTGCTGCTCTTAGCTGCCTAATGGGAAGGCTGCAGACATGTAACTCCTAAGTCAGTGACAATTTGTATTAAGATTATAATAGAGACCCCCACCTACACTCTTCAGCCTCTCTCTTTGATGGAATATGTGTACAGACCCAGAGGAAGGAAGCTTAGATATGGGAGATGATCCTGCTGTTTGAATTCCCATCTCTGACCAGTGTTCGGGTCTCACCTGTTAGGAAGATTGTTTATCTCACACCCATGCTAGGTTTCTGGGTCCAATAACAGAACATGCTGAACTAATTTGCTGACCACAGAGTAGAGATGTGCACAATACCCATCCTGAATTTGTGTAACAGCTGACTTTATGCCATGTTACCTTATTGTTACCTTTGAAGTCTTGGTGACTGGTGAAAAAATGAGACTTATCTCACATGAAATAAACCTAATGGTGAATCCCTTCTTTGCAGGAACCTTTTTAATGACACCTAAGTGTTTAAAATCCACTAGCCTCAGTTCTCCTAAAACTCTCTGCTCAGTTCACCTGTTGTTGAGTATTTGTGCTGTGTGTTGTCCACCCCAGAGTTACCTGCCTTAGGGAGAACAGCGAATTAAGGTGGTGGAAGGGAAAGTTAAGGGACTTAGCTGGGGGAATCAGTTTGTTTCTACTCCCATTTCAGAGAGAGAGTTTCTCTTCCTCTGCCTGTCAGTTTACCTTCTGACTCTGTTGAGCAGAGACTGCTGCCTGCAGAAAAGCATCTCTGCAGTGCACAGCGCTGCCTTGACCTTGACTGGAACTTACAGCTGCTGCTGTCATAAAATAATAACCAGTATTAATCACTGTCAGTCTAGTTATGTGAATGTCTTCCCTTTGGCTGAATAGTCCATCTGTATGCACCTCCCAGCCTTCCACACCACAGAGGTGCCAACTGATTGCTCAGTGTGGATAATTACCTGAGCACCCTGCAGGATTGTGACAAAGGAGATGTACTGATTGTCTCAGGGCAGTCCTATCAGGGTTCTCTCAGACACAATCCATCCTGCCCACCTGGAATGATGACTTAGGAGCTGGAAACCCCTAAGGAGGAATCAAATCTCTGAAGTTCTCCTGGGACAGCCTCTGGGTGCCCCTTTCCAGAGCTCCAGGCCCTGGGGAAATGCAGGGCTGCCCTCAAGGTTCTTATGTTGGCACATAACCAAGGTACCTATGCAAAGGAAGAAGCTGAGCTACAACACAAAAGCATTTTGCATCTGGAGGACATGTTCTCTCATTTGTTATGAATGTAACATATGTGGTACTCTTCCTCTGTTTGGCAGGAGATAAGAAAAACAGAAGCAATGCAAAAATGAAAACAAAATGGAGCATATAAGCATCGTGAAGCAATTACAGTGCTGCATCTCATTAGGATCTAAATCTGGGATTGCCAATCTTGTTTTAAAAACAGTTTTGTTCAACACCCAGTGACAGAATTTAAAAGCTGACATATCTCGCTGTATTGTGGGTCACAGTCACAGCTGGTGTAAATCAGTATAAACTAATGAAGTCAATGGAGCTTCTCTGATTTACACTAGCTGAGGTTATGGCTCAATAAGGTTAGGCTTGCTTTCTAGGAGTGTTCAAGGAAGCCAACTTCTGTGTGTCCTGTGATGAAGTGGTTATTTATAATGGCCTTCAGTGTGGTTTGGAGCCAAATTTCCACATCAAAAGTAGCTTTATAAGAGATATCCTTACACTGAGGTTCAGTGCAAAATCATGACTTCAGAAGCCAGCTTTCCTCATGCACTCAAGTATTTGATTTCAGCCTGAAAACCATTTGAGAAGCCAAGAAAAGCAGAGCCATTCCTGCCTACTTCCCCAGCTCTGCTTCATCTTTGAGTCGCCTGCATATCCAGCAGGCCCCAGCCTACACTGCCCATTTATCAAGGCGAGTTACTCTAAGTGTCTGTTTATTTATGTTCAGAAATTCCCAGTAAGACAGACAAGTTTCATGCTCAACCTGAAAAATTGGGAATGGGGGTGGAGTTCTTACCCGTTCCAGAGCTATTTGTTTGACTTGGCCACTGGTGAAAATAAAACACAATAACTTGTCCTGGAGTCACAGCGAGAGGTGGAGGTCACAAGAAAACAGATCATGTCTTTCACAGCTCCTCAGCTTCAGTGCACTGAATTATGACTCCTATTATTTACTTACTGGATTCTCCACCCTGCCTGCACGCTCCAAGCATTCGAAAAGCAGCAGGTCTCTGCTTCAAAGGACTGACAGGCAAATGAGAGAGAGAGAGGAAAATCTGTCCTGAAGCTGCAGTAACCTCCTCCTCCTCCACGTTTGATCTGAAAGGTCAGATGTTCTCCCAACCCTCGGCTGACTCCTGCCATCTGCTGAGCCACGCCTGCAGTCCTGCACCTCTGTGCTCTCCTCTGCTGAATTAAACTGCCAGATTCTCATGGCAAAGGTGTTCCCAGCGCAGCCAAGCCTGCTCGAGGTGGGCTTTTCCAGAAGGGTGTTGGTCTTTTTCTTAGGAGAACCCTGCTCCCTGCATGTCCATCTATCAGCTGTCCAGAAAACACCCAGGCTCTTTCACTGACCTTGCCACTTTGAAACAGATTGATTTCTTCAGAACATAGTGCTAAAAATGCATGTCTTGATCTCAGTTGCTGAGATCCCAAGCCAGGGCTGAAGCCTCTCCAAACCTCGAGTGCTTTCTACATATCCTGTATTCTGTATGTTCTTCTGTGGGTTTAATCCTCCAGGAGCTCACTGGGGCTAAGGAGACAACTTTGTGGTGATGCTTCCAAAAAGGGAAACTTCTGAACTGCCAGCAGCAGAGAAATCCACACACAGACTGAACATGAAACATCAGTATATAAGAGCCTGCCTCACATCTGAACCTCTTGGGAAGCACCACTTTCTCCTAAAAAGCACAGGATCATCCTCTTCTTTCATACCATCAGATTTTGCTTTTGGTCTCTTCTCTCTTCACACAGCATGTGATAAATATTTTCTCATTAAGAGCTGCAATCTCTTTTTCCAGGGAATGTTCCTGGTCCATCCTGGGAGGTGGTTAGAGAACCCCATTCAGTTACTGAGCATTCACCAGCCTCCCAAACCAGCTGGGAATTTTTCCAGTACCCAGCACACCAGCTGAGTGCTGTCTTTCTGGGTACAGAAATGTCACTCACTGGTCTCCCCTTATTATTTTTTTTTCTACATAGACATTTTGTCTTTGTATTTGTGCCTTAATATGTAGCCAAAGTAAAGCCAGAAAATAATTTTGCTATTAAACCCATCGTGTTTGCTATTTGACATTTAGGTAGGCAGTTACACTAAAGCATCATAAATGCAAAACACTTCTGCTCCCCTCCACTTCTGTGCCTTCATCTAAGGACTATGACTAATTGTTCCTAAAAGTTTGTTGGGTTCACTCGTTACTTAAGACAAATAATTTTATACTTAACATATTTCACATATTTTTTTTTACATTACTTATGTTCTCCTCAGAAACACTCTCAAAACCATAGAAAGATGTACTATCAGCTGTGTGCTCTGTTTTTTTCTCAGCTTCTCAAGATGAAGCAAGTGTGGAGATAGATTTTTTTTCTCTTAGCTTGGACATTGTTCAGCTTTTAAAATGGTAGAGGGCATTCAGTCATTCTGCTTTTTAATCCAACTCAAACAGAATGCTTACCTTTTTATTAAATGTAATCATTTCAAAAAGTAGTTGTGTTTGGCTGTCTCAAAATGAAAAGAAATTCTATTCACCATGGCGTATTTTAAAAAGAGAATTCCACCAGACAAATGAATTTACTTTCTGTTAACAGTCTCACAGCCTTTAAGTATTTGGCTCTAATTTTGGTTTTTAATGCTTGTCGAGTCTTTACTAGGGTTGAACTGGAAGGCAGTCAGACGATTCTCAGATAACAGGCAGGAAAAAACAATGTAAACCCCTGATCCCAGAGGAACTAAGACCAGTGAATTACGCACAAGTAACGAAACCGGTTTCCTCACCATCACAACTTCTACTGAACCACAGAGTTTCAGAACTTTCCTCCAATCTGGTTGGGGCAAAGACAGGAAACTGCATCTTCTGAGCTTTAGAAATAGATCTTAAACATGTAAACATAAGATATTATGCCGCTGTCTTTTAAGTAACATTTATATTATCTCAAATAAACAGTCTTGCCGAAGTTAGTCTGTAATTGACATCTGACACAGTCCACATTGCAACAGATATGATAAGTGCAGTAAACAGCAGAAATTATGCTTCTCTGTGCTCTGAGAAACATTCATATTTCCTTGCACAGATAAACTTTATTTTGTTGCTACGCAACTCTCACACAACAGACCACATTCTGCAGTAAATAAGAGTACAAATTTTACAACTGGAGGGCAAGCATGTGGCCTTTTGGGTTTTCTCCCCATTTCAAGTTCCAGCCCCAGCTTTAGTTCACATTATAATATTCCATCATTTCATTACAAAGCTGCCTCTAAAGCTCAGTAAGGGATATTTCAAACCAAGCAAAGTGGGAGAGTCAGAATGCACGAGGCTGATGGGAAACAAATGGTGGAGCTGGTGATGTCAGTGAAGCCATGAAATTAAGGGGTTTTTCTCTTTTTTAGTCTTCTTTAAAAATGAACATTACATTTTCACAGCAAGATATTCAAAACCTGCGTGTCCTCTCCCTGCTCCCTGTAAAACTGCCACACCTGCAAGGGAGGTGAGACAGGTGAAGAGCTACCCTTGGTTTTACCCAAGATGAGAACAGTATATTCTTACCTCCTTTGTTCTTTGCAGTTGCAAAATTTCTCCTGAATTCAGTGGATATTTGGATTGTTTAGAGAACAGAGGCACATCCTGCGTGTCTCTGCATCCTCATCACAAGCAGAGTGAAGAACACCAAGATTTATCTGACTTAAGGGTGTGCATGGAAACTCAGCAGAGCCACTAGGCTCTTCCCAAGTCATGGGTTAATACCTCAGTTATTCAAGTTTCCCTTTGCACATGGCTGCAAATTCTACAAACTCTCCCAGGTAGTGTCAGCCTTCCCTTGCCACTGGTAGCTAATCAATCCAGGTGACAAATGTGACTTGGAGCTCCAGGTGGATGCAGCTGGCACAGTTTGGGTTACAGGGATGTTGATGCTTTAGCCAAGGATCTGACGTCCATGCAGTGCACGTACATAACAGCTGTCTGACTGCAGGGGGGCTTGTACCACTTACACAGCTCCATTTCCCCACTTTTGCTTTGCTCCTTGCTTCCTTCCAAGCAAGAGTCCTCTGGGCTCCTACAGCCTACGTGCCACAAGCCCAGATGCTTACAAAGTCACTAGGGAAAGGACATTCTGTTCATAAGAAAGCAAGATTTAATCTCTACAATCTTCAGTCTAGTTTCTCTAAACAGTGAGCAAGAAGCATCTTTTGCATTTTAAATTTCAGCATTTCTGTTTGCTATCAAAACATTTCTGTTTATAGTTTCACTTTAACAGCTAAATTACTCCCAGACATAGAAATTAATTATCAGCATTTGCACATACACATTGAAGTTTCTATGCTGGTCTTGGATAAAGGCCTATCTTTAATCACACCTCCCAGTGTAGCAGCTTTCCTTAAGAGCCTGAGAGATTTGGAAACACCTGTAAAATTTGCTTTGAGTCCTTTCTTCAACAAGTGATCTCCTACAAAGCAGAGTGTTTCCTCAGTCAGGATTGCAGGAGGAGGCCCACAGAGGGAATGCAGTCAGATTTCGTCTGGAAGCACAACAGGCAACACACAAGGCAAGAGTCTTCAGACCTAAATCTTGGAAAACAATACTTGATGTCTTCGGATCAGTGTCCTGCCAATTTCTTCTACTCTCCGGCATCCTGGAGGAGAAGTTGCAGATCAGTTCAAGCCCCTGATTTTCCAACCCACTCTAAGCCTTTTCTTTCTCTGCCTCAGATGAAATCCACCCCTTAGCGACCAAAGATTTGCCACTAGTTTTCTGTGGATTTATTTCTCTCCTTGTGAAAAAAAAAAACAAACACAAAGATAATGTTTTCACCTAATCTATTCAGTTCCCCAATTATAAGGCAGGGATAACAAGTCTTTTTCCAATTTCTCCACAGACTAACCTGTTTAGATTGCAAACATTCCCCTCGTGCAAGTTGCTATAGCATCTTGCCTGGGGCAAATGAAAGCTCGGAGAAAATGTGATTAGGGAGAGGAAATGTTGCTGTCCCACCTGTCAGTGCCATTGCCAGGCGAAACTCTTCCTTCAGCATCTGCAGAACTTCTTTTGCTCCTTCTTCACCCTGGGAGATTAGGAGACAATATGAACTGTTACATATATATGTGTAGGTATAGACATGTATACCTGTGGCAAGAAAAGTTTTATGCACAAACATAAATTCCTGAGGACTGGTCATAGGAAATTTTAGCAAATAGCAAATCAGATGATCTGGATGCACACAAACAGATCACACACATGCTCCTCTGTGCACACAGGCACACACATGTGCATGCAGTAAGGCTGAAGAGTCAGTGTAGGGATCTAAAGTCGTGCATTTCAGCTTTTCCTCACTTACTTGATAAGCCAATCCCCAGAGGACAGGTCTCCCAATGAAAACGGCTTTGGCACCGAGAGCCAATGCCTTGAGAACGTCGGTGCCTTTTCTTACACCACCATCCAGGAACACCTCCACCTTCCCCTGCACAGCCTCCACGATTTCAGGCAAGACATCAATCTGAAAGAGAGAAACCAGGAACACAGCTTGACTGCTCCTGAAACCCTATTTATTTTTGGAGCCAATTCTTACACGTAGGATCCGAGCTTTACAGCAGCTTAATGAGCAGTTGCATGCCTAAATCTATACCCAAATAACACAGCTTTGTATTGAGACCCAGCAGTGACTTTGCACGGTAGAAGGTACATGCAAAGGTCAAATTTATTTGGAGAGTCACATAAACAGAATGAGAATCAGCAGGGTCTCCCAAAATGGCCATCTGACCCCATGACACATACCTGACACAAGCCAGTATCTTATTCTTAAGCAGAATATATGAAACAGCAGCACTGAGGAAGCCTTTTGGTGGTGTTACCTCCCAAACTTCCAGTCTTCACTTGTTTGGGGATAAAATTGAATCAGCTCACTTTTTAAATGATCATCTTTGCTTCCCTGTTTAAATTTCCCATTAGTTTATCCTGAGGACCAGCTCAGGAGCCCACAGGCAGGAACTGTACCTATAGACAAGGAGTGAGAGAAACACAAGCCTGGAGGAACTTAAGAGCTGGCTGAAAAATTTTAAATAATGCATTTTCCCTTTTGAAAATGCATCTAATTACAGGAATGACTATAGAGAAAAAACTTCTTACCATAAGAAAAAATTAACTTTCCTCTAAGTTTTGAGCAAGGTGGAAAATAATTTCTTTCAATGCACATGTATGTTGCTTTCACTGAGCTCTGTTCATCCACTTTCTCAACTTATCCCCTACACCAGTGATACAAGTGAAGGGGAGAAGTATTTTTACTTTTCTCAAGTTCCAAGTAAGTAACCAAGGAATTAAGTAATTCTTCTTGCCATGCAAGAGGTCCCAACGAAAGGATGAGCCTCCTGAATTCAAGCCTGGAGCATTAATTACAGGGCAACTTTTCCTATTAGGCCACCTAAATAGTTCCTATTCATGAAAATCAGGAAAGGGACACCACCAGAAGCCAAGTATTAAGGAGACTGGAAGCAGTGTGTGGAAGTAAGACAAAAGACACACAAATTCCCATCTTTCAAATACGGATGTAATTAATTTCCTTTTTAATGGATAAAAATGACTAGAAGATGGGGGGAAAAAAAACTTGAAAGTACAGTTTGTTTTTAGATTTGGATTAAAATTTTCTTGAAGTTTGGCACTTGCTGTGATTTTCCCCCTCCCTTTGGTTTTGCTCTCTTGCCAGACATATTTTGGATCTATTTCCATATCCAGAGACCACTTTCTACATCCTGACAAACTGTACCAACATTAAAGTGCTCTAATAACTAAAGCATGATGCAAACCATAATTAAAACATAGATTTCCTCAATGTGTAACTAGACACTAGAAATATTGACCAGCTTGGGTTCAGCTCACGATCTGAAACCCCACAAAACTGAAGCAAATTATTATGTTTCTAAATCAGAACCATTTAACATGATCTGATACAGATACATTATAAAACCAGCATTGTGAAGTGTTGTTCTTTGTACCATAAATCCAGGGAACACATCAGCTTTAGCAGTTCTCCTCTGCCCTGTGGTGTGGCAAAGGAGTAACCCCTAACAAGGAGTTTGCAAATTTCTCTTCTGCTGCAGCTGTCAAAAATTAATTTTTATTTCTTGAGCTCTTCCACGTTCCCCAAAATGATGTTTTTAACAACTTTGTACGTTGTTGCTGTTGGATTACCTCACACACTGGCCTGCCCAAGAGTTTTAAATACTCTCAATGAAATTGGGGAATACATTCCCAGGAGGTGACAAGAGGACCTGTTCCCCTCTCCCTTCAGGGAACCATCATGGAAAACAGGAGGTTTTTCATCAAGAACATATTGGAAATACTCAGAGAGGCACAACTGGGCTTTGATTCTCCTCCCTTTCATTCTCTTTTTATTTGTGCAGCTTTCCCACACCAAATGAAGCAAGATGAGTGATGACTGGAATTTTGGGTTTTTTCCTTCATCCTGAGCACATACTTTTTCATTTTCCTTTACTTCTTTCTCTTTTGCCGACTGAGAAATTCTCAAATCCCTTTCACCTTTGGAAAAGTCATGGGGTAGCACGACAAGGAAAAGGAAAAAGGAAAAACTGTAATTTAATCACTCTCTCCCTTTTCCAAAGGTGAAAATACTTGAAAGGAGAAAAATGGAGAGTTTCATTCTGCCTTTAGCTGTTCCTTAACTGTAATTTTTTAGAAGCCTCCAAAGGATATTAAAAAGGGAAAAACAACCCTAATACAACCTTCAGTGTACTGCAAATGGCAACAAAGGTTTTTCAAAAAAAAAAAATGAGGAAGAAGAAATGAAAGAGGAGAGTGGAAAAAAAATTTCTGATTTTCCAATTTGATCTACCAAGGAAAGGCTGTGTCTAACCCAGAGTACAATGTGACATACATAGAGAAGTGGAGAGAGGTTATTACTCATGGCTTAAGGCATAGAACACTTATTCCAGGTTTTTCCTCCAGCTTCCATATGTTCAGAGAAAGCAAAGAAGAAGCTAAAAGGCAGAGAAAATGAGAGATTACTAGAGCATATTAGCATCAGTACTTACAGTAGCAGGGACCCCATCAAGCTGTCGTGCTCCGTGATTTGACACCAGGATCCCATTTACCCCAATCTTTATAGCTTCCTTGGCATCATCAGCTAGGATAAAATGAGGGAATCACTGAGAAAACCATTGCCAGCTCATGCAAAGCCACCTTAGGGCTTCAGCCTTCCAAAGCCTTGCCTCAATACAGAAAAATGTTTTATCTTTAAGTACTAAGACCAGAAAAGTAGTTTGAAATGTTGGAGCAAAACATTTGATCCCTTTGGATCAGCAGCCACTTTGGTTGCTTAGCCTTTATTTTCTCCATTATCTTCCAGAACTCATCAGTTAGAGATTCTTTTGCCAAATGATTTTGTCCACTGCAAAATTATTGGCAAGATCATATTCATGGTGGTGTTGGTGACAACACCAGGCACTTATTTAAAAGCAGCTGTTTCCACAAGCACCTTCCCTGGTGGCTTTCTAACAGTGCAGGAGGAAGTGACAGCTCTTCCCTTGCCTTCCCCTGGGAAGCAGCAGAGCTACACACCCCTGAGGATCCCTTTCAGCACGATGGGCAGCGAGGTCAGTCCCCGCAGCCACTTGATGTCCTCCCAGTTGATGGTGGCATCGATGGCCTCAGCAACGTACACAGCCAGCCCGCTGTTTTCTCCAAAGTCTTTCCCTGAGGAAAATCCCAGGTCACTGCTCGAGAAGTTGTTTAATCTAAAGTGACAAAAAGAGAGAAAAATAGTCTGAGGAAGATTCGCTCTGGCCACCATCGGTGCCAAATGCCAGCATTCAATATACATGAGTTAAAGCTTTGCTGCCCTGCAGGGCAGGAACAAAACCAGGCTATCCCAGCATGGCAGATCCCACTCCTCAGTGAGCCAAATCCTTGGGCTCACAACCATTTGATAATCAACATAAGCACTGGATCTTTAATGGCCCCTCCAACCCAAGCCTTTGTATCTTTCTGTGATGGTTTTGTGATAACTCTGGGGCAAGTTTCTCTGGCCCAAGGTAATAGTCTGACCTCTATAGCAAAAGAAATAAGGCTGGGTTTTGTTTTTCAAATGCAGAGAATTCAGCTATGAGAGGAATAGGAAGGTAGAGGGGAAAAGGAGGAAATGAAGTTTTTTTTAAGCTCAATGAAATAGATGGATGTGCATAAAGCCTTGCAAAGAATTCAGAGTTTTCATCTGTTCAATAAAGCCAACAGCCAGCCTGTTTACCTTGTGTCCCTTTTGTACATCTCCTTATAAAATGTAGGGAGGAAAGGAAGCTCTTGTGAAAACATTGCTGTTATTTGGGTTTTTCAGCAGCAAAATCTCACAGGTTCTAGCACATCCATGTCCCAATTGCCCTACTCTTCTGAAACTGTGTCCTGTTCTACATGGGGTTATTTAATACTCACATTTCACATTTTGGGGAGTGCATGAGTGTTTTTGCATGGAACCTGGCTGGTTTCACTGCTGATTTCATGCCTGCAACAGGCATCATTTCACATGGCTTTTCTGTTCAGCTCCAGGCCCAGAAGCAAACGAGAAAGGAGCGGGCTCTCAGCAAGATCCAGCTTTTCAGCTGTTGGTTTGTGGAGGGTGGGGTGCCCAGAGAAAAACAGAACCATGGATAAGATTATATAAATAACTGTTGTTTTTCTTGGCCTGGAAAATGCAGATCAACACTTGGATGAATGTTGCCTTACATACATTTCAGAGCACAATGGCACCTTGTTGTTGCTTTGAAACTTTGTTGAAAACCCGAAGCCAAGAAAAAGTTATCACATAAATGAGCAGAGCCCCGCTCTAGGAGAGTTTCACTGTGGCCTCTGCAACAAAAGCACTGCCCAAGCAACACTCAGGAATCTGCAGTGATTAATTGGAACCTTTAAGGATTACTCCAATTTCATGTGATTTCATGTGGTTCATTCAAAACCTTGTTATATTTGGGCAGGTAGGGTCAAAGTGCTTCAGAAACGTTCTCCTGCTTTCCTCAAATGCCTTTGTGCTGTTGGACTTGCATTCAAGAACTCCTCAACCCCTTAAAATTCTATTGCCCCTAAAAAAATCAGCTATTTAAATAATTGTTAAATTTTGTCTTTTAGAGTAAAAGGTCAGTGTATATTGATAATGGGCCAAAAACAGATCTCTAGCACAATTACAATACAGGCCATACACATACCAGTGTGGTACATTTTCATGTTAGATGTGTTAGGGCTTTTTTTGTTTTCTGGTTCTTTTCTCCTAAAACTGTACTTTAACACAGAAATCAGGGCAGAGTTCAGGTTGCTCTGTCAACTTTCATCTCTTAGCTGCAAGCACAAGTGCACAGGGGAGAGCCAACACCCCAAGCTCTGGAGGGATTTTTGCCAGTGAGGCAGAGGATCAGATTCACTGCAGAGCCCCATGGCTTATCTTCCTTTTGAATAGTATGGAAATGAAGAAAAACCTCTAGATGTCATTCTTGCCGAGTACATGTTACAAACAATGTGTGTGTAGTATAACATAACGATCTTTGGAAACATAGGAAGAACAATTCAATTTCATTCATAATATTCAAAACTAGATTTCACCCAGAACTCACCTCAACATACATTAAGCTGTCTTTTTTTTCTCTTTCTGTATCTCTCCATTTTTGTGTTCATTTTCATGCTCTAAATAATTCTAACATGTGCAATGGTAGACTGTGGTTGTTACCAAGACCTAAATGCAAGAACCTCACAAGATTTTCAGCTTCAAGTCCTGGATATCCCATCAAGTAAATATTCTTCCAGCCAGTCCTTGGCTGCTAGAACTGTGCCAGCACTTCAGCATAAATTTATCAGGTGAGTCTCTACAGCCTATCAATTCATATTTATAAAAAGCCAGGCAAATCAGCACCATTACAACACCATTGTAAAGTTAAAATTCTGGCTTAACTCTGTTAAAATTGAATTCCTCGTTGGCCCTGCTGTGGGGAAGAACTAAAACTAGTGCTGAAGTGAATCATGATGCCACAAATGTCCCAAGACATACTTTGGGTTAAAAATTACCCTCATGGAGAATTTAGAAAGACTGATACCCACGTGTTTCTGTATCTGAGTGAAAGAATACTTGCTCAAAAAGGGGCTCTGCAGTCGGTAGCAACATGGCCCTGCACTCAGAGCAGTGTCATAGGATGACACAGAAGGAACCTTAAGATCTTTTGGTAAGGAATTTTGCCCCACTAAGTCCAGGCCCTTTTTGGAACCCAGCAAGTTCTTACATTGACACATCCATAAAGAAATGCCCCATATTGCTGGATCCCAGAAACCTGGGATTTTTGAGCTTTCTGTGCTTGCTGGCACTGACCCCCTGGAGAACACTGCTTTTGACCTGAGGCCTTGGAGAAGACTTCCAAATTTGAGTGATGGAGTTAAAGTCACGGGTGTGTAGCCAAATAGAAGTGTGCAATTTCACATGGTGAAGGGTTTTAAATTTGAAGTTTTTATAATACAGTAATAGGTATGGGACAAAACGAAAAATTTTGGGTGGTGTCTCTTTTCAGCGTTCATCTTCCTTCTTCTTTATGATTTCAGGTAATAGTTTCTGGCTGCACTGAAGGTCACAGGAGTTTGGTTATTAGATCAAAAGTATAAATAATATAAGTGAATTGTTGATTCACTTATATTGAACTATTATTGAACTGTTTCAACTGAAAAATGGAACTGTTTAGCTTTAAGAAACCTTGTAGTTAGCTAAGTTCATCTCCATTTTGCTCGCTTCTAGCTGGTGGCTACAAGTGTTGCTGAACTTTCTGTACTTTAGATAAGATTTAACAACCAAGCCCGAACATGAGAAAATTCATCTCCATGTTTTTTAATCCTGGCTCTGAATAAAACCAGAAAAAACTCCAGACAAGCCACTAATTAAGTAGCGCAAAGCACCACCGCGTTACACCACATATCTGACTTCAGCAGCCCGCATCCTCACATTGCACAGCGTGCAAACAGCCAGCAAAGCTTAGTCTTGGCCTAAAGCAGATCCCAGCCCCGCAGAGCTGCTGCCCAGCACACAGCTCCCAGCAGCAGAGGTACCTGAGGTGCGGGGGCAGCTGGAATTTGTTGCGGACATCGGCGAGACGCCGGCCCAGGTACGGCGTGTCCACGGTGACGAAGATGCCTCTGTATCCGGCTCTCTCCGCCCGCCTCACCAGCGACTCCGTCACCTCGCGGTCCTTGTACACGTAGAGCTGCAGCCAGCGGAGGCCACCCGGAGCTGCCTCAGCCACCTCCTCGATGGAGGACGTGGCCCAGGAGCTCAGCATCATCCCTGTCCCCACGGCTTGGCACGCTGGAGGAAGGCAAAGTGAGATTCTTTACACAGCAGCGTTAAAATAATGTGTTGAAAGCTTCCAGCTTTTTTGGATGTTGCTACATTGCCTCCCAAAAATCACCCTCTGCACCGGCTAACCTCACACAGATATGTTTTTATGAATCTATCACTTTCTGTCACTTATTGTAAAATAAAGGAAAACACGCTGTAGAACTCCAAAATATTATAGAAAGCCTTGTTTTCCTTGGTCTACCACAGTATGCATATTTTTAATGTAAATGGACTTCTGTTTCAAGACGTCATCCCCAGCCCATGGAGGAATTAAAAAGTGGTCTTTATGACAACATTTTATTAAATAAGGATTACAAGCCTCTTGGAGTGGAAACTTATGAACAGCTTATTCAAACAAATTGGTTACACCCTCCCAGGGCCACCAGCCAGTTTTCCCTCACTGGAAATACAGCAGCAATCACCCAAACCTCTCTAGTTCCTAACCATTCCGTTCCTCTCCTTTAAATCACTGGTCATAGTTCCCTCTATATTGGGAATGCACGGGAGGGTTGTGAACCCGGGAATTGCAAAACCCTCACATCAGATAAGGGAGAAATGTAAATGTTATGGTTCAATCTGCCTTTAGGTATCCATTTATTTCCATTTTTGCCTTTTATTCCCAACTCTACCTCTCCAGCCCTATGGTTGCAAAAGCAAAAATTTAGTTAGAAACTACACAATAAAACATTTTGGGTGAAGAGAAGATGTAAATCACCAGATACATATCACCATATCCTTTCAACTTAGCTGCACATGTAGCAACAGAGAAAATAGTGCTTTTCTCTTATTTAAGATTAGGTTTAAGCAGTGTGGTTCAATGAGAGTTCAGCCATCCCAAACGGGGTTATGGCATTTTCATGCAAGCATGCTCATAAAATTCCCCTCGTCTCTCCTGTGAAGTTCACAGCTCTCTGGTGAAGCACCAGCTCAACACACATAGTTCAGATCTCTCAGGCAAATCCAAAGTTCACTGACAAAAGTTTTTGAAGTTTCAGAAATTCCCAGTTCCAGTTTTCGTCAATCTGTGCTTGACCTTGATAATTTTAAAGCTTATTTGGACAATTTTCTAGACTTCTAAAACCATGAGATACAGAGGCCTGAAGTGCTGCCAGGTTTGGTTGGGGATTTTTTCATACCTCAAATTAAGTTTCTCTAAAAATACACTCCCACTTCTCACACATTTAGCTGCAGTTGAAGAAAACAGAAACAATTAATTTCCTTTAACAACCGTGTTTTACACTTCACTTTTGGGGTGCTGCAAATTATTTAATACTTCAAATCAGTCCAACTACAGCCATATTCCCACAGGATGCTCTTGCTGCAATATGTGACATTTGCCAGAGTTTTAGCATGGGATGTTTTTGTAAATCAGCCTTTCCTCATGCCATTTCATGATTGCTTTTAGTTGTTTGGTTTGGTTTTTTTTTCCAGGTCTTCTTTCAATCCTGAGCATTGCCCAAAGGACTCATTCACCCTTGTACACCCTGCAGGCCCCTCTTGGGCTCCATGACAGCACAGTGAGCACAGCAGTAGCCACACACAGGGAGCTGGGGAAGTCCATGGAATCACAGAATGGTAAAAAACCTCTTCCTCATCTCTAATCCAAACCTGCCCCCTGGCAGTTTGAAACCATTCTCTCTTGGGGAACTCAGCTGAAGTATTTTACATAGCAACAAATGGGACAGGGTGCACTTGGGAGCTCCAGTGGGGAACAGAGCAGTGACATTTTTTAGCCCTTTTTACATCCTGAAGCCTCAGAGCATCCTCCCCCTATCTGATGGGGCATGGAATTTGTCCCTGTGGGCAGCTGAGAGGAACAATCCTTCAGGGAGGGCACTGGAGAGGAGCCCAGTTCAAGCCTGCAGATTTTGTCAGGGTTACCTTGTATGGGAATGGGAACTCGCTTTTTTCCTCTAGCTGGGCAAATTCTCATCATTTCCCTTTTAGGGGCATTTCCAAATCCCAGCAGTCAAAACCTGCAGCAGTCAAAAACTGCCCCACTGCAGGCATTTTTCCCTCAATCCACCAGTGAATCCCCAAGCTAAGGGCCAGAGGCCATTCCTTGGGATCAACACGATGTCCTTGTGGCACAGTGGCATTTCTCAGGAGCAGCAGCCGTGTTCTTGGAGCTGCAGCTCCTGAGAAACAGAACTGTTTAAAAAACTCCACGTTACTCTCTTGACAAACCACACTTGGCTGAGAGACCCCTGTCAGCCTCTCCTCTCTCAGCCCTTACAAAACCCTGCGTGGGAGCAGTGCCTGCCCTCCTCTTGTTGACAGGACACGTTTTGTCAGCTGTGCAGGAAGGCTGGAGGGACAGGGACACGTGGCCAGAACGGATCTGGGATGTGCCTGGCATGCCAGGCTGCCTGGGCACACTTGCAGCACAAAGTCCCCTGGCCTTGTCACTCTCTGGGGGGGGGGGAATCCAGGCCAGGTCAGCCCAGGCCATGTTGTCCCATGAAAATATTGTCCTCTTCATGACTCTGGATTGACATTAATTTTAGTATCTCAAAATTAACCTCAGCTTTTGATCACCACAGAGGTAACAGGTGGCTACAAAGTCCCACTGTTTTCACTGTGGCTGAGCACAAAATGTAATAAATGGTCAAATCCCTCCTTCCCAGTCATAATCATGCCTGATGGGCACAAGAAACCCAAATTTCAGTGCTCAGCATCACAGACAGAAAAAGCACAGTAGCAGCCTGTTAAGAGCCAAAGGAACAAAGGTGTTGCTCCCTCTCTAGTAGGAATGAGAGAGCTGCCAGAAACTCAGCTAAAACAGAGGGAAAAAACAGCTTTCCAGTCAATATTGCTGTTCTCCATTTGGCAAAGCAAACAGTGCAGTCACATCACAGGTGATGGTGAAACCCTGCCTGCGTCAGCAGCAGCCTGCAGAGTGGTTTGAGTGCAGCTGCAGAGGGCAAACACAAAAACTGCAGCCCTGAGCAACTGTTCTCAGTTGAACTGTGACAGTTCTCAAAAGACCTGCCCAAGAAAACAGTCGGGTTCTCAGCCTATTTTCAGCCATTCGTGGAGAAGCCAGGCACTGCAATGCTGCTGTAGGGGTGAAAATACAGGAATTTACACTACCCAGTAAGTTCAATATGGAATAAGCAGGAATAGAAACACAAATCTCAATAAAATAATGCTACAAATCTGTTTATAATCAATAAAGGCTGCAAAACCACTGCCATTTCTTGTTGAGCAGCTGGATGGTACACAAGATTTTGAGTCAGTGGACTGGAGGTGGGTCCTGCTGACAAAGGGATCACGTTGGTTTGCAAGCACAGCATGAAGTCAGGGTGGCAAATGAAAGCCTTGGAATGGAGAAACAGTAAATCTGCTGATGGACAAGAAAGAAAAAAAAAGATCCCATAGAATCAGAAGGGTTCTATTGAAAAGTGTTTAGAGAACAACCTTTTGCTCTTTAGTGGCTAAGGTTATTCATCGAATTTGGCAAATATTTTTAGTCAAAGAGGTTGAAATTGGAGTGGGAAGGATGAGAAAAAAACACCTAAGTCAAAATGTCATGTGTTGATCTTTTCAAAATGGAAATGTTTTATCCTGAGCTGACACTTTTGTTTCAAAACAGAACTATAGCTAAAAGCATTAGCCAGTAGGAAAATGAAATAAAACATTATGTTTTGGATCAAATGAAACATTTCAGTTAATCCAAAACAATTTTCCTCCCAATTTTTCAGTTTCTACTGAACAGAAAATCCATTCTTTGGAAAATTGCCACATACACTGATGAACTACAACTAAAATGCCAGGGAATATACTTGAAGGAAGACCTAGAAAAACTGGGATAACTGCCAGGGTGCATGAAATTTTTTCAAGGACAAGAGAGCTTTCTCTGTAAGGAAGGACTCCTGCTACATTCAGACATGTCAGAGAAAACTGAGGAGCAAGCTTATTACAGCCTGCATAGACTTTTTAAAAAATTCATTTATAAATTTAAAAGTTCAGATAACAGGAATACAAGTAAACCCAACACCTGGATTTGAGTCTGTGCAAGGTTTGACAACGATTGTAATTTATTCTGCTCAGAGTGGGGTCACCTAACCTTTGGAATAACTTACATTGTGTTGGCTGGCCTGTCACTAGCAGCTCTTAAAATGACAATTGGATGTTTTTCCTAGAAAAGATTCTTTACTCATGCAAAAGAACTGCCCATGAAGGGGAGTTTCAGGTGAGCTGACAGACCCTGCCCTGCTCTGGGAGGGTGCACACTCCCCTCCACCAGCTTGGTTGCTGCAGGAGAGCATCCCTCAGGAAGCAGCAGCCCCCAAAACCCTGACAAACCCCAGAGCAAGAAATTGTGAAGGCAGGGAGTTCTAAGGGACACCATGACATGCCCTTGTCCCTAGAGGGGACATTTATCCTACAACACGTGGGCAAACCTGCCAGGAGAGCAGAGCAGTTCTAAGCAAGAGGCTTAAGCTCCAGGAAACTGCTCAAGCATTGTTCTCAAAACACCAGGAGTTCAGGGAAGGAGCTGTCATGGCTCTCCTCAGCACCCTGCTCTGCAGGGCAGCGTGGTGTGAACCAGGATTATCTCCTGGGGTTCAAGGCCAGCCAGGAACACTCATGGCACACAGGGAGGCTCCTTTGGGAGCTGCTCTGCCCCCAGCAAGAGCCAGGGCACAGGCTGGGAAGGGGCAGGACTCAGGCCACGCTGTGCTTCTCAAGGATCATGGCCACAGCAGAGGCACCACCTCATAGAGCACTTCCTGCACACCTGAGCCAAGAAAAGCCAGGCTTGTGGAGCATGCCAGGCTTTGCAGAAGCCACAGCACTATGGATCAGACTTCCTTGGCTTGTGCAAACCGATGGAGAAGCTGAATTAAAGCAACCAACAGTTTGCTCACTTAAACTCTGGGCTACCTCTGGAACAGAAGTTGGATGTGGCAAAGCCCCTGATCCCGAGTATCCCAAGTTTAAGAGAACCTTTAAGCCAAATGTGTACTTTATAGCTAATTCCTGTCATCTCATAAGGTCAAACCAAAAGCTTGGCACTGAGTGCCCTGCTCCACCTCTAACAGCACAAAACTAAAGCCATTTTTTTCTCCCCCAAATGCCAATGCAATACAGAGGGTGTGATTTAAATACTGCCCTCCTTTGAAAGTAATGAAAAGTTCACCAGCTCAAATGGATAAGTTTACTGGACCACACATTCCAACTGGTGCCAGTACACCGAGCTGTCCCAGCTTGAAAACCCAGGAACATTAAATGCAATAATCATTTGTTAAAGTTTGAAAATGTGGTACTCAGCCTTATTGTACCACTGAACTTCACATGCCATTGTGGATTTATGCCTTAAAACGTGGCCGGGCTGCAGCAGCAGTGGGAATTTTTGCTAGGAAACATCCTGGATTTTGTGTTTCAAATCTCGCTCTCACCATTGAGTTAATATGTTTGCACTAAATGTTTCAGAGTTTCCTCCTTGCACAACCTGGCCCAGAACTAATCCACAGGAGCTGCCAGAGGATGGGACAGCACCAAGGAGCCCGTCCCAAAAACCCATCAGAGGTGCTGGAGCGCCATCGCGTGGAATGCGCTGGTACTTACAGACGGGAACAACCGCGTCGGCTTCCTGATAAAAAACTTCTTGGGAAGGGGAAAAACGCAGCCCCAAACATGCTGTAAAATTGGACAGGTGTGTTTTTTTTAAAGATGGCCATAACCCACCTCCGTGCACATGGCAGTTATGAGAGCTGACAGCAACTCCCATTGCAGGGCTGAGAATTTGACTCGCTTCACACCAATATCTGCTGCACTGGGCATGGAAATGCTGTTAGATTAATAACCCAGCCATGCACAGGATTTTTTAATGTATATATATATCACCTATTTAGGTTTTGCACCCTTTTCCTTTCAGCACTGGAGCACTGAAATGCACAGTCTGTAACTGGAGTTAAAGGAATAGGCAACAATTCCCCATCTGAATTCTGGTTAATATCCTTGTAAGCTGCATCCTCTGTGCTGGCAAACATCTTTGTGCAGCTTCTAGCCCAGAGGATCCCTTATCTCACTGCCTCCCTGGGGTGCTCTCAACGAGCTCTCTTCAAAGCAAGGATTTTTGCCAGGCAAACAAAGGCCTCGAAATTTCTAGATCAATTCTCTAATAGGAAGAGTGTTGCTGTGACAATGTTTATAGTGACATAGAATGTATAGGTAAGTAGATAGAGGTTTTCAATTTTATATGCGACAAATTATTCCCATCCTGCATCCTTCATTTCACGGAGAGAGAAACCACACTCAGACGAGTGAAACGCTAAAAAACAAGTGTGACAATCAAGCCGGTCACCCTGAGCAGCAGCAAGGAGCCCAGCCGGGCTGCCCTTGGGACATGCGGGGCTCACCTCTGGCGGTCGCCGTCTCTCCGTGCGGGTGAGCCATGCGCTGCATCGCGGTGGCGGCCACGCACACGGGCATGGTGACCCTCTGCCCCAGGACTGAGGTGGACAGATCCATCACCGACACGTCCCTGAGCACCCGCGGGTACAGCTTCCACCTGGCACACACACACACACAGATAAATCGTATTTCAAACGGCTGCAGCGTGGGGGGAATTTACAGTTCCCAAGGGGCAAGAGCAGGTTTTCCTGCTGGTATATGGTGGCAGAATCGAAGAGCTGCAGCAAAACAAACACCTGCAGGGAACAGGCAAGGAGAGGCCAAAGAGCAGAGTGAAAGAGGCAAAGATTCCTTGAACATTATTGTCTGGTATTGTCTGAAAGGAAAAACGGGAGCTGTAAAACAATGAGGTTCATGGTGGGTCTCAACCCCCTTGGGGAAAGCCTTGGGGCAGAACTGGGTGCCAGATACTGTGTGCAAACAGGAAAAGTCATCAGCCACCCTGTTAGCCCTTCAATGGACTAGGGAGCCAAAAGACACGGGATTATTGGATAACACAAGGCTGGCCTGCGTGCTTGGAACTCCCTTTTCCAAAACAGAGCAAACTAAACCACACTTAACCTGAAATTACAGTTTACAGCAGCATGTCTGCACACACAGAAACTTACCTTTTTCCTCCCCCCCCCCCCCAAAATAGCATCACAAGATCATAATCCCTATTACAGGATCAACTAGACACTACAACATCCAAAGTTTTATGAGGAGGATTGCATTCCTGGGAATACCGTGGGACTTTGCCCCATCATCCAGCTGTTGTCACAGCACTGCCGCCACTAGAAGCCACAAGAGGGGGTGCAATACCTGGGGCTGCCTCTGGAGAGCTCAGCCAGGCCAAACCAAGCACCAATCTCTCACTGAGACCTCCCTCCCTCTGAAAGGGCTCCCATGGCTCCTGAACTGTAATTACAGAGAAGAATTTAAAATGTGTGGTCTAATACTGCTGAACTTGAGTAACTGCTCAGCACCAGAATCCTCGAGACTGATAATATTATACTGACCAGCACAGAGAGAAAGCCAGAGAGTAGGGGTGAGCTTGAGCTTGTGTATTAAAATGACATTTCAGGGGGTAAAAGACAAAATCTCTGCTTTATAGAAAGATCAAGAGCCATTTCCCAAAAAGCCTGGGATAGAGCCAGGATGAGACCCACCTTTCTGAAGGCCTGGAGCTTGGGGCCATGCCAGCTCTCCAGGGAGGAGAAGGACACTTATGATGCTTGGAAGGAGATGTGTGGCTGTGGAATTCAGCTGTGCTGCTCAGTGCCAAGACACACACGGCAGGAGCATCTCCTCACACTTGTTTTCATGCCATTGTAACAGTTTGTTATTTTTCAGGGGAGAATGGGCTGAGGGTGGGACAAAGAAAACATGACTTCTTTCTCCCCCTTTTCTCCTAATCCTCATTCTAAAGGCTTCCACTCTGCTCTGAGGTATCTTTTCCCAGCAAAGAAAGAAAACAAAAATCCCATTGTAAACTTGCTCATTTATACAGTCAAACCCAAAAGCATACAGGATGTGAAGCATCTCCCTCTTGCCCAGGCTCCTGGTTTCTCTGACCGGTCACATTGGTACCTGCCACTGCCATGTCACAGCCGGCCTGTGAGGGTCAGTCCTGAGGTACAACATCCCCGTGGTGCCAAAATCCTCCCAGCAGTGTATGCAAGAACAATGGTGCAGTCCCAAGCAGAGATCCCTTATCAGGTCACATCCTCTCAACCAGCATCCAGACAGGGCTCCTGGCCCAGAACTCACTGGTCCCACAAAAACACCAAACAGGTTCACTCCCTGAATATCATCATCCTTTAATAAAACCTGATCTTGCTTTGGAAACCCGGGTGTTTCCAGCTCCAAGTTTGTCAAATACTTGAAACCAGGTGTTGTCTGGACAGGGAAATGTCCTTAACAACAGCAAGGAAACCTCACAGGAAGCATTTCCCAGCCACCAGGGCACGCATTCATTTGGCTGCCACACAGCACCTGCTTCCTCCAACTCTTTCAGTGAAACATTTCCTGCATATTTTGGAAAAAAAAAAAAAAACTTGGAATTTTTTTTTTTAAATTCATCATCTCCTCATCACCCACATCTTTTTGTAGCCAAGTCCACACTAGTGTGCTGCAATCAGCAGAGTGAATGCATCCTTCTTCCCAGCTGGAAGCAGGAGATGCCACAGTGGGGAAGGCAGCGAGCACTCCTGATTTAGGCAACTTCAGCTAAAAGCTGTTTTGAAGGAAGGATTAAAGGGAAGGAAGAGGGATTAATCTTTTGGGTTTTTTCATTTTTTTCTCCATGCTCAAAAAATTTCTGATTGTAAATTACCTTGCAGTAGGGTAAGAGGGAAACACTGGCTGCTTTCAGCTGGGAAAAACATAGAAATTTTCAAATTGCACCATATTTTCAAGCTGTTCCTCTCCTGAGTTTTCTCAAATCCCCTCATGCTGCAGGGCAAGAAGCACATTTGGGAAAAGACACACTGCTCAGGCCAAGCCTAGAACCAACCCAGTTTGCTGCCCTTCTCTCTCCTGCAATTCGTTCCACTTCCCTTCAGAAGGAGCAGGGGCTGGTGCTGTGCCAGGCTTTTCCTTGGGGAAAATTATCTTCCCTCCCAGCATGTCTTGTACTGGACGGTGCACTGGAAATCTGAGGTGAAACACATCACAACAACATAACTAAATTATTCTTCCAAGCATTCCTTTCCTTTTCTCCCTCTAAACTTGCCAGACTTGTCTGACCCAGTCCCACTCTAAGCCTTGCTTTTTAAACCAATGCTTAAATTACCTCTGTGGCCATTTTCATGTCTTTAATTGCTAGAAGGTAACACCACGTTTGCAGCAAGCCTGCATTGATGCTGGCACTGCTGAAGCAGAACAGAACAAGGCAGTTTCTCCCAAAGCCTCCGGGAATTCCATGGCAGGGTGGTTTAGCAGGAGCCTGCTCCTCCACACACCCATGTCCCTGCCCCCTTCCCTTGTATGCCATGCTGAGAGGGGAGACTCCAGACTGATGTCCCGAATGCCATCGAGCTAAAGGCATCCCGACCTTGTCACAAAAATCTCTTCTCCATTCAGGCCCCTCGCTGCTGTGACAACTCGAGAGAGGATTCCAGCTGCAGACAGGGCTGCGATGACACTCAGGATTCCGGGATGCAGAGCAAAGCCAAGGTGAAGGCAGGCAGACAACACCACAGGGAATGACATACGCTCTGCCATCCCCAATCATCTTTTCTGGCCTTAATGCCTCACTTCTGCCAGGGCCATTTGAGAACTATGAATAAGAAATACTTCCCTGGCCTCAGCAGGAGCACACTGATGTCACCCCAGTGCTGGTTCTTCCCTCAGTGCCAGAACTGGGAGCTGGGGGAGAGTTGCTGCACCTGGTGTTAAACTCATCTTAAACACTGTCCTTGTGGATGCAGTTTGTACTCTGGTACTTGATTACACAAAGTAGCTGAAGGTGAAAAGGTCAAGGCATTCATTTTATAATCCAATGAGTATAAATTGTGCTGCTCCAAAAATTGCATGGAGTGTTCCCAAGATACTGCAGGATCCAGCAACACAATCATCCATTAGGGTTAGTTCTTAATAACAGTAATATTAGTCTTGAATAAGACCATCCGTTTATTTCTCCAGAAAGGAAACCATTTGTTTGCCAAAAATATAACAAAGAACTCACAGATGAACCCAGCACTGGTTTTCCACCCTCACACCTCACCTGAATAATTCTGCACCATAAAGGTACAGACTAGCAATTTGTGCTTCTGGCTCAGTTTTGTGCTCTCTCCCACTTAAACTTATAAATACTTTTATTTAATAAACTGCAAACTTTTACAATCAGACTAAACCCTGCAACTAAGCTTCTGATAGGGGAAATCAATGGGAAACAAAACTGAACTTACTTCTATCTGTCACCAAATTATCTGACTTGGTTATCTTTGTGCCTCGGGGGTGTAAAGTCCATCCGACTTTCTATTTACCCACAAGCTGTAGTCAGGAACAGGCAGAAACACCAGGACTGTGTGAGAGTCCGAGTGAGCAGCATTTCTCCATCTGTAACAGCTGGGCCATGCTTCTCCCAACAGCATCCAAGGGAAAAAGAAAGGTTTATCAAAGTCCCTTGTATTAGATAGGTCTTATAAACCAAAAAATTAAAGTGCCTTTTCCAGGTAGTCTAAGGACTGTTAACGGCAGAATTCCACGTGCTGAGAAAATGGGCTCTTGTTTTACTTCAGATAAATATAAAGGGAGGGAGAGCAAAGACAGAAACACCTCCCAGCCCCTTCATCCATCCCCACACTGCTGAGCAGGGACCCAGCACTGAGACACTTTCAGACACACCAAATATCGTTGATTTCTTTTAACATCTCAGGCCATTCAAGGCACTGCTAATGAACATCTCCTTCAGTCCCAGGCTGCCTGCAAACACCACAGTTTTGAACCCCTAAAACTGGAGGGTTTTATTCAACATCTAATAGAAGATTCAGGAAAGATGAGGTTAGCCTGAACCCCACAGGCCACCAGCCCAATGTAAGGAGGTCTCTTATCAGAGGAATCCATCCCTGTGGTGGGAAACAGCTTCAGAGCAGAGCTGCCCTTATCTCCCTGCCAACATCCAGCTCTGCTGCCAGCACAGCAAGGAACTTGCCCAGCTCTTTGTTAGAATGTCTCTGGCAGCTTTAGATCCCACCTCATCACGATTACTTTCAGCAGCTACAAGTAAAACCTTCACTGCTCCTGCAGTTTATTGCCTGCAAGTACTTCCTTGGAGTGTCCTTTCCTTAATGTCTCATTTTTGTTTTATGAGGGCAAGTAGCATCAGAGCATCTGGAAGCATTAAAAAAAGGTACAATAAAAAAAATCAGGTGAGTGCTACTCCATCCTCTCCTGCTCCTATTCACTCCTCAGGGCAATCTTCTGGCCTGTGTTTGAGCAGGGAAATTTCTGTGATAGCAGCTTCTGCATGGAGCTAGAAGGTCTGGAATAAGCAGTGGAGGTGAGATGTCTTCTCTTGACATTATAAAGCTTTCTACGTGTGTCCTTAACTTTAAGGTTCTGTGCCCATTTCTGACAGCAGAAAAGCAAAGCAGGGAGGGAGAAAGACTAAGGATAAAACAGGAAAATCATGGTTTGGTTGGTTAGACTCAGACGAACTAAAAACAAAAAAAGCCTTTGCAAGGACAAGTGCAGGGGTTAAATGTCTGCACCAACGCAGCCCCTGAAGGAAGGAGATGTCAGCAGCTGTTTGAGCAGCTTGGCTGGGCTCAGCTGGGCTGAGGGGAGCAGCCTCCAGCTGCCTCCTTCCCTCTGCCCTGCCTCAGGGACATTTGGGAGTAGGGAATCAACTGATGTGATGTCAATTGCGACACTTCCACTGAATCCCACAGCAAGTGCCCGCTGACTTTGTGCTGACCTTGTCCTTCTGAGGCTAAGGATGACCTGAGCCCGGGTTTTGACAACGGTTCAGGTTGTCCAACAGTCCAAGTCAAAACTGGTTTAGAACAGTTCCCAGCATTTACAGTATCTCCTGGTGAAGGGCTGACCTCCTGCTGGAGACCCCTGAGCACAGCTGGGCCACCCAGGACTGAGCCCTGCCTTTCCCAGTTCACCCCAGAGCTGGGAAATGCAGCTCCTTCCTGCAGGGCCCTGCAGCTCTCACCTGGAAAGGCCACAGAACTAACTCAGTTTAGGAGAATTAAGGAAAAGGTAAAACTAAGGACCTAAAAAGTACAACCTCACCCCAAGAACCTCTTGCTGGCACTGTAACCTGAAATGTAGAAATTTCACTTTCACTAGCTGATTAAATATTGGAGCTGAAGGACCCTGGAGAGAATTTCTGTTAACAAAAGAACCCAAATGCAGCAAAGCTAAAAAGGTACTAATGGATTTTAGGGACTGCTTTTTGACAGAAAACGTTAGGTGGAGGAGTGAAAGGGGAGAGAGAGTTGTCTTGAAAATCAGTTCGAGAGTCTTCTTGCTAAAATAGAAAGAAGTTGCAGAAAATCTGAGTTTTGTTCACAGAGAAAAATCTAAAATTGCACCACATCTACCAATAAAGCAGAACTTACACCCCCTGCCTCCCACCCCAGCCTTCAATCATCCTCCTACCTGGAAAATGCTGCTACATTATCTGCCAGTGTTTCCTGGTCATCGGCCCCAGAGCAGTAATAATCGTACACGGATTTGGGCAGGAAGGTTTTAGCATACTCCTCAAAATCTGCAATGCACACTGGCTTGCCAGACATGTTTGCAGCTCTCACTGGGTTAATTTATTCCCACTTCCACTCTTTTAAACTCTGGAGTTTTGCCTGTAAATCATTAATATGGTACCTCATCAGGATTCAATTTATCTACATTCCCCCCCTCTAGAAAAATAAATACACCGACTTCTTGTGTCATATTGGACTTCAGCACCATCTTTTAGTTCTTATGTTAAAGGCCAACCTAGAATATAACAGAATAAAATATGGTAAAACAAGAAAAAAATTAGTAAGCAAGGGAAGAAATATGTAGTTAAACCTCCAATAACAGGAAGGTACTTTCCCCTCTGTCATCCAAAATATCCAGGAGACTGAAAGCAGGAAGTTTCCTCACACCCAAAAAGCACAATCTTGATTTAGATGATTTCTAAAAGCAGGTCCCAGCCTGCATCTTTAGGATAACACCTAACACAGGTGAGATTGCAGTTATTTCCATTAGAATCCTGGGTACCAAAGGCAGCTTCAGAGACCCAGCTGCCAGACATCCCTGGGCACAGGGCTCCTGATTTTCAGGTAATTCCATCTCCACAACCCAGAGAGCTCTCGTTATTCTTAAAATGTTAAGGGGTCAGATGTATTCACCAGCTGCAAATAAAAGCACCTTATCAAAGAGACAACCCTCATGCAAAGTGTAAAGTCTTGGTTAACATTTCTAGATTTCTCCTTGGTTTCAATTTTAAAAAATATGCAGAGTTTGCAACAGGTTTACACTAATTGCTTAACAGGGAAATGAAGAGTATATCATGTGTATATAATACATTTTTTCAGCTGCAGACTGCACATTAATATCAATTTACACAGAATTACACCACAAGGCATTTGTCACACATCAGTGTCAGAAACAACTCAAATGCAAACTGCTTTAACCTTGGCATTTCACTGTGCTTGCAGCAAAAAAACTGAGGACACGTCTGCTTGCATTTATTTAAAGTTTGCATCATCTGTGCTAAAAACAGGTATTTATCCTGGAGCATGAGACAAAGTGCTGCATGATAGCTGAACATTTTAATATGTGCAGCTGAACTCAACTTAATGAACTCAGAAGGTTTTTATGTGGGGAAGTTGCAAAAATTTCTGGAGGCAGCAATAGTGTTGCACCACTGTTGCCCTCTCCCCATTCTATAAATGTCTGTATTCTTCAAAACTCTTCCCACCTTGATATTTCTTTTTCCACTTAGATGCTTCTCTGCCACATTCACAGGATATTGGTGATTGCTTTAATTGCCATTATTTGTCACTCAGGCTAAAAGTTCCTCTTCCCTCTTCCATTGTGAAGTTTCTCAGGTGCCACCCTTCATGGATCCTTCCACATGTGCCAGTCACACCCCAAAGCCCCTCTGGGACCACTGAATTGCTGCTGCACTGCAGCCAAATCACCTTGGGAAGCTCCACAGAGCTCAGGGGTTCAGCTGCAACTGGAGCCTCCAGCAGGATCCACCACTTGCCATGCTGGCCAGTTGCTGAGCTGGGATGAGGTGGAAGGTGTCAGTAACAGCACAAGGGAAGCAAAACTAAGGAAAACGTGAAATTTAATGCCAGGTCTCCCCAACACATCTGACACCAACACACAGAGCTTCCCTCCAAGTAATTGGCTCCCCATTTTAATGAGATTTCCTCTGGCTGCCTAATGAGGCACTGGCTGTCTGGCCTTTAACCCTGGAGCCAAGGAACTGCATCCTGACTGAACAGCAAAGAGTTGGCCCGAGCAACCACACAAACCTCACTGCCACAGTCGATGTCAAAAAAACCAGAGTTCCCTCCCACATCTCCTGCTTCTCCCTTGCTCCTTTTGCAGGAACTACAAACACAATGAGGCCACACCTGGAGCTCAGCTGAACCAGGCTCTGCAAAAGAAAATTTTCACTGTGGTTCGAAAAGGTCAATCACAAATTCCGAATAAAAAACCCCATAGAGGGTTATTGAACAGAGATAACTCGTGGCCTAGAAAGAACTACTTGCAAAAGGCAAAAAGACTGCAGAAAAAAACCCCACAACATGCTTGTCCTGATGTCTGTTACTTGCTAGAAAGGGAGACTTTGCACAGCATTCCAGCCTGTGTCCTTCTGCAGGATCAGACAGACATCCAGAGTCTCCTGTCAGCACATGCAAACCTCTGCAGGGGAAAGATGACCCAGCTGGGACTTTCTCCCTTCAGTTAACTGCAGTGAAGATTAACTGGAGAAGTTAACTGCAGCATAGAATTCAAATATTTTAATGTTCAAACCACTGCCCATTTCTCAAGACTGTTGTGCAAAGCTGTTTTATCAAGTACCTTACATAAGTAAAACAGTTATTTTGGCTTCCAAATTCCCCATAAATGATTTCTCAAAATAAAGTCATAAAATACCCGTTTTTTAGAGTGTTTTTGGACATCATCTCACACCAGTCAAAACTGAACCGATTCATTTTGTCCCCTCCAAGCCAGCCAGAAGAAACAATAGAAAATTGGTGAGGTTTTTACCCCAGCAGCCATCTGGCAACTCCACTGTGGGAGTCAAAGCTGATGGATGCTGCAGGGATGAGGACAGCTCTTTGGCCATTCAGCAGTGAGCAAGTGGCTGGAACAGGCCCCTGGATGTCGATTTTGGGAAGTCTGGAGACTGCTGGGGTGGCAGAAGAGTGGAGCATTGAGCAGAGGACTGATGCTCCTGGGAGGAGCTGCATGGTTCTGAGTACAATGAAACCAATCCAGGGCAGATTTACCAAGATCTGTGTTACTCTTGTCCTGCAACCACAGCAACAAGACATAAAAAGTGCCCTTATCAAGGGTCATCTTTTAATTTCCTGATGTGTGAGTGACACTTGGAATGGCCACTGTCCTTTCTGCATCCTCTGCAAGCATGTGAGGCACTGGCCCAGCCTGTGCCAGGAAAATCCATGGTGTGCAAGTTCAGCTCCCACACTCCCCTGGAATCCAGACTAACAGATGTAAAAGTCTGATGTAGCAGCAGGCTCCAAGTAACTCTAATGAGCCATAAAAAACAACCTTTCCATATAAAATGGAAATTTAAATGAAAATATTAGGATAAGTAAATCCCCATTTGTTCCCTGTATGTTTAAATAAGGAGCTTTCCTTTCTCCTGAGGAAAGATGAAGAGAAAGTAAAAGCAGAGAGTTTTAGGTGTTTTTCTAATGGGAGAGGAATGAAGATATTTGGTTAAAAATAAGTAAGTTACCACAGTGCTCACTGGGGTAAAACAATTAACTCCCCAGTAGTGAGGGGAATGACAGCACACACTACTGGGCAGCTGCATTCCCAGAGCTGGGACTTACCACTGGTCCAGTTCCAGATGGAAAAATCAAGCTTTTCTGCCACTTGAGTTCAGCCACTGGAGAGTATCTTCATTATTTCCTCTGCAAAACTAGAGCTTGGATTTGTCTGATTGCTTGAACCTGATCTACAGCTGATCCGATTTTGCCTGTAGTATTCCACGTGCTGTTTTCATGGAGAAAATTTCATGTTCTCATATCACAAAAGAGAACAAGCAGCAGCTGATGAAACAGCAAACAAAATGCTCACAAAGCCTCATCTGATATGGTTCCAACTTCCACTTTGCATGCAGCAATGAGCACAGTGGAAAAGAAGAAAAGCAAAGTGAGTGGCAAATGGTCCAGGCCCTGCAGCTGCTCTCTTCACAGGGAGAGGCAGCTCAGGTAACTCACCTGAGCACAATGAATCCAGGTGCCAGATCCAGCAGCTGCTCACACCATCCAAGCAGGTCACAAGGATGGCTCCTGGCAGTCCCTTGTCCCTCTGGCACAGCTGCCCCTACAGCCTATTCCTGCAGCACTGCCTGGAATGTGAACCACAACCTGAGGATGCCTCATTTAGGTCTGGACATTTCCTGCTGGCCTCCAAATCCCAGAGCGAGTCAGCACAGCTTTGACAGAATTAGGGGATTTCTCAGGGAGGGGAAAGAACTACCTAACATGGATGTGAAGCCTTTAAGGGTTCAGTTATGTTGCTCTGCCCAGCTCCATTCTGAACCTTTGAGAGCCCTGGGTTCCTCCAGGGAAACCCTCCAAAAGGAAGCAATTCACTGATGTCCAGGTTCCTTTTAAAGATTTTAAGGAATCTTCACAAGTCACAACCTCTATGATTAATTGGAACATCAGCATCACAAAAAAACCCCCTTTGTTAATGAGACAGATGAGCCAACTCTGCACAGAGGAAATGAAAAGGACTCCAAGCAGGTCATAAATACAAAATTTTATGTGGCATTTCAGTAAAAATACGCCTAAGTATAAATTTGCAACACTTTCATGTAACAGACAACCCTGTGTAACATTTCCAGGAAGAAAACCCACGTAACACGTGCCACCCCCACGGGGGCAGTAGATACAGAGCACACACACACAAGTTTCACACAGATCCCAAGGACAGAAGGTTTGGAATGCTGCATGGATTGCCAGCCTCTCGAAAAAGGAACCTGCCAGATTTTTTCCTGTGCCTTGCTGTTAAGCATTCCCATTCTAGTGGCACGCAGCCCAATTGATATTTAAATTTCTTCTCAACAACCTTAAATTAATTTTGACACACAGCTCTAGTTCACAAGCCTTAAGGCCCCGTCCTTCATCAAAACATTTTGAACAGTGCCAGCAGCAGCTTCTCCAAGGCCCTTTTGTCTACAGTGAGGTTGCAAGAAAAAGTTCCATTTCTTCATGATTAATCCTAACAGAACAGAGATAACAGAACACCCAGATTGCACAAAAGGTTGATCTTGACTTTTTGGAAACACACCAAGTTTAGAACTATTGTAATAGTCTAATTAGCACAACTCACATGATTCAATTAAAATGTGTTTTAGTGGAAAAAAACCTGATCCTGGAAGGTATATTAATGTGACACTTCTACTGCACAGCTATTAGATTTTCTGTTAAACACAAATTTAGCTTTTATAGTGTTTGCTGCTCGCTGTTTCCCAGACAAACATCAGTCAAAATTGAGTATCTCCAGTATCACATCACAGTAATTTTCCTACAAATATAAAATAAAGTTGGAGAGATGAATGGCTGCACAGTATCACCTTTTCTAAGCAAAGCCTTAATCACAATTCAGTGATCTTTGTAGTAAGATAGACCAATACATGTCAAACATGGTCAAACCCAGTCTGCATTAATATTCCCTATTTTACTCATGAAAACACAGGAACAACATCCATCCTATGTTCAAGAACCCTTAGAAGCCTGAGCAAGCTCATTTCTAGATCCACAAGAGAGATCTAAGCTGCTGTCACCTGCTGCCTGCTTATTTCATCTGTGCTCATCAATGATCTTACAGTCAGTCTATCATGATGGAAAACACTTCATTTCTTTGGTTTAAATAATCCAAACCCAACTGTGACATGCAACAGCAGAGGAAATGTGAGCAGAGAATTCAGGCACCCCACACAAAAGGGGCTTCTGATCTCTCCCACAGCATCTCACAAACCATGTGCCTTTTAGGACAAAGTGCCATCTGGGGGTTTGTTTGTTTCTTTGTTTCTTGTGAAATTCAAACACACCACAGAGAAACCAACTCTTGCAGGAACATCTTTTTGTCTTCGAAGTGCACAGTTCTTCTCTTCACACTGTAGTGTCCACAAAGTTTTCATGATTTTTGCAGATAAAATGCAGCTTTTAAAAGGCTGCTGTGTGCCTCACCTGCTGCTGAGTTCTGTGGCTGCCAGCTTTACAACTGCTCAGTTACACAGGACAACACCTAAACATCACAAACTGTTCTCAAGATAGTGCAATGGATAGATATTATCAAGTCTACGTTTTCACCTTTGTGAAAGCACATTTAGAGGTGTCCACTGTATGAAACTCAAACTCCAGACTGGGAGTATTCTTCAAGAAATTACAAATTCAGGATATGCAGTGTAATTTTCTTCTTTGAACAGCTCTACTAGACAAATGAAAGTTTCTATCATATAGATCAAAAACATATGTGACAGGACAGAAATGGGTAAGTTGAGATTTCTTGGCAAATATGTTCTTCATGAGCATTAAAAAACAACAAAAGAGCTTTCAACACAAATTGGCCCTATTAATCTCAGTCTCAAAGGAAACCAGCATTTTGCACTTCTCTTCTAATGAGAGATGATCTCATCTGTGACTACTTTTTGTTCTTGAAGAACAAGATGAAATTCGTGCACATTAGCAAGGTTTATGCTATATATATATTAAAATAATATCAAGATTAGGACACATCTTATGCTCATGGTCATACATCAACAAAGCAGGAACATACAGGATCTCACTGTGGGTGCTCTTTACCAAAAAAGACTTCTATACTAAGCCAAAGGAGTGATACACTGATATGTTTCATGACCCAAGTCTAACCACATCTAATGCTCTCTACCTGACGAGCCATTTTCACTTGATGCAGTTCTACACACGCACGTTTATTCTGACAGAAGCAGCAAAACCTAAAGCTCCTCACCATTACCCACCTGTGCCCCCTCTCTTTTCCCATCATGATGATTCCAGAAGTAGAAAAGTGATCAAAGGTAAAAAACTCTAAGTGCCTCTTCAGATAACATCACTAAAGCAGCTTGAGTTCTGCCAAAAGCATTCCGAGTTGGAAATGGCAGGATTGCACTGCACATGACAAACTTGTACTGGCAAGAAAAATGCAACTTACTGACGCCAAAGGGAGTATTTCCTGCTCCAATCTCTCCAATTTGTTGATGGGAACAAATTACCAAAAGAAGCAAAAAAAAGTAGTTGTGCTTGGGCAAAATTTCCCCCGACAAAAATAATTTCCTTTAAACCTGTTAAAGGTTCTAACACATTTTAAATATTTAGGTGCAAGTCTCTTTCTGCCTAACATTTTAAATTACTCTAACCCCTCGGGTCAAACAACTCAAGCTGCACAACCTCTGGATCACCAAAAACTGACACATCTGGGGGTGAGCTGCAGGATCAACTTCCAAAACAAAAACGAATAGAAATGGAAGAGAAAGGTGCTTCGGTTGAAAGTGATAAAAACAAACCCATGGTAAACAACATTTTTGATAGAAGACCAGTAAGGTGCCTCCTTTCACTAGTGAATCATCTCTGTGCTTCTGTGGCATTTGGGAACAATCAACATTCAGACAGAATAGTCACAGTCCTGCCAAGCTACCATGGAGTTAAAAGTCCTGATCTTCCCCAGGTCAGTCCTTAGGGTGACACACACAATGATCATTTCAGAGCTGGTGAACTGAGGCTGACACCCCCCTTTTTCTCTGAGAGGACATGGAACAGATAAGACACCGATTTTGATTGTCACGGCTAAGGTCACACAACACACAGCAAATGTGCTTATCAAAGAAAGTAAGCAAGAACTAAGCTTAAAAAAAAAAGAGGAGCCTGCTGGCAGAGCAGAGCTTTGCGTAAACACCAACGACAAATCAAGTGTAAGCTCCAGCTTCAGACCCTCAAGGGGTCTGACACTTCTTTGGTCCAAGTGTACCAGGTACACCACTGGGAAAGCTATAGTTCCTTCTCAGCCTCCTGACTTCTCCTCTGCCTCACTGTGCTTTCAGTCTCTGGTTCAGCTAAAGGCTGCTCGCTTAAGTCTTCCATTTCTTCTTCCCCTGATTCTTTTCCAAGTGCTAAATCCTCCTCTGACTCTTCAGCACTTGAATTTGCTGCATCTTCTCCGTCTGAGGGATCTTTGTCATGTGCAGCCTCTTCGGCATCGTCGGCGGAAAGCTCGGCATCGTCCCGCGGCTCCTCCAGCGCCGCGTTCTCCGCGTTCTCCTTGCTGATGGCTTCTTCTAAACAAAGCACACACTGCAGTTAGACTGACTCTCACTACAAAGCCTTGCCAGTTTGCAGCACCACGGACATACTCTGAAATATTGATCAACATCATAACTGATTAGGATTATTATTCCAGCTAGGATTGGAACCAGATGATCCTTAAACTATTCTGTGGTTCTGCGATTGAAAACTTTTCCTTATTTTCCAGTTATTTCATTAAACTTTCAGTACATTTCTCCTCCACGTCCATTTATTTTCCTTGCACAGATAGACTCTCATCTATTCTACTGAGTTACAAACCAATTTCACTTGGCTCCTGGATTACTGGTTCACACCTAAGATCTGAACAGTGGACTGCCCTTCCTCCTATAAATTTACACTTTAAATTACAGCTTCTCACCCTCTTAAAGAGTTCTTACCAGGAGTTTCAGCTCTGTATTTTGACTTTGATGGGCAGAGGCAGTCTGAAATCAAAACCAGGATCTGTGGAAAGGAAAAAGGCATTTATTAGCAATAATAAAAATGGCAATTGCTAGCAATTGCAAAAGTCCCTGCACTCATTCTCTTTAGAAAGATATACACAATGAAATTTACAAAATTATATTATTTTGCTTAGAGATAAGAGCTAAATAAAAACATGGGAAAAAAGTGCTTTCTCAGTGTGTACTAACCAGCATTCCCTGCTTTCTACTACCCATTTTCTGCCTCCTACTTGGCTAAATTTATTCAGTACTGACGCTTGCTGAAGAACAGCTCAGAACATGGTTGAGAATTTTTACTTTCTGAAAACTTATGAAAAAGTCTTGGTCAAGATTTCCTGTATTTTGGGATGTTACTTCATTTCTACGCCTGGCTCCCCAGTACAGATGTATGTTGTGCATTTTGTGCTCATTATTTAACCAGCCCAGTGCAGAACACGGACACTAAAAATGCAAGCAAGATATTTGTGCCTCACTGTCACACACTAAGAATAAAGACAGAGTGCAAAGAAAAAGAGCTGATACCATGTGAAAGAAATATTTCAATCATTGAAAAGCTTTTGGCAAAGAGCTGGGATATTAACTTCACATTTTTTCAGCTTATTCAGTTTGGGGGATTTTTTACTGAAGGAATAAGAAGCAGTTTCTTTTAAAACATGATATTCACTTGCTTCTAGTTATACTAACTTGTCTTGCTCTCATTTGGTGAAAATCTACCACCATAAGTTTATCTTATGAGCAAAGTTGGATTTATTTTTTTCACAAGATTATGCAAAGCATGAGCTCTAGTTAACTGAGAAAAAAAGTAATGTTTTCTTACCAAACCCAGGAGCAGGCCAATCAGTAAGGTAGCCAAGATGAAGATGGCATAGGAAACCCAAACATGAACTCCAAGAGTGCCAGTGAGGTAGTTATGAATTTGCTGGAAATTAGAAAAAGATACTTAATAACTTCATACCTAAAACCACTTAGGATTTCTACTGCCAACACCATTACATAAATTTCTAAGACTTTGCATTTAACAGCATTTATACTGAAGTCTTCTCCTTCTGACACCATTAAATCTTGGGGGCTTTTACTAATTTGTTCACATTAAAAAGCTTTATAAGCAGAGGATGCACAATTCCTTCTCCCTAAGACACTCAGCATTACAGATGCCATATACAACCTTTAATGCAGATGGATGGATGAGGAGCCTCAGAGCTTGCAGAAAACTATCACAACACCCTTCATCCTTATGTGGCATCTGTTCAGTAACTAAAAATTCAGCTCTTACTTAAGCTTTTTAGCTCTTAAAAGGAGCCACATACTCTAAGCATACCATAAAAAATTATTTCACTTCTAAATCTAAATATAATAACCCAAATACAGTATTAAGATTTCTTTCAAACATCCAAATTCAACTGGTTGAGTCAAGCAGCACATCAAGTCAGACAAGCTGGTAGGAAATCAATTATGACATTAAATCTCTTTCAAAACAAACTACAATCAACAATTACAAGATTTTAAATATGAAAGTTCCAGAGTCTTCTTTTTAAATGTCAGGACATCTTTTGCTATTTATTAAAGCATAAGCAAAGACAGCAGAGCAGGAGGAGTGAAGAAATGTACACCTGAAATATACATCAAAGTGGAAGGCAAATTAGAGGTTTCTTCTCAGGACAGTTCATCTTTCAGGAAGGAGGCTACAGAGAAACAACATCATTTCAGAGCAACCACGGAAGAGAAACATCAGAAGGCTACAAGAATTAAATACTATCCAGTGAAAGAATCAAAAATAGAATCAAGCAGAGTTCTGTGTAGTGTATAGTAGTTTGATGCTTAGGAGAAGTGATACAAACTTGTTGCAGCTCTCAAGGTACATTTTTTTTCTGTAGCACACGTTACAATAGTAACATATTTTGCCACAATTAAATAGTCTCTCAATCTCACTGACACTCGAAGGTTTTGAGAGGATATTTCCTGACCAGAATCTGAAAAGTCTGAAAATTCTCAGTATTTAGATGCCATAGAAAAACTTGGATAGTTCCCAAATGAAAGCATCTTGAAATATTTTAAATTTAATACTTTAAAGCACACTTCAGTGTAGCTAAGCATTTCTCTTTTACTTCTGATAATCACTCTATTATCCAAATTCATCATGTTCCTATACAAGTGGGGTTGCCAGTTTGGACCCCAGGCACAGAAATTATTACTAAAAACCCCTTGCCCTCCCTTCTCCTGTGCAATACAATTCCTCTCATAAAAGGATAATAAAAATATTCAGTTATTATTCTAAGCATAAATAGGGAGTATGGAAAACACTATACAGTTACTTACCCTGATCCATCCCGAGAAGTGGAACAGCCCTGCCATGCCATGCATCCTGGAAAACAAGGAAATGGAAGGACAGGTTCACAGTAGCCCTGTAGCTCCTCTCCCCATTCCTAAATATCCTACAGCTCTTCTTCCTTCTCACACGAAAAACAAGGACCCTCTCTGGATCTTTGATGTGATTTTATATATAATGGCTTCAGCCACAATGAACTGCAGGCCACTCACGTCTTGGGTTCATCCTTTGTGTCATGCAAGCTTTCTACAATATTTCTAAGCAAATCCCTCTCTCTAAAAACAAATTCTATAAGCACTACACTGTTTGCTATTCCAAAGGGAGACAGAAGTCTCTCTTGTAAAGAAATTAATAAGAAATCATTAAAGCTAAAGGCTGCCCAGTAGCCAGAAGTCATGATCTACATAGGCACACACTCGATTCCAGGACTCGGCAGATATTGGAAATGCCACTTTACATAATGCTCGGTGGCTGTATTTTTTCCCTTAATCTCTTTTCAAAGATGACATAAACAAGCCCTAGCAGGCATAAACAAAAGCAAATGCAGAAAATAAGCTGCCTTTATAGGTGAGAAGTGGGAATCAGGCTGTCAATACCGATTGCTTCTGCAAAGCCTACAAGTCTAAGGAATAAAGGCCTTTTGTCCTCAAACTGTCAACACAGGACCCTTAAGGAACAATGAGATACAAAACATTGTTTCTGTTAACAAAAACCAAGTGTTACATTATAGAAGATGGAGACTTCCATCCTGCTACAGGCTCCACAGCTTCCCATTTCCTCTCTAGGATGTAGCCTTGAAGATCTTCCAAGGTCCGGGAGCCGCGGTATCTGCGGAACACTCCATCGTTGGCACTGCAAAACCAACTCCCATCAGCACAGACAGCCCCCAAACCCTGGGCTAAAAATCCCAACCACAACCCCCACATACATGATAGATTTCACTTGCTCAGAGCTGAGTGTTTGGGGACTGCAAGCCATGATGGAAAACCTCAGTTTTTAAACAGCACGGGGTTTTGCCATTTATAAAGCTGCTGTTTTTCTTAAATGTTCACTGGCACGACAGCAAATACACAAACCACTTCTAAATACAGCTCAGAATTAAAAGTGCACATATATATGTATTTGTTTATGTATCTGCATGACTCTTAATACCCTGACTTACTGAGGGGTTCAATACTTTAAGGATGACATCACCTTACTGGTGAAGAGATACAGCAAATGTCTTCTCTGATCCATTTTTAATGGTGTGGACAACAGGGAAATTAGTAAAGTCACTAAAACTAAAGAAAAGCCCCAGATAAGGATTTCATCATACAATCAAAGCTACAATAACCTGAGCTGAAATTAGAATTCACTATTCCTTCATTTTCCCCTACTCTTCAGTTACAGATTAAATCAAGTGACAAGTAGGAGCCAAGAGCTGCAGTTTCCAGTATGACACACTTACTGGTAAATTGTAGGAAGTGTTGTGACAAAGAAACGACCACTCAAGCCTAGAAAGGGAAGAAAACAACACAAACAGTTAAGTAAAACTGAAATTTCTCATCATTCTAACTTATCTATAAATACCTACAAATCTGTATTTTAGAGCAGGCCTCACAGCTTTCACCATTGTTTTGTAAATACAGGTTAGCAGTTTGTCTTCAGATATGCTGCAAACGGTAACAGATACTAAATATTGATTATACATTATGAAAACATGTTAGCTTGAAGAACTGAGAGGTAATTTTCCTCATCAATAGATTTGCTTCCTCAGTATTTGCACCCAGCTGAAGTTTTGGACCAGCCCAGTATTAGATGCATTCAGAGTCCATTAGAAAGGGATGAATTCCTATAGTCAGGAACTGCAATTCAGATAAAGCACCAGTGTAAAGAGCATGGTTATTTAACTTTGCCTTTTATAAAATTCTGTGAAAATCTTTTGGGAAATGAAGGCCTTATTCAGCCTTCAATAAAGCAAACAGCTCTAGGCAACAGGATTAGCCATGGCAAAGTATTGTAGCAAGAGGATTTCTGCCTTTAGAGACAAAGAGGAGCCATACTGAAATAAGCCAGGTATTTTTAAAAGTTTCAGTGGTAATGTTTTCCTCAGTTTGAATTCCCCTATAGAATAGACAAAAAAGGGTTATGGTTTTTTTGTTGTTTGGAATTTTGTTTGAAGGCATTTAAAGCAAATGATCTTTAAAGTTCCAAAAAGCAAAGCTTTTTCAACTTTTCAGCTCTCTGCCTTTATTGCTACAAGAGGCAGGGTGATAAAAAACTTTGTGAAACAGCTAAAAGTTGTGCCAGCACAGGGAGATATCAAGCAAACAAACCCACAAGTGTGGCAGCAGAATTAATAAAGAGACAGCACAGCTGCACAAGGAAAACTGGGTGGAGAGTCACAAAGAACATAATTAGCTTAAGAACAGAGAAAGTCATGGGAACGCTGAAAGGCTCTCTCTGAAGTTCTTAAAAATGCCACTCAGGTAAGGGAAATAAAACAGCTCACTCCTCTTACCTGTGGCCTATCCTAGAGTGAACACCTCAGAAGCAACTCTGAAATCTAAAATCTATGAAATGCATCTAAGCACCCCCAATGTTTTAGGTGGAGATTTGCTGGTTATCTAAGGCACCTCCCTAGATTGGTAAAACTAGATGGGAGTCAGCTACAAAATTTAAGAACACGTTAAATTGTTTTGGTGCCTGCTTAATACAGTCTTGAATTGGCTATAGTTAAGCATCTGTCTGTGCCTGCATACCAAAAACTGACATCCACTATGAAATCAACAGTTAATCAAAAATGCAAAAACCCTTTTATTTGCATATACACACCCCTGAGAATGTACAGAGAATAGAGATGTCATCTAAAACTCCAGCTGCTTTCAGCCAACAACCACTCAAAGAAGATGCAGAAGATCCAAGAAGACTTGTTGGAATTCACAAGTACATGTTGTGATCAGGAGCTTAAAAAAGGCACCACAAATATGCAGAACTTAAGGGTCCAGAAGCATCTCCACTATTTGCTTGCTCCACAAGGAATGTTTCAATGGAAAAGATGAGGCAAGAGGAAGCACTTTAAGGATGGAACATCAAGGGACTGAAATCTGCTTTGAAGCCATTAAGACTCTGGTGGATTTATTCTTCAGGCATCTCCTGCAATTAGGCACCATGAATGGCCACTTTATCCTGCCAGTTTGGGAAGTACCATTTTATGTAACTCTGCACTCATCTCATGGTTTTCCCCTAATTTAACACATTTTGACTACTTTCAATTCAATGAAGGGGTTACATAACTAAGACTAATTAAAGTACCATTGTGCAAGCAAAAAAGGAAGACAGAGCACTTAAACACAACTGAAAGGCTGATGCAAAGCCCACAGTAAAAATACCTCAGTAACTTTGGAGAGCTCCATAGAAACTCATATCTTCCAAATTACATCAGCACCAAAGGTCAAATACGTAATAAAAGTTTGTTTTCCAGTCTGAGCATGCCTTAGTTTTGGAAGTGCCTGCAGCTTCCAGTGCTGAACTGGATGTTGTAGGTTTATTACACGAGCTTTGGTACAAATTCATGCTTCTGGTCAGTCCTTTGACTCAGAAGGTACCCATGCTTAGGGGTCAGGACTCTCAGCAATATAAGAAATTCAAGTATTAAGTCTACATCTATTTAAACAAGGTAGTATTAAAATTCATCTGTTTATTTCTCACACACTTTATAAAGCAAAAACAAAGAAAAATCAGTAAAGTTTGGCCTTTTTTTTCTAACAACATCTCATCTTTCAGTATTTTGATACTGCTCATAAAAATCCTTTATCCCTTCAAAGCCCAAACAAGCATAAACTATCCCCAGGAGATGCAGAGGCTTATAAAATATTAATACTGCTTGTACAAAGACACATTCAAAACTTTGAAGGGAGTCACCAAAGGAATAAATTAGATTGCACTCATGCTTCTGTGAACAGCTAAAGTGTTTTTATAAACATATTTGCATATGTGCATCACCAACAGGAAACAGCAATAACATCTGTAATATAAAGCACTGCCACAATTAAAGCACTCAATAAGCCAGCAGCATGCTGGAAACAGTTAGCAGCTTTAATTAAAGCAGGCTCACTCTACCACACCCTCAAATTCTCCTAACGGGAGGCTAAAGAGCTGGAATCTTCTGCAGACAGGTTGGAGGAATGAGACAGGCAACAGCCTCCAGTGAAGATTAAAATAGAGAATAAGCCTCTTTTAAGTCAGTATTAAGCCAGATCACCCTCCCAATTCTTTAATCCTTCAAACTGAGTTTATAAACTTCAGTTCAGAAATATGAACTGTATGGAGAAACAAACTGTGGATAACATTATTTTGACTTTGAAGCCTAAATAAGGAGTAAAAGGTAGCTGTAGTGAATAATTGCTGTTATTAAAGCACCTTGTTTTGTGCCATACCTGGCTCCTGAGTGACATCCACTTTCCCAACAGTGATGCCGAGGTGCTCACTCTCCTTGGCAAAGCTCTCCCAGGTCGCCTCAATCTGCTGACAGGCTGGACACCAAGGAGCATAACTAAAGGGGGAAGGAAGACAGGGTAGATATTTTAATACCCTTACACTTAAAGACATTCAAATGGATTTCTCATACAGAGAAAATAGAAGCACATCAATCACAAAGGAAAAAAACCTACATTATTTCTTAATCGAGTCTACTGAAGAACACAATCAAAGTTGTTTTATCAATCCTTATGTTCCTCCCCATGTTATTAAACCAAATCATAGCTTTGAGAAACTCATACCCAAACTCCTCACCACTTGTGATTTATTCTATTTACATAGGAACTAAAATCCATTTCCGTGGCAGCTACCTGAATTATTGAAGGCAGGCAGTCCTCTGAAGCAGTATCCTTCATCACAACATTTTGTACTGATTTCCCACACCTCAGAACTTGCCAAAATTGCATTTGCCTTAGCCCACCACTCCATACATCACAACGTGCCCTTTTTGATAGCAGTCATTAGAGACTTAAAATGAACACACATCAAATTCCTGCTGCTCATACTTACTGTCTTGGTTTTACCCAGGAATCATTTCAGAAAAATAGGAGCGCACTTTTCAAGAGCTGAATTTTCTACACTCTCAGAATAATTAAACCAATTTTGCACCTATTGGCAATATAAATCTGAAAACAGAAGAGCTAACATAAAGGACAATATCAGATAAAACTGAAGATAACATATCTTTCTGTATTTTAGCCTAACTTGGTTGGCCAAGTCTCCATGACACTTGTGCAGCTTGGCAGGCTCTGTCAGACACACCAAAGGGAACCAGGAGGACTGGGAGGTACAGACTGAGCTGAGCAAATTTTCCATGCACAGACTCAGCCTTTCACTAATGAGGAGAAACCCTTATGGAGTTTAATCTGATTTACTGGAGGGGGATGGAGGTTTCTGGCAGCAAAAGCAGTGAGTCTAGGGACACTTGTCACAGTGCTCCACAAATGCCACCAAGCACCCCATCCATTGCAAACCACAGAAACACATTCCCTCCTGGGCAGAGTCCAAGGTCCTTAGCACAAAACCAGCACTGGGAAGCTTCACAAGGTTCTCTGCTCCTTCAGTCAGTCTGCCACCACTGCTATCTGACCTAGGGAACGATCCCTGCTCTCTGCCTGTCAGCAGGAATGCTTACTTCTGGCCTGGCTGCAGACAGAGATAGCCCCAGCCACCTTCAATGTTTCATATGAATAAACCTTCATGTAAAACAGGTCATTTCTCACAGAAGAGAATTCAATTTACTCTGAGTGCTTTGTGGTAGTTTCTAAACTCCTGCATTTAAAAGGGAATCTGGTCACTTTGCAGTTAAAGGGACATAAATTCAAAATACCTGTTGTATTTAACTGTACTAGAAATTCATGATTCTGTGAAAGCCCCTATCTTGTCTTTTTAAGTCAATATCATTCTGTGTGAAAGCATCTGAAAAAAGGACATCAGTCTTATCCTGCCAAGACACAGACCCTCAATATCTTTGCAAAAGCTCCTGGAAACAAGTCTCACATGCAGCGATGTTCTCCATTGTGATGCTGGCCCAGAGAGAGCTTTTAATAACAGTCTGACAGATACTGTACTTCACAAACAGGATTATTTTATTATAGAAGCTTGACTGATAAATATGAAACTGCAAACATCCATCAGATAATGCAGCTAGTGTTGATCTAAAATGAAAGAGAGAAGTTTGACTGTTTTCTAAATCCAGCTTCTCTAGATGTCTCAAATTCACACCATGAGATTTTCAAAATTAATACATCCTTCAGACTGTTCAATCTGATTTTGGAATAGAAATTTTGATCCCATCAAAATTCATATTTACATTGGACATGCATGAGCATTTCTCCTGAATGAAGTGGAATATTCAATACACTACTAACACTCATATGATTGAAAATATTTCCTCTAACTCAAAGCAGCATGAAAATCTATCCATCCATGTCACAGTTTAGCAGTGACAGGACATAACAGTGAACTTCACAAAAAGCTGTGGTTGCTGGCTGTCTAATTTTCAGTATCAATATTGGACATGGGATGGCAATAGTTCCATATAATGCTACAAGATCCAGCCACTCCAGCTGAACATTGGCACAAACAATCAGGATTAAAATATTTGCTTTACGTTCCTGAAATGACACATCCCATTCCTGCCAGCCAGAAAACAGCCTGTCTCCACATGTTCAAGAGAGAACTTGCAATAGACTTCAGATTTCTGCAAGAATTACCACACTGCTGTTTACCTCAACACCCTCACTTGCCTGAAGCTTTCATGTCTGCATTTGTTGTGCAGCATTTGAGGCATCAAGGAATTCATGACTGCCTCCTGGAAATAACAAAAAAATTAAATTACCAAAGCTTTATTGTGTCTCTTTCTCAGCCTTAAAACAATGAAAGAGTAAGTGTAAGGGGAGGTAAGTTACTGAAGAGTAAAATACCTGACCAAAAGTTTCAAAAAACTTTCTGCACCCTGAAGGACTGAGGGAAGTACTTGATTGCAACAAGGTCCTTTAGAACTGTGGCTGATTTGCATTTCCACAGAAGTCATGGGACAACTACCATTCTTAAATTCACAGAAAAAAAAAAAAAATCTGTAGGAGCAAGGAAACAGATCCTCATGTTTGCTGTGGACCCAGTCTTTGTTACTTTTCAAGCCACAAAACGCCAGAGCAGGTCCCTGGTAAAATCAGATGTAACCAAATCTCTTGTGCCATGCTCCGGACAGGCCAGGAAACAATGAACACTTTGTCAACAGCACCGAATTTAGGGCTGTCACTCCCATTTCTTCTCCCTGTGCACGAGGGGGTAGCTCTGTTAACTGGTAGGACATGGGGGCAGTGCAAACAGGTATGCCAAGAAAACAAGCCTTTCCAAGTCAAAAATCCAAGTCCTCTGGAATTTCAATCAAGACTTGGGCACTGGGTTAAAGGAAAGAAAGCTTTCAGTAGCCTGTTACACATTAAAAGGCAATTTGCTGATCTCCATCACAGCTAAAAGTGACACACTGCCAAACTATTCAGTGCAAGCAGGTATTGCACATTCCTCAACACACACCTCATTCCTGATGCTTCCAGACCTCTTCCACAGCACAGTTTTACAGCTGAAATGCTCTCACACACGGTCAGCCCTCCATAAATAAGGCTGCGACAACGATTGACCTCAGTGGACTAAAATCACTATTTCCAAATATGCAGGTGTTTTCTCCTGTTCCTACCCCATTACAATACAGAAGGCTTTTTGCAGAAGGCATAAAGAAAGAAACTGAAAAGCAAAGTTTGAAGCTCTCAGACACAGACTTTCCTTTTGACTTCTATTTATCTGTGATCTAAAGCATCAAAGAATAAGCTTTGGCTTTCAAATACCAACAACTTCACGGAGGCAATACAAAAGAAGCCGCTCAAACTAAAACCAGTTTGAGCAAAGGTGCCATCGAGCCGTGTCACCCCGAGCCGCTCAGTAAACACAGGAGCACTTGGCTAAGATGTACTGACACACAATTCCCAGCCCCAATCCACTCCGCTCTCTGCTGTACCTGCCTGGCTGCTCAAATTCACCGCTTTCAAATACATTTAACTCATCTTTTTAGCTGCCTTTTCACTCCATTATTCACAGTATCAGTGAACAGATGTAACCTCGAGGAGCATTCCACGCTTTGCTCTAATGGCAATTTCACCATCTTACAGGAATCTAGCAAAAAGATAAAACAGCTTATGGATACAGGCATGAGAGGATTTGCTAAACAAAAAAAAGCAAAACTTTCTTAAACCAAGCTTCTTGATGGAGTTCATATTGGGAATGCTATTAAAATGAGAGTGCAAATCTTGGGACAGAATCCAACAGAATGGTAAAAGCAGTATCAGAATAAAATTCTTATTTTTATTCTTTAAAATAGTTTTGCCTTATTCCTACAGATTTCACGAGCATAGAAAATAATTAAAAAAAAAAAAGTTTCTAACTACAGCTAGGTTTTGAGGCGAGATAGGCAGCTTTGTAATGCCAACAAAAGAAAAGCTCCAGATGAGCTGTGTGGTTTTAATGACTTTTCAAGTGAGCAGGTGGCAGCCAAAGATACAGAAGCTGGTCCCCGTCATTCACCCGGATCTCTATCACCACAACACAAGCTCTGCAGGCTGACAAGGAGCTTCCTGCAGAGCGCCAAACCCCTCCAAACCAGACAAGCCTGGTTTTTTCAAAGAGGAGAAATTATTTTTAAAATAGAAAGCAAATAAATCAATGAAAACTTATGTCAATTATTCTAGAGCTTCAGCAGATATTTTTATGTCCCCTTCTGCATCTGTTTTGTTTTGTTTCTGCTACCAGGGGTATTTTAGCATCACATTTTTGCAGTTTTTGTTCAGCCAATGCTCTGCACAGCACTCAGCTCTGTGTTCAATTATTAAATAAAATGTTTGGTCACTTCCTCTGGACCCAGCCAGCAGAGCTGCAGAGGCTTCAAAACCAAAACAGAGTTTTGATAACTTGATTTTCATTCCCCCTGCTTTTTGGCTTTTATTGGGTTTTGGGTTGTTGGGTATTTTTAAGAATATGACAAAGAAAAGCCTGGACACGAACAAGATGTAAGAGACTAGAAACCCTTAAGTGACAGAAAATTCTCAATCTTGTTGAATTCTTATCCTAACTTACAATAATTGTTAAATAGTTCAGCACATCCTTTAGGATTTTATTTACACAAAGTACTTCAAGCCTACTGATTAAAAGCATTAAACCATAAATACTCAAAAATTCAGCTTCATTTTTTACACACTCACTTGAAGCTACAGACCAAAGGTGCTGGTGGGAGGGGTGAACCCTTGCAATCAACTGGCCAACAAGACATCAGGGCAATGTTTAATGATAAATGACAATCAAAAAATAAAAGGTGTGGGGCTACACTATAAGTAGAGGGTTTGAAACGTGACTATTAAGTGGTCGCCTGATTTCCACCTGGCTACAATTAAAAGGGACAATGGAGACATTCCTTATCAATGAGTCTGTGCTGAAACAAAGGGGAACCAAAACATTTAACACATAAAGTACTGCAGATGCACCAAGAGCATAAATAGTTTCTTTTGCAACCAGAGGCATGAAGACAACAAGTTCATTGATGGGTTGGGTTTTTTTGCTTGTTTTAATTTACTTCAAAAAGAAGAGGATGTTAAATTAAGATAAATCAAGCCTGGAACAAGTTTTGTTTACAAATGCAAAATGTACTTTTAAGTAAGCAGACCAGAAATTAGTTTTCTGTGTCCCAAACAGACACAATATTAAAGACAAAAAGAAAGCTCCTCATATTAATGACTCATTATCTCACAGCTACAGAACAGAGATAAGGAAACAGGGAAACTTTTAAAACAGCTCATTCCAGCATCACACTCACAGCACTCCAGCCCAGACCTGTGTGCTGTGATAGTAACAACATCCAAAAAACGGTGCAACGTCTGGCTGATACAGAACCTTCTCCTAAACATTTTTATCAATAAAATGCAGCCGTGCTTCCAGGGCCTGAAATTTTTCCAGCTATGAACAACCAAGTATTTACAAAAAGCCAGCCGAGCACACACACCTCAGCCAGGAGGGATGAAGGAGGAAAAATCCTATTTCTGTTACAGGTGCCACACACAAGTAATTCCAAACTTAAGTTTCTCTATTTGTGCCCCTGGGAATAACAAAAAAGTGGAATTACACAGTGATTTTCCACTTCCCCAAACAGAAAAACTGACATTAAACAGCAGTGTACCTGTTCCTACCAGGGCAGGAGGCTTCAAAAGAGCAGCTGACGAAAATAATTTTTTTTTTCATGAAGATGCTATAGTAACATTGACATTAAAAAAGTACTTCACTCCCAAGATAAAACTCAATTTTCTCCTTTCTCTTATAGGTACTTTAAAGAAGAGGACCGGGAGCAGGGATGGGGGGGAAATGCGGATCAGATTTCACCCGGAAAACAGATATGGGAAAAAACTCAGACCAGATTCTGCCCGGAAAACATTAAAAAAAAAAAAAAAAAAAAAATCAACCCTAGAGCTCAAACCCTCACTAATTCCACACCAGCACCATTGAGTTTGCATCCTCATTAAAGACAAAGGTGCCTCCTCAGGAGAAATGCACAAAGCACCAGTAATGAACCACAGGAATTAGCGTGGAGACCCGAGGATCTTTCACACATCAAACACCACATAAAATTAATTAGAGTCTGATTTAAGCAATACCAAAGCTAACTCTGCCACCATCGCTGTTGTCAGCAACCTCTCATTCCCAACCAAAGACCAATTTTTCATCTGGAGAAAAGCCTTCCAAAGGATTTTAATTGTTCACTATTCCAACCCCTTCTGATTTCAGTCAGTTCTCTTTTTTTCTTCTTCAGAGGCATGCACCACTATTTAGATAAATATTTTCTTTTTGAAATAAAAACTTAGGTTATTCATGGTAACTCATGCTCCTTAACACACCAACCTGTGAATCAGTAACTTTCATACAATTGCTTCCACATTGGACTAAGATGTCCCAAGTGGAAAAACTTCAATTTAAAACATAACCTCAGAGTGGGAGAAAACAAACTCATTTATTTTTTTCCTCCACCTTGTAGATCACAATAAATGAAGAGAGAAAAGCCATTGTAAATCCTCAGCCACAATAGTTGGCATCCCTGGGTCACTCTCAGCTGTTTCAAGATTGTTACCACCTCTTCACTGATTAACACCAGGGCCCAGGAGGAACCTGAGCACTAAAGCCCTAAGAGAGGTGAGAGTATATCTCGCTAAGAAAAGACTGGACATCTCAACAAAACAAATTAAAGAGCAAAGAAAAACTGCTGTAGCTGGCTAAGTATTCAGGAGGGAGCAGGAGTTCAGATGTTCCAACTGTTTTAAACTTAAGCACTTGCACAGAGTAGCAAACGTGCCACAGTAAAATCCTCTTTTATAGCTGCACAGCCCACAGGTATCACGTGACTGTACTGCCTACTTAAACTACTTTTTTATTCATTGCTGTCTCAAAAAAAACCTCGAGCTCCTTTCCCCCTTTCTAAATACAAGCAGGTGAGCCAGGCTCCACCAAAAATAAAGCCACGTGAATTTCAAGAACTGCGTCATGTCACAAGCAAAGCCACCACTCCAGCACAGTCAGTCAGAAGTTAATGAAATCTGATGCATCTCCCTCGAATGAGAACTCCGAGCTCAAGTCAAGGCTAGGATGTTATGTAATACTGCTCGGGAAGCCTACTCCTGCTAAATATTCCCTACTGAATTCAGGCCTCTTGGAGCTCACACAGAACCCAGCACCAGGTGGAGGTGCAGGGCACGGAGCAGTGCTGGACACTGGTCCCAAAGTGACACACTGAACCTTGGACACTCAGATGAGAAGCGGAGGGACAGCTGCCTCACAGAATCACTGAATGGTTTGGGATAGAAGGGGACCTTGAAGACCACCCAGTGCCAACCCCGTGCCATGGGCAGGGACACCTTTCTCTGGCCAGGCTGCTCCAAGCTCCATCCAACCTGGCCTTGAACACTGCCAGGAATGGGGCATCCACAACTTCTCTGGCCAACCTGTGCCAGGGCGTCACCATCGCCACAGCAAATACTTTTTTCCCCAATATCCAATTTAACCCAACTATCCGCCAGTTTGAAGGCAATCCCCCTTGGTCTGTCATGACACGTTCTCGTAAATAGTCTTTGCTCGTCTTCCCTATAAATTCTCTTCAGGTACTGGAAGGCCCCAGTTAGGTTTACCCAAAGCCTTCTCTTTTCCAGGGTGAACAACCCCAATTCTCTCAACGATTCCTCAAAGCAGAGATGCTCCATTCCTCTGATCAACTTGGTGGCCTCGTTCCACGTCCTTCACTTCATATCCCTCATTCCCCTCTGTCCGGAGTGACCGGTTTAACCTTGGGCGCTCTGTGCCCGCACAGGCCGGGAACCAGCGGGGCCGCTCCTCCTGCGCGGCCATCCCTGCCGAGCCCAGGCCGTGCCCGCCGCCTGAGGGCGGGCAGAGGGCACCGCGGGCACCGCCCGCCGCCTCCCTCACGCCGTCCCCGGGCAGCCACCAGCAGGATGGGGAAGCTGCAGGGCGGCAAGGCCGGCCCGGCCTCCTTCTCCTCACGGCGGGGCTGCACTCACCGGCCATGCCTGCCCCTCGCCGGGAACCCCCCTCGTCCCCCCGGCCACGCTGCCTCCGAGGCGGGCGGGAAAGCGGCCGCTACTCACAACTCCAACATCCACTGGCCCTGCAACACCAGGCTCCAGTTGGAGCCGCACAACACTCGCACGCTGCTCTGCGGCTCGCCGGGGCTGTAGAAGGAGGACGACAAGCAGGCGGCGGGGCCCAGCAGCGCTGCGAGGAGCAGAGCGCGGAGGAACCGCCGCCCCTGGCGCCAGCGGCCCGGCGCCATGTTCGGCCCGCCCGCCCTCAGGAAGTCGGGGTACGAGCGGCCGCCGCGCGGGGCAGGGGCGGCTCCTCGCGCCGCGGCCCCGCCCACCGCCCGCCCGCCCCTCACGGCGGCCGCGGCCGGGGACGGGCCCCGAGCGGCCCCGAGCCCGAAATCCCGCTCCAACCGGGCGTCTGGGCACCTGCTCCGCCCACAGATTTCTGTCATTTTTCTGGCTTTTCTTGTAATTGTGCGCGCTCGCGGCGCTGTGTTGTGGGAGTGGTTGAAAAGCGGAGATGGCTTCGCTGAGGTGCCGTGAGGCGCCGGCCCTGTGGGATCACGTTAAAGCGAGTGTTCCCCCTTCCAAGGGATTGTCACAGAATCCCAGAACAGTTCGGGTTGGAGCAGACCTAAGCCCAAGCCCCCTGCCAAGGCAGGGCCACCCAGAGCAGGTGACACAGGAACACGTCCAGGTGGGTTTGGAATCTCTTCAGGCAGGGATACCCCATGACTTCCCTAGACTGCCTGTTCCAGTGCTACGTCAACCTGAACATAAAGAATTTCTTCCTCATGCTGAGGTGAAAAACTTCTTCTGTTTTCGTTTATGGCCATTGCTGCTCCTCCTGTCTTTGGGCAGTACCTCTCTGGCCCAGGCAGGCAGCCCATCCTTCCCACACACATAACGCTCTGTTTTCCTTGACTCCTATGACATTCCTGCCAGCACCATCCTTTTGGCTTGTCCAGGTCCCTCTGAACAGCAGCCCTGTCTTTGAGTGCAATGACTGCACTCTTAATCAATGGAAATTAAGAAAATTGACTTCTTTGGTTTGCCTGGTAAATTGACTGAGGAAAAAGAAATTAGAAGAGATCACTGTACAGGTCTAGGCTGCCTTCTTATCTCTTGGGAAAATCCTTGTTTGGCTGGAGATTATCTTGGCATGGAAATAACTTGTGCTGAACAATTTTCTAACAGTTACTGCAACACAATGCTGGTAAGTCCTGTTTGTAAAACATTCACACATTTTTTTCCCTCAGCAGAGGAAATAGTAGCATTTGCCACCTGCGAATTTTGTTGCACTTTTCCAGTTTATTTTATGAGGCTCCTTTACATCACTCCCGTGTTTCCTCATAGGATTCTGGGCTTGAACAAACCATTCTTTAAGGCCTAAATATTGGTCTGACCTTCACTGACACTGAGGCAGACTCAGGGTTAATATTTGGTGACAGAAGCAGAAGATGCCCCTAGGACCATTCTCACTATGCAGAAATGGAATCATGACTGATGTTTTTTCTTTTTTTGTTACTTCTCAGGAGTGATGAGACCTCAGTGATACTCTCCTCATCAGGTGTTCCAGCAGTACCTGCCCTTACCAAAGAAGAGTTTTGCTGACAGCTTCCCAGCACTGCAGAGAACCCTGACTTTCTGAGCCATCTTGCCACTGTAATTAAGGCCAGCTGAGGATTAAATAAGTAAGAGCCTTTCAGAATATGATTCTTGTAATATTTTCCATGTGGTACATGACCTCAGAGTCTCTATACCACGATTTTTCTATTCCTTTTGTGATTTCTAAAAGAAAAAACCTTTCTCTAATTTATCATTGCTCTTCCTAAATGGATAGTGTTGTAAAATGGGATGGTTTAGCAATGTTTAGACAAGGGAGAGGTAGTGAAGAAAAGAAACCACAGCAGTAGAAATTATTTGAGGAGACACACTAGGCTGAAGTTCCTTTGTGAGAATATAATACAGAAAGGACTTTTTTTTTTTTTTTCTGCTGCTGGTAAGAACTTGGCAAACTTGAGGGAAACATGCTAATCTTTCTATAGATTCTCTAGGGAAAGAAGAAAAAGTGATTGGCCAAAGAAGAGAGAGGGTGGAGAACTGGTGGAGCCAAATTAAGAGAATTTATGTGTCAAAGAACTGATGTGCAAAAGGGAAGGCTGAGGAACATTTTATTTGGTGGTGGTACAGGGTGGTGAATAATTATAGTTGTGTCATTAAAGAACATGCAAATGAAGGGGCTGAGAAGGAACAACATGTAAAATGATGTCTCCAAATAAATGGGAGTGTTCCTGTGAATTCCAAAGAACAAGGAAAGCAAAACTTACTTTGTAACTAATTTAACAGTAATTTCTGGCCACATTCTACACAGAGGAGGTTTGCATTTCAAGCAAGTGGTGATCAGGAAGAAGGCAGAGTTGCTTTCATTCCTGAAAGAGAACAGAGTGTTCCTAAACCAGGGGAGACATGTCATGGAGCTGCTAATCCCTGTCAGGTAGGTCAGGCTTGCCAAGATGGAAGTGGTACACCTCAGCTGAACCTCATTAGGAACATCCATTTGGAAATGGAGAAAAAGAGAAAGCAAGGAGGGCTAGTTAGAGAAAACAAGACTTTGGGCCAGACCTTCTCTTGCTTCTGTGATGACTTTATTTGCTCTGTTCCTTACACAGTTTACTCTCCTTTAGCTTCAGTGGGCTTCTGTTACCCTGACTGCTCCAACTTTTCCACTCTGTGTGTGGTGCTCTGCTGGCTCTGCACAGACCTGGAGAGCCACAGTTTTCCAGCTTCCACACTCCAACTTCTATTACAGAAAAGCTTCAGGAATCCACCTGTCTCTTTAGGTTTCCACAGCTGTTGATAGAAGTATAGCCATGAACCCCAGGTAAGTTTTGGACAGAATTGAATTAAATAAAAATTCTAATCTGTTTTTGTTTGCTTTAATCTTGATTATAAAATGAAAAGTTCAACTACAATATGGAAAGAACGAGTGAAGCTATATGAAGGGAAAGATGCCAACCTGTCTTTCTCTTGTTCTGTGACACCCAGCCCACAGATATTTGTGTGTTGAAATGATAATTTATCTGGGTGACCAGCCCCTTGCTCTGCACAGAGGATACCACCAAAATACATTGTTTCCTACACTTCCCCATCAGCAATTTCACTGTTTCTCTTGAACTGTGTGAGGAAGATAGGGCTCTGTGTTTTGCCACTATTTTCTGTATAGGGAGCTTGAACTAGGTTACTTTGAAAAGGTCCCTTCCCACTCAAACTTCTGTGTCTTTGTGTTCACTGAACTAAAATTTTCCTCCTGGTTTTCTAGTGGAAAAAGAAGGGAGTTAAAAACTTGAGAGGTTTTAGGTGTGTGATACAGAGGATGAAGTTAGAAAATTCTTTCTGTAACTTGGTTTCTATTAGGTTTATTTTCTGCTTTATTGAATGTTGTCCTATTATTAGTTTGTGTGGGTGTCTCGTGGTAAGGAAAGGTATTCCAGCATTCTTGACACTTTTTCTTTCACTGTGTGCCATGATGGATTCATGACACTGCCTAGAGCAGATTAAATTACTGCAACACTCATTTTCCAAAAATACACTTCATATCACCAGCTACATGATTTTTTCTGGATCTCCAGAACTATGCTCCTAAACTTCTGGAATTTGTTCTTGATGGATTCGTTGTGAAAATAAAAAACAAGATCATCACATAGACAATAGCAATGTTGACATTTCCAATTTTAATTTGTACACGTGTCTAACAAAACAACCCAACAGTTGCAATATACTTTTCACAATGTGAATGCTAAAAGAGGTTTATAACTTAAATAATGTAGTAGAAAGTAAACAAGATGTGGCCAAAAGTACATATTTAATGCATTTTCTAACATGGTTTTATTAACAAGAAAGCTTGTTCTATTTAAGGGGAATGGTTTAGTTTAGAACAGATAAATCAATAAATACACAACATTGTAACTGTTGGGAAGTCACCGTGGCTCTGCCTTTGATATCCAAGAAAAATGAACAAAAGCTTTTAGACAAAACCTTGACTTCTGACAAGGAATGTTCATGTCTGTGCTTCAAAAATGAGACTAAAGAATTCACTGGAATATTAAAAGAATATAAAGAATATAAAAGAATATAAAGAGCTTTCTTGTTCATATTCATCAAGTTAATGTGAACTAATGACTACTCAGCAAAAGGTAAGTGTGCAATGAGAGGAGGAAATAATTTACAAAGTATTCTCCCCAGAATACATCCAGTTGAATGTGTGATATTCAAGAACATCTCTGAGTAACTTTGAGTTTTGCTGATCTCCAGAAATGTGAAGAACTAGTCCTGCCAAGATTTGGAGACAAGTTATCAAGGGTATTTAGCACTGAAAAATATATCTTCTTATCCAAAAAATATCACCTTTCATTTTATGCTGCTTACACAGGGAAGTTGATGTGCACCAACAGTTCTTCCCTACCCTCCTGAGTGGCTCTCCTTGATCTTGTACTATTAAATAACATTGAAAAAAATCTGCTTTTTCACCTCGTCTGCATGCCCAGAGGTGGAGTTGGTCATCCAAAGTCTGAAACAGAAGCACCCCAAAGTACAACAGTGCTCAGTGTACTTCCTGCAGCCAGAGGTGTCCACAAGCTCCAGGGAGCAGGAATACTAGAGCACACCTTGTCCAGGAAGCAGAACTGCCCCTGTGGGAGCAGGAGGACCTGCCTGCTCGCTGCCTCTGGAAATGTGACTGCTCAGCAGGGGAGCTGGCACAGAAAGAACAAGTGTGGAGCCTGCGGGGCAGCCTGTTCCTCCTGCAATGCCTCTGTGTTGGCATCTTCCCCCTCTCCCAAGGTTCCAAGGGGAGGGAAGGGAAGGCATTGCCAAGCCTTATGTAACCTCCAGCCCTGCAAAGAGGTGCATGCTGGGGCTCCCTCTCCCCACACACCACCCCAGCATGCAGGCACGCCTCCACTCCCTTCTCTTTGCACCAGGCAGGAGAGACCTCCCACAAGATCATCTCCCACCTCTCCTGTGCATCTGTTCATTTTCTGCCTGTCAAGCCTTTTCAGAATTTAAAAGATCTTACAAGAGATAAGAGAACAAGCTTTCAAGTTTGAGTGCATGAGATCTGGACAGATCTGATATCAAATGTGAATTTTTATTGCTTTGGCTTATTTTTCTTACCTTTTTTGTCCCAAAGTGGAAAAGAGAGGGAACTGCTGTGTAAGGAATTATTGCTTGCAATATATTTTTCTCAGCAATAAAAATACCTTCAAGACAGCAGTACAATTCTCCTTTTAGGCTTGACACCTCCAAAGCCTGATATATGTGGCTGAGTTAGATGGAAAGGTATTATTAGGTTTTTATTAGATTATGATGCAAGCTCAAGCTGGCTAGGCTCATCAGGCAGTAAATCTAGTGCCAACAGCTGTGGCCAAATTCTGCTCCTGTACCTGTTACTCCTTGTGGTCAGTTTTCCTCTGGTTTTCTGTCAGTTGTGAGAAGGGCATGCATGTATCAGGATTTACAGTATAACCTGTCATTGACAGAGTAGTTATGATTGTGCTCCCAAATCAAATCAGGAATAGTTCTATTAAAGGAGGAAGAGTTATTCTTCCTTACACAATACAGGAATCCAAAACTCGGGCCATAATCACACAACTAATGCTTGTTAGATATGTCATGGGTATTATTTAGACATGGCTTTTACTATCAGTGACTTCTTGTTTCAACAAGGATCTTTTTTCAGCTCCTGTCTGGCAGCCACATGATGTTTAAAAGAAATCAATCAAACTGTGTTAGTCAGGCAGACCTGGAGATCTCCTGTTGCCCTCAGCAGGACCTGCACAAGAATTGTGTATCCAAAAGCTGCCCTGTGAACAGAGCAAGCGCTATTTCCATTCCAGGCAGTGCCACAGTCCCACTTCAGCAATGCCACACTCATTGTAAGCCTGCTCTGGCTGCTGCAGGGGCTCAGCACGGAAACAAAGGTGCAGATGGAAGCCCAGGCCAAGCTCACAGATGTCCTGTGGCAGAGGGGCTGCTGTGCACTCTGTAACACACAGAAGAGATGCTGTGATTGTAAAGGCTGCAATGCATCGAGACTTCCTGCAGAAAGAATAAAAACTCACCTGGCAGGATGGCAAGTTTGAGGAAATGAAAGCTGTTGTGTTATAAGCCAAATTCTTGCTTGTAGTCAGTTTTTGGATAAGCATCTCAAAGAAACTGTGAAGCAGAGCCATAAATCCAGATGCCACTGCAAGCAAAGCTTCCAACCTGTGCAAATATCCTTATTTATTAATCTTAATTTGTGCTGAATTGAGCAACTTCTGATGAAGGCATTAGGATATGCATGAAACAATATTTTCCAATGTACTGCTGTATCCACACTACCTTTTCAGAGTCTGTAGCCATTCTCTCCCACACTAAGAAAATGTCTTCACCTAAAAGCAGTGAAAAATAATATTTCTGCCCCACCTTTGAACAATTAATGGATATTCTGCCTTGATATTTATTCCAGTCTTCTAAAGCTCCTATGGGATCAGTCTTCTGTAAGAATTTTCAAGTTTTGGAAAGTAATGTTCATTTCCAGGTATTTCAAAACAGGTATAAAATCCATACCCTGGGCCTCCTTTCCCACTTAGCAGTGCATGACGTGGACCAAGGACAAGTAATGCTGAGCCTCTTTTTGTCCTTTTTCCCTGTCAACCATTTAAACAAGGTAACAAGTGCACAGGACCTTGCAAGGCACTGGAAAAACCTACCTCTCCAGAGAAACTTATTGAAATCCCCACTGAATGTGAGAAGTGCAATTATGTAACTATATTGTGCCATAGCTTTGCCACAGTAATTCTCTTCCCTCTCCCTTTCCCAGAGACTGTTGAAAATAAGTTATTTGAAAGAAGAATTACATGCAATATGATCTGAGTTTAACTCAGCACTTATCTTGCATCAGTAGTGTCCAATAGACATTTCGAGCCATTTATTCTTGGGACAATGATCTCAAATTGTTCCTGGAATTTTAGGAACAAGATCACTTTCAGTTAGAGTCTAAAATCAGTGATAAGTTAGTTGAATGAAAATTGGAATCAATCCAGAAGGTTTTCTACACTGCAGTGTAGAACAGGTGGAGTTCAAATTTCTTGGTCCAAAAAATATCTTTTTCATAACCAAAAATCCAGGTGAATGATGAGCCAGCTGCAGAATTCCTACAAAATGGAATGTAAAGATTGCTTATGTGTCCTAGTAATTTATGTGGTCACACAAGTAGCTCTGCTCCAAAAAGAAGTGGTGTACAGATTAATAATCCTGGCTAAGGGTGCATTTATCAGTCCCCTCTCCTACTGGTGAGCAAATGCCTCTCTCCAGGTGCCAAGGAAAATGGGCCACTCCAACAAGTGCTTGCAGGCCAGGCTCCATCTGGTACAGAACATTCCCAGAGCCTCCTGTGCTGCTGCTGGGGCTGACAGTTGCCAGAGGCCCAAACAATGCTGCTGTCAAAAGAGCCTTTTAGGCAGTTTGTCACCTGGGGTGGCACTTGTCTTTCAGGTGGTAGGACAGCGATCGTGGGCCTGCTGTGGCACTCCCTGTTCCTGCAGAGCTGCTGGGTTTGGCAGGAGTCTTGCTTGAGGAGTCAGTGCTAGATTAGGCTGCAGATTGGTCAGTGGAGAAATTGGATCTTGTTGCTGAGCCACATGAAAGCAGAAGTATTTTAAAATGCAAAAAAAGACAAGGCTACTCAAACTTCCAGGAAGATTAAATTCTAGTCTCTTGTTTGCCAAGGCCACAGAAATCTTCACATATACAATCAGCAACCCGTAATTAAATGCAACTTCCAGAGTGTCCATAAATATTTAAGCCTATTGCAATTTTCAGACATCTGATTTGATAATTAAGGTGATCCCCACAAGGAAAATGATTTGTTTTGATCACTTTTGAGCACTTGTGATCCAGCTCTAGAACACAAGAGTCTCAAGCACAAAGTCAAGACACTTTCCTTTGGAAAGAAAAGGAAAACCATAGAGGGTGCACATTTATCTGAAGTGTGGGCCGATGATATGGGCTGATTTGAAAGTTTCTTTCAGAGCTACCCTTTTGCCAAAGAATGCATCAGCAGATCTCTAGAAATAGCAGGCTTTATATGGAATATGTTGGAGTTGGTAAGTGCTCAGAGGCTCATTTGCCATCCTTTTCCTGTACAGCTCCACAAGTAGACAGTGCAAACCAGTTCTAATAACTGGATTATGTATGATAGCAATCTAATGAATCTAAATACACAATTTTATATGGTTCCAGAAAAAAATAGTTCTGTTTTTGTTCCAGAAAAGCCCTGTACTGAAAGTGATGGATATTCTTTAAGCAGATATTTCGTTGTCCCATTTCTTTGACTTTTTCTATGATGAGTAGGAAAAAATGGGAATGCATAAAACAATTATGGCATTCTCTGTTTATGTCTCAAATTCCACAGGGAGATGTTTTGGAGATGCATTTGTGAATGAAAACCACCAGGAGTATAAACATAAAGCCAAAGGCACATTGAAACAAGCCACGTCCAAGGGCTGAGCAGACACTGACACTTGTGACTGACAGAGCCTTGGCCACAAAAATAGGGGAAGATTACTTCCTGATTTGGCTTCACAGGGAATTGTACTTTTGGCAAGCTGTTAGGGTATAACTATAAATTTATAGTTTCTTTTTGATTTAAACACAGATCTATACACAAGAAACATGTCCTGCTAAATCACAGCTTCTGACAGCACTCCTGGTCCCATGTTTGAGAAGAAGCTGAATTTAATGCCTCATTGAGGAAGAAGAAAAGAATACTCTGTTGCAGTTTAGAGAGCAGTAAAAATATTTTAAAATTAATGAACCCTCCAAACAATTTCTGAAATGCAACCATGTGCATTCTATGGCAGAAAGGAGAAAAAAAGCCCTAAGGATGTGCAGGGAGTCAGGCAAGTCCCACCACACCCTAAGAAATGAGCTCTGCTGTCATTCTCTAAAACAGAGAGCTGTCATTTGGAAATTTTCGACATTTTTGTAAGTATTCATGTGTGCCTACCATTTGCTGCTACTTGTGGTTCAGTATTTCCCGGTAAAATCCAGGCTGTGAACAAAAGGCCAGACAACTACAACTTTTTTTAGCTGGTAACAGGTACTGGTTACTTCTTCTGCCTAAGAATGATGGATTTTATGCCCTGAATCTCTTTTGGGGCTCAGCACTATTCCTTAATATAAGTATCACAAAAACATGAAATCATGAGGGACTGTAATAGAAGTATAACCCCTCCCTTAGCGTTAGTGCAGCATCAATCTGCTAATTTACATTGCATTCCTATTTTCTAAGAGTCTCTAGTAAAAGCACAGTTAGCTTTTAAACAGCTTACTTATTTCTCAGAAAAGTAAGAACTTGGACCTTCTTTGAAACGAAACCAAAACAATATGGTGCAGAGTGGGCATAAAAAGAAATAGCTGTACCAGAGCCCTGAGAGCATTTAACTGTTGGTCCTGATTACCCTTCTTCCCTTGCGCCCTATTTAAGCTCCAGCTTGGGGTGTGGCTGGTGATTGTAGTTGTGTTGGTCTCTGGCTGTGCCTTGTGCTTGTCTTTAGTGCTTAACCTGCTCTTTTATCTCCTAGCCAGGTGGCCCCTGTACCTAGTTCGTCTTCTTGCTGCGTTTGAGGTAGGTGATGAATTTTTTTATTTGTGACTGGTTCAGCTCCTATGGGATGTTGGTCTGTGCTGGGATCCTCCACAGCCCTACTCAGGCTTTTGCTGCCATCTGATATTCGAAGATAGAAAACGTCTGCAATGAAACTCTGGGAGGTGAGAGTGGAAACTTTAAAAGTTAAACTTATTTTTCTGACACTTTAGTGGCGCTGGGAAGTATCTACACTTGCTTTAAAACATCTAGATGTGGGTAATTTGTAGCTTTCTGCACTAAATTGTTTGGTTGGATTTTTTAAAATTTAATTGGCCTAAGCTAGGGGAGAAAGCTTCTCAGGTGGCAAGTGTTCCATTCTGTTACCCTGGGCTGTTTGCTTGTTACAGGCTCTTGTTACTGAAACCAGCAGGTTTAGAGAGTGGGATTTGCTTCTGTACTTCAGAATAGGCTGTTCACAGGAACAGATTACTGAATGCCAAACTAATCTCCTGAAAGAGCTCTTCCTCAGCCTGCAGAGGAATGGAGATTACTGATGGTTTCTCAACAGAAGAGAGCTGAGAATGGAGCTATTTAATGCTGTCAATAGGCAGAGCTTTTTGTCTGTTTGTTCTGAAAGCACAAATAGAGGTGTCATATTCACCTCAAACACCCGTTTGCAGAGTATCTGATTTCTGTGAATTATCATCAGCAGCTTCCTGGTGAAATCAGATCAGGAATGTGGATGTATTAGCACACCTAGGCCAGATGCAGTGAAAGCTTTTGGAAATGTTGTAGTTTCAGTGCTCATAGGATTCACCCAGCTGCTGATGGTTGGGGTCTAATTAGCATCACTTCGTTTTTCTGCAGGGTAGCACAGCAAACCTGGCGCATTTAATAAGATTACCATGCTGCTTTCATGGCTTTAGCTGTCACCCTGCTTTTGTTCTGAGGAAGTGGAAAGACTCTTTATTAAAATCCATGCTGGAAGGAGGAAAAAAATTAGAGAGGATGTTTGGACTTGGGAGCTTTCTTGAGGCATGAGAAAACTATAGGAGTGTGCAACTCTACTTTATATGGATAACTGCCCAGTAAAAATATTTCTTCAGATCAAAATTTTTTTTCCTTTCTGACTGAAAACTATCATCTTTGCCTCTGCCAGTGCCTCTTGCTGTTTTATAGCAGTTTGCAATGTGTCTTGCTATCTTTGAGCTGCTTTGCATGCAGTTGTTGGTTTCTCAAAGCATCCAGGGGAGTCTGAGGGGTTTAATGGAGATAATGGGGAAATCCAGCAGTTTCTTTTGCAGCATCTGGTCTTAAGAGGCTTGGAAAGGTCTGTGTAGGCCTTTCATACAAAATACTGTCCACAGCCCAAATATACTGTTGTACTAAATACCTCACTAAAGGTAGTGAACCTGATGCAAATAGAGGATGGCTGATGTAGCCCAAAGCCTTCAAGCTTGTCCGAGTAGAGCAGAGTTAAATGTGCTTCCTTCACTGGACAGTTCTAACAATTCAATTGTGTTTTCTGCATTTCATCTTGGTGTTTTATTCATTTGGACACAGCAAATACCTACTGCTCTTCTATTTCCAATGGGCTAGTCTTCACATGAGGACAAATGTTATATTGTTGTGTTTGCAGTCTACTTTTTATTTGGAAAGATTTCCCTGACAGAGGCAGGGCACTGGTTCGAAGCATTCTGGCTTTTTTAAAGTTTCATTATTGTCTTCAGATGTACTTGACAAGCTGTATGACACTAAGCATTAACTGAAGTATTTTCCCAATATCTTCCCTTTATTCCTACTGGTCACTCATGCTTTATACACGTGACTGCCTTTGAAAACACCTAAGTATCAGAATGCCCTAGTAAGGAATATTAATATTATTGCTCTACTAATTTAAAATGATAGTAAATAGCCTGTGCCAACTCATCCTGAATTAATGACGTTGAAAGAAAAAAAGTTGCTAAGATTAAGTGAGTTTGTGGGATTTCCCTTAGTTCTCTGTTAGGACTGTCAGACCAGGCCCCTTTCTCATCTGACTAAACTTCAGTATAAGAACTGGAAGTCTGAATCAGACAAATTTCTATCAGGCTAAGGGTCCTGTCTCAACACAGCTTAATAACAATTTTCTGAGGAAAAAATACAAGTTAGGGCTGCATGTAATTTTTTTTCATGTTGGAAATACTTGGCACCAATAGGGGTTTCTGGAGCATTTAGTTCATCTCTAATTATCAGCAATGGACTTGTGTGAATTTATTTGTCTTTGAACTTGTTCATAGTTCTGGATCCTTTAGCAGGAGATTCCAGAACTTAATTGTGCTTTGTATTACGAAAGTAGTTCCTGCTTTTGCTTAAGTGGCCTCCTAGATCTAGCACTGTAAGAACTAGATAAAACTTTTTTTTTCTTCCCTTCTCTTTTAGTGTTTGTCGATCAAATGCTGCTCCACTGACTGTAGTGGAAACTGGGCTGATGATTTATGAAGTGGAAGTAAATTCCTGCTCTCCATGTATTTCTCACCCCTCTCCCAGTTAGCTGGCACTATAGTATGTTAATGACAGCCTGGAGCAGGTGTGATTTCCATTTGTGTGATGAACCACTTGTGTACTTCTCCTTTGCAAACGTGATGACAGATTGGGAATGCATCCAGTTAGACAACCCATGTCCTCCTCAACACTTGCTTGTGTTAGTGGATGCTGAGCTCCAGTCACATAACAGTTTGTCCACAGCTGATTACAGGATGGCAAATTTAAGATAGACCCTCCTGCTAAGTGGATTTTGCCTCCCTTAGGATATCAGTCCCCCGGTAATGATACTGAGTTCAGGTTGAGCTTAGTTTCCTTGCTGCTGCAGAGCCTGAACAGCAATTTTGCTGAAGTGTTGGAGATTCTGAAGGCTTTCTCAAATTTTGGTCAAAAATAAAAGACCATCATGGAAATGTCTGGGTGACAAATCAAACCTGAAGTCAGTCCCTTCCTGGGAGGATTATCAGAATAAGAGAGCATTATCTGTCTGTATGTACAACGTAAAGATGGTTTTCTCCACTTGCTTTGTTGTCAAAATTGTAGCTCACCAGCATAAATGGAGTGCACAGACTCAAAATGAGATCACTGCTTTTCTGCTCTGCCTCTTCTATGTTGCCAGAGTAGAAGTGGGAGAGGGAGAACTTTAAGCCTGGAACTTGGATGGCAAAGGAAGACTCTCCATGGAGATGTCCTCACTGTAAAAAGAAGGATTATAGGTTGGGGGCAGAATGCTGAACTTTAGGCATCACTCCAAATCATATTTTGGTTTGGAGATACTGCTGGGTTTCAGTCAGCCACTAAAGGCCAAATTGCCTGGAGAAGCTTTTTTACATCCATCCTTCCACCTCTGCATGGCTGGGGCAAGAAGGGAGAATTACCTGTATGATTGCTTCCTTTCACTATATTGTTTATCACCTTTACCTGGCTGGCTCAGTACAGCTTGCACTCTGCTTTTGTTTGGGAGTAGCACAGGGAGTCTAGAAGGACTGTTCAGGGGAAATATGCAAGGAAACAACTTATAATTGTTCCTCAAATATGATCCAAGTGTTTTAAGCTGTATTCAAAAAACATAACATGAAACAATTAAGAATGTAAGATCAGGATGGCCACATGAAAGTGCATTAAACAGATTTAAGTGTACTCTCCTTCAGGCATAAAACCCCCTAATATAGGGTTAAGCTTCTTTAAAGATCCATCAGTTGCAGAAAATACAGTATCATTCTGAGATTTGGCTTGAGTTTAAGTGTTGGGAAATTTTCTGCCTTGACTTTGCCTTAGTGAGAGAAATGTGTGGTGGTGAACCTTAATTCAAGTCACTTGATAAGTGTGCAGCCCAATGATGTCTTTATTGGGTATTTGACTGATGTTTCTTCCCCAGTTCCTTATGGCAGAAATCACTTCTGCAATTTACTGTAATGGGACTTTTCCAGGCCAGAGACAATTGCTACAGGACAGGTGTAAACTGGAATGATCTGTCATGCTGAGTGCTTGATGAACTCTGGTCAGAGACACTTTACCTGGACAGAGCTGCACTGATTGGAGACTGGTTTCTACCATTGCCATTTTCATTGCATCAAAGCAATGGGCTCAGTATCATTACATCCACGAGACTAAAGTTTTCATATGGACTGGACACTTATTTTTCTCTTTTTTTCTGTTTTAAACCACATGTTTTGACAAATTGGATCTTTAGAGGACAATTCCTTGTAGGTCTTGAATTACAGTTAAGCTTTGACTTCAACCATAAGGAATGTAAGGATCTTAGGAAAACTAAATAGTGTGTTACTAACCTGCTGTTTTCCTCTTGGGATATATTTATCTCAGTATTGGACTCGTGGTGGCTGTTGCTCCAATGCATATTTAGAATTTCTTTTTCTGTCTCTACAGAAGTAATCAACTTGTCACCTAGTGCCCTGGTATGTATATAAATGACAAAACCAACTAGAAGTGAAACTAGTAAAATCACAAACTAAATTATCTGCCTGCAACTTCAGCAGCATTTTTAGTTAGTTTTGAAAACAAGGGGAATAAATCAAATATAACCAAATGTGCTGTGTTTGGATTTTGGAAGTGACAGCTTTTGACAGTCAGTCTGTTCTCTGCCCAAAAGAAAATTCAGCTGTACATAAATATGGGAAATAAAATTACTTCTTGGAGACCCTGGTGTTAAGCAGTCTATGTTGGCTGAAACTTGGCAGCATCAACCTGTTCACCTCATTTATGGAAGCAAGATCTCTCATTGTACTGTATGAAAAATGAACTCTCCTTCTGGAATCATCTCCATTAATTATGAGGTTAAAGATCAGATTTCCTTGCTAAAATGAATTTGGACTTTGACAATTACTTTAAAAGAAACAGTTCCGTGGTCTTGTCTTGGCTTTTCTTGTCAAAACACTGCTTCTTAATGCACTACTTTTATTGTAGTAAATTGAAGAAAAAATGCTTAAAAGGACATAGAAATTGTGCAAGGCATGGTGACAGTTGAGATTGGAATTATTGTACTTTTTTTGAAAGGAGTGGAAATGCCTTATCACTCTCTGCCACCAGTTCCTTCCATGATGTGCCTGGAATTGTTGTGACAGAAACAATTCCTGTTTGTTTCTTTTCCTTGGAGGTGACCAGCCAGGGGCATGGACAGAAGAGCCAGACCTTCAAATTACTCTTCCACCCTCTGGCCCTAGAGTGGGGGAGCAATCAGGAAGCTCCTGTGGGATTCAAGCGTGGTTCTAAAATGCCCTGTGAATAACGAGCATTTTGTATCCTGCATCTCCTTGAAACCCAAGAGAATTAGGCTCTTTGCCAGGTTTAAAAAGGTAATCAGGCTGAGCATTGGAAATCAGATGTTTTCCTGTGTGGATTTGAATTTTGAATTTTATTTTTAAATCGAGCACTGTTGACTTTGAGTCTGTTACAAGGACATAAAGGAGAAAGAAACAAAAAAATACTGGAGACTTCAATAAGTTCTGAGCTGTAAAGCTTCTGCAGGCTACTTGTCAGGCACGTTCCAGCTGTAAAATAAGTGTTACTGAAAATATCTTAAGATCACTGTATAATTTAGTCAGCTTTGAATGTCAGCTCATACAATGGAGCACATGTGCATATTTTCAAAGGAGAGAACTGGTAAAATTAGCCTGTTTCTGCTGAGATATTGCTCTGAGTTGGCATTGCCTCAGGTGTGTGGCAGGGTGGATGGAGCTGGGAGAAGAGCAAGGGCTCTGCTCCCTTCTGGCACTGAACAATTCCCCTCATGTTTGCTTCCCTGTGTGTAAGTGGATGGAGAGCTCTGATAAAAAGCTTTCTCTAAAAGATAGCTAAAAGAACAATTCTACTGCTGAGGGTTTTACTGTAGAACTCGAGTGTTCTTTTTTTCATTAAGAAAGAGGATTATTGATTAGCAATGATGTGGCCACTTAGCATTTTTAAGGTAGATACATATTATGTTCTTGCAGTAGTTGTGACTCGTTGGGCATCATAATTCAGCTCTAATTGTTCTTGGAAATACATCTCTAAGAAATTATTTTGAAAAGCTTCAGTACAGAGTACCTTTATTTTAATACTTGAAAAACTATGTTGTTCTCTTTTGTTTTATTGACATCCAAATGCTCAAAGCATCCAGTAGAAATGCATCATTTCCTAAAAGCAGCTTTCTCCAAAAACTATGTTCAGTTTTTGGGTAAATGTAATAGCACACTTAGTGAATGATATTGTTAGACCCCACTTTTACTGAAAACTAGAAACTCTTTGGAAGGAGCAATGAGTTTTTACTGCTTCTCTGCTGCAAATGGATGGCACAACTCATCCCAGATTGCTCCAAGTGATCCAATTTTCATTGTTACAAAAGACAAATAGTCACCAGTTCCCTTCATGGTGTGCTCCTAGATGAGCAATCTGGGACTGATAGTCATGCTGAGATACTGAGCTCGTGGGAGAAAAGAGAAATATCCACTCCAGTGAAATCCTGTGTGCAGATGTTGAAATGAAAGGAGTGCTGCAAAATGCCAATGCTTTCCTTTTAGTGCACTTTTTGCATATTCTATCAGTTCTGCTTGATTTGCTGATGAAAACAAGTTCCTGCATTACACACTATGGATAAGTACTTAAAAATGAATAAAAATTGGGTAGAGGGATGTTGCATCCCAACATCCAAGGAGAAATGAAAACCAGCAATGCAAATCTGTCCTGTCAGAGGCCTTGCTGATGAAACAATAGGTTTTTTTAATAGATCACATTATCTTCAGGAGGGTAGTGCAACTTATATTTTAACTGTGAATATATTAATTTATGTGCAAAGCAGTTACTTAAATGGGAATATCCGAGAGTTTATGCCAAACCTAAGTGAATAAATGCGTGTTTTTAATTAAGGGATTTGATTCTGATTCCATTCTGCCAAGACTACCATATATTTTAGGAAAAGGAGAAAAAGAATCACAAAGGAAAAGGTGTAGGAAAAGCAACCCCCTTGACCACATGGGAATATATTTTATTTTATTTGTTGGATATTGGTTACTTTTGAAGACTTGTGTGGGAGAAATAGGAGAATGAATTTGCAATGTTCTACAAGTCTCAAGAACCAGAGAAAAAGAGAAGCCAGGAATGGAGCATGAGGATAATGCAGGCAGGAGGGATCAGGGTCAGATCAGACTCAGAACAGTGTTTTTAAAATAGGAAATTTATTCTGGATGCTTTTATTCCTACCTTCTGTTTGAGTATCTGCAAACACCAGTTTAAATCCTTAGCAATTGCTACATTAGCATGAGTTTCCAAGAGTTTTAGTATTTTTGGGTATCACTGACAAACTGGGGGTCATAATTGCAGTTCTTCTCAATTGGCCATAGCCCTGCTAGGGTTTTAGGTTGTGAATATTTAGGTGAACTGCAATCTGCTAAGATTCAAGTCTTAAATGCTAGTTTTTAAAGCTCTGAATTTGTAATCAATTGGACCTACATAAAGAAGATTATAGAATCATTATAGAGTAGTGTGGAGATCAAAAGTGAATATTTTTTTTTTTGTTCAAGCAGAGATAAGGATGAACTGCTTAGAGTTTAAAAATTCCTTTATAGAAAATGTACAGGTCCAAACGATAATGATTGAAATGAGTGCTTTGAAGGTCAGTAAATTAGGCCTATCTTCACAAGGGAAGCTGAGATTTGATAAAAGCATTTCATCCCTAGATCATGTTATTTCAGCTATGAATTGTCATCAAAGTGCCTCAAAGTCATCTCTCCCTGGTCTTTTATATAATCAAAGGTGTATAGTGGAACTTTCTCTTGTGTTTTCATTTTAGGCTAATAGTTATCATGTTTCAGGCATTCAGTGTTTATTCAGAAAGTGACATTTCTGCCAAGAAGTCTCCATGAAAGGTTTCAGTTCAAGATCTGGCTTTTCCTTGAAAAATCTACCTTCTGGTAGATTTTGTCCCAGCTCATGAGTCACAGCAGCTCTGTTACTTCTGGACAGTGACGCTATTTAGAGTTTTTGTGATAATATGGACTTGTTCAACTACTTTAGGCCACTGCAGTTGGAGTTGAAGGACTGTCATACCTAAAAAATGGGAGAATGTCAATTCCTTAAGAATGAGTAACAATTAGGAATTCTTATATCTCACCTGCTCACAGCTACACATGGAGAAATGCAGTTCAGCATTGGACCTAAATGCTTAAAACAGTGCAGATTGGAAGTGCTGAAGGCAAGGCAGCTCTGTGAGCATGAAAGGAAGAGAGGCCACTGAAAGATGTCTTTTAGTGGGAGCTTCCCAGAAGGAAAACCTGTTCCCACTGATGTGTGTGTGTGTAGCAAACCCAAAGGACAATCAGTGGGTCAAGCAGGCCAAGAAAACAACAGAGGGAATTAGAACTGGAAGCAGGCCTGCAGAATGATGGATAGCTACTGGATTAGTGAGTGCATGGAAACTTTATTTGGCATCCATGTAGTCTTGAGCCTCAAAGAAAGAACCACAATGTTCCCTTGGGAGATTATTTTAAGATTGCAGAGAATGTATGTGCAGTTCCTTGGTATCGAGCAATTTCATCATGTGCTCATCCAGCCTGGGTTTTTTAATTTAGGAGTGAAAGTGCAGAGCATCCCCTGGATGCAGAGCTACTGCTGTTCTATGGGGGGGAAAAAGAAAAAAGTATCTTATTTCCACATCCACAGTAAGTTATTTTCCCTCAGGATCCATTTTGCAGCACACTACAGCCTTTGGATCTCTCACTGATTTTATAGTCATGAGCTCTCTGCCACTAGAAAAGGGAATAGAGATCACACTTGGCATAATGCCATTTAGAATAAATTGTTTTAGCTGCTAAATAGAAATTTAGCTCAAATTAATTCTAAAACTGGTTTCAAGGTTAACTTTGAACCAGATTTCTTGAGGCTTACTTTTTAAAAGTGGGGATTATGCAGATTTTGTTGTTTTAGGAATGGATTGCTTGCATAATCAAATCAAAATGAGGTTTGAAGTACAGCTGCATGTAATGTCAACATTTGGACATCAATATCCAGACATTTGTGATATATAAAATGTTCCTTTCTTGTGCAATAGACTTTAAACAACAGCTAAATTATTAGGCCAACAATAGTTTGCTATTAGTGTATCAAAACTATAGATGATTGTGGAGATAATGCAAAAAATAAATACAAGATTTCCCTGAGAAACATCCAGACAAGTTTTTTCATTTTCTTACAGGAGTCAAATGAGATGTAGAAGCAAACATGGAATATTTCTCTCAGCCATGCATGTTGTAGGCCTTGTTGTACATTCAAAGCACCTGATTCCCCCAAAAAGAGTAGCAAAACTTTCAATCCTCACTAAGTGAGGAACTGCAGTTTTGGGAGTTGGCTTTTAAGTCAAAATTTGGCAGAAGTGCACGCTGTTCCCTTTCCATTCTCCACTTTTCTTCTGCAGGTTCAGTAGCTGCCCATGCCTTCTCCAGCAAGGGAGGTTTCCAAGGGGTGTGCTGATTCCCTAAGTGGCTGTATTTCTGATTTTCTGCTGCTGTGAATGTCAATGGCTTGAGCAATGATGTTGTTCTAGGCAGGCAGTGTACTCCTCAAATGCAGTGTGTGATAGATATGTGGATGTTATGATTCCAGAACAGCTATGCTAATTTCCAGGTGCTGAATCAACTTCCCACCCTATATTTCAGTAGGTGAAAGCTGTCTGTTCAAAGCAGATACCCAGTGGAGACAGACTGTTCTCATTTTTGAAATCATGCAAGACTTTTGACACTTGCTCTATTAATTTTCCACTAAGGACAGTGAGTCCCTAGAATAACTGTTTAGCTAACCTCCGTATGGAAGGGCTCTGCCTGTCACTGCTAAAATTGGAAGCACTCGTGCTAATGGATTTTGGCTCTCCTCTGCAGCTTCACCTTTATCTCTTAAGCATAGATGTTGTTGTTTGAACATCGGTTTTCTGAGTAAAAAGATAAAATGCACATTTTAAATTAATCCTTCTTATCCTCTATGCTGCCCTCTTCCCTTATAATTTCCTCTTGGAAGCTCAGAACTGCTGGATGACAGTGCAGTTGCTATTGTCAGGTCCTGTCAGCTGAACCATCACCACAGAGGCTTTGCTTGACTTTTCCAACACATCTGTCCCTAGGCTGGGCCATATTTTAGTTTGGCTTCTCTGAGCCTTCACTCAGAGGATATAACTTTATTAATCCAGCTCACAGAATCCTCTATTGTGAATTACAGAGAGGTGCCTGGGCTCAAAGTTTTGTGCTGTCAGTGTGTTACCAAGTATTTCTCTGTGTCAAGTACTTTATCTTATTTTGATTTTTCCATTCCACAAGTTGAAAAGCTCAGGGCTGTTTTGGTGGACAAAGTTAATCACTTGGTGATTGAAACCTTGATGCCTGATACATCAAGCTTCCAAGATGTGTTTAGTTCCCAGCCTCAAATCCTACAGTCCCAGCTGAAGTATTAGCAGCAGACTTAAATTTATTTCCTGACTACCTTGGAGGGGACAAAAATCAGCTGCAACTGTATATAAGGAGGGTGAGCTGAATCTTGGAATTGTTATGCATTTGCATGCAATTAATTTTCATCAGATTTAAGATCTCAAAGTTTTTGAAAAGCAAAGGGTTTGTCCTTTAAACAATTTTATTTAAAAATTCTATCTTCTATGTGTCTTTGTGAAGGGGGGAACAAGTATTCTAGAACAATCTAATTGTACTCTGTGGAAAACCTGTATGAAGCCACCCTTGCATGACATAATTCATGGACTGCTTTCAGGAAAAGTTAGCTAAAAATAGAGGATGAATCTGTACTATTTGAATTAATGGCTATCTAAATTTTATTTTAACATCATCCATTTGGAATCCAAAACATTCCCAAGGTGTAGCAACTGATGAAAAAATCTGAAATTAAGTTATACCTCCAGTTCCTGGTGCATACTCTGAGACTGTCTCAAATACTCCTAATGCTTTTTTTTCTCCAAGATACCTACTTTGAAGGTGCTCTCACACTATTATTGGTCTGACAAACATTTTTTTCTCCTCCCTTTTAAGTGAGTCCTTAGTGCAAACAATACTGTGAAAAGTGTTGCTGGTTCTGTCTATGTTGAGACCCCTTTTTTCCATTTGTTATATCACTGTGGAATTTTTTTATACCTGGTAGAGAAACACTTGGACAATCAACATATGGCTGTTGCCTCATGGATTTCAAAGTGCTGATGTGAATATTTTGGGGGTTTCTGGGCCTGTTTCTAGCAGCACTGATTGGCTTTTAAACAGTGCTTATGTATGGCACCTGGAATATCCCTAGATATTGCATCCAGGACATTCCCACTTCCAGTGTGGTTGGTGGTGTGATGGCCCAGGAACTGAGGAGCTTGGATTCTTTTTCTGGCATCCATGGTGATTTTTGACAGCATAGCTCTCACATCTGTGTGTTCAGGTCTGAGCTGGCAGGACATCCAGCACTTGTTTAAAATCATGAGGACCTTTCAATGTGTTTCAGTAGAGGTGATGCTGAAATCCAATGGATGCCTGTATATTTAGTGATAGATCCTCGGTGATGTCAAAAGGTGCTATGAAACAGGACTTGCCAAGCTGACTTTGCCTGGATTGCCAGTGATAAAAATGTCTCATGTGGAAGGGACCAAGGCTCATGGCAGACTTTGTCTGGGTCCCTGTCAGTGCCTGCCTGAGGTCCCTGTAGAGGCACCAGGGAGCAGTGTTGGGATAACCTGGGCCCTCTGGAGTGCCATCAATTGCTGTCAGCAAGTGGAGAGTTGGAAAAGCAGGTCCCTTGAGCAAACTTCCCCACTGGCTGCTGTGAGGTGCTTGTCATCAATTCCTGCACTGTGTGAACAGAAGCAGTGCATAAAGAGCAATTTAGCTGCACTGTGAGGATACTGACTGCTCTAGGTGTGCAATGAGCACTTTGTGGTTTCCAAAGTGAATTAGAGTGCATTTCAGCAGTGCTAGGCGGTCCCTTAGACACTATTTACAAAGCCTGCAGCTTCTGTGATGCTCTCTGCTGTTGACCCCTTCTTTTAATTGTGCTTTCCCAGCCCAGCTCTTCTGTGCTAAAAGAGCACTGAATCTCTGCTATTCTTCCCGGAGCAGAAACCTTTCATTTGGAAAGGTTGCAGGCAAACTGCCTAAATGTGTGAGCAGGAGGAAAATCACTACTGGCATTAAGTAAAGAACTGTTTGACTTCGCTTGTGCAGAATGTGTTTTGAGAAACTCTCTCTTAGGCAAACAGAAATGGCCCCATTACAGTGCTGTTCATTCTGAAAGACTCTGCTGTGACCCTGTTGCACCAGGAAGAGCAGCTCTTTTAGAGTGCCTTGCCCACACAACTGAATGGAAAGAGCACTTTCTTTAGAATAGAAATGTTCCTGCTGCAGTTCAGATGGTTGATGGAGTGGATGTCATGTTTTGACTGTAAGTCACCATAAGTTTCAACTGGAAACAAACCCAGCCTCCATGGGTTTGTTGTGATAGGAAATAAATTTTAATGCTCCAGTTGGATGTATTAAGATGCTGAGAGTAGCAATTGAGCTACTATTTGATTCTTGAAGTTTAAAATCGTAATTAAGAGGTACATGCCCTTGCCCCCTGGGTAACTGTGCATGTCTTTGTTGGGTGCTTTTTAGTTTTCTTACTTTGAGGTTATTTTCTGAGACATTTAGAAAATGTATGTATATATATGTTGTCATACGGTTATTCAATGTAAATATCAAGGTGCAGTATGGGCTGATGGCTGGCTGTGGAACCAGGAGCTGCAGGCTCTGGGCATTCCTGGTCAGCCAGACCCTGTCTCACTGCCTCTGGGGACAGGTCATGGTCAGCTGGGATGTCAGTCTATGGATCAGGGTTTGGATCAAGGGGCTCCACAGCCAGGAATGGGCATGGCTGTGTGACACAGCTCAGACAGACACTGAGGAAGGGATAAGGGTGAGAGCCTCAGCTTAGGGAGCTGAGGGCCTCTCCCCAAAATGACTTAGCAGAGCTATTGAGGCAGCTCCCAGCTTTAATCACAGAGCTGATCAGCCTTTGGAAGTTTAGAGGGGAGGGAGATGCTCTAGGTCCTGACATTAAGGACCTAAATAGGCAGAAAATAAAAAGCAAGAAGATCCCTGTGATTCCATTGGGTTTGCTCCTTGCACACTGTGCAGAGCAGTCATTAATCCAGCTCTACAGGCACTTGGGATGCAGAACTATGCTTTGCTAGTATTTAGTGTACATAAACCATTGTTGTGGTTGCACTAATGAGCTGCTTAGTTCATTAGTGCAGATAAATGAATTAATTAGCTGCCCAGTCAATGGTGGTGGCTCACATGGCTTGGGCAGCACGTTGGCTTCCAGGATGATAATCCTGGTTCCTTCAGGGATTGTCACAGTCAGAGAGGCTGGAGGGGAGCTCAGAGTGGCAGTGACTCATCACTGATAGCAGAAGGCATGAGCAGGGTGAGAGGATGAGGATGGGTTGGAGCTAGCACACCTGACTGGCCATACAGGTGTTGGGTAGGCTGAATGGCTCATTGCAGTGGGACTGTGCTGGAGCCTGGCTGCATTTCACCCACACTTCCCACCATATTGAAATTATTTTGTGTTTGTAGACCACACAATTGTTTGACAAGAGTGTTCTCAGGCAGTACGGCTCCAAGTACACAACTTTATAAAGAAAAGTGCCATATGGTTTGTCAGGAAGGTCTCTGCTGCCTCTCACACATGCTGAATCACAAGGATATTGCATGCAACCCTTGGCACGTGATAGGAGAAGCATCTGCTTTGTGACATGAAGATGTGTGAAATGGAAGTAAATCACTTGGGTTTGTGTTCCTGGAATACCCCTCAGCCCTGTGTGTGCATTGGAGCTGCACTCTGCCAGGCACTGCACAAACAGAGCTGAGTCCCAGATCCAAGTGCTCAAAAGCCTCTCCGTGCTGGATTGGAAAATGTAGCAATATGAAAGTAAGGAAGAGCCTCTTGCATTACTGCATTGAGATCAACTCAGAGTGCTATAAAATATCCAAATATTCTCATCTGCTGCAGACCTGGCCTAACTCAATTGAAATGCAAGGTATCACAGCAAGGTTGAGCTCATTAAAAGCAAAGCTTTATTCTACTGTCCAGCCTCCTCTATGTTGCAGTCAGCAAGTCTGCAAAAATATATTTTGAGAATCAGCCTTTCCTTAGTAAGCCTGAAGAAAGCAGCACAGTTGTTTTAGATGTTATTTATTAAATATGGCTTAATTAAAAACTGGTTTAGCTGTGTTTGGAGCCTGAAACAATTCCCTTTAATTCCTTTGAGGATGTTTCATTCAACTTTATTAGCAATTAAATCTAGCCCTTAACCCTTTGGAGGTTGCCAACAAATTGCATATTTGGGGAAAGCAGCTTAGTATTCATTGGTCAGCTGTCTAGAGACTGACTGTTCCAAGGATTAAATAGATACTTTTTTTTTTTTTTGCCACTGGGCAAAGTTGTCTGCCAAGTTTTCACCAGATGCCTGTTAAGCTGGGATTTATAAACAGTTCTGATGCAGGGATCAGGGCAATCTGAGTGACTCAGCTGCTCCTCTTGGCTCTCATTTGAGCTGAGATGCAAACTGTAAGCAAATTCAAGTATTATTTGATAATATTCCCTGAAAATAGTGAGGCTCAAATCCACTGTCATAGCTGACAAGAGGCACATCTCAAAGGAGCTGTGTAGTTGGCATTGTCTGACATTTTTTGGGAATCCTCAGAGAAGCCAAGGAGCAAATAGCCATGAAGGATTCATTCTTTGTGGCACCAGCAGTGCCCAGCTCAGGCTGCAGTGCATTGCCAGCAGCAGGTGGGAGAGGTGCCCTTCCTGTCTGGGCAAGGTGTTCTGGGCACTTGGGGTGACACTTGGGGTGAAGATTCCCCTCTGAGCACAGCAGTGAGGCTGGAGTTGTGTTTGTTTTGCCAACAGACTCAGAACACTCTGCAAGGAGCCCCAGTCCAGCTGAAATTTAGCAAAAAGAAAAATCTGAGCAAGATAAGCCTAAATAATTGCTGCTCTTAGGTTTCTCACTCTGAGGCTGTGCATGTAGCAGCCTAACCCTGTGTCCTGCTCTTCCTTTCCAGCACTCAGAATGCCTGGAATTCATAAGATTTTTAAGTTGCAGTGGCAAAGACAAGAGCCTTCTGTGGCTGGTTTTTTTTACTATTGGTGTAAATGAGGGTCCTAGAGAACTCATGGGAAGTAGTCCAGAGCTGAAGCCAAGTCAAGGAAATCTACCTCCAAAATTTCCTGCCAGTGATAGTGCCCAAGAGGAGAAATTTAAGTTGGTAGAGGAGATTTTGCTCCTGTGTGCCTCCACATATGTTTATGGTCTTATTTTAGAAACAGTCCCTCCCAGCAGCCACAGCCCTTATTGTCTGCAATTATAAACACAAGTTACAGTGCATGATTGAGGCACCAGACTTTCTTGGAGTGAAATAAAGTGAAATAAAATCAGTTTCCAAGACTGTGCTTCCTTTCTTCCAGGGTTGTTATTTTTTATTGGCCTTGATAGTCCAGGGAGCTTCCTGCTAGGGACTTCTTCCCACAAACATTTGTGTTTCTGTTGCAAATTCATTCGGGTGTATTTTGTCTTGTTTGCTCTTCCACTGAATTGTCTGAATTTTGAATTTTAATAGCTACTTCCTTCAGAGCTATCTCTCCATGTGACCATTGTGGAGATGTTAATTCTTGACAAATAACAAGATACAACAATAGCTATATCGGAAAGGAAATCCTTTTGATAAGAGCTGGAGGTGTGAGTGCTAACCAGAAAACTGAGCTAGAAACACACTCAGTCTCAGTATGGCCCTTGATTTAGTCTTGGGCAATTTAGTTCACTTCATTTCTTTTTGTTCTTTACAAGTGTGGGGATAATGCCCAATCATGTGGTAACTTGTTACCTCCTATAGGTTCTCAAGCTGTGTTGTTGCCTAGTATTGAAGTAGAATTTATATAATCAGAATAGCATTATTACTCCTATTAGTAACTATTTTTGCACTCTGTGTAAACTGAATGGAAGCCAATTTAGTCTTGCTGCATGTGAGCCTTTCACAGTTCGTAGTCGTATATAATGCATAATTCATATATTAAGCACATTTATTACCATGCAAAGTGCAAGCAAAGATAGGGGAGAACAAAGATATACATATTTTACAATCTATTAATTCTGGGCCATTTTAGAGAGAGCAAAATACTGAGTGGATTACTTAGGCTAATATCCCTTCTCTAGGCTGCTCAAGGTCATATATAATGGATGATGGACCTCTCTGTGTACAATATGCATTATGCATAGTTTCTGAACAAGTTGTAATCAAGTCTAGGAACTATGCCAATTCATTATTGGAGAAATTTATGGCATTTAGCACTTATATAGCATGTTTTTAAAGGAGAATTATAACTAACCCTTGCATGTCTGCAGGTGTGTTACAAGAAAATTTTTTTGAAAGTTAATACCAGAATCAGAATTAAACCTCAGATTGTTTACCTTTTTTTGATGTGATCCATTTTATAGGCCTTCATTTATCTCCAAAATGGAGTTCCTAAAATAAGGAGTGGGTTAGCTGAATCCAATAATGTTCTGCCTTGTTAAAGGTCTTGACTCCCTGGATATTAATATGATGCTAAAGGTGAGCAAGTCAACTTTAAATGGATGCATCCTGTCATTGGGTCTTAGACTGAGAACATCCTGCTTATCAAGGACCCACAGCTGCCAGGGGAGGGGGCTTTTTTTTTTTTTATAGATTTACCCCTTTTGATTGACTTGTGGACTCCAAACACATGAAACCATGAACTGCAGGTGACAGTGGAAAGTTGGAGGCTGCACGATTTAACAGAAAGGAGGGATGAGAGAGGTAGAGAAAGTTCCTTGGCTGAAGTTAGGAGTCATTATTGCCTGGGCTTGCCAAAATCTTCTGACAGTTCTCTGTTTGCTAATTACCTATGACTCTTGGAATGCAGCTCTTATAAAGCCAGTTTCTCTTCTCTTTGCTGGGAAAATAACAATTACGGATTTGCTGAACTAACTTGTAGTGCTGTACTACCAAAGTGAGAAAGAGCAGCTTGAGATGAGGTTCTTTGATGCTCTCTTTTTCTTGTGCTCAGCACCAGCAGCCGTGCTTCTTTAAAGGAGCACATAGACTGTTCTGAAAATCCTCTGGAGCTGCTTTCTTAGCTCATTTCTCCAAAATGCCCTGCTGTAGGCTCAGGCATCGTTGTTCAAGTCTGACTTTTTCCTCTGTGTGATTTCACTGTATGATTGCACTTGCCAGTGGGATTGTAGTCTTTGTCACCTTCTATTTTCTATTTGTAAATGCCAGTATTGTATCACTTGTGACTGTTCTGATTCTTCTCATCTGTGAAATGGTGTGAGGAAAGAGAGCTTTTTGAGAAGTCTCTCAGTCTCTATTTTGTTTTTCAGTCAATGTATCTTTGGAGAATTGGGGCAGCACAAATCAACTGTATTGGGATCGATTTCAGTGTTTTATTGAGACAGTCACTACTTTGCTCTGGGAGGACATTGAGTGAATGGCTTTTCTTCATTAAATGCTATTTGTTCTAGTCAACGTGGCTGTGGCTATTCCTATTCCCATGCAAGTCTAATTGCTCTTTTCTTACAGATGAGATTTTAGAGTAAATTGTATGGGCAGAAGAAAGGAAGTTGTAATGAAAGCTAAAAGGCTCAGGTTCTGATGTGCATTTGAGGTCACTCTAACCCCAGGTGCTGATTTCAAGTTTGAACAATGAGAGAATGACAGGCTAATGTTACTGTGAAGGCATAATTCATCTGGCTACTGTTCAGGTCCCCACACTATTAGGCCTATTAGGAATCTGAAACACTCTGAAGAGGCATTAAAAACTGTTGATGAGAGAAGTTCCCATCAAAGTCCATTAGCATAAGTGAGTGGTCAGAGTAGCTGGGCCTGACATTTCATATTCTTTTGCTACAAGAGTAAGTCTGAGTTTCTGAAGAGCTTTCAGGCTCAATCTTATTCAAGATGATCTCACATGGCATTTAGCAGTCCCATTGCTTTTCAGGCACTTGTGTGAGGAGCAAGCATTCTGAGAACAAGGCATGCATTTGCTTCAGTAGATAAAAGGATGGTGGGAGGAGGGAAAAGACCTGAAGCATGGCTGCAAGGGCAGACAGATTCCTGGATGATCAGCTTTGCATACAAAAGGACCTCAAAATGGTCACTAGATATCCTAGAGAAAGGAAAGAAAAGCTCCCTTTGTGCTGTCAGAACTAGTAATAGATCCTTGGATGTTGAAACACCACATGGATGCAGGAAACATGAGAACTTTGTGGTTTAATAAACCTGATATAATGCGTGGTGATTCTTAGCTGTTCAAAGCTGGTTGAGCTGTACAGGTCACTAGGAAAAATCTGTAGCTTTTAAAAGAAAAAACAAATTAGAGTAATCATAATATCCCACATTGTTGCCTGCAATATAACTCACCTCAACCTATTCAGTTTGTTTGTAGATGTCAATGGCAACAAAAAGTTAAAGAACTTAGTGTTCTGGCTCAGCCTGCCCATGGCAAAGAGCCTGGGTGCTCCACCTGCCAAGGTGGGAGCAGCACCATCAGTGGGTGTGTGGCTGGGCTTCCCAAAAGGGCTCAGAGCACATTGGTCTCAAACTGCTTTTCTGAAAGTGAGGCAGCTTGCAGTCAGAATGATCAGGAGACTTGTGAAACAAAAGCAGTATTTTTTAAAAAAGCATAAAAAGCTTGCAACAGTGGGGAAGAGGATTTGGCACTGCCAGCAGCTTTCCTGTGTTATCAAAACCTTCCAACCTGTCCCTGGCCAAGCATCCTCTGTGGTGGGCACCAGGAGTAGCTTCCAGCAAGGTAGGGCACTCTGAGTTCAGGGTGTGGCCAGTAGGGATCCTCCCTGGTGGGGTGTTTGCATGTTGGGATGTGTTCAGGTCCTGTGTTGTGATGTTGTGGTGTCTCACCAGTGAGAACACAGCCAGTGGAATGTGGAAATCAGGAGGAAGTTTTTTAGAACTCAGTGCTTTAAAGCAAATTTAAGTTGAATTATAGCTGCTTGCTCTCATCTTTGGGGTGGGTATGATGGTAAATCAAATGTTCAATAGTTTATTTAGCTCAATTTCAGAGTAGCTCAGCATGCAAGGTAGTGGTGAATTTCTCCATGCAGTCCAGGTAGTTAAAAACTGGCTGTGTTTTCCCTGGGATATTTTAGCGTTGTGTTCATGAAGACATGGACCCTCCTAGGGGATCCTGAACTGAGAGTCTTGGGAAAGTCTTGGTCAAATCACAAGCACAGGGCATGTGCTGTTTTAGTCAAGTGCTTACTTAATCCCACTTAGCTACACACAGGCAGATCATTATTTTGAGCTGTTTTATGTGATTACAGCAGGTTACAGTTCAGAAGTATCTAATGTATACATTCAACATTTTAACTGTGGATTTAAACTGTTTATACTCCAAGCAAACATTAAATGTTTGCTTGTCATTATGTATTAAAATTATTTGCTTGAGGAGCAAGGTTAAATCACTGGCATATTAGAATACATTGCTTATTCATGTCAGCATAAACATGTAAAATAGGGAAGAAAACTGTAACCTTGATAGCTGACAGTAGAACAGGAATATCTGTAATCACACTCCCATTTCTTTGCCAGTTGGTCATATCATTGTGATAAATGATATTAAACAGCAATGGTACCTTCTAAGGATTAGGCACTGACTGGTGTCTCAATATTCCATGTGAGCAAGGATCCTTGAGAGATGTATCTGTGTTTTTGAAGGGATGTCACTAAGATGACAAAATGCACTATCAGTTACCAAGTGTTGTTCTAAACTAGGATGTTCATCAATGTAGATATCTCTTCTGTGTTAACATAGAGGTTCATAGATTTAAGTTGTCACAAAAATTGTCCCTCCAATGATTACACACCTTTCAGAGTGTATTCTTCCAAATGTACTCCATGAGTAAAAGGTGGGCTAGAACTTGCCTTTTCCTCATCCTTGGTCACTGTTTCCCCTTGCATCCAACAAAACATGGAAACTCTCCTCTAGTGCTGCTCTGTTGCTGTGTATCAGTTATTATCACTTGGCTGGATCTTGGCTTACTCCTAAGTGGCAAAGTAATGGTGAAAGATGTCATATATTACAGGAGGAAGGCTTGTGGGAAATGCTCATCCTCTCACCTCTTGCATTCCTCTTATCCAATTCTGAAGGCTGTACATGCAAGCATTTCCCAGACATACTTTGACAATATATCTTCGCTCTTGCCATCTGACAATCCTGCAAATTATGCAAGTTACCTTGCTGAAGTTGTTCCTCTTGCCCAAGTTTTGTCTCTACAAGCATAATTTTTTGTACTTTACAAAATACCTGTGCCAGGAGTTTGTCATGTGAAGCCACTTGGGGTGCAGCCTGATGAAACAGTTGGGAGATGTGTACTGTTAATGGAAACAAGCTCTGTTATCCATCTCTTCTTTCTCACTTCACACTTCTCCTATGCAGGACTTGTCTGCACTAAATGCCTGTTGACTGACAAGTTATCCACAGCAGACTTGCAGTAGCTTCTGACTTTATTGTCCTTAAGGAAGCTTTCAGGGCAAAGTGATTTATGAAAAATACTAAGGCTGAACCTGGAGTACAGCAAATGTGTTCTAAGTCCACCCTAAAAGCAACATATGTTAGAATTACCCTACAAAGAGTTAGATAATTTGAGTATATTGACAGAAATGGAAGTGCCATTGCTGGAAGCCTTATTTCTGAAATACCCTAGTAATAATTCCTTTCATGTTATTTTAGGAGTATACTGTAATTATTATACTACTTAGTGTAGTAAGGATCTTTTTCTTTTAATCTGATCTATTGTGCTTGACCAGTTATATTTGTAATACAATACTGGATGAATATTCATGTGTGACTCCTCATAAAGTTCTCCTAAAATCGATACTAAAAGGCTGAAATTGTTTGAGAGGTGGCAATTACCGACTGCAAGGAAATTATTCTCTACTGAACACTTGCAACAAGAATTACTGCCAAAATGCTGCTGATGGAAAGAGTATTAAATAGTGAGTGTAAATCACAAAGCTATTATGGTGGTTTATACAAAATAGTTCACTAATGGATCACAAACCATGGCAGTTAGGTTTATAACAAGCAGAGGCCTGAATTTAGACAAATAATGGGGTTTTTTATTGCATGAGGGCTTGAAGATCACTATGTTCCTTTATTACTGGGCTATTTAACAGTTACTAGTAAGCCTGTGAATTGTCTTCACTGGGTGAATACTCCCTTGCCTTGGACATATTTGACTATGATCTTAAATCAGGCCCATCTTTGAGACTGAGCTCTTGAGGGTTTGCTGCAGCAGTGTCAGCTGGATATATTTTTAGGAGTGCACCAGAGCTGTTTGGGCACAGCCAGCCAGAATGGTTTAGAGGACCTGTGGGGCAGAGCTTCCAAATGCAGCCTCTCCTTTACCTGTGGGCATTCAAGAAGTTTCTGTGCTGTGGTGGGTTAAACTGGTACAGAAGAACATAAAGTTTGTGTGTCTAGGGAAATTCATTTGTATGCCACGGCACAGACAAAGCAACCCTGGCTTGCCTGTGTCAAATTTTGTTAGCCCTTAAGAGCCTTCAGGGATTAAATACTGCAGCAGAACAAATCCATGGAGTGCAGCACAGTCTCTATGCATGTAGCACACTCATTTCTCAAAGTCTGCCTTCAGGAAAGGCACAGAAATTCTGGGTTTATTGCAAACAACTAAATACCTAAGATCAGGGAGTTAGAAAGAAAATGTGTCCAAAGGTATAAGGACAGCAACTCCATTATTTCCACAATATCTTCAGTAGATACAGTTCCCTTTGCTAATATCATTTTTCATGCACAGCTGACCTTGTATCATTTGGCATTAGGGGATACATAATAGCCCTTTAAATATTAAATAGTATTTTCATATACTGAAACCTGTTGGTGATATTATATATTATGCATAAGCAACGTTTCCTTTTTCATTTTCCACCTATAAAGATGTTGTACGTTTCCCCCTCTTGAATTTGAGGTGACAGGGGGTTTTTTTCTGAGTAGCTGTAGATATAAAATACCTAGCAGCAAGATGGCTTTTAACTCATTTTTATAGCACTGCAAGGCAGTATCTTCCTAATAGCCTTTTCTCAGACATGGAAATGCTGCCATTAGAGGAGGGCTGTGGCTGTCTCTCTCTCTCTTAAAAAGGATGTTGTCTTTCACAGAGGTTAAGACTCTTCATTACAACTTTATATATTCAAGCAGAAATCTAGTCCTGTCTGTTTTCTAAGCCATGAGATGTCTTCAAGAAAAAAGTTGTGCAGAAAAGCCTCTTGAAGCTGAACTGTTAGAAGCAGTATGGGCCAAATTCAAACAGCTATTCCATGGGGTAGGTGCTACCCAAGCATGAATCCTCCTTGTGCCAAAATGTCAACTAACTCCAATTTACATTTCCTGGCCATCTTAACAGGCAGCCTCTCACTCAGGCTTTAATTGATTGGTGAGACAAGAATACCTTTTTTTTTTGGGAATGGAGGCAAAGCTTTGCAAATGCAACAGCTGTGCATTGCCAAGATGAAAACAGGACCTCGTGGTGACTTGGAGAGGAACCTGGGAAGAGGTGGGTGCAGGGAACAGGGGACTGCAGCAAAGGGCCAATTGCTGCTTCCTGACAACCAGGAGGGACGAGATGAACAACTGATGGGTTTGGCTTTATTTGGGAAGTGGTGGCTGCTGGTTGCCTGAACTAACAGCCTCATAAGTTGCTCTCAGCTGTGATTTATCTACTGGTCTGTGCTGCAGTCTAGCTGGCTGGTTCTTTAATGGCAGAAATGAGTTTTAAGAGCTTGGCAAAAATGCTGTAATTGGGCTTGAGGATTTAAGTGTTGCAGTGAGGGAAATAAGTGTTCCTTCTGTTGGGAAGGGATAATGCAAATAGCTTGATTTTTGGAAAATGAAGAAAAATTTCAGTGAGATGTCTAGGAGGAATACTTGTATGTTGTGCTCCAAACAGCATTTTTAGCTAAACATAAATAGGAATAGGTACATGCACAGGTGACATACATATAATGCTTACTTAATTCACATAAAGGGGAAAAAGCCAACCAATTCCTTTTCTCATACCTCAAAATTCCTTACCCAATGTTCTGGTTAAATACCTAACAACCCAGTATGCTGAAAAAATACTATCCCAAAATTCTAATTCTTGCAAAAGATGTGTGCCTGAGAACAGCAGATTTAAAGAAGATTTTTTTTTTTTAATTGGAGGAATAAAGTCTATTTGCCAGTTAACTACATTTTTAGCTTTGGGGGAACTGGATGGTCTTTAACATCCCTTCCAAGCCAGTTTAAAAATCAGAAGCACATACAAGTAGAGAGTACAGAATACACTGCCTTGCCAGAAACGAGCCATGGACCACACTGGCAATCTGCTGCCCAGGCCACTCAGTGCCTGCAAACCACTGTTTCCTAAAGCTCCTCAAATTCCATGCCCACCCTCCCAGAGAGACAAAATCTGAGCAGGACATGTGAGTAAGGAGTTGTTCAGGCTGGTGCAGTACTGAGGAACAATGATCTGCTCACCACATGAGAATGGAAGATGTTTAAAGCTCTTCCAGCTGAAGTCTGTGGAGATCCTATATTCCAAAACGGTTCAGGAAGGAAATTAAAAAGATTGGCACCCCAGTGGCATATTGGAAGTCAGCCATTTCCTACCAGGGAGTGATAGGATGTTAGAGCACTGCTGGATTATCCTCCTGGGGCTCTGAGCAATTTCTTGGTTTGAACTTGCTAGGTGACTCCAGAGGTTTTTCCATGCACCCACAATAACTGGAATTATTCCCCTCTATTAACAATCTGGTGCTAAAACACTTCTAGCACAAAGTGTAATGATTCTGTGCCAAGTACTGGGGCTTGGGCTGAGGTGTGCATGGACTTCCTCAGTGTAGGAAGGTGATGAAAAATAAAATAGGGGAGGTCTTGGGTTCAGAGACTTGACTCACAAAAGAGAAAAAGCCAAGGAGCTAATCCTGAAGGCATGGAATCTGGGGATTGTGTTCCTCACCTTCACACTTGATGTAAATGAAAGGCCTATTTCCACCAACAATTAGAGGGAAACAGTTTTCTACCAGGGAGCAAACTGCTCCCAAAGCAATGCCTGTGTCTCTACTGCCAAAACTTGGTGTGTTTTCATGTATTTCTACAATAAAGCTGGCATTTTTAGCAATATTCCGTGGTACAATTAGATATTCATTATAGCTTGCAAGATGCTTGTCAGGTAATAGTCATGTCCATTTTTTTAGGTGAGTGAGAAGGTTTTCCCTGATGAACAGTGGCAGAGGAAGGCAAGGAGCTCTGACTCTGTTCTCACAGCCTGTCGAGCCCACCTTTGTGACAATGCAGTCATATGGCAGCACTTTGCATCTCCTGAAAAAATGGATTCCAGTTGTGAATTTGCATGTGAGAAGGCCCTTGTTAAGGGTCTCTTGAGCTCTTATGTCTCATTTCTGTCTAAGAAAATCACTTTTCCTGAACTGATCCTGAAAGGAAATCAGTACCCACAGCTCAGTGGCAATCAGTGAAGTGCCCAGGAGGATCAGTGCTGTGTGATCAGGCACTTGGATTTGAAGCAGGACTGTGCTGCTCTGGCTTTGTAGCGATGAGCTCACGTTATTGAACTTGTGGTCACTTTGTTAGAAGTGCCAAGCTGAAGTCACATGGCTGTTTCCTTTCTATTTTAGGTGGTATTTCTGAACTAGACTGCAGGGCAGCTATGCTTTAATTTAAATCCTTCTTCAATAATAGCTCCTATTGTGCCAGCTATGAGATGGCATCAGTGACTAGAATTTTATTGACAGACTTGGTACCAGTATATATTAAACACTACTCATTCATTGGTATTTCTGTAATGCTATTCACAAGATATTTTCCCTACACTGCTCTGATTCTTGCTATTGTATCATATCAAAAACATCAATTTTTTTTTATCAGTGTTGTAAGGCATGGAGGAGAACAGAGAAACACTACTTGAATAGGTTTCTTGGAAACCTGGACTCGGGTCTCAGCTTATCTGAGACTTCTTGTAAGATAATGGTCTCTTAGGGCAGTGATAATCCTTGCTCTGAGCACACTTCCTTTGTGTCACCGAGGCTCTAACAAACAGTCCAAAGTGCTAAAAATGTGTGTATAAAAAGGAGGCTGTACTCCTGCTTGAATCCCCAGTGTATCACAAGTATAGAAATCTCTTAACATATTCTTGGCACTGTAAGAGCAAATAATGTCTATTGTTCTGTCTTTTCTTAAATAAAAGTATACTTTAAGTGGCACCTATATTCAGATGAATTTTCTAAGCAGACAATGTGCTGGTAGATGATCTGAGATTTCACTGTGGTAACACTGGTGGGGGAATGTTAATTCAAATGAGCACTTGTGTTAAGTATTCCTTATGACTGCTGCAAATCTCATTGTGTAGAGAAGTCAAGAGGTGTTTTTTATTATAGCCTGTGATGTTCACTCAGCTTTGTTTTGCTCCTAGTGCTTTAGCTGCTGGCTGCTCTGAAACATAAAGCTTCCTTACAATAATTGCTTTTCCTTATTTGAAATTATATGTCATGACCTTTTATGTGTTTACAAGACTACTGGGAAAATGAATGTTGAAACTTAAATTCATCATCAGCTGTTTCATCAAAACCGTTGCATAATCTCAGAAAAAAAAGATAATTGCAAGATAAGTTATTTGCTTTCAGAGTGCCTTTTTGAGCTTGCACCAAAGCTCATGGAATGACTTCAACCCAAGTTTGACTGGGGCCTTTCAGTTTAACCTATTAGTCCTTTTATTCTCACTTTTCCTGGAACAAGAGGACTTTTGGGTATTGTGGAACTCAGTATCTGATGCAGAATGTGAGTAAGGCAACCAGCACTTTGCTGATCTTGCAGTTATCTCTATGGAATAGAGACAGTGGCTGGTTTTCCCTCTCTTCTTCCTGGCTGTGTTTGGCTGATAAATATCAAGATGTAGCCCATGGTGGCTTTTACAAAAGGCATTTTTCCTCCCCTGTTTAACCTCCTCCCTTCCTCTGACAATGGTTGGGAGGTTGGTAAATGATGTTTCTGATTGCTCAGCGGGCATCCTGTTAGAGCAGATTGCCTCCCAGACAGCCAAGAGCTGTAGTTAGTGCTTTTCCTGGCCACACAGCAACAGGACCATCAGCAGAGCCATTCCTCAACCTGCATTTTGAGCTTTGGAGCTCTCACCTAAAATCCTAGCAAACTGTTAGTTCCTGGTGAAGGGTGGTTTTTTTTTTTTTTAAGAGAATACACTAAATACTGGAAAATGCTTATTGTGGATTTTAACTAAGCATAAGTGTCCTCCATAATCATCAAGCTGAAAGCTATTATGGTCTATCCAAACTCTTATGCTCTTACTAGACACTGAGAGTTGGGCTGGGACAGCTCATAGATTTGTAGGAGTCAGAGTCCTTTCTTCCATTAGATGTGTTATTAGTGATCCAAGCTTTATTCAGATTAGCAATATTAAGAACTGAATTAGATTTAAACCAGCTTCTCTGAACTGTAACTGGGAATTGGGGTGGTTTTTTTTGCCATTAGGAGTTTCAATTCACTCTAGGAGATGTGGCTCCAAGACCTACATCACAAGAAAATTGCTTGAAGTTTTAGAAACATGGCTGAAAGCAAACGTTTTCAGCTATATAAATGGTGTTCTATTGCTTTGACTAATTTTTTTGTCGTTTGTGGAGTTTCACCTTTATAACTACAGGTTCTGTAAAATAGCCAGAATGGTAAAGCAAGTCTGATGATTCAGGAGAGGGTATTATAAGAACATTTCTGAAATGAGCTTAGATAAAAGTGTTCGTGGCAAAGGCATAAAGTTTCAAATGGCCTGCTTCAAGGGAAGATAGGCCATCAAAATAATTGTGTATTAATTTAGGAGCATCATGAGACAAAACAGCAATTGGGAAATCTGAAAATTGAAAATGTCAAATTTCCCATGCAAGAAATTCAACACAAATTTTCTCCTTAACTTTTTAGCATCTGAAAGAGTAAACATTTTTTCTCTAAATATTTAATAGGAAGTAAATAGTCCTGCTGGTGTACAGACCCTTAATTTTTAGGGTACTTAAACCAAGCCCTGGTCATCTCCGGAATCCAGGCTATGTGTATGCTGGGCTCTTGGCCTTTAGGAATGAAATGGGAAGAACTGAAGGACCTGAGAGATTAATCCTTTTAAGTTTAAGGAAAGAGGATTGGGCCAGATCTGTGAACACTTTTTCAGACTTATCTTCCATCTTTTAAAAGACAAACCATCCTGCCACCAGCTTTAATAAATACTTATTTTAAACTGTACCAAACTTGTAAGCTAGGCCTAAGTGAGTTAGCTACCATGGGACATGACTCCACCATGGTAATGGGAAATACAGCTGAGAGCTGTTAGTTAAATATTGCTCAGCCATAGCAATATGTGCAAAAACTTTGTGGGAATTACAGATGGGAATCCAGAGTGTGTGTATGCTGACTCTCATTATGGGCATGCTGGGCATGTAATCCACAATTATCTTTGTGCCTCTGAAAGATACCATGAGATTTGTGTCGTTTTCAGACACTGCAAGAAAAGCACAAACCAGCTTTTTTTCCTCTTTGCATGAAGCACAGAGGTCCCATTCATGCAGCAGCTACTTCATCCAGAGCACAAAATTTCTGCTCTACACAAGGGCTGGGGGTTTTCAAGGCCATTTCTGTGTTGCAGCCCATTTGATATTTTTGTCATCTCACAGCTCAACTTGAATGTAAGCTAAAGCAGGTGAGAGAATCTGCTTTATGAGAGGGTTCTAATCTGCTTATACAGCTGGGACAAAAAGGATGAGCTAGAAGAGAACAAAAAAAGGCAAAGGTGCATGAATTACACTGGGATAAACAAATGCACAGCTTTGGAGTCAGTGCACCTTTGGCAGTTTACCCTGCCTGTGATTTACCAAACCTGGTAGGCCATGAAATCTTTCATAATTAACTTCAACATTCTTAAATGTGTTTTGTGTTTTATGGACTGGTTTTAACAATCTGTAAAAAAGAATGTATTATGCTGTAAATTTAACAGGGAAGCAATAACAGATTATAGTACATGAAAGGTGAATTAACACTTGCTAGGGAATGCATTAGCTGACTTCTTAACATGGCATTTTGATTGTTGCAAGAATGGCAATGATTTTGGGTTCTTCTGGTAACAGTTTGGGGTTTTTTGGCAGAGATGAAGTAGGCAGGGAGTGTCAGGGCTTGCATGGAGAAGAGGGGCCCATGGGATGGAGCAGATGAGGGAAGGACCTCTCAAACCAGGGTCCATCCCCAGTGCAAGAACAGGGTAAGAGGCCCCAGCAGGTGAGAAATTCTGTTAGCATCTTCTGTCCAAACCATCCAGGGCTCACTCTTCTTCACACAGGGTGTTTTCCTGGAGGATTATGGACTGCTTCTGGTGACACGGAATTCCACAGGGGCCAGCTGTGCATCGGGTCAAAATCCATCCAAAATGAAATACTGTCCTAGTGGGTGTAACAGTGACCCAGCCACTTCATTTACACAAAAACACTATTTGTATCATAATTTCCATCATTGTGCATTAATCTTTATTCTCCCAGTGTTTTAAAGACATTTGTGGCTCTGATGTGAGGGAAAAATGAAAATGATTTGAACAGGAAATGGACTCCTGCACAAGATTCCCCTCCCCTTCCAATGTCTGTGTAGCAGCTGCTGTTGCCAGGCTGTCTTTGTTGCTATGGTGGTGGTTTGTGTGCCAGAATTTTATATTCACTCTTCAAGAGTCACCTGATTGAGTGGCTGTGCCACAAAAGTTATCAGGCTCCCTTGTAAAGATCAAGGCTGTATCTGACTGCTGCTCTGTACGTATGGCAACTTGTAAAGGAAGCACATTAAACATCAACACATTCCAATGGCCTCTGCCCATGAGCTCAAGGAAGAATTAGCAGATGAATTCTCTCAGTAAATGAGTAACTTGTGCATTTGGAAGGTGTCACTTCTTAGCACACAAGGCAGCCTCACCACACCTTGTGGCACTCGTGTCTCCTTGGTCAGGTGTGAGCTTTGCTGTCTGTGTGACTGTGAGAGGAGCTTTTTATCAGGACTGAGCTTTAATCAGAGAGGGAGAGGGTCACATTTTCTGTATTTCTTTTCTGGAGAGTTGTTCCATAGAACTTAATGATCCTGCTCCCTCTGATAATTAGAGTATAATTTGACCCAATTTAAAATGCAGTTAGGATGATATACTTCTGGCGAAGCTGAATTTATCTTAAACATAAGCGTTGGCAGGATTTGGGAGTAAACTCTCAGTATGTTCACTGCACCATTGCAGTGAAGCATTTGCAAGGCTGAGGCCCCTGCTTCTCTTTAAAATCTAGAATTACACCAACAAACTGAGGATACCAAGTGAAATAGATATTTAATATTTATTTCTCTGAACCCAAATTTAAAATGGTAAATTTAGATTTTTAGTGCATTTCTCATATCACTTCACATATAGTCTTTCTGTGTAGCTTTTGCTATATCTTCATTTGATCTGACTTTGGTCAAAGCCATCTGTTATTTAAATCAGTTATTGCTCCTTTCCTGATATGTTTACACACACTTCCAGATGTGTATCTAAAACGTGTATTCAGTTATTCCCCTGGAAATGAAACATTGGTACCTAAGCCCCTTATATAAAAAAAGATGCTTTATGGCTATACTGCATTCAAACAACTTGTGTTGTCTATGCAAGGCAATCCCTTTAGAGTCTAGGCTCAGATGTTTGAACCTAGAGTAATGAAAATATCCTGAAACAGTTCTTGCAGTACCATGAGACCAGCAGGTATCACATCTGATTTGTGTGATTTGGAATAATCACTTCAATAAGCCTATTGCTGAGTGGGTTTTTTTCTAACACTACATCTTTCCTTCACTCTTGGAACTGAAAGGGGCTGAGTGAAGAGGAAATAGAAGATAAGCATTTAGGTGTTTAAATGAGGCTTTGGAGAAAGGTGTCTGGTTCTTCTTTTGTGAGGCTTGGTCCAAGCATTTAATGACAATATCTCCATATTCTTTCTGGGTGTAACAATCCTGCTGAGTGTAGCTGGTTTCCAGGTCACTGACCCCAAGCTTTGTGGAAAAGGAAACTAGAGTGACACACTGAATTTGTTTGCAATGTGCACCAGATAACAAGAAATGTGCTCCTTGCTGGAGCAGATGCCAGTTAAGCAGTAGCAGTAACACATGAGCCAGCTATCTGGGTTGAAGCTAAAATTCCCACTGTTTTCTCAGAGCCCAGGATTTCAGCACAGGCTGAATCATGAGCACTTTCCAGAGCTGTTGTTTAAAAGGCCCAGGCATAATGCCATTTCCTTTTGTGCTGCTTCTTCCTTTTGATGGAAAATTCATTAGATACCTGCCATATAAAAGGCATATTGCTTTTCAGACAAAAGCTATCAGATTAAAATACTCAAGTCTGAAAAACCACAAAATTGCTTCAGATAAAACCCATCTGTAATGACAGGCACTGGTATCAGAGCCTATCCTAATCCATAGGGCCACTTCTTCCATGTTCAGCACAATGGCTGCTGGGAGCATATATGGCATCATCCTGAATCCTGAGGATTCATCAATTGTGATTTGTTTTTCCCTAACAAAGATTGTAAATGAGGCCAGGCCAAATGCAGGTGGATAGTGGATTTGTTGAGGAGGGTGCCATGGGAATGTCACAAGAAGTAAACCCTGGGAAGAAGGTTTACTTCTTCCCAAGATCTTATTTCAGTAGACTACTGGGAATGCAAGAGCTTCAAAGATCATAAATAAGTAGTACTGTAGCATCAGTACTCTCTGCTTTTATTTTCTGGGTATTTTAGCAGTGTTTTCATTCTTTTGTATGTTATATGAAATGAGATGAAAAGGCAGTTGTGAAAATGGCCCTGAAAATCTCTCCCTTTTCCCCCATCATGGAGCATCCCCATACTTCAGTGCAGCCAAAGGCAGAATTGGTTATGGTTTCTTTAAGTCATGGCAAATGGCTTAAAGAAGGGAGAGAGCAGGCTCACATCCTGACTGATGTGACACCCATGTTTGCATGGAAGGTTAATAAGAACAAAAAATAGATGAAATGGGTTAATTGGCCTTGAAATGGGTACGCTGTGTGCATGGGCTATCGTAAAGGAGCAGATTCACCTCCCACTAAAGGCAATCAAAAGTTTTTCATTGAAGGAGAAGAATCTGGACAAGACCCAGAGGAAAAGCTTTAGCAACTCTTTATAGTAAGAGCAAATCAGCAGTCTAACATGCCAGTTTTGTAGCTTTTTAATTAAAGAAAAAATGGAACCAGCATCTCCAGGTTCAGATTGAAGAAAAAATATTTAATTTGGAAGAATGATATTTCAAAATAGTACTAAGTTAAAAATACAAAGACATTTTTTCTATGTCATCTGCTTTGTCTGTAGCAGAAGTTTAAACCTCTCTTAAATCCCAAGGGTCAGTTGGCAACTCCTACAGAGAAATTAGAAATCTCATGAGCTGTGTCATCTGATGCTTTATCTCTTTGACTGCACAGGGGCTCTAACAGAGAGGTCATTGGTGGAGCACATATAACTTTGTTCTTCAAAAACATTTTCTTAAAACCTCTGGATTTAGAATTTTGCTGGGTGAGAGGACTTTTTGCCATCTTTATGCCTTTTAAGTATACCTGAAATTGAATTAAGGTCCTATGCCTTTGTTTTGAGGAAGCCTCTTCATCTTAGGAGATGAACAAAGCTGTGGTAAAGCACTTTCAGTGTTTTTAAAGCATGACGCTTTGGGAGTTGTTTGTGCCGCTCTTTCAATTAGAAGTTGTTCTTCTTTTGGCATCACTGTGCAGGCTCAGCGCTGTCCCTCTGCTTTTGCAATAACTGTTCCCTCAAAACTAAAAGACCAAGTTTCACTCAACATGAGGGACAGCTGTGCTGAAGGTGCAGAGTATTGCAACAGCACTGGGAGGGTGTGAGGTCTCGGTCTCTGAGACATCCCAAGCCCACGTGGCTGTGTTGCTGTGTCCTCTGCTCCGGGTATGAAGGAGCAGGACTGTGGGACTGGGTGGTCTCCAGAGGTCCCTTCCTGCACCCCCCATTGCGTGATTCAGTGCTCACTCCCTTTGCAGCCACATCTCTCAGTGGGACGAGACGCACGGACACTCACCCTCGCTCCCTTAGTGGGCCTTGCGGCGCGGTAGCGGAGCCCCACGCGTGCTTCCCGAGAGAAGGGAGATGGATCTCCCATTCCCAGCGTCTCCCTGCCGTCCCTCTGCGTTCCGGAGGAACCTGGCCGTAGCCGTGGCTGGTGGCCAGGAGCTGGCGGTGGCCGTGGCCGGGAGGTGGCGCCGCGGCGCCGCCGGCGCTGCCCTGGGCGCGGGGGAACCTCGGGGGCCGAGCCTGGCGGGGCGGGAGGAGGAGCGGAGCGGGGAGGGAGGGAGCGGAGCGGAGCGGGCAGCGCCGCGGCTCCGTGCCCTGCGTGCGTGCGTGTGTGTGAGAGGAGCGGGCGGGCCGGCGGTATATAGAGGATGTGCCGCCGCATGGCTCGCCCCGGCCGCTGCCGCGCCAGCTCCTTGGGCCAGCGCCAGTGAAGCCTCTCGCCCTCGCCCGCCCGGGCAGCCGCCTCCCTGCCCGTTCCAGGCGCCTCCGCCGGCCTCTCTCCCGGGTTTCCGGCGCCCCGGCGTCCCTCCTGCAGCGGCCGCTTCCCGCGGCTCCTCCGCGCCGGGGCAGAGCGAGCGCGTCCATGCGGTGCAGATGGCCGGGGCACAGCCAGGGGTGCACGCTCTGCAGCTCAAGCCCGTCTGCGTCTCGGAAACCCTCAAGAAAGGCGTCAAATTCGTCAAGTGGGACGATGTGAGTAGCCCCCGCTTCCCCCGGCAGGGGCACGGCGGGGTTACGGATCGATGGGGTGGGAGGGCTCCGGGCCCTGCCCTGCTCGGCGCGGAGGGCAGGTGCGGGGCGGTGACAGAGCTGTCCCCGCCGTGTGCTGTGCTGCGGTGTTGGACCGGCGGCTGAATGCCGGGCAAACTTTCTGCGAGGGCTCTCCTGCCTAATTGCGCTTGGTCGGTGCGAGCTGTGTTGAGCTGGTTCCTTTCGCGAGCGTCTTCCTCTCCCGCCTCCCGTGTTTCAGTGTGCGTGTTGCCACCTCTGTCCTCGTAACATAGTTGTTTCAACCTGTTCTCTCGCTCCATCTCCCGTCTCCTCCTCCCAGGCTCTCCTTTCCCTTCTGGCTCCTGTTCCTCTCGTTGTCCCCTCTCGTTCTGGTGGAGTTGTCAAGCCCTGGATGTGTTCTCCCAGGGCTTGCAGTTTGGTACCCTTGGTCATTTTACTTCCTCCGCAGAAGATACTCTTCTTTCTTGGCTCATTAGGGCATGAGACGTGCCTCAACATCACAATCTGCTTTCCCTTGCTGCTTCCCAACCATTTACGTTTGTGTGGCCTCACATAGGAAAGGCGTGAGCTTGGTTTCTACTTCACCTTTGGTAGAGCAGCTTTGGTACAGTGCTGCGATTTCTTTCTTGGCATGCTGGCTATGCCCGGGACAGTTTCGGGGGAAAGGGGAGCAAAACATAAGAGTTAGCTTTTTCAAAGCCTGCAGAGAAGGAAAGCAGGATGAGTCCTCTGCCAGCGTATGCTCTGGCAGTACAACACTGGGTGTTTGTGTCTCAGTTGTGCGTGGAGGAGCAGGTGCCCCAGAAAGTCTGTGTGCGAGAGGTGTCTGGAGGCACAGAGGCATCGTGAGCCTCGAGCTGTGCTAGGGAAATGGTCGGGAAAGAAGGCAGGCAGTCTGAGCTGCAGGAGAATTGTTGAGAATGAGTTGTTTTCAGAGCTCTTGTGTTTTTGCTATGGGCTTGGCCGTGCTAAAGACGTCCACAGCAACAACTGGAGGGACAGCAGCGAGGGAAAAGGAGCAGTTCGTGTGTAATCACTGTTCTTGGCTTATGGCTCGCTCTTTTGCCATTGCTTTCAGCCTGTCCAGCAGCCAAATGTGTGAGCTTGGCCGCTGTAAACCTGTGATAAACACTCTCAAGGAGAGAGAGAACATCAGAAACCAAACAACTTGTGGTGTGAAGTTTTATTTACAGTAATAAGCTAACACATTTTTAAAAGGCTCAGCAAACTGACCTTGTCCGCAGCACTAAACAGTCGCTTGATACAGGTTCTTTATGTTCAGGAACTAAGCTTGAATGACTTGCCTGAGAAAACGTTTTCTTTTGGTTGACATTTTCCTTAGGATGGGAAAAGGCAGCCTTGTCATTGCAGTTATTGTTTTATTTTTGGTAAGCTACCAAGGAATTTCCGCGTGTATACGCAGAGGTCAAGCTAACAATGATTTGAGACTCCAGACTGAAAGTCCAAGTCATCAGGCAGCAGGTAAAATTACTGGAGCGCTATTTCCCGAATAGTAATTGTATAGGTAGAGTTAAAAGATGAAGAGGTGTTCTCCAGGCACAGTCGATGTTTACTGCATAACCTGTCTGCTATAGGCTAGTTGGTAAAAAGATTTAAAATTGTAAACCTAAAGCCTGCAGTAATATAACGTGGCCAAATTTTGGAGAAAGAGCTGTATTTTTGGGTTAAAGGTGCTACTCAGCAGTACACAGGTGTTACCTGGAATGTGTGACTGAGTCCTGTTATGTTTAGTGAGTGCTTTCATGAGCAGCCTTATGAGAGTTGTCTATTTAGCCACACTGTGATGAAGAATTCTAGCATTAACTCGTTGTTGACTGTGCATTGTATGTGTACTGCACGTTTCCCACCCCTCAGCCCTCCTGTCTTGCCTGTGGTGTTCTCAGCAGTGGAAGCCTCACAAAATCCAAGGTTTCAAGGGAAGGGAGTCTTCTCTGCCGCTCTGTATGAAGGCATTCAAATAAATGCACGTTTGAAAAGTATTTGCCATTGGGTAGCCATTAATCACTTTGGAGTCTTAGTTTTCTATGAAATTAATCTGCTGGAGGTTTCTTAAAAAGATGCTGGTGAATGTGAACCTCTGTGGCCTGTGATGTAACAGGCATGCACAAATTCACTAGTGAAACAATAGGCTGTAATAAGTAGTGAACTACAACATGTAACTGTAAAACACAATTGACCATAATGAGCACTTTGGCTCTGCTGTGCTACCACGGCTCTTCAGGAGAGCCAGGCTCACACACTGTTTATTATGCACCCTTTCTTTTCACTGTGTGTGAGAGTGGTAGCTCAGTCCTTACACATCATCACCTGTGCACTGGGGCAGCCTCTCTCCTCTCCTGGTTGTTCCTGTCCCTGCTGTTCTGGATTGCAGTTGAAAGATGGTCCTACTGACTTTCCTTTGCGTTTCATGAAGCACAAGTGGTTTTTGTGAGTTCTTACAACTTGTACCAAATTTCAGCCCAAAGCAAAATTTTTCTAGCTGAGCTTAAAACCACTGAGAATTTTTAAAATGGGAATGCTGGAACCATTTAAGCCAGAGCATGAGAGGCATGTAAGGAATTTCATGTTGTATGGAGTAACACTGCAGAAAGTGTTTGCCAGCTTGGAGGAGGACACTGTGGCAAGGTGTGCAGAACAGTCTGACAAAAGCTGAGGTGATACAGACTTGAAAATCGGTCCATGTATGGACTTCCCATCCTGAGCCTCTGATAGCTCTGTGCCTGGTCAATAACTGAGGTGCTGATAGCAAATGTGGTACTGACAATTCACATGAACCCCCTGTTTGAGGAACAGCTCCAAAATCTGCTACATGTCACCCACGAGCCTCATCCAGTGCCTGCTGCCCCTGCACTGTGGGGATAATACAGCTGCAAAGAGAAATGCTGTGCCTGAGCTTGGTGAAGTGGAGAGGAGGATGTCACATCAGCCACTCCAGATCACAGGCAGGCAGGTGGAAGGCTTGGAATGCCATTTCCTCTGCAGACCATCTTCAGTTTATAAATTAAAAAAGCATTAGGATCAATTAAGCAGTTCTGGCTTTGCACAACAAGTCACTTTTTAATGCCTTGGGATTGGATGTAATACTACTCTCACCATCCAATGCCTAATACACTGTTCACAAATTCCATTTGGAATCAGGATTAAAGCACTGAAGTCAGACAGATTGTTGTTTTCTTGTAACTTTGCTTTTCCTCACACTGTTTCTGGTGTATTCTGTAACAATTTTCCAGGTCAGAAAGCAAATTTTAAAACTATGTATTGCTCTTGGTGTGTAGTTTTGGGTTCCCAAGGCACTGAGCAGAAATAGCTGCTCTTAAAATCTGTGAATGTAGCTGGTTGCTTCAGTCTTGATCCATGTGTGTGCTTGGTTCAGGTGGTAGTTGGCTGAGCTCTTGCCTTCCTCAAGTTATTTTTTGAGTTGAGCCTCTATAGCTGCTTCTCCCTGACTGCTGAGAGAGACTCTGGGTCTCCTGGCTGCTGGTCTGGCTTTGAACAGCTGTGCTCTTGTATTCCTAGAGAGAAGTGAGAGAGGGGGAAGGCTTGGCAAGAACTGGCTTCAGCCTCTCTGCTGTGGTGATCCCAGGTTATAGCAGCTTTTCCTGATGACAGTTTCAAGTATAATAAATTTAATAAGTTAATATATTTAATTAACTTCACAGGTGAAACTATTTTTGGTAAGGGGTTAAGCTTAATGTAGCAGAATGTGTTGCTAGGCTGAGAAGGGTAAGGAAACTTGAGTGTAAAGAGCAACTTCTCTCAGGAATGATCTGTCTCCGGGGCTGAAATGTGCCCTGGCTGACTTCTTTCCTTGTTTTTGTCTGGCCTGTAGTGGGAACAAGATAGACATAACTGAGTCGTTAAGTAGCTCAACAGCCAGAGCACAGCTGAGCTGATATTTTCTGAGAGCTGTAATTGGCACGCTGTAACAAGTTAAAATGATGGTGTATGTTCAGAAATAGGTTTGTTTTCATTTCTTGCTTAAAGGCTTTCTTATCTTCCCTAGTGATAATATGTACTTTGCATAAAGATTTTGACTGATCTCTCTGTGGCTCACACTATTTACTTTTACTTTTAAGTTACCTATATTGCTAAGGTGAATTCTACCTAAATTGAGGTTCAGGATTCCAATTTTCTATCCATATCTTTTTTTTCTGAGCATTGGATTACTGCAGCAAACCTCCTGACACGTAGCATTGCTTAGTGGCTATAGAACTGCCCCAGGTGAGCAGCAAAATAGAACCCAGGTCTTGTAAATTTTCTTAATGCCTTTCTCTTAGAGCACTTTGTTTTAATACAGCATTTTTGAGCTCAGAGTGAATGCTCTGGAAATTTACAGGCTTCTTTATCTGTTTAGAATGTTTTAAAGAACATTATCAGGAGTATCCCCTTTAACCTTACAAGTGAACAAAACATCAGAGCATCTTTATTCTGGATAAGCTGAGATGAAACAAATAAACAACTTGGAATTTTTCAGGAGTTATTTTAAGTAACTTTTTTCCCCTTGCCTTTTTTTTGTTTTGTTTTTAAACTGTGCACAAGCCTGCCACTGGAGTACATTAGTGAGAACATGAAAAATGAGTGACCATTGTTCTGTGTGTATAAAACTAAAACAATAAGCTGAAGAGTTTGTTTTTGTGAACACTTTCAGCCTGGAGTGAAGAGGTCATGTCTGACGTTCTGGAGTTTTTCTTGTTTCTTCTTTGTTGCTGATCTTTATGTAGTAAACAAGTATCAGCTCTGGGCTCTTTAAAAGTATTTTATCTCAATGAGGCTAAGTGGTGGTTTTGGTCTTTTGCAACAAAAGAGATTGAATTTACAGCTTTTAAGAGTTAATATTTAGTAAGTGGGAGAGTCTGAACTTGGTTAACTCTCTTGGAAAGCTCTTTATAACTTAAATGTAGGGGGAAAATAAGATTTGGATGTGCTGCAGATTGGTTAGATGCCTGCCTGGGAAGATTTGATGTTCAAATCATGGATGACATCTGTTAGTGGAGTTCTGGAGCCCTTTGGAGTGCTGGTGGATACGTGGGCAAGTGAAAACCAGAAAACAACTCCTAAATAAATGAGCATTCTTTGGGAAAAAGGGAAGGTAACCGTGAATTTGGGTTGTGCACTGTGTGCTTTCTTCGCTCCAGTGTTTGAATGCTCAAGACTGTTCTGGGTTTTTTTTAACAAAACCTGGAGTGAAATAGTTAACACACAATTAACTATTGCATTCTGTTTCTAACTTTGCAGTCTTTGATCTATTATAAAGTAAATGCTTCATAAACACTTTTAAATTTATTTTCACGAGACCTATTAAATGACAAATATTTCCAGTTGTACTGTTGTAGATCCAAAAAAAGACCAACATTAAAAATTTTTAATTTGTGATGAGATACCTTGGACCTAATTTTCAGCCTGCAGTGCCATACTGTCAGATGTTCAGAGTGCCTCCCCAGTGACTTCAGATAAGTTTGAGCTCAGCATCTCTGGAAATTAGGAAATGAAATGTGGAAATCCAGTGTTCTCTCAATCAGAATGCAACATTTATGCTGATGAGCACACTGGTTTAAATTTTTTTCTCAGCATCACACAAAAACTCTGGCCATGGTCAAAATCTTCCTTGTTGGCATTTCACTGCCTTTGCTCTAAAGTTCTCCCTTTATTCTTTCTTGACTATTTAGTTTGCAACATGTTAGGACTCATGCAAACCAATGCAGTAATAGGATTACTAGCTTGAGTGTGAGGATATCCTGAGAAATGGCTTGGGGAAGGACAGACTTGTGAGAAATCCCATTCAAGGCAGGTCTCTGAAACTTGCAGTCTTTGATCAGCAGAACGATGATTTCTGTGCTGTGGTGCCATCACCAAAGTTTTTCCAGGGTTTAACAACTCTAATAGTGAAGGGTATCTTCTTGCATGTTCCTGTTGAACAGATGGAATTTCTTTTTACAGTTTTGTAAAGATAATTCCAGTTTTGATTTTTTTCTTTTGTTTCCAGCAGTCATTTTGCCTTCCCCAATGCTTTGTTCTTTGCAACCTATTCACTTGTGGCAGATTTGGTTCCTCTGCCCTCAGTAAAAGACGACATGTTTACCCTTTCAGATTATTTCAAGGGGTTCATTGCAAATGGGATGGGAACTTTGTCCCTTTCACTTGTAGTTCAGCTGTCAGCCTGAAGAAGTTCATAGCTCTGATTGTCTGGGTGATCCTGTTTAGTTCCAGTCTGAGTACACTCTGTGTATTGTGGAATTCACAGCTGATGTCTGCTGACCTTATGGAAACTGGAGTTCTGCTATTCCTTCTCCTTTGCACCTTCTCTGCTTCCCCTAGGCCTGGAATCCACCTGATTTGTGGGGTGGCAAGAGAGCTCTTTTTAGGGACTGTCCCCACATCTTAGAGCTTTACTCAACCAGGTTTTGGTTTTGGCCAAAGTGAAAGAAATGTTCAAGAATTTTTTGCCTCTGCCAGAAAGAGTCCACGTTTCTTACTTTTGTGTTTCAAAGCATTTTGGCAGAAGTTTTCGAGAAGATTCAAGCAAGTGAAATAATGATGTGCAAAAGTTTTCAGGTTATATTTGGTGATGTTCAATGTCTCTGAAAATCTGAGGCAAACCCAGGAAAGAACAGTCAGCCTTAATAAGGCAATGTCATGAGCCTCATCTGTCAGAAGAGCTGAGGACAGAGGCTGCTTTGCTTTTCTTTTTCAAATCTGTTGATGTGAATTTTGACTGCAGCTGTTTCTAAGAAACATCCTCATTATCTATATGTGATTTATTAAAACACCAGCTCTTCTGGCATATCATGGAGTAAAAGGTTCCATGTCATGCACAGCCAGGTCATGGTGGTGCTCTGATAGATATGGTCAGAAAGGAGCTAAACCCAAGTTTTCACTAATTACCTTTGTATGATCATCTTTACTGGTCTGTAGTAATGAAATGAAGGTGACACCTTTTGCTCACTGTGTTAGATGTAGTCTGAGGGACTTACTCCTAAAATCAGACCTTGAAGCCTTTCCCTGGCAGTCATTTAATTGTGGATTTGTCCATTGATCCTCTGTGCTCATGTTTTGCTGTGCCTGGCTGGTAAGGATCCCAAAGTTCCTTGTGGCACTTTCTGGGTGTCAAGTTGGAACCTCTTTATTTAAAAGTATAAACCAAAGAATATCACTAATGCAGGATCTGAGGTTGCACAGCCAGTTAGAAGGCAACTTAATGGAGTAAATATAGAACAGCCACATTACTCATTTGAGGCTGTGGAATTGGAGGAAAGTAGAGAACTGGCCCTAAGTCAGCAAATGAAAAGGTGGAGGACTTTGAAAGGTGTTATTAAAAGCCCTTCAAGAAAATCATTCTGTTAAGCTGAGACTGACACTGGGACAGCAGGTTAGGGCAACTCCTTGTTCCAAGGAATTTGCAGGAGCAGTCTCCTGGAAATCACTGCTAAGCATGAGCACCCATAGGTGACATTTAAAAAGCCTGGTCACCCAGAGTCATTTGCACCATTGGCTGGACCACTTTTTCTTTTTCTTGACCCCTTCTGCTCACAGCTGATTTTTGCCTTGGTCATCTCCTCCTGTACCTTTTTAATCTGCTTGGAAGTGTCTCAGCAATCTGGCCTGCTGCTCGATTTGTTGATATCCAGAGGAATGGATATAGGATATAGACTCCTCTCCTTCTACACATTTCAATGTGCTAATTTCCAAACCCTTCAGCTTTAGAGATGGACAACATTTTTATTTCCTGTTTTATCCTCAGTTTTGGATCTGAGTGCCTTAGGGGAGATATGTCTCTTCCTGATTTGTTTGTCCTTGAAATTCTGTTTATTTTAGTTTTCCTCCCCCTCTATTATGTCCTGTTCAGAGTTGTATATGGTTAGTCAGTCTGCTCAGGAGAGTTATGAGGTCAGCTCTTGGGGTGAGGAAATTGAATTAATGGACTTCAGGATACTCATAAATGACTGCAGGTGTGTCTTATGGGTCATAAACCAGTCATTCCTTTAATAGTACAATAATGTTTGTAAATAAATGCACCAGACAGTTGTTGGTTGAAGCAAATATCTATTTCAGAGCCTTGAACTGCTGCTTTTCTTGAGTGTGTTTTGCAAAAGGGGATTTTCAGGAGTCTTGTTGATCATTTCCTGCCTTTGCAGAGTAGTACAAAAGCAAAAGACCTGTCCCAGGTGACAAAGGGCTGTGCTTTTCTCTGGAGTGGCTGGGAGGACTTGCAGAGCTGACTCAAAGTTTATTCCTATTCCTCCACACCCAGAACAGAGCGTGGCATTTGGTGTCAGGGATTTACAAGAGTGATAATTAACTTGTAGAACATATAAAGCGTGATGCACATGACTTTTATTGCTGCTGCTGGCTGTGTGGAAGAGTTCCTGAGGCACGTGTTGCACAAATACATGTGCAGAGTTGTTCTCAGATCCTGTGACAGTGTGGAGCTCTTATGTTCATCAGCACATTAATTGTGCTGTGCCTAATGTCAGAATAGTAGAGTTAATTAAGCTCTAACCCCCCCCCCCCAAAAAAAAAAACCCCAAACAACTTTCTGGAGCAGAGATTCCCAGACTAAGACTCGCCTTGTCATGATCAAGTTTCCTTTAGGCCACCTGATAGATACTGAAGTTTCTTTCACCTCACCCTCTGCTTTCTGAGTCTGATTTTAGTCAACATTTCAAAACCCACATGTACAAAAGTATTACTCTGCTAGCTGTGTGTCATCAAACACACTTTGGCTTGAAGCAACTGATTTGCAATGATTAGGATTTACTGATTTTGCTGGTTAGACCAAATTGCTTTGTGTGTTTCCCATCACTTCCTTGTCTTTCCTCTGAAGTTGCTTATGTCTCATCCAAAGGCAGAAGGACACTTTGTCTTTATCTTTGCTCATTTTTATATTTTCATACACAGGCTGCATATGGCACAATAAAATAAGCTAAAAAAAGAGAGTTTTGTCTCTAGAGCAGAGGGTTTCTTTTCTCTTTTTGAAATGGTGGAGGTCTAAGAACCCTTTTTATGGTGCTTGTGGATACAGATTTCTTCAGGGTCTAATATATTTTAAAACCAAATTTGCATGTTGCTTCAAACAGTATCCAAATCTCAGGTTTTATGTTTTTAAAAACTAGGAAGCTTTGGAAATAGGTGAATGTTAAAGCTATAAAATACCTGTAACACTTTAACAGAAATATAAATCCTTTCTCAGAAGGAACTGTGTGTTTAGCCTGGCTTAGGCCATTTTTCTGTGTCCTTGTCTTTTTCCCTTCTGTGCCCCTTCCATAACTTGTAAATTGAGTTTCAAAAATGGGTAGAGGTCTTGAGACAACAGTGTCTTTACAGATATCATGAAAAATAGAAGAGAAAGACAGGAAAAATCCTATTAGGAGCAGGCTGCATTGATGTCAGGTATTGTGAGGCACCAGGGTAACCTGATGTGAACAGCTCCCATCTGTGGAAAAGGCTTGGGTTAGAGCTTGTGTCTCCCAAATCAGGCACTGCTGTCAGTCAGAAGACAGGAATTTGTAGGTAACAAAGCTGCTTTGCTCATTGGACTAAGAAATGAGCCTGTTTTTAAATGACCTGAGCTGTGGATTTCACCAGACTAGACAGGTTTTCAACCAGTTTGAAAGTGAGGTGGGGTATGGATATATTCTCATTACTATATTTTTCATGGTTTGATTAAAAAGATAAAATTTAATGGAATGTTACTGATACAGATCTTAAGGTAAATAATGCTATTCCATGTTTTCTAGGCAAATTCACCTTTGTAAAAGTAAATTTCATAGGTATTTAGTGTTGCTATCTGAAGGTGAAGTCAGATCAAGGTAGGCAGTGGACACCTAACTGTGCTTTGCTGTGTAGCTCTGGTTTGACATTCAGGATGTTATGCCTGTTTAACTTCATCTACTTCCAGCTTTTCTGGGTTAACTGCACATGTTGACAAGTCTGGAGTTATTAGGTGCTGTCTCCACAGTAATGGAAATACGTTATGTCAGAAAAATGGAGATGAGGCAGGTGATACTAAATTCTTTCAGTGACATCTTGCTAGTGATACCTTCAGGGTAATTTCTAGATGTTGCAATTCATTAACACGGATGGCAAAACAGCTTGTGCATAATTATGTGCTCTGTGTGCTGACATGGATTTCTTGTTTGTCCTTTCCCTGCCAGGACTCCACTGTTGTGACTCCAATTATCCTTCGAACAGACCCACAGGGATTTTTCTTCTACTGGACGGATCAAAATAAGGTAAGAGAAGCTTTCAGTTCCAGAATGGTTGTTCTTTTTCTCTGTGATGTAATGTGCAGTCCTGGCACAGCATTTGATCAGCATATCTTCCTCTGCTCTTGAGAGCAAAGACAACAGGCCTGTGGCTCATCCCTGGTGCACAAATCTAGGAGCCATGGATGGAAGATTTGGTCAATTCGAGCTCTGAAAATGCTGGGATTCCCAGTGAAGTGTCTGATTGTTCTGGCCAGGACAGGAAGGATCCATTTGGGATGCTGTTGTGGTTCATAGTCGCCTTCTGCACATTGAGGATTTTGTCTGGTGCATGGCAGCCTGCAATTCCCTGAGGTTTATAATAGAAAATTACTGTTGTAGTTGTTATTGTAAAATACTGTGTGGAAACTGGGAGTTGAACGATTTTTCTCCTAGTTATATAGATGAATTTTCAAGGACTGATCAAGTGCTTGTACTGGTTCCCTGTTGAAAATGGTGCTGAACTTGGTAGTGCTTGAGCTTTGGCCTTGTAGGAGCATCTGCCAAAAAACTGAACGTGTGCTTGTAGTGCTCTGGCTGCAGAAAGCTGGTTTACCAGTTGTGTAGCTGTTTTTCAGGAGTTGATGTTGAATGTATGTTTAGATACCAGGGCCAAAATAGCTTGAGGAGACAGCAACCATGAAATGTGCAGGCACATTGAAGAGGCAATTTGCTGTTACGTTCGATGGTGTTTATCTTCCTATGTTTGCTTTTGGGAGGAGATGCAGCACGGCTTTGAGTGAGCCTATTTGGGAATCATACTGTGGAGTTTACCATGAAAATCTTGTCTTTGCCTGTGCTTGTGCAAGGCTGTGGTGGGTAAGAGTGAGTTCATCTGTTGGGAGTGCAGAGTTGTTTGAAATTGGTGCCCAGGGCAGGCAAGTGAGTGCCCTCAGAAGCTGAAGGCTGTGAGTGATTTACACTGACCCAGTGGCTGGGTCAGCCTTCTGGTTTGTTCCTTCCCTTGCATAAACTAATTGTATAAGCTAAAAAATAACGATGAACTTTGTAAGAATAAGTGGAAACCCAGAGTTGATTGGAGAGTTTATTTCACTTTTAATGTGTTTGGCACTAAGACCTCCTTCAGTTTCCTACTGTTGTCTGTAAAAACAATGTCTTGAAGCAATTCTGTGAAGAATAGCTATTTATAGAATTGTTGTTCCCATATTCATGAAAAAATGTATTTATAATGCTCAGGGCATTTTTTTTAAAGGTTGGGTATTTATACAAGAGGTTTAAGTGTCAGTTTGATTTTTAAACTTGCAAATCAAGACTCTGTAAAGAACAAGACGGATTTTTTTCTGGTTAATAATTCATGACAACTAGGTGAAGCTTGTTTCTAAACACCATTCTAGCAGTGCCTATTTAAAGAAAGTAAATTTATATCTACCGAGTGCTGATAGTGCAAGGACTGGAAAGGAAATGCCATTTTCTGCTTTTAGAGTATTTGGCTTCATGTTGATTGTGAAATTGCAAATATATGAAAAAAAGGAGGTTATATAGGAGATTCTCTTTAATTTCCTTCTCTTTGTGTGAAGCGATCCTGTGATGATAGTGGAGCTTAGTGAAGAAATATGAAGACAATACAACCTCTGTGATCACTTTCTCTTTTTTCCCCAGTGTTATTTTTTTTTTTAAGCAGTTGCTTTTGTCACGAGCAAGGCCTCTGCTATTTTCTGTGTGTGGAAAGATAAGCCTTGCTAAACAAAGTGATGAATTGGGAGAAGCCTGCTGCCAGCTTCCTTGATCAGGCACGTTTTTTTGGGAGCTGACTACAAAAGGTGTGGAGGTGAGGCCTGAGCAGCAGCCATCTCTCCAAGCCATTCGTGTGTCCTGTTTGTCAGACACTGTGTCAAGCAGTAAATCACTGCCTGGGAATGGTGTGCTGCTTCAAACAGGACTCTGCCTCCTTTGCTTGCTGTTGCCTTATCAGTAAAGTTGCACAAAAATTACATGAATCACTGGGAGGGAAAAACAAAACAAACAGAAAACCACTCCCCTGTGCTATATTTTTTTTTTAATTTAGCTTAGAGAGCTGGTGGTTGTAGCCCTGCAGCTTTCCCGATCTCATTGGCTGGTTCAGCTGCTTCTGGCATGGTTTTTTTGTTGCCTTTCTCTGTTTCTCCTCTGTTGCAGGGCAAGACAAATAATGTGTAGTGTCTGCTGTCCAGCAGTGGGTCTGGACAGTCTGAGATTGCTCTTGGTGCAGTCAGAACCCAAAGTTCTGGTGAAGATGCCTGTGGAGAGCAGCCTTTGCTCAGTGTCACTGACCCCATCTTGTAGCTCTCCATGAGCTGCTGATGCTCACAGGGTTTGCAGTGAGTCTGGGTAATGCTGCAGACCAAAAGGCTGCTGGGGGTCAAGTTTTATATACATGACCAGTGTACACTTGCTTTCCCTTGTAGCTTTCTAATAAATAAGTTAGTAGCAGTTTCTAGTTGAGTTTCAGCAGCTGTGAGCTCCTCATAAACAATCCAAAATCTGTAGTTTCGGCTCCATGGAGATCCTTTCCACTTAGGATATGTCACATATGAAAGATAATTTCAATTGGATGGGCAATTTTTGTGGTGTGAAGGTCTGTTAAATATTTTCATTTAAGCTCCTATCTTGCAGTTAGGTAAGACCCATGTGGTATCCTGCATTTTGAGATGCTCCCTGTGCATTTGCATATTTTAGCTTGCATTGCTGTCATCAGTAAGGGTAATCTTCCAAAATCAAGGCATCCATAGCATTTCCTTATTTTCTGATAACAGCAAGAACATTTGATACCTTTTGTTTTGAACAGATGGCAGGACAGCTTTCTGAGGTTAATTCTATTTTTCAGTATAAAATTCCTTCGTTGCTGAGGATTCTGGAATGTTTTCTTCATCTGTATGCAGAGTGCTGGTTGATTCCCTATTATTACTTGACTGATTCTCAACATGGACTTTAAAAAGAAAAATTAATTCATGTGGCAAGCTTATGTCTGTTACTTATTGTTTAGGTCATGTTTCTTAACTACAGCAAATCCAGACAATATTCTTTGTCATGTTGTATTTTTATGACCTGACTAAAACAACTCAATTTTTTTTTTTTAACAATGGGTAATGCCATTTCTTCCATTTGTTCTTATTCTAGTCATGAGCATGGAAGAAAGATAAATCAAAACTTTAACCAGGTGAAGAGAATCTGCTAGAGTGAAAAGGAGTGATAATCAAAAACATTTCTCAGGAGATGAGCAGAGGCTGGAAGCATTTGGTGTGTTTAGCCCAGCTAGCAAAGCAAAGCTAGACAGACTTGATTTGTGTCTATGGATAAGTACATTAATGGATGCACAGGCAGACTAGGAGGAGTAAAAGGTATTGTCAGACAGTTTATTTTTCCTGCATCCTTTGTCTGGAAGTTGTTATGCAATCAAAAGGATGTTGGGGGAAGGCACTTAGCCATTGACTCTGAAATTCTAACACTGTGCAAGAAAAGGAGGGAGAGAAGGAAAGCAGCTAATTGCTTTTGTGGTGGATCCATTTAGGGGTTTACAAGTCTGAGGATGGTTCATATGCTGTCCTTTCTCTCACTAGCACATACTGATTTATTCCCCTTTGTTTTAAAAGCTGGGTAACAGTGTGGCATGACACACAAGATGCAGACTCAGTCTCATCTACTGCACCACAAAAAGAGATAGAACAGTCTGTATTGTGAAACTCAACATAAGTGCCCAGTTCCTGGGAGTCAGCAGCCATTTCCATTGCCTGTGGTAAACAGATGATGATGTTGTTTGTCCAAAGGAAGTGTTTGTTGAGAAGCTACTGCGAGTGCTGATGCTCTGGGGGAGATGTGAGGCTGGAGCTTCCCTCCTCGGCCCTTTGCAATTTGAGCAGCAGGACACCCCAGCCAGGGGCTTGAACTACGGGGAAAAGCAGCTTCAGGGTGTACGTGGCACATTGCTACCTCAAGATTTTAAGTGCTTGAGGTAAAATGGGGTGGTGAAGCCCCAGAAATACTCCTGCCAGACTCTCAGGCTGATGGTATCTCAAGGCAGAGCGACTTGATCTGTATTTTTTAATGGCAGTTTGGTATTTTTCAAGGATAAAAAGATAAAAGTTGCTCTTCTAACAGCAGCCTGTTTTCATGTGTGAACCTCACTGGCAGAGCTGGTGCCAGCATTGCTGCAGCTCAGCCACAGGATAGGAGTTGGCTATAAGAGCCTGGAGCAATAATCCTGTGCCTCAAGCTGGAGCTCTCTGGTGCCATGTGAGTGCATCAAGTGGTTCCCCATGATAAAAAACGAGAAGATTGATCTGCCTTGGAAGGTCCTCACCCTTTCTGTGTCCTGATGTGATCCTGAGTTCCTTTAGGCCTGAAAACCCAGCACAGATGCCAGTGTGGGAAGTGGAGCCTGGGGGCTGTAGGTAGGATTCAGGAGGATTAGGTTTGGCTTCAGCATGTTTGTAATTTCTGTGGCAATCCCATTGGCCTCATCCAAATGGAAGATGATGTGGCATTTTTCCAGCTGCTGGGGATTTTGCCTGTTATGTAAGAGTTCTTTTGTGTCTCTTTTGAAGCAGAGCTTCAAAACAATTGGGCCAGTATTTGTATTGCCCTGTGTGCCAAAAATGTTTACCTTAAATCTATGTATGCTTTACAGTACATTTGACAAGCATACAATAAAGACTGAAGTTAAGATATCAATATTTAAGGCACACCTAGTAATTTAATGAGAATGGAATATTTACTAGTACTAGGTTTAAAAAGACCTTCTCCAAATCTCAACTGTTTGGCTTAATTTATTCAAGAGCAAGGTTACTCAGCCCTGCATCTCAGCACAGAAAGCATCCAGGAAGTACATCATTAAACACGTGTTCACACTTCTCTCTCTGGCATGTGAACAAAAAAAACCCTAAATAACTTAAACCCTTAAAAAACCTGGGACTGTAAATGTGATGAATTGAATGAGGAAAAAAAATGCATGTGTCCTTACAAAGGACTGTTTTAACATGTGCAGTGAAAATCTCACTGGTCTTGCTCATGCTTGTAGCATCCTTAGCATTTCAGCAATCACCATCCCTTTCTGTTAATTCTGTTTCATGATGAGTGTTGGGTACATGGGTCTCTATCATGTTTTGCCATGAGCAGATTTGTCTTTGCTTCAGCTGTAGAACACAGGAGTTGGCATTACTGGGGTCCATGTCCTGGTATTCTACCAGGCATGAACAAGACTTGTGGAGGGTTGTCTTGTTGTTGTTTTTTTTTTTTTTTTTAATTCTCTATGAGATGCCTTTTATTCTCAGTGCTCTAATACTTCTGAGGCTTCTCTGTGGACTTGTGTAAAAACAAAGAAAAAACTCTAATTTGCATCTGTATGTTCTCCAGTGTCAGATGGGCACAAGGGGAAATAAAAACATTCCTAGTCTCAGTATTTGTTTCATAGGACATTTTTGATATCAGATCGTAATCTTCTCCTACTGAAGGGAAAGTAAAATTGATTAATGAATGGAGTCAAGGAGTTGTGGTGGTGTGGAGTTTTACTTCTTAATGACACTGGAAATTGGGAGTCAACCTGAAGCAAACATTGAAATAATAGTGGTGGCACAGCAAATAATCTGGGTTTTGCAGTCTTTGTGATGAATGAATTTGAGGTGTTACATCAGGAGGCACCATGGTGGCTTTAGGAACTTGAAACCAGCTCATGTTTTTTTTTTCCCAACAACTTAAAAATCAGCATGTGAATGGAATAAAAGAAGACAGGGTAAGTGGCAGGGAATTGCCACAGACAGTTAAAATGGGAGGAAATATTTCATGGAGGTCAGCTTCCCATCAGGCTGCTGATTTAAAGGAAATCTCTCTGCTTTCAAAACATGGAAATTGTTCAAGGCCCATTAGGGAAATGGTACTACATCAAACACAGATCTCTAATAAGCATTTCCCACTGCTAAATATCTCCCTTCTTGTGAGGGAAGCAGGAATAGAAAACCAAGTGCTGGGTTTAATCCACAATACAAATCCAGTTGTTCAAGTGAGGAAGCCAAAAACCTCAGAAAGTGAGGATGACTCTGGAGTCAGCCAAATTTATGTACTGCTGAGTTCCTGGGCACAGAGAACAATCCTAACATTTTAATTCATGTGAGAATTTTGTTCTTGCTGTCTATTGAACATGGGTTGTGACTTTGCTGTAAAGATGAGATTGTAGGTTGTGTTTTGTTTAAACAGACTCTGTAAGCTTTGGCTGTAGATGGATGTTAAGTGTCATATGTTACAAAAAATTGGCAACTTGGATTTTAATGCAAAAGATTTTTTTATGATCTGTCTGCTGTTTTGCTGTTACAATTTTCAATTTAAATAGCTGAGTAAAGAAAGCTAGTGTCCAATTGGACCAACATCCCCTGAAGTGCCTTCCTGGGCTGGGGTCTGTTTTCTAGCTCAGCAGGGCTTGCAGTAAACAGAGCCACTGGTGTATCATAAGCCAGCCTGCAGCTTCTTTTTTGCCTCCTTAATTAAACAAAGTCTCTTGTGTTGGTGCCTGCAGCTTGTACATCGATTTGGTTCAATGTGCAGCATCAGCTTTGCTGACTGACCTATTATTAGCATAGTTCAAAAATTGGCTCCTAGCACATCAGCTTTCCTGATCTTTGGAAGGATAGCTCATCTCCTGGTGTGCCTGTTGGATTGACTTCTCCCTAATGCTTCACATCCTGGCTGTTTCCTCTCCCTATTATGCTTTCAGGGCTTTTTTTTTTTTTTTTTTTTGAACTGTGTAAGAGAAGAGTGCTCCAAAAATCATGATCTTTAAATAAGATATATTCTGTCTCCATATATGTCATCTTCCTGTGTGAACATATGCACTCCCCTACCAATCAGTTCTATGGGATATGTTAGAAATTTGGAATTTTTTTATTTTTATTGGAGGAGTTTGAAAGATGCTCTGGAAATACAAGTGAGTGGCAATAAACGTCAGTTTTACACTAATCATTGCCTTATTTACCTGAAGGCTTTTCATCATTAATAAAGTGGAATTGGCCCTGCTTCCCTCTCTTGCCTGCTCCTAACAATTCTGGTGTCTTACACACTCTGCATGTTTGCAGCTGGCATCACACAGGGCACAAATGCCCCTGGCCTGGATGTTCAGTGGTAACAATGAGCTCCATTGTACCAGGCTGCTTTCCTTTTTGGTTTGGGATTAGTGTGTAAGGACAGAAGGCCTTCCTTGCTTAGGAAATCATTTCAGTCCTGTCTTCTTTTACAGACAACTTGTATTAACCCAGCACTGGGAAAACACAGTAACAGCTTTAAATGCTATAAATTATAAGAGTTTCAGGTTCACTGTGTGTGTCTGTTATTTTTTACTAATTCTAACTGTACAGATGCCAGTCTCCTGCAAATATTCTGCTGGATTAGAAGGTGTATAACATCCATGGGCAGACTCCTGGTCTTCTGTGCTGCTGTATCTCCTTGCCGGGCATCAGCTGTGCTACTGAATCTCTGAGCAAGCTATGGGGGGTGTCAAATCCCCAAAAGAGGGGAGACTGTGCCTTCCCCTGGCTGTGATTGGTGCTCTGTGTGCTGCCAGCAGCAAGCCTCCTGTCTTGCCTTTGCAGTTAGGGCTCTACATCAAGCAGGAAGTGAGAATTCCTCTTCATTACTTCTCCCAGTTCATCTTTGCACATAGGCACGTTCAGCAGTGTACCCTCCTGATGTCCATCCTTTACTTGTGAGCAGAGACCCCAATAACAGGGCCATGTTCTCATCTCTGAGACCCAGTTTGTGATGTTGGAGCTCTGATGCTGAGCTGTTCCTCCTGCACTCAGTGTGGGCAAGGAGCAGGGGCTGCCATGTAGAGGATGTACATTTGTCTTAATTCATATCCCAGGAACATTTCCAGTGTCTGGATTTTTATTGTGGAGGTTGGCCCATGCCTTTATCCAAGGTGTGCTGTGCATCATGTGGGAGGAACAGGGTGTTCTGTTGTCCCAGACAAGTGCTGGTGGCTGGAGAATTTTTGTAAATCTGGATTGTCCAGGGCGTGTCAGACACTCAGCTGCCCAATTATGACAATGCAATTTGGGATATATATACCCCGGTATTTCGAGGCTGTACTCACACATCAAAAGTGAAATTCTACCCCAGTGCTACATCCCAAAGAGCTTCTCGTGCTGTCTGAGAATGAGGATTACCAGCACCTCCCCCTGATCCCAAGGCTGGTCACAGTGTGCCTGCAGAGCTTTACTGAGCCTTTTGCCTCTGCCTGTGCAGACACCATTGGGGTGTGACGTCCCTGGCTGCCCCTGGACTGGGGTGTGACGTCCCTGGCTGCCCCTGGACTGGGGTGTGACGTCCCTGGCTGCCCCTGGACTGGGGTGTGACGTCCCTGGCTGCCCCTGGACTGGGGTGTGACGTCCCTGGCTGCCCCTGGACTGGGGTGTGACATCCCTGGCTGCCCCTGGACTGGGGTGTGACATCCCTGGCTGCTCCAGGTGACAGAGCCTGCCTCAAAGCTGGAGAGCTCCATGGGAGCTGTTTCAGGTTCTGTTTATTGACAGGAAACTCACTGCTGAGGTGAACAAACCGTGGGAGTATTAACGTGGTTACTGCACAGTATTTCTCACTTCAGGGGCCTGTGGATAATTTGGACAGGTGCTTCCCTACCCAGGGAGCTGGTTATCTCTGATAAACAGCAGTACATGCTGTAATGAGAATAATAATGAAAATATTGATTAGCAGGGTAGAGCTGCTTGGTATTGAGTGATGCTTGTTGGAGCCTCGTTAAAACAATAATGAAATTCTAAAGGAAACTCTTTTTTCTTTAATTCTAGCTGCCCTCTATTTACCCAGGACAGTTAGACATTGGGCCTTATTTAATAAAACATATTATGAAGTGGAACACTAATGCGTGGAAGTTAGGAGTATAGCCCAAAATTTATCTTGGCAATTTCAACTTTGAGACTGGGACATTTAAAAATACTCAGTACTTCAGGCAGCTTTTACAACAATACAGTGATAGGTTTATTCTTTAATTTCCTTAAAAACAAGAGAGAAGTAAAATAAAGGTGAGTTTTCTGCTTTGAATCCAGATTTGCTTGCTAACTATTAAAATAAGCATAGGGCCATGTTGTTCATGGAGAAAATCCTTCTCAATTGGGGTAACATACTACAATAGAGGACCAGGCTGAATCATTAAATATCATAAATGCTCTCTCTTACACAGGAAAACACCTGATTATGCTGATTGTGGAATTTGAAGATAAGGGCAACTTTTCCTTTCAGTTCCCTGCTCAAGGCTTTTCTCCTGAAGCTGAGGGTTTTTTAGGTACAGATCCTCAATTGCTCTTTACTTTAAAAAGAAAGCATTTCCTTAAAAGCAATATGATTTGTTATAATGCTCCACAAGTCCATAATTCACTGAGGTGTTTGATGAGTAACTGGTGCTTGGCAGCACAGGAAAAAGCTTTAGCAGCTGTTTGAAGTGCTGTGTGTCTGTCAGTGTGCTGTGAAAATTGTGTTCAGAGGAGCTCAGCAGGCTGTGCCCTTTGTGTGGGTGCACACTCCCATCACCACACTGCAGTGTTTGCCTTTGGGCTGGCTGCAGAACAATTGTTGCAGAGCAAGCTGGCTTATTGCCATAAAATGCTGTCCATAAGTGTCATAGTTGAAAATGATCTCAGCTAAATCCATAAGTTTGCATCATTCCCTGTTGCAGGCACCTGAAGACACAAACCTGCAGACATTTTTGCCAGTGAGAATTGCTGGGAAGAGCCTGTCAGAGATGCTGCAGCTGGACTCTGAGCATAATGATGCCATACATACATGTTAGATGGATGAGGTGAAAAGCTCCTCTCCTTAGACTTGCATGCAGTATATTCCAAAATATGGAGGAGCAGTTTGAAGAGTGGCACTGCTTTTCTCCTGCCAGAAGGAGATTTTTTTCACTGTACTGACTGCAAATTTATCTTGTCACTGACAGCTCATACCAGCATCTTTTGCCTAGCTGGGTGTTGCATACCCAAATTTAGATCCCTCTTTCACATATATTGGACTTTCAGTCAATGTTGGTACTGAAATGAAGGGCCCAGGAGGGAAGTACAGGTAAGGTAAAGAAAGCTGGAGGTCAGCTCAGCTGTTCAGACTGAAATATTTGCACTTTCTTCCTTAGTGTGCCTGCATTTCACCAAATTCTTTAGACTTTGCAGCCTTTGTATAAAGGGGAAAACTATCTGCCCTTTTGTAGTCACAGTGTGTAAGTATCTTAAGCCTTATCTTAGTCCTGTTGCAAAGCTGATTGTTGAAATAAGATCTCTTAATGCCTTGAAAATATTTTTTCTTGGCTGGGAACTGACATAAGACATTTCTTAATGCTGAGTGAAACTTTTTTTCCCCCCTTCTGCCTCCACTTTTCCCTGGCATTTCATTCGATATTTGCAGGGGTTCAAGCTAAAAATTGGGGGTCCTTTTTCCTCTCTTTGCTCTTGCTGCCTCCAATGCTGCTTCATAGCTCTGTCAGAGTGATAGCTGAGTTTCCTGGGCATGTCTTGTGTCCTCATGTAGGAATTTTGTCAGTGCCAAAGGATGGCTTTTGACTTTGCTTTGATTTCTGGAGTTGCTGTACAGTGCACACGGACTGTGCCACTCTGATATGTTCCTGTTGTGTTAGAACAGCTCTTCACAAATTGCCTTCAGAGCAGGTTTAAAATGTGGCAGAGATTTGGAATACGGTTGGACTGGCAATTACAAATGTAAGTGTATATGCCATGTCACTTCGTGTCAGCTTCTTTAGAGTGCTTAGACACATGGATAATATTGTAGCTAAAAATATGGGCCTGAAAATAACAATGCAAGGCTCCAACCAGTGAAGAATGCAGGAATTTAGCCCCAGCTATCACTCCAAATGCTTTGGATTTATGCTGGTACTTGGTCATGGCCACTCAGCAACTTGCCTGGATTCCTGCCACGAAGATGGTTAATGGAACAATCTTTTTATGATCTGTTTAGCTAAATGGCTGTAATAATGTGGGATATTAGAGTAACAGATGCTGTTGACCATCTTGCAGTAGATCAAAGTTTGCATATACAGGAACTATGCACTTCCTCTCAGAGTCATGCATATAATTTGGAGCTTCTCATTTGTTGCCATGGTATTAGATTATCAGAACAATGAGAAATAGAAGTGGTGATCTTAATGAACCAAGTCAAAAGTGCCAGTCTGCAGCAGCCTGAGCTCAGAGCCTAAGGAATGGTTCTTGGGTGCCACTAGTAACACACTCTGTAGGTGGTGTCAGACACTGGTGGCATCTGAGGGAATCCAAACTTGCTAAAACTGTCCTGTGTCGTGAGGCTGGGGACACATTGGGCTCATGGTGCTGTTGCAGTTTTGTGATGTCAGACTGTGGCCCGTGAAGGACAGATGGCCAACACCTGGAGCTGGCGTTTGCATCCCAGGATTCACAGGTTTGACTCACTCAGCTTTACCTGGTGTGTGCAGGGTGTGATGGTGGCTGGCAGCTCACTCACCTCCTGATTCCACAGTGAGCTTGGAGGTGGAGAGAAAAGGAGGAGATGGAAGTGAAGCATCCATGGCACTGCCTATTGCTTCTGGCAACCTTCAAACAAAATACTTGAGTTTTGCTGTTTTATAAATTAATTGTGATTGACCAGTGTGAGGTCCCTCAGTGTCTGGAGAGACTTGAGCAGCCCCCATCTCTGCCTGATTCCAAAGAACATTTTGAAGCACATCCATACCTGAGGTTGGTGGAACTGAGGTGTTTCAGCCATGTATTAGTTTTGTACATGTAAATTTAATCTGCATGATGATGACACCAACATGAGGATAATCTCTGAATCATGAGGGCATTGTAAGTTAACAGTGAATTCTCTAGAGATTAAAAAAAATGCCAAGTGTATGGGCATGACTTGAAGAGTAAGATCTATGGGAGTAAATAATACATAATCTTCATGGGCTGTTTGAGAAATTGTAAAATCTACTCCATTAGTGAAATATCCTAGTGGCATTAGATAAGTTGTGTAATTGGCTTGGCTTAATGTTGGGAATTTAGCCTGTTGGGTGATGTAAATGTTCATATATTGCTGTGATTAATTTTGGTGCAAATGCTTTACAGAATTGGCCTGAGAATGTTGAACAAGCTGTTATGACCTAATAAAATTATATGCCAAAACCAAAAAGAAAATACCATTATTTAAGTCAAATATTCAAACTGAAAAGACAGATGTTGTCCACCATTGCAGGTCTAGTGGATGTAGGATGCAAGGTTTGTATCATTTGAGAAAGAAATTGCTGAATGAAAGCCCCACTGGCTTCCATCTGTATTTATTGTCTGGCTGGGCACTGAATGAGCTGTTCATAAATATCCTTCTCATGTGTGGAGTTAGAGTGAATTTCCCAGGCATGTGTTGTGTGAGTAGCAAGGATGAGGGACCAGGATTTTGTAGCTCAATAACCTCTGGGAAATGTCAAAACCCAGATATGTTCCTTTGATTTCATAGTTGGATTTTTATTTTATTTTTTTAATGCTTGATTCTTAATATAAAATTAAATAGGCTAACTTGTGCAATCAGACTCATTACTCTGAGCTAAGGAATGGAATGCTTTTGGAAATCTTGAATGTCATGTTTGATTTGAGTTACAGTCATGGGGAGTAGGAATTGACATTAGTATCTGCTTACTGTCATGTAGGGAGAATGAGCAGTTCTGGTTTAAATCCAGATTTACTTGGATTTTGTTAAAGACAAATAATGTTATTTTTATCTACATCTATATTTTACCCCACACTGGTTAGTTGAGGTGACAATGCAGTACTCTAACCTGAATTTGCCTCAAGGTTCAAGCCATACTCTGATGTAATTAATAAACTTGTGTTCTGTTGACTTTAGGGATCAGTTCTATCTCGTGTCCAAATGTGCCTGTTTTTGTTCCCCAGAGGTGTCTAAAAGGAGATTCTGGAGTTTTAAATGTGCCACAAACATAGAGATTTTTGTATGTGCTTAACTTTTTGGTCTTTTTCTTTTTTTTCCCCTCCATTCTCAACTCCCAAGAAGTTAATGTACTTGGAAATGTGTGTCTCAGGAGTGGCCTGAGAAGGTCTTTGACTGATATTATCATAGGAATGGCAGTGTTTGCTCCAGATGACTCAATTCCAGTCAGACAGCTACTGATGAACAAACCACTGCACAACTCAACGTGAGAAAAAACTCAGAATATTGCAAGATCCTGCAATTGTGACCTGGAAGTTTTTGCTAACTGTGTGTTCTGTCCGACTGCATCCTCTAGGTTTTTTTTTCCATCTCACTTACAGAGCATGCGACTTAGTAATGGTGTATCAGAGATGCTTCAGTAATTCAGCAATGTGTTGGAGCTGTGGAGTGACACCCAGTGCAGTGTTGGACTGCAGGTGTGCATTGTGGAGAGTGGGAATTGGGGATGGAGGAGCTTTGCCTACCTGGCAGCCTCACAGCTGGAAGCAGACTTCTGCTTTCCACTCACTTCAAAATGTGACACTTGTGATAAACAGCTTTTGAAATGGGAACCTTAGATCAGGAGGCAAATAACTAATGAATATTGCATTAAAGTGCAAAAAAATCCTCCCTTTGCAAACGTTGGGGAGATAGCTTGGAGCATTTTGTTTGAACTCCAGAATCTTTTTCACTTAGACCATTTTCTAAGCAGGAAAGCTAAACTGTGTGGGTTTTAAACTTCAGACTAAGATGAAGATGTATGGGTATACAGTTACACAGCTGGGCATTGCAAAGGTCCTTCACTGAAGGAAAAAAACATGTTTGTTCTTCTTTAGTTTTATTTATTTAATTTTAGCACGAAGCATAAATTTGTGCCTGCAAATCCAAAATGATGCAGTATTTGAGTTGATGTTGTGCATGCTGCCAGGATAGAAAGTAAGCCAGTTATAAAGCTTGGTCTCTGAAGCTAAATCAGTTTTAATGTGTTGTCTTAGATTTGTACCCAGGGATTTTTTTTCTCCTAGCAAGGTACCCTCTTAAGAGAAGATAATTCATGAATATCCACACCACCAACACACACTGGAGTAGCCATTTGTGTCCTCAGGTCTTTGTCCAGCCTTTTGTGTGAGTGAGAAGGGTCACATTTGGGAACTGGTGGCTTTTGCTGAGTTGGGGATGTTAATTTGCTGTCCTGGCATGTTTGGAGTGCTCCTGTTCCGTGGTGGTTGTTTTTGAGGTTTCCATGGGCTGTCCCTCCTCTCAGCCCTTGCTGATGTCTTACATTCTGTGAGATGTTGCTGGTGAGCTGCTGACCCTTCCCTTCATCCATGTGAGTTCATTCCTGGGGCTTGGGGGATGCCACCAGGAGCTCCCACCCAGCAGGATTTGCCTGAGGGTGACCCTGAGGCTCAAGCAGCTCCCTACAAAGTCTCCACTGGAGCTGGCAGAGGGAAAACAGCCTGGGTGATGCTGGCTCCAGAGAAGGTGACACCAGGGAGCAAGGAGTCTGTGTTGGTTCTGTGACTGTCTAGGTGTGCTGCTCTTCCATCCACAAAGGGAGTCTGATAGCTGTGACACTCTGAAATGCACTTATTTTCACAGGATCACAGAAAACACATAGTGTTGGGGGGATTTTGTTGTACATAAAGTTCTAGGTGAGGTTTTTAAGGATTTTCATGCATCAGGCAGGTGTGATTTCTCTAAAGCATTGTGGCTGTGCTGTGTCACACTGATCCAACACACAGCTGAGATGCAGTTAAGCAAGCTCTCCTGAGCACCCTTATTCCCGATGGGAAGAATAAATAAATCCTTTAGTGTACACCTGTATTAAATCAGAATTCACTGCACTTCATTGTTTGAGGAGGGAAGAAACCCTTTTTTTTTTTTTTTTGTTGGTTTTTTTTTGTTTTGTTTTCCCATTTTAAGATCCCACATCTCCAGGCATTCTCTGCAGTGTGCTTACTGTGTGTGTGAGCAAGGCTGCTTCTTGTTGACTGATAGTGTAGCTGTTGTTTAACTCCTGCCTCTGTCATGGGACAGGTTCTGCTCTGGGATCTGACGTTTGGCAGCAGTGTTTCATTCCTTGACAACTGACAAGTCAATTAAAATGATGGAGATGTTGATGTGCATTTCCTCATTACCTGTAGCTGCCTAATCCTGGAGTGACAGATAAGTGGTGGCCCAAATAATTAGAAGCTTCTTGAAAGCTCTCAAAGCTTTGGACTAAACTTCTTTGCTGCATTGTAATCCTATAGCAGATGGAGGAAAGGGAAAGTCTGGCAAGGCAATATGCAATGTATTTAATTATTCAGTCCTGAACAGAATTTTTCTAGGCTTTTTTGAGTTTTTTAAGTTAACTTAATTTGTCATTTAGGAGAAAGGTAAGATGGGCCACCAGGCAGTAACAGAATCCCCAGTTTCTCAGCCAGAAGCTAAATGTAGTTGTCTGCTGGTGGCACCTTCTGGGGGACAGTGCTTATCCTCCTACCAAAGCATTTCTGCAGAATGAAGCTTTGTCCCACCATCCCCTGTCTGTGTGGAGCATTGCAGGCTCCTGGGACTGGGAAATGAGTTTTTCCTGAGCTCTCAGCACCAAGAAACTCTTCAGAGTCACTGAAGCTATTTTTGTACCACTGCTACAGGAGCAGACAGTGTTCAATAGTCTGCTCCAAGCCCCTGAAGGGTGGCTATGAATGCACTTTGAGCAAGTGGAAATGAAGAGTGTGCTTGAGCAGTGCTGCTCTGAAACCCTGTGAGATGCTGCTATCTTCCTAAGGGGCTGTGTTGTTTGACAGGGTCTGTTTCCTGGCCCTGTCACACCTCTGGATAATCATTAGCTGTGTCTGAATCTTCTCCCCAGGGCACTGGATTTCCTGTTTCCTGCAGGTGAATAGCAATGAGGCAAAATTGAGGAGAGGAAAGGCTTGCTGCCAGCTGTGGAGAATCTACACCTGTTGCTCCAAGTGTAATCATTAGCTTGGCCTTTTAGAGTGACTGGAAATAATTTTCAGGATATTAGGTGCTAAGAAAACTTGCAGACTTGTTTTGGAGTGGTTGTGTGGCTGATTGTGTGTAACCCTTGAGAGGTGTTGAAAAGTTGTGTACTCAGTGATGCTGAGCTTTTCTCTGCCAGTGTGAAAGCCAAACAAGAAAACTTGTAATCCAAAGAGTGACTTCATCTGGTTCTTTCTTTGTTGTTGTTGCCATTACGACTTTCTCTGCAGCTCAGATAATTTCTTTGTGTAATTCCTTGTCCTCTCACGGAAGGTGGAGTTGGGGAGACTACAAAAAACACGCGAGGTTGTTGCATAACCCTTGTTTGGATGGGTGGTACTGCAGCCTCTTCAGCATCCACGTGGAGTTGCATTTGGCAGTAAAAATGTGCTGAAGTGATGCCTCTCTAGCAGAGATACTGATGTTTTGTCCAATGAAGTAATGCTGTATTTTGAGAAAAAACAGCAACAGCTCCAAATTTTGAAATAGAAGTACAGCTATAGTGGAAGATGCAGTGATTGTATTGTCACAGGAAAAAGAAGTGTGGGAAATGTGAGTTAAGTGTTGTTGGGTTGCTGTTGTTTGGCATGTATGATTACTTAAACTTTCTTAAAAACAGGGAGAACGGGTTAAAATTTTGATTTTAGGTTTAAGAAATGACTTCACTGTGTGATTACAGAAGCAGTTGTGCTTGCTGTGTGAGCTGTTAGGATTCCCAAAGCTCCGGATACATCCACTGAAGGAAAATTCTGGAATTAATGAGTATACTTGCTTATTTCTTTAGGAAGAATGTCCTCTTAGTTTACATTGGTAGTGAGATTAAAACTGAAGCTGCCTCCTAGTAAAAGGGAAAACGATGTTTGAACTGTGGAGAATTGGGAGAGGAGTTCTGTGAATGAGTCATATCTTACTGGATTCCACCTTTTCATGTCAGGATCAATTCTGATAAGCAAATCTGAATTCTGGGCAGTGCCCTGACATGTAGATCACAGATGTCGCTGTGAGATTGGAAGTTTGTATTAACTTTTGTGTTTTTGGGGCCAGTAATTTCTTTTGAAAGCCAAGTTGCTCCACTGCTTCAATCCATGCATTCAGTGAAGAAAAAGTATAAGGTAGAAAAATTACTTTCTCCTTTTTGATTGACTGGAGTAATTAATGAAAATAAATTTCTAACTTTAAAGCTGACAGAAATGTAATCTGATGTCTTGTCAAGTTCACTGGCATTGCTTTGCAGGAGACTGATTGACAGCTCTGGGGAAAAAAAGCTGTAATTGTATTCATAGGGAGCCTACAGCATTTGTCTTTAACTCATCAAGAAAAAGTTATTCAAAATGTCCCTAGACCTTTCTACAGCCCTTAATGCTTAAAGATTTTTGTCTTTAAGGCAAAATATCAATATAAAGACTTGTTAATTTGGCCGTGCAAAAGTGAGAAAATCCGTGGGTGGAGCTGAATGAATGAAGTTTAAATCCTTCAAGGTGCTCACAGGGTGCAGCTGCTGTGGCAAATGTGTCTGTCCTTGTCAAATCTTAAAGCTTGGAGAGATGGATCTCTAAGAGGTAGAGCAGCAGAATGCAGATCCTCTTTTTGAAGTGAGTATTGGGTTAATATTGGCAGATAATATTCAGAAGGTAGAAAATGCTTCTAAAAGCTCCCCTTTAGTTCAGTGTGATACCATTATTATACTTTGGCTGCTGGCTGAGAGTTGGGAAATGCTGGATTTGAGCTGCACTCCTTCTCTGCTTGGTGACAACACAGACCTCAGGTGAAGCAATGAAAAGTTGTTTAGTGATACAGCACTGAAGAGTTTAATATAGACACTTGAGAGTATTTTAAATAGAGATCAGTGTTTTATGAAGTCTACTTTGGTATTTGTGTTTGTTTTCAACACAAATGCCTTGGAATTCTATCATTTACTGTAAAATTGTGATTTTTTTAAAATGCAGTTCTTGAAAGCTCATAACTAACCTTTACTCAGAAGAAATAAGACTGAGCCTGCCCCTAGTCTGGGTTCTGTCCTTTAGATAAAATACTAAAGAAAGATCCCTCTTGCTTTAATGGAAAAAACCCAGTTCTTCTTCTGTAAAGAAACGGTTCCTTTGGAAAGGAGTCCTAATATGTGTGTGCATGGGCCAAGAGTCCCCCTCTGACAGGTTGTAGCAGTCAAGGCTGTTCTGCTGCTCTCTTCCAGTCCCAACCTTAAAATAATTGACAGTATGGGATCCTGCAAGCCCAAAAATCCGTTTTTAAGCTGTCTCTAGTATGTGTAATATTTGAAGCCTCAAGTCAAAAGTAAAAAGAGTCTTTAACAGTTGTTATCTAAATACTTTTTTTATTGGTTGTTATGGTACTTGTCACGAGCCATTAAAAAAACAGGGCAAGTTTGGAATGAGGTTTGTGTTTTGAATGCCTACCTGAAAGAAATTCTGTAAGTAATTAGGAGATGTAGTACTATGTGTTGTTGGAGAGAAACCTTGGAACTTAGCATTTCCATGTAGTTATTACTTCACTGATATCCTTTGAAGAATGAAAACGTTGTTAAAATTCATGCAGTGCTTTTCCATTTGATTCAATGTATATTTCTGATTGCAAAGTATCTCTTATTTTGCATAGGGAATAATAGTAAATCAATTTCTATTGCCTTCTGTTGTGTATCATCCCTAGAAGTTTCAGCCATTTGAGCTTGTTTTATTGTGTGTATTTGCTTGTATTGAATGTGTTCCAGCTCTTCATTTCCCAGGGCATGTAAAATTGGTGAAATTCCATGGGAAAGGATTGTTTTGGGCATGTAAACATAGTGTCAGGAGTTTTTAAAGCTCGGGAAGTGCAGGCACTTAAAAGTTGTGGGAGTCAAATGCATCCATGTGTGCTTGTGCACATTTCTCAAGGCAATGTGTTCTGGTGGAACATCACAGGATGGTTTTTGTTTGGGTTTTGTTTTTTTTTTTTTTTTTTTTTAGGGATCTGGTTTCCCCCAAGAGTTTTATCCATGTAAAGGAAATCAGGAGAAAACAAGTCTATTGTTATTTCCTGGATTATATGTATTTACCTCCTAGAAAAGTTATGCAATAAATAAAGGTTTGGCCTGGCTAATGTTGATGGAAAGTTCCAAAGGAAATGTCTGTGAATGGTTAGTGCTTTTGTTGCACTTGCTAAAAAGAGAAGTAGACCTGTGAACAAAGAGAATGAGCTTAAGTCAGGCTAAACATAGAGATTTATTTTCTAATTAATCAGATATTTATTATGAAATGTGTAATTCACAAGCCTTTCTTGCGAGACAAACAAAAACTGTCACGGGAAACAGCAGATTTAAGTGTATTCACCAGTGTCCCAAACATTCAATTTTCCAACTTGCATCCTGTCCTTGAGCCAGTAACCAAACCTTAACGTGATGTGCTAATTGGGAAATGTTTTGTGTTCTCCCTGCTCAGCTGTTGCTCAGTTTGGCCAGCCCAGCCCACGTTTTTCCTGTGAGGTTTTTGCAGCCAAGCTCTGTCTCCATCCATCCCCTTCAGGCATCAGCGGGCGTCCCGTGGGTGGATGTTGAGATTTCCACCAAAATTCTCAGCCCTAAATACTGAGGGATCAGAAGGGTCCTGAAGGCTGCATCTGTGGCCAAAAAAGCAGAATAATTTAACTCGATGTGAGTGAAGGGGCTGCCAAATCAGGGCAGGTGTTGGGGTTGTTTTTGTGGTGGGCACAGGGGCTCTGGGATTGTTGGCTTTATTACTGGGGAAAGGGGTTTGCAGGAAGGCAGTTTGTCTCACAGAAAACTGCTTTTGCTGTCAGAAATTACCATAAAAGTCAGTGTGCTGTGAAGTCCTCCTCCTTCCCACCATCCTGCTGCCACTTTCTTATTTATAGAGCCTTTCCCAAGAACCTTTTTGTAGTCCCACTCCTGTGAGTGTAGAAATGCTGGAGAAGCAGCACAGGCAATTTTTTGCTTCTCTACCATGCTCAGTGATAAAAGGAGCCTTTTTTTCATGTAGCTTTGATAAGCCTTGGGAAAGTTTTGTCCTTGCTGGTGTCCTTTAGATCTTTTTTTTTTTTTTTTTTCTGAGGGAGTGAACTTTCAAGTAATTAATTGGACCTTGAAAATCAAGTGATTATCTTCCAGCTAGCATGTCTGAGATGTATGTCTGTGTTCAGAGAGCAGTGCCTCAGATGCTTAACATTTTCAAATGCCATTGTAAGTAAACAATCCTTGGAAGTGTTTGCTGGAGATGTCACTGCCAAATTAAGGTAAAAATTGTACCATTATAGAGCAGGAGCTCCTGAGGTACCATGAATAGGGAATTTCTTCTGGAATATTTTCAGAGAGTTCAATAGGCTGCATAGTGACTTTCTTTGTGGGTTTAACAGGTAGAATAGCATGGAAATTAAAAAAAAAAAAAGGAAAAATGCACACAGATGAATGGAGCCTGGGATGATAAGTGGAAGAGCCCAACACTGCTTGTGTAGCTTCCTCAAGTGACAGGGGTGGGGAAATGAAGTGACAGGTGGCAGACTCCTGACATTTGCACAAAGATCTGGTTTTTTGACCAGCAGAAAGTGCTGTTTATCTCTGCACTGGTTTGGGGACATTTCAGAGCTGTGTAAATAATTTCACCATGTATTTTTAGAACAGCCACAAGCATCCATGGCAAAGCTTTTACCTGATGATTTCCAGGTAACTCTCCAAGTTAGAAATAATTATTAACACAAATATTTTTTTGCTGTCCTCTTGACACTTTACTCATAAGCATTTTTGGTCGTCTGATAGTTCAGGTTATCAACACCAAGGCTTGCAAATCTCTTATTCCTTTAAATTTTGTCCTTTGTGTGTGGAATCCTCAACAGTGCCAGAATCAAGTTTATAATATGCATCCTTAAGTACTTTGAACAGCATTTGAGCTCTTATTTACTGGAAGATAAGTGCTCCTTGAGTGTCTCCAAACTTGGACTGGATGTGGAGTACCAGATTTAATGTGGCCCTGTACTGACACTAATAATGTTGTTGAACTATTGGGCATCAGCAGAGCTCAAATCCTTGCTTGTTCCCTTCCTGCTTTCCCTACGGCACAGTAAATGTCAGGAATTATCCCCACATTATTTTAAATGCCAGTGCTAAGGCCAACTGCCTTTAAATGCCAGTTCTGCTTATTTTTACAGATACTGTCATTATGTTTAGGCTAGAAGGGATTTTAATGAAACAATGACCTGTGGCTCCATGAAAGTTTAAATAAGTGATTTCCTTTGCCAGTTACAGAATCTCATTTACCCTCATATGTGTTTCCAAAGAAATATTAATGCTTGCAATACAGGTTTTAATACAAGTTCTGTACCTTAAAGGTGTATATTATATAGATGGGAAATAATAATTCAGAATGGTCAAGTCAAATCCTCAAGGTATTTTAGAATTTTCTTTCGAGATTACCATTCTAACTTTTAAAAATAAAACTTAAGTTTTTGAAGAAAAAACAAGCTGAAATAAATCTTGAGCAGGCTTTTGTGGGAAGCAAGCCACTGGCTGTGTTCAGTCATCTCTCTGGTGTCTTTGGTCTATCCAACAGGGTATTGCTGGAATATTTCCACATTCTGGGAGTGTTGTGATCTTGTTTTACATGAAAAGCACAGATCACTTATCTTTGTGTGCTACTTTTCCTCAGCATGCATTGGGCTGGCCAAAGAGGACGTGGCCTCTTCTGCTGGATTGGGTGATTTCATGGCATGTGTGTTCAAATTTGAGACAATGCTTTTAGGCAGGAAAAATATTTGGATAGGAAAGAAGAATATTTGTTTTCTTTGGGAATGCGTGCCCTGTGAGATGCTGGTTGGGTCCCAAAAGAATCCCCCTTTTCTGAGGAGCAGTAGGGATGGAAGGACACATTGCTTTGGCCAAAAGAACAGTTCTGCAAGCTCTTGTGAGTTGGAGCAGCAGCATCAAAATGCACGTGGGAAATGCTGGAATTTGTGCAATGTAGTAACTGCACTGCTTGTGCTTCACTCAGTAGTCAGATGCTTTTGGCAGAATAAAATAACTCTTGTATCATTAATGTTCTGGACTAAAAATGTTATTACTTGAACAGAAAGTGCTTTGTTTTTTTCTAGCTACAGTCCAGGTGATAAGGTGGAACAGGAAGGAAGAATTGGCACAAAATGTGGAGTGTTTTGGTGATTGTGTAGATGTGTCCTGGCTCTCACAGGTATTCTCTAGGTCAGTCTACATTTGAGTTTCAGTTTGTGTTCTCAGTTTCTAGGAACTATTCATTCCCTCTGGACACAGACCAATCTAACCTTTTAAGTGTAGCTATTTTAAGAAATTAAATTTTCTTATTAGTTTTTCTTTCTTTCTGTTTGCTCCCTGGCCTACCTGGCACTTGCAGGACATAATGTAGTTCCTTCCTGTTTTAGCAAAAGCAGCTCCAAAGAACATGGGCCATTATTTTCTGGGTGCAGTGTGAAATCCTCCGTTTTTGTATGCAATTATAATATTGGTAACAGAGTCCTCAAATATATCAGATTAATGAATTCATTTCCATGATACCATAATTCCAGATGAGTCTGATACCCAAAGGAAGGACTGGACAGGCTTGCAAATTTGGTGTCCAGTCATTGAGCTCAGAGGGATGAGGTAAAAGTGTTCTCAAAATTTGTGAGGTTTTGGGAGGGTGGTTGTGTGTGAGTTTACTTGGGTTTGTTTTGCTTGTCCTCATAGGTTCTCAGAGCAGCCACATTGCTCATAATGGGGCCTGGGTGGCATCAGCTTACTGCCCCAGAAGTGCCTTAAATGACATTTTGGATAGGGACTGATGACAGCCCAGTGTGTAGCAAGGACTAGGTTAAAGCCTCATCTAATGTAGTTCTACACACAGGAGTTCAATTGAAGCCAGTGGCACAGTATTTGTGTCCAGTGCTTGCTGGGATTGGTGACAAGTGATGAATTCCTGTCCCTCAGCCTCAGTGCCCCTGTGGGGAGCTGCTGTACCTGTGCAGGGCTCAGGGTCTTGCTGCCAGAGCCTGACACTGCCCCACTGTCACCTCCTGTCAGGCTTTGCTCTTCTCAAGCCGATTTCCACACTGGGATCTAGTTCAGCAATGGGAGAGCCCCTGAGTTCCTTTACTTTTTTCCTTTACTTTTTACATGTAAAATCCACATGATTATGCACCCAGTTGCTTCAATGCCATGTCCTTATCAAATGATGTTAATTGGCTGATAACTTCCAGAATGCTAAATTTGACAGACTGGGCATTACTTCCACGAGTGTCCTGCCTGGTGGTGTGTTGGTATTCATTCTGTTTGCATCATTCTGAGAAGTGACAGTCTTCTGAGCCACACACAACTCTGTCCTTGAGCTGAAATAGAATGTTATTTCCAGAATATCTGCTGTACTCACCAAGCTTGACATCGCCAGAAAAAGAAGTTTGATGTGAAAGCCAAATATTAAGGTTTGTGGATGCAGTTACGTGACATGTCACATGAATGGTTTTATACACTGGAATTGGTTCTGCTCCTTGATGCTGATTGCTTAAAAGATCATTTCATGACATTATCTAAATTACTTACACGTGTTGTTCATCCCCAGCAGATGTGTATTCTGTCCCTGAAATGGCACAAAGGTCGGAGGGGGAACTTGTGAAAAGGCTGGAAGAAGGATTTGTGCTGGTGGTCGGGACTACAGCTGTCCTATCTACCTTTCTATCTGCTTCCCTATGATTTAGTAGCCAGCTGACTTGGTCAACTAGTGAACTTGGTACAAGTAGCAAAAGCTGAGCTGGTTGTTCAAAAAAACCTTTCAATTTCATGTGACATCAGCACAAAATTTGCTGTTGTCTCTAAGGCTGAGCACACCATGGACTTCAGGCAGTACTGGCAGTAGATGATCATCAGAGATGAATTTAATAAATAGTTTTCAAATGTGACTGAATAAGTTGCAGCCAAAGGCATTTCTGTTATTTCGTGGCACTTCTCATCTCTGCTTAATTAGAAATACTGAACTGTTCTAGTGTATGAGCAGACAGCTCTCATCGTGCAAGTCTTTGTTCCTGACATCTGTGTTCCACTTAGTGCTCTTGTCTCTGTAACAGAAGGAAAATTGGTGAGAGAACAGAACTGAGTTTCAGAGTCTTTCCAATTTCTACTGTCTCATATGTGCTGGTCCCTTAGGTAAGTAATAAGTCACATTCCTTGGAGCACAAGAAATAAGTAGTGTATTAGCCATTAATCTAGAATTGCAGCTGAGACATTAATTGCCAACTATGAGGATTATTGGAGAGCTCTTTTAAGTACATTAGATATTGTCCTGTTTTGGCAGGAAAGACATCTTTCCTCTGTTCTGTACACAGCCACTATAGCTGCAAGGACAGTGTAAAATCACATTTTTGAAATGTGCTTAATGTTCTTTCATTCCTGTAGCTGACACAGGCAAAGCTTTCTTTTATACTTGCAGTGGAAAGTATCTGTCATGTTCATCTGTCAATGACACGATTATTAAAACGCCCTGTTCAATTAAAGACATTCTTATTTCAGATCAATGTTTGTAAAAATGAGTCTTAGGCATGAAGTTGCCTCAAGATCAAAAAATATGAGCCCAGGGTTGGTTTGTGAGAAGCTGACTTGAGTGATTGTTTATTTCTGTGAAAATTGCTTTTTATATCCCATAGACACAATTAAAGCTGCATTTATTGGAATGAACAGCCTCGCTGCCATACAGGTGGAAGACAGATTATAAAGACATATGTGATACTGTAGTGAAGCCCCTGAGAATGAATGATCTCATCAGGATGAAATCAAATTGTCTGGGTGCTGTAATGAGAAGACTCAGGTTTGCTTTTATCCCTCCAGCTAGCTGGGAACACTCAGGGCTGCCTTTTGCAAGGGGAGATTGTGCTATCATTTGGAGATGATTATAGCAGCAACAAAGAGAATGCAAGCTATCTCCAATTTATTTTGGCCCACTTAGTCCGGTATTTGATGTATCTGATACATTGCTTACACTGTGAAGTTTAAATATTTTATCTGTTACATTTAAATGAAAATAAACAGCCTAAAAGGAGGGAAAAGGCGTGCTAAGTAAATACTTGGGGGAAAATACTCCTCTGTTCTTACAGCACTTTAATAAAGAAGGGAAAAAAATAATGCCTGTAATGCATTCTTGTGATGTTTCTTTTATACTTGTTAGCTCCTCTGAAGAGTGAGTTAGCACAGTGCCTAATTCCAGAATTCTGCAGCCCATGGATTAGGGGAATACAGGATTTTCCATGCTGTCAAATGTGTTTAGCCTGCAGCTGTGACAGTCCTGTAGCTCATGGGTGGGCCTTATTTCATTTAATGTAGGAATATAAAAACTCATGGAGAACCTGGATGCCTGTGCTCTTCACAGCTATGAGAGTTGTAACTTTGAGCAAGTTCCTGTTTTTCAAGATACTAAATTACAAAACAGAGCCATCCCACCCTAGTGTTAATGCAACATCTTAGCAAAATCTTAAGCATTCAAAAACATACAGCACTGTCATATTGAGAATTCTTATTTAACTTAGTGTTCATGTATTTAACCTTAGTTCTTATCATTTCCCATATAAATTGTGAATGCACTAAACCAGGCACTTAAAAGGCAAAATGAAGTCTGGATCCTGAGGTTTTATGGATGTAGAGCTGCAGCTTAACATTTTCAGATAAAATGTTACTATTTTTGGAGTCATTTTGCTTTCCCAGAAGCAGAAGTTATTTAGTAAGCTATGAAGCCATCAGATTTAAGACTATCCAAATCCAACTCCATTTTTTAAAATATGCTGTTTGTCCAGCTAGAAAGACTTCAGACTCTACTGGGAATACTGGCAGTGGCTTCAGTGCCAGGCAGGCGTGGGCTGAGCTTTTGCCTGGGTATTTCACACATGGCCTTAAAACCCTTTGGGGTTTTATTTGCTTGTTCGTGGCCCATAGAAGCCTGTTGGGTTTATTGCTGCCAGGTCCTGTCTGGTGGGGTCTTTCATACCAGACTTATGGAAAAGAAATCCTTTTTTCACAGCAAATTTCATAAATGTGTAAGTAATATCTTTGGTGTTGAGTACCATTATTGTCTCTAGAACTGCCTACACACTTTTTCTGAGGAAAATAATAATTTTCAGCAGCCACATTCGCAATATGTATTGGAAATAAATTGATTGCAGTCATTGGTTTTGCTACCAAAACTTCTAAATACCTGCAGGCCTTGTGTGTGTGAAAATACTTGGAGCCAAGCCCCTGTAAGTCATTGCAAATTCTCTCCCCAGTGCATCTGGCTTGCTTTTTTTTTTTAAGACCTCAACATCAGCCATAAGAGAATGAAGTGTGTGTTTTCAGGTTATTGGATGATAATTTCTTCAATGACTTAATGAGCCAAGTGTACTTAAGACCTGAGTTTCAGGCTGTGATGGATGTGTAGGGTGGCTGTGATGGAGCTGTTCTCCCCATTCATGTAACTCCTGACACAGCTGGGCTGTCAGTTCCAAGTCTTGCATGTTCAGGTCTCATTTTCAACAATCTCCAGCAGTATCACTTGAGTTCAAGATGTCTGTTATGTAAATGATTCTCCTGAAGTGCTCGGGGAAAAGGCAGCAAAGACAAGTGCACCCTGGTTTTTTTTTTGAGAGAAGAGTGAAGGGTGTGTTCTGCCACCTGGGCAGATGAGCACCTGCAAGGAGTTAGAATTCAGCTTGTTAGTATCAGGTTTTAAATTATTGCTGAGGGATTGCTGCTGTCATAGACATTTCATGGTGCAGCTCTGGTGACTTAATGTCTGTTCAGTCTTTGAGTTACTCTGAAGACTGTTTCCTGGTTGACTCTCTTTGCACCTGCACTTTATGGCTTAAATAATAACAATTAAAATGCTTGAGCACGTGTATAGTGCTCTCTGAGGAACAGCTGGTAGCCTAACACAAGATCTAGGGAGTTTCCATCTTTTGGAGGGATGTAGGATCTGACTTTACATTGCAGGCAGTACTTGAATACAGGAAATCCAGGCTGGGAAATTCTATGGAGTGAATAAAAGATGAGTGCTAATACACCTGATGGTGTTTGACAGGCTGTGTTGTTTTTATGCCTGGAGAGAGGAAGAAAGTAAAGACTACATCAGAAATGGCTTGCAGTAAGTAAAGGACAGCAGAGTGAGTAAATGTTGTCTGTGATATCAATGCACATCTTGAACTTGTTTATTTATAGCTTGCATGTGTCATGTATTTGGAAATAGAAAAGCTATTTGGTCACAGCCCTGCAGTAGCACATGCTTGGCAAGGTGCAATAGCTTAGTACTTTAATTTTAAAATGTTTTTTTAGTATTTATTACTTCTAGTAGTTTATAGCACTTTATTAATTTGGTTCTTTTAAGGTGAGCGTGTTTCACTCAAGACTGACAGTCACATACTGTTTCTAAATCATCCAAACACAAAGCCATCATTCTTAATTTTCTGGCCTAAACTTGAGATATGTTTTAGCTTTGGCAAAGGAATAAATTCTGGACTGAGTCCAAGGTCCCAAGATTTTACCATATGTGGATGTCCCCTTGCCTGTGTTTGTTCCCCTTTGGCTTTCATCTTTGCCCAGCTCGCTGGCAGCGAGGCTGAGGGCCAAGGCTGCTGTGAGTGACACACCCGGAGCGCTCTCACTCAGGGCTCTCTGAAGGAGCAAGTGCAGCTCTTCACGTGGGGAGTTTTGATTTCCTTCCTTTGGACAACAAGGAGGGTGGTTCAGTGGCTGTGCAGCTGATCAGAAGGAACTGGGGTTACCCAAATTGAGAGCTGGAGACAGCTCTCAGTCACCAAGTGAGTTAAAACAGATTGTTCACGGCGCTCTGCTGATTTGATTAATGACCCCAATCAGCTGCCTTGGAGTGTATCACTGCCAGAGCCTGTTGAACAATGAAAACAGGAAACTTGTGTGTCTCGAATCTCTCTGCTACTGTGGTGTCCCCAGACATAACAAAAAGGAGGCTTTGCTGTGCGTGGCGAAGAGGAGAATGTTTAGGAACTGATTCTGCCCCTGCCACACCCAGGCCATGGACCACGCTGTGGATGTGGGAGCTGGCAGTGGCCTCTGAGGAATCACCTGCTTCCTTGAGATTGCAGGCACAGAGCTCAGCTCTTGCTCTCTGCCCCAGCATGTGTTTCCTGCTCTTGGCTTTGGGCCTGTCAAGAGAGCGTGGCTGGAGGAAAAGGAATTGCAGAGGTGCCCTTGGAGTGTCTGGAGCTGAATATCAAATGTACAGGGCAGCTGGGCTCCCCTCTGCTGCCGGGCAGGGAGGGAGAAGGGGAGTAGAACACAACACAGAATGTGCCCTGCCTGTGGCAGGTACCGAGAGTAAGTGGCCAAGAGGAGGGGGAAGTCAAGTTTGATGGGAATATTCCTTATAATTTGGGTTGTGAGCGTATTAAGAAATTTGCAGCAGCTCTTGTGCAGGCAAACCTCTTGTGAAGCATCACAATCTTCCCAGCAAAGCTGAGGCTGTTTGCCTCCTCCCCACAACAGCACATTGAGTTAGCTAAAAACTTTTAGCACTTGGTTGTAAGTGGCTGAGACTGATGTCCCTGGAGAGCTTTTGCAAGGATGGATGGCAGAAATGAGTGTGGGACAGGACCCTTGTGATCCCTGCAGCTCAGCATTGGCCTGGTGACTTGGGCTGTTTGCTTCCAGATTGATTTGGAGCTGCTGTGAGTAGAATGTGAGGCAGAGGATGCTGTGGGTGTGAGCAGGTCCTTCTTTATCTCCTGTGATATCACTTTCATCTGTATTAAATATTATCACCAGCTTCTGTATTTAAGCACACTACTAAAAGCCATGGTGATGATTAAGTAATTTCCAAGGTTATTACAGCATAAACTTGAGAAAATTTAAAATTATTTTTATGCCAAATAAGCAAGTATACGGAATTAATAAATTATTCATATATAAACATCTGAAAGTAAGATAAATACAGACAAGTCTGCCTCCTGATAAGCCCGGACCAATGAATTAATGAAAGAATTGGTCAGCCTGTTAGTTCAAGTACATTGAGCATTTTCTTTTTCCAGAGGAGTTTTTTTGGTCAAAGCAATTCCCTGACAGAACCGTTCAGCATTTGTCTTTCTGTGCACGGTAGTAGCAAGCAAGGTAGTAAAGTCATTTTTCTTGGTACCAGGTTGCAACATAAACAAGTGAAAAAGTTTTTTATTTTTAGGCTTTTAAGCCAAATAATCCTCCATTTTAAGTTTTAAATAAACATTTTCATTTAAACTTTAATAGTCTTAGTGTTTGGGTTTTTTATTTGAATAAGTGGGTAGTTTGGGTCCGTATTTTGCTTGAATACAAATGGCTTAAATCAATGAAGATTTTCTGGTATTCGTGTTGGATTCAAGAGCAGCCAGGCAATAAAGCAGATTGTTGTAATGGATCAGGTGGGGAAGATTTCCCCTTTCACCATTCCAAACACACGTTCTCACAATTCTCCTGGTACATGTTTTACAGCTGTGTAAATGCTCAGTTTATGTGCTGCTGCTTATCTTGCTTGCTTGCTTGCTCCATTTTTAAAACCATAACACTGATCTTAATTCTGTGTATAATGTCTTCTTACCAACTCAAACAACTCCTTCCCCTGGGTTCATGTTTCTGATTGCAGCTTTAGATCAACTCTCTTCATTGTAGCATTTCTTTCCTTTTGATCTTGATGCCTACTTCAAACATGGTGTAATTAAATTTGCATCTGCCACATCCTAAGCATTCAGACTGGAGGGCTGCTGTAAAGCTGAAATTGCTCTCTGTTCATAGCTCAGTGAGCCAGGAAGGTCTAAAGAAAAGCTTAAGAGCCACTGATTTTGTTTATCCTGTTATTTGAGGTGTTATAATAATTTTGAGCCTGCCAGTTTGAGCTTTGTTGTTTTAAGAGCTATGAACTTATATCAGATTACAAGGGCAGTTAGCAAAGCACTTAAATAACTTGTAGATCTAGCCAACAGCTTAGTTTTGGATGTGGCTGTTATGGGAAGATGTACAGAAAATGCAGACTTGTGGGATGTACCTGATTCTGTGCTTCTGTGCCCTATTTCTTCATGATGCTTGAGCGTCTGACTGGAAGATCTTCATCCCATTACTGGTGGGTCTGGTTGTGTTTGCTGGGAGCTGCATGTCCTGATCCAAGCTGTGCCCGACTCCTTGTCCAGGAGTCATTTACTCTTAATTACTTGATAAGACTCCTGAATGTCTGTAAAGCACTTGATATGTTCTGGTGGGGGTGGAGATTCAGATGCATGTGGTGTAATAAGGTACTGTAAAAATGCATTTATATGCCCTGCATGCTTCAAGTCTGTTCTGGGAAGAGATTTTTCCTTTACAGCTCCACTGAGGCACCTCTCCACCTTTAGTGCAATGGTGTCTGCAGGATTTCTGTGCAAACATGGTAGAAGGGCTGAGGTTTAAGACTCTGATAGTTGTGGAGTGTAAGAGGTTACCTGAGACCTCGTTCTGGATTCTTCATCTTCATTCTCTCTCTGCCAGTAGGAGCTTTAAAATCCAGTTTCTAGTCTTGAGACAGTAGATGTTCAAATATCCTTTAAGCCTTACCTGCCTTGTCCTTTCCCCTGAGATATTTGATAGTGATTTGGCCATTATTGTTTGACTTTGCTGGACTGGTTTGTATGAAAAGCTGGCTAAGATGTTAGAGGCCATTTATAGGTGGGAATGTGCTTTGTGATGGTACATATGGAATGTGGTCTCTGCTAGTGAACTTATTTGGCTTTAAAGCAAAACCAAAAGATATTTCAGACCCCCCCCTTCCCATTCCCTCAAATATTGCATTGGATGTCACTCATCCAATTCCAAATAAGGGTGAGTGTTTTTCTAGTCCTTTAGTAAACTCACTGAAATACCACAGCAAAAATGCTTTCTTCTGAAACTGAAGCTCACTTTAATTTAGTGATTTCTTCATGTTAGCAAGTGGAATACTGTAATGTGAGAAGATGAAATTTCACTTAATCAGGTTAATAGTGTTAAAATGAGGGCCTTTCTAAAGGATTAGTGAATGGAAGAGCACATGGGAAAACTAATATGAGTTAATTTTCAAAGCCACTTGTTGCACTGCATCACAACTGTGTGTGGATGCTTTCCTTCAGCATTTCAAGTGGCCTAATTCAATTGAGTTCACTTCCAAACTTGAGTAAAGAAATCATGTTCAAGTCCCTTTCATTCTGAAGGAAGGCATCCACATAGAATTTACCTCATCTTCTTTAAGCCCTAAACTAATGCCAACTGACTTCCCTGAGCGTTCCTGCAAAGTCATGTCCTGAGAGCTTCCCTCAGCTTCAGTGACAATTTTATTGCAGATAAATGTGGCAGTCGGGCCCCTCTGTATAACCGTGTAGTGTGACAAAAATGCAAATATGTAATTAATTCCTACCCTGTAGATATGCTTGCTATATCCTAATATGGTTTAATACTGTGTTTATGGAGTTGTAAAGAAATGTTTTTCAAGTAGGATGTTATAATTTGTTTCATCATTATGCATACTGACTATTGCAGCCTTTTGAAATAAAAAATACGTGTCAAGTGTTGTAAGTGCACTTTACATCTCTCATACAGGTGAGACAGTACCTGTTACTGGTTAGAATGTCAAAACTGGGATTGGTTGCACTCAAGTAGCTGTAACCTCTTTGTGTGATGGATTTATAGATTTTAAAAAGGTAATAAAGACGTTATATGAGAGGCTCCTTGCAGATATCACTCAATAAATGCACTCAGAAATGTCTTCTCCTCGTAGAAGCCATTGTGTGTTTGTGATAATCACATAATTATGTGATCCAAAATGAAATAATTTTCTAAGTATTGGTACTGTTGTCCCAAATTTTTTTTGCAGAGAACAAGCACAGGTTTGTTTCAGAAGTTATGTACAAGTGTTCAACCTTTTCTTCTAGTGTTTTTCCTAAAGTCTGGAGCTGGAGCTTAACAAAGACTTACATTGACCTCGCTGGTATTTTTGAAGCAGACCTCAACCCTCAAGAAAAATCCTTATGTTTTGATATGTTCCTTTCAGCAGACTCTAGAAAGAAATATCTTGGCAGATAAAAATGTTAGAATTACATAGAATGAAGCCTCCAAGAAATCCTGCTCTGGCTGAGCTGGCATTCTACTTGGCAAGCAGGAATCCAAGGATTCACATCTTGGATCTGTGTGCCCTGATCCCAACACTTCCAACAGCAGCTGTAGTGGCTCTGGTTTTTGGGTTTGCATCATCACAGTTCTCCTCTTTAAGACTGTGTTGCAAATGATCATCAGGGGGTGGGAAAGGTGCTGAATTGCCAGATTTGGAATATTTACAGGAATCTTAGCTCTGGTTCAGCACGCTGGGATTGGGGCTGTGTGTGGAATTCAGTGTTGGCAAGGCATCGATTGAATTGGGGTGTGAGCTGCTGGTGCTTCAAGAGCTCAGTGTACTTGTGTTAACTTGAGTATCCAGGACAAACACCAGCATAAGAACTGGTGAATTTGGGCCCTAATTTACCACCTAGGCTGATCTGAGATGTTTTCAAAAGTGAGAGACTGTCCTGGAGATAAGTCTGTGGCTGCTGTGGAATTTGCCCCGTTTAGAGGCAGTCATAGCACTTGATCTCTGACCTGAGAGGAGAATTTACAGCCTGTTAATATGTGCTAATTGCAACCATCAGCAATCACAGCCACATCCATAAGTGACATGGTGGCCTTGAAATCCTGAAATGGGTCAAGAGCTGTGTCACATAAAATTGCCTTTGGAAGTGCAGAGCTGTCTGGGAGATTTACCAGGCAAATGGGACAGAATCAGCATCTCCTCCTGACTTATGCACCTGCTTATGGGCTGCAAGTGTCTTTCCTTTTTTAACAGCATAATTATCTTGACCACAGCAGATCAGATCCAGCATAACCCTGTCTGGCAGCTATTCCTGCTGACAGTCTTGTCATCTCTTTGAAGAGAATCCTCTCTGTCTTGTCAGGATGGGGATCCTCCTCCCTGCATTGCCCCATCTGTTCATCACACTCACCCACAGATCCTGAATTTTTGTTTGCTTGTTAAAAAATTGTTCCAGCCTTGTCAGTGGAAAGCTCAGATGTTTTATTGCCTTTCTTGGAGTTGCTCAGTTGTTTCTTGATGTGGATCATCAGACAACAGAGACTCTTCCAGACTTATAGGAGCCTCCCATTTCTCCAGATTCTGTTTCCTGTGCATTTGTGCTTGTTGTGTTTCAAATCTGTTGTGTCCCGGGGTTGTCAATGGTACCATTGGCAAGACTGGATGCCAGGGTGTAACTCCTTGCCGTTAGTGGAAACGTGCATGATACTGGTATTTTGACTTCCAGGGGGGTTGCATTTCCCAGTAAAATAATGAAGGGGAAGAATGTTTAACAAGTGATTCATCCTTGGCTGGGATGATTATGTACCTTCTCTTCTTCAAACTCTTTATCTGTTGTGAATGATTGTCATGCATCCCTCTTGATGATAGAGGAACCTTCCTAAAATGAAAGGTACAGAGCTAAAATTGTGCATCTTTAGAAATGTGCTCTGCCAGTGCAGAGAGGTTTGGTCCTGCGGGGCAGTGCCTGAACAGACAGCCCTGTTTTCATTTCAGCTGCAGGGCTTTGGCTTTGCCTTGGCTAATTCACTTTCTTCATGGCTTTTTTCTGAGCAGGGGACTACAGGTAACACTTGTTTGTTTTTTTTTCCTTCCATCATTCTTGCTTTGATTTGTAAATTCCTCAGGGTAGAGGCTGCTCCATATCCCACCCAAGTCAGCACTTGCTACGTTTGTCTCATGACACAGAGATAGGAGAGCACAAGGATCATTAACCCTCTTTTTATCACCTTATACTGATGAAGCCCTGACAGACATTGCTGTTCCAGCTTGAAGGTATTTTGTTTAGTTTTTCTTGGTACAGGTCAGTTTGTTTTGCTAACCTTGTTGACAAAGCTAGCCTATAAATAGTTACAATAAGTTTGTCTATAATAAGCATATTTCTCGATGAGCTGTGGCAAAGTTTAAGTGTAGTCTTCATTCTAGTGTCTACCCAGGGCTGAGAGCAATTCAGCTGTGACATGGGCAAAGCCTTATTATAATAACATCAAATCCTGAAACTGCTCTTGCCTTTAAAATTGTACAGCCATGCTGAGCGACAAATAATCCAGTACTTCACTCCAGCTGAGGTGTTTACTCTGCCATCTTCCCTTCTGCACAAGAAAGTTTTTAAGATGGATGTGCTTTGCAGTCTGCCACCAGAGTTGACACAAGCAGGAGCTCTCCCGTGGTGTGAAATGCAGAGTTAGTGGGTTCCCCCCAGAGCACCGTGCTGGCAGCATGCTCTGCCCTCTCTGCCACGCTGCAGTCCAGCCTGGTGACCTTTGCTGATGCACAGACAGGAGTTTAATCACATCTAGACTGGTCCCAGCTGGCTACATCTCTAAATAGTTGCTTAGTGCTTGGCTGCAAATAGTTGAGTTCAGAAAGGAAAAGTTGTTTTTTCCTGGTTCAGTGGGACACTGTGCTTGCTGAGACACCAGCCAGCTCGTGGTGCTGGGAGCTTCTGAGAACAAGACCTTGGCTCAGGCCAGCCTGTGCTGCTCCAGTGCATTCCCCAGGCAGCTTTTCCAAGCTGCAGCCCAAAGATTGCTGTGCTGAGAGCTGAGATGGAGGCTCTGGGTACAAGCCTTGCAGGTGACTTGGAAACACAGCAATCTCCAGGAGCTGGGAGCACCCAGACAGTGTTGGCTGTGCTGGGAGCAGGCGTGGATGGGCTGCTGGGGCAGTGGAATGTGGCACAGGACCCTTGTTAGCATCAAACCATCTCATGCTTCAGCTGGAGCCTTCACACATTTTATTGAGCAGTACCCCCATGGGAGGGGAAAGTGCCATGGTTTGCTCTCCCATACTGCAGAGTGAAGGTACAGCAATTCCATGGATGTCCTCGGAGTTGTTCCTTGTTTGTGTTGGTGATGTAGACAAACCCACCCCCGATTTTGAGGTAATTTCTTGTGTCCAAAGCAGAGGGAGAAGAGGGTAGGAGGCTGTTAGTTCTGCTGGGAGAGCATAAGCCGATTTTCATAGGGTTTCAGTGCTTTCTGGTTAAAATTTCTGCTGGAAATTTCAATATGCTCTAAGCAGGTCTAGTGCTAGAAAGAAATTAAAATGCTATTCCAAGGTAGGAATGTTGTTATTAGGCAACATGATTGTTCCTCACTTTACAAAAGCTTTTGGTGCTAGTTCTGAATTTTCTGCTGTGCATATCTACTGCAATTAACTCACCGGAGCAATCTTGTGCTCTGCTTTCTAAAATTGGGCTTCACCAGCATCCCTTGGAGTTCCTGTGTGTGCTGCACAACTAGCTCAGCCAATAGGCAAGGCCATACCTTGGCTGGGAGTATTTTCTTTGCAAGAAAGACCTGATAAGATCTAATTTCTTTTACCGAGTCACAAAACACTATCTGTTTATTCATTAGAAAATGAGCAGAAAAGATTGTTACATGGTAACTACCCAGAGTCTGGCAATGACTGTGCCCAGTGTACAGACCCCATGGTGCTGAGTTCTCCTTGAATGGCGATTTCTAAGTGATGATTTCAATATTGCACCATCTTTAAAAAATATTTATTTGGACTATTTGAATAGAACACTTGTGAGTGCAATGCCTTTATGCAGTAGCTATGCTTTGAGAGGGTGATTAATGCAAGATTTGTAGAAGGAAAATTATTTCTTCCAGTGGCTTGACTGTAATAACTGAGAAGAATAAATGTCCTAATTTAATATTTATGTAGGTGTCTCAGTAATAGGCATCCTACATCCTAATTATGTAAGAAAGATAAGTGTTGGTGCTGACATGAGCTCATATATACTTGTAGGATAAGAAGTACAGATAGATTATCAATCCCTTATTTTACCATCTTTCATTAAAACTTCTTGAAATGAATTAAACCTGGTTTATGATGCATTAAATTACAGTTGTTTCATGTTTTGCTAAATAAGAGTTGGGCATTGTTCTCAGCAGATAGCTCACAGATTGCACTGCCTTTCTTCACCCCTCCAAGATATTATTACAGAAAATAGTTTTTCATCAGGGATTTGTACCTGAACACCTTAATTTTGAAACTCTTATGCCTTTGGAGTTTTGCTTTGTATTAGATTTATTTCTTCTAATTTTCCTAATTTTCCAATATTTTTAATTGCCAGAAAAGAACTCCATCCTGTGTTTATGGACAAACCAGAAAATAATTAGCCATTTTCTATTGCTTAGTTTTGTACACTAAGTTTGAGGGACATTGCACCTTTTCATTTGTGGGAAGTCTTGAGAGAGAAAGGAATGTTACCAACTTCAGTGTTGTCCTGTCAGTTGGAAGGAGTGAGCATCTCTAGAATTGAAGTTCTAGGTGTAACTGCACATGAATTCTTAAGTCCTTCTGAACCAGAAATCTTTTTAATTTCATTCGTCGTGGCCATTTGTTTCAGTAAGAAATTTTCCAAGACACACATTGCTGTTTTCTAGGGAGTGCAAGCTGTTTAAATGTCCTTTTGTGCCTTTGAAACCTCCTCTAAAGTTTTTATGAAGCATAAAACAGAGGGAATGCAATTAATTAGTGCAGTCTCTTATCATTCAGTAGCAAAGAGGAACTGTTAAATGCTTTTAGAGCACTACATTATAATAGAAAATTATTGTTATTCTTTAATACCAAGCTGACAAATCAGAGAATGCAAGGACTAATTATGAAGGATGGAAAACAAACACAATTTACAAAAGCTTTGTTTGTGGCACAAGTTTGCCTGTCAAAGCAGGCAGGAGAGAGCAACTGAATTACGTAGAATCTTTTGTGCTCTTAGTCACTATTTTTTTTTGGTTGGAAATGGATGCTTCTTTGTGATTTAAAGAATTCCTCTAAATCTCAGGTGCTCTGAAAAATTGTCTTCCTTTTAAGCAGTGCTTTGCAAATTCAAGTCTACCCAGCGGTGCAGAGCAGCTGAAGGGTTTGCTGCTTTTAATGAAAACAGGCAGGGATTTTCATCTGGGGACGATCTCTGCCTGAATAAGGGTTGGTGCTCTGACTGTTGTGTTTCTAGAGTCATGTCCTGATTCAGAAATACTTTCCAAAATTGGGGTGTAGACAGGAGTTATAATCTGTTTAATGTGTTCCTGGGTAGGGGATGGAGATGTGTCCGTGTATTTTTCTGGGTACAGGCTGAGAATGAGTGCAAGACAATTTGATTTAACAGGTCCAGCTAATAAGCCAAGCCCATGTCACATGGAATAACTCTAAAGCATCTGTTTGGCTCGTGGCTAAATGAGAGTTTTAAAAGAACAAGCTAATTTCTCTGGGTGTTCTTTAGCAGTAACAGTAGCAGTTGCTTTCTAAGCCATGTCCATCTGTTGATTTTGGAGGAGCTTTCAGGGAGGTAAGAGATGATTAAATGGTGCTCTGTAGCTGCCCCAGCCTTTGTCCGTGCTCAGGAGTTCCTGGATGTGCTATAAATGTCCTCTCCTTCCATGAATGCTTTTAGCACACCTAACTGCAAGGTTAATGCTTTGGGTTGGATGAGAAGAGAAATGAATGAGATGAAAAAGGAACTGGATATAATGTGGATGCAGTAGGGGAAAAGCCAGGCTCTATTCAAGGCAGTACCAAGATTTCCATGAGCTTTGCTGCTTTTTGTTCACAGTACTACAGGTGCACCTTGATAGAACAAAACCTGGGGCTAGCACTGGAGTGTTTGCATTTAAAGTAATTTGTAACTAGGTGGAGCTTTTCAGTTTAAAAACGGGGTGGAAATAGAAAATCAAAGTAACATCATGTGTGAAGGGCAATATTTTTTCATAGTTGAAGGAAGCCTTGAACAGCTGTTGGTATGTGGGGCTGTGGTTTCAGCTGCCCAGCTGAGCTCTGTGTCACAGTGGCTGGAAAAGAAATAATCTTTGAAATGTTGTGCTCCAGATCATTTCCTTTCAACAATTTTAACCTTTTGAACCAGCTATAATCCTAGCTTGGATATAAAATGAAATATACAGTTACTTGTCTCGACTAATTTGTGTGCATTTAGTGTTTTCTGAATGTGATGTTCTGTACATTTGAAGAGTTTTCCTGTGAGGTTGCTCCTGCCTTGAAGTGGAGCTGGTAGCAGATGTTTTCTCCAAGTGTTTGAGATGGTAATTCTTTTTAACAGAGATTGCTTAGTTCATCAAATAGCTTATATAAAACACTTCTGTTTTCATAAGAAATATGTACAGTTATGCTGGAAAACGTGGAGCCGTTCCTTTTCTGGGCTGCCAAAGAGAAAATGTTTCCTTTTTCTGCAAGAAAAGATTTTTTTTTTTTTTTAAATAAAAGCCTGACAACATGTTATTTCTCACCAAAATTTCCTGTGAAGAAAAATTCCTGCTCATCAACTCTTCACCTCAGCCAGGGGAAGGACTTGTTGTACTGCAGCTTCTCCTTGTGGATCAGAAATGTGGGCACGTGGTGGCTGCTGAGCCACGGTGATGCTCTCCTTAGGAAAGCAAAGGTTTCTTTTGGCAGGGTGGGAAGGGACAGAGCTTTTTGGGGATAAGTTTGCTGTGACACCTGGCTGTGGAATAAAATGGTTATGGTTAAAATCCACAGCAAAGGATGGAGTTGGTTTTGGAAGTGTTTGGGGTGGATTTTTAAGATTTTTTTTAAAAAATTCTTATTTTAATCTTTAGCGTTTTCTGATCAGAAATGTGCTTTTCCCATGTTCTCCCTTTAAAAAGAGACAAGGGAAGACCACATCACTTTGTTCCATCCAGAGAAGTGTTTTGTTCTTGCTCTGACTTCTTTATTTATCCAAGAAAATCAACATGAAAATTTGTTATGGCAAGTGCAAAACACATTTTTTTTTTTCAGATGGCAACTGATGGATTATTGTTGGGTGCTGGTCTAGAAAATAAAGACTTAAAGTATAGAAGTAATTTCTTTTTGGAAGCTCACTGCAAGTTTTATGATCTAGCTTTGATTTGACTTTAAAATGTTTTTTCTAGAGATGTTCTTACCCAGGATGGGCTGGTTTGGGCTGCAAAAATATAAGGAGAGTTGTTGATGGTGATTTTCCTGAAGTTTCTTTGGGTTTTGTGAATTTGTGTTGCTGACAAGAGAGCTGCCTACTCTGGCCATTAGAGCTGTATTTCACATTGATGCCTTCTTTTTTGCCCCCTTGAAAAGTAGTTACTTTATGTTGTTTTTCCATTCCTTTATATATTTTACATTTATCCTTCTATTCAGATGCAGAGGTTGGGACTGACATCATTGTTAAGTGGCAGGCATGAACTTCTTTTCAGCTGTGCCTATCACTAAGTCCATTTATTAGTAGACTCTTTGAAACTGCAGAACTTGAGATATTACTTCTCTCTATTCACTTTCTGATTTTTTTCCCTTTCTTCAGCATGCAGCAGAGCTTGTAGGTGTATAATGGCTTTTTATAGTTTTTTCTTTTTACATGTACTTAACTTTTTTTTTAAAGAAGTGCAAGGGAGTACAAACAGTGAAATTGCCTGAGTGTTTGGAGCTTTTATTAACATGCTGCATCCCACAGATGAGAACATGTCTTCAAGTTCTTAAGTTCAAGTTTAATCTGGGCATGAGACCAAGGACTTCAAATTTATGTCCAAATCTTGTATCTGATCCTATGTTAAACACATCCAGATGGAAGGTGATATTCTAATGTTAACAATCTGCTTCCCCTCCCTCTGCTGCCTTTCTAAGAAGTTGCTGACAAGTCTTTCTGACAGTCTTTTTTAAGTAAATGAGATCAAGTATATTGAAGGGCTTTTATAGCAACAACCTCGGAGAAAGATTAGACTTTGCAGTAGCACTGCAGAATGTGGATTTGCTGAAATTCTCCCCAAAGTCCTGGGTGGCACAGCTCACCCCAGGGCTCCCAGAACTTAAGGCTTGTTCTGGTCATTCCATGCAAATGGATACCATTTGTGCAATTAACTCTTAGTAATTTATAAGCATTTAATAGGTAAATGATTTCTTGATAAATCTGTACAGCTTTTCATCTGGGGTTTTTCCTGTGTTGTGATTTTGGCTCGTCCTGGGCATGACGTCTTATGCAGCTTAGGTGATGTTAATATAGTTCATTGAAGGATGTGGAAATGAAATATTTCTCCTTTATGACCAGGATGTAAAAGAGACGGTGCATCTTTGACAACAATTATTGTTTATTTTTGCCTAATTATGTGCTGAGCTCGCTGCATTTCAGCTCTTGAATTTTCCTTGTGTCTCTGCAGTTCATGTGTGTTAGCTTTCCTGCTTAGCACAGTCTGATATTTAGGTATATGTCAGAAGAGCTGCATTGAAATTATTTGACACCACTGGTAGAACCAATTGGTTCTTTCTGTGTGTAGGGTCAGTCTGTCTCCCATCCCATCTGGATTCATCCCCCTGTGCAGCTACCAAGCCTCATCCATCCCCAGCCTTCCTGCTCTGCAAGTCTTTAGCAGTCCTTGTCCAAGAGGCAGTGCTTGGGTAGAGCTTAGGCTGGATGAGCCTTTGCCTGTTTTTTTACCAGGGCATCAAACCCCTTTAGGATTCCATGTGAGATTTCTCAGAGCTGATCTCTTCTGCCTTCACTGAAGCCATTTGTAATGCTGATTGCTGCATATGTTAGAATTGCCTGCCCTTCTTTACCTCACCAAGCCCCCTGTGCAGTGCTGTGAAAACAATTCCTGTCCCTGAGATGATCAGCTGGGGAGCCATTGTGTGTCTCCTGCTCTTTTTTCTTCTTAAAAATGAATCTCTAAAAGTATCATAAAAGTAGCATGAATCTCTAAAAGTACCAGAGAACAGATCCTGCAAAGGAGCAATCATTGAAGTGTGTTTCCTGATGTGTAAAATTTGTTTTGTTGTGTAGGAATAGAATTCCAAAGGAGTTTTACCACTTGCTTTACAGAAAATTTTAGAGGTGTTTAGTGCCATTTTAAAAGGAATAATTTTAGAATACCTTGGAGTCTGACTTGAACTTTACAAGCAGTGATGCCTGAAAGTCTGCAGAGGATGTTCACTGCTGCTGGGCTGTGTCCAGGTGTCGTTCAACTGGAGAAACACACACTGGTGATGGGACAGGGGCAGAGCTCAGAAGCTCTTTGGGATCTGCACTGACCACTTTCAGATACTCAGCAGATCTCAAGTCATTGCTGTAACAGAAGTATTCCCTTGATAATCCCAGTGCAGGTATCTTCACACACACACAGTTTTAACTTGACATGTATTTTGTGTAAGTAAATGCACCTCACCCTGCTGGGGTAACATTCTCAATAAGCTGCACAGGGCTGTCAAGGTGTGGTGTCAGCAGCAGGGATAATACATCACATGAGCTGGACATCTCCAGCTTTTACTTTGCAGCCTGAGCACCCTCTGTCCCCGGACTGCCTCCTGCAAACCACGATGTCAGGCCAGCAAAGAGTTAAAGGAGAAAGGATTTATTCATTTCTGTCCTCCTGGGGTGAAATTACCTTGCCTGTTCAACTAACATCAGCTTCTCACTTTAGAACTAATTTGTATTGATTGAATTTCAGCCTGGCTCTGTGGTTGCCTTGTAAAGCTGAAAAGCATGCTAGAACTCTCCAATGTTATGCTTCCATGATGGAGTACAGGCAGTTGGTAATGCCCAGGAATTTTTGTGATCATTAGGGACCATCTCACAGCTTCCAGCATGCAGAGCAGGCTGTTCAGCTCCTGAGAAGGTGCTGCACTTGCACAGGGCCCTGAAAGCTCTTCAAACTAATTCACATTACTGTGATCATCTGTCTAATTGTCTTTCCTTTAACTTTCATTAGCGGGTTCTGCATCATTCCATTTGTCTTCCTGAACAAAGATGAAGATGAATTCAGTAGAGTTATGACAGTGCAGCAAGAGACACAAGCTGTGTGTACATGATGTGGAGAGATGATGATTTATTGGCCTGTGTGGTGGCAGGAGAGGATGTGCTGGGAAGAGCCAGGAAAAAAAAAAATGCCTGTAAAGATCATCTCAACCAGCATTTTTATCTATTTTTTCCCCCCTATGTACATCTGCACTCTGTCTCCTGCTATGAAAGATGTGCTGATTTGCCTGCATGCAAGCATTGAACTAAAATTCCTGTAAGCTTTTATTAGTTGGAAGGAAGTCTGTTTTGTGGCTAAGAGGCTGGGCTGGAAATTAGGAGACTTGGACTTGTCTTCCAGGCTAGATACAGACTTCCTGGGTAAACAAAGAAGGTTCATTTAATCTTCCTTTATTTCAGGTCTTGATCTCCAATGTGGGGATTAATAGTACTTCCTTTGTCTCTTCCTGAATATCCCCTCTGTTGATAGCTCTTTGAGATCCTTTTGATGATGTAATTGAAAATGTTTTGTGGGTTTTTTCCATTTATTCCATAGTCTTAGGAAAAATCTGTCCTCCAGTTTTTGTGGAGGGATAGAACATTAAAGCAGGAGCAAGACAATCTGTAACTGCTGCTGTTCTCTGAGCTGTGGCGTGTTTTACTGATAAAACACAAAAATCTGGGTAAATAGAGGCAAGAGAATGTCAGGTATGATACCATGACCAGCTAAAAAGTGATTTGGAGCAGATGCTTTTGATCTGCAACACATTTGAAGAATCTTTCAGGATGTTTTGAGGATGGAATACGAGTAATGCAAGGCTGGTGTTGGGCCTTAATGGGTTGTTGACAGCTCTGATAGGAGGAGAGTGAGAGGCTTCAGCTGCTGCTGGTGAGAGTTCCTCTGCAAATACTGGCAGCTTCCAAAGCAACGTGCTTGGGAATATGCAGAGCAGACAAGTGGAGTGTTTTGAGTGGAGAGCAGTGTGGTACTAAGCCTGCACTTCTGGCTTCTGCAATATGCCAAATTCACATCGTTGTCCAACTTTGTCAGCGAGGTATAAGCATGGCTGGGGTCTGCGTGATGTTGCAAAGGGTTAAAATGGTTTTTATTGTGTTTAACTTCTCACTGCTGGTTAATAGTGTTGCTCTAGCAAGGCTCTGTGTCGATGCTGCAGTTCCAAAGCTTTGTCCCACTGCACTTCTCTCCGTGTGGAACTCTCCTGCCTTCAGAGCAAGGTGTGTGGAGTTCATGTTAGACCATGTGTGTCAGAAGCCACAGTGTGTAAAGGAACGGTCCTGTCTGCCTCCAACTGCTACGTGTGGAGAGGGAGGTGAGCCCTTCTCCCTCCCATGGCCCTGCCTGCAGCACAGCCATGTGCCAGTCCCCAGAGGAGCTGGGGAGGAGCCATTAATTCCAACCATAGCAGGTAACAGCAGGGTCTGCTGATAAATCCGCAGGCTGGATTAGCAGTGACTGCCTGCAAGCACAAAGCTCAGTGACTCATGTTCATCTCTTGAGCCTTCTGACTTCCTCACCATGTTCCCTGCAGTTGGGCCTATTTCAGGATCTTTCCTCCCTCTAAAAACTTGCTTTTGGCTCTGCAAACACACCAACAGCCCTGAGTCTCTAGAATCTTCTGTTCACTGGGGAGGAAAAAGGTGAATTCCAAGTGTTTACTTTAAATTCCTTCCTTAACACCACTCCAAGTTGTATTTTTGTCTTTACATGGTGCATTGTCTTAAATCTGCCCAGTGTTTAATTTCCCTCCCAGTTCTGAGTCTCAGGTGGAGTAGGATACACTTAAGTTCACATTAATGGTAAGGGTAGAAAAACCCAAGTATTTACCAGAATCAACCTCTGTTCCTGTCTGTCTGACCTACAAACTAGCCCAGCCTGAATACCCCATAAAATATTCCTGCTTGCTTTCCATCTGGGACAACACTCAGTGGTCAGTGTTGCCGGGTGGGTTGAACAGAGGGGTGGGTTGTGTGACCACTGAACACCTTGTCACAGCTCAAGGGTGAGGCCTGAGCTGCCTGGTGCAAGGACAAAGAGAAACTCTCGAGTTTCTGCCAGTCTGCAGCCACCAGGACATCCATCAGCTGAGGTAATCCATCCTCCCTGACTTTGCAACTTGGCTCCTTCTTTGGACTCTGCCAAACTGCTGGCATAATACTTCAAAAATACTTTATGCTGTGATCAGCAGGATTGAGGAGAAGCTGTTTGCCCCTAGCACTCCTTGTCCTCTTGTGTCCTTTGTCACCTGTCACAAGCAATCAGCTTGCTACAGTGATGGAGTCAGGCCTGAAGATGCTGAAGGCTGCACTGGTTGTCCAGGGATAGAGGCTGGATGATTTGCCTCCTGCCAGGTCACTCTTAGTGTCATCTACTGGCCTAAGATCTCTCTCTCTCTCCAGAAAAAGGTATCTTAAAGGTTTAAGAATTTAAATATAACCTTTTCCTCTGTTCTTTTTTCTTTAAATACCTTCTTTTAATTCCTGCTTCCCGTGTGACCTGAATTTCTGCCAAACCATTTCTTATTAATTCTGTGGAGTATAGACAATCTTGAGAGGTGATATTTCATTGTATATTTGAAAAATGAGATTCTTTCCATGGACTGATGGATCTTGTGCCTTAGTTTAGACTAGGGCAATCACTGGATTTGCTGAAAGTTGGTTTTTTTTTTTTTCTTTTTTTTCTCTATCCAGTGTTTTTTGACACCATGGCTACATTTTTTCTATTCATAAAAGCAGCATAGTGGTATGTTGCTCTCCAGTTTGCAAAATTTGTATGACATGTGTCTTGGTGATTAAACAGGAAAAAACTGAGAGGCAGAGAGACTTGGAGAAAGCTGATGGTGCCAAATCAACATTTTCCATCTCCAGAATTTTGCTTTCCAAAATACCTAGGCTTTATATCTGTTTAAATTGATCAAAGTTTAAAGCACCAATCTGATGGTGGGTTTGACTGTGTACAGGAGTTTGGTTGATGCAGGATGGTACTCAGTCAATACAACCAATTCTGCATTGTGTTTTTTAAAAAAGAAAGGAGGATGACTGTGAATCTGTCACAGTGAGTATCCCCTCATGCTGCTGATCATTTAACTGTCCTAAAGGATGAAGGTAGGAATGTACAGTCTTAAAGGATGTGCAGATCTAGGGCTCTTGGAGGTGACAGTTTTTCCATGCATCACCATGGGGTTCAGCTCACACCAGTGGGGTGCTTGTGACCCCCAGGCTGTGCAGGACAGGAGTGGTTTGGGAGCACTCAGTGATGGAAGAGGGCTGTGAGTGCCTTTGGCACTGGGGCAGAGCACAGAGCTGCAGGTTGTTGCTGAGCAGGCTCAGACAGATGGGACACCTCCAGGAGTTGTGGGGCAACGCTGAGAGAGAGCAGAGGAAGGACCAGCAGCCAACACGGTGTGCTTGGTTCCTTTGGCTGCTCATACTCCTGAAAGTCTTGGAAAGGCAAATATGGCAGCAACACAGGAGCTTCTAGGTGGAGGTTTGGGCTGGCTTTTTCTCAGGACTGTTCTTTCTCAGGAGCTGGAGAGAGCTTCTCTCTTGGGGAGTCTTGCTGTGCTCCTGCTGCTCTTCCCTGGCTTGCAGATGCCTGTAGTCCCCTTCCTTTGGCATGACAAGTGCCAAGAGGGCAGCTCGTCAAAATTGGCTTTTTTACAGCTGCACGGGACAGCACGGAGTAGTGTCACAGTGTGCTTGATCACCAGCCAGCATTCCCCTGCTCCACTTGAGCAATGCAACTTGGAGTTTTCAAAGAAAATGCCAGAAATCCACCTCTGCTTCCCGTACAGCTTTTCATTGTTGTGCAGTCCTCTTCCATCCTCCCTGTGATTTTTGAGTGATTGCACCGTGATCTGGTGATTTATGGGCAGAGCCATCCTACACCAATAATTGCCTGGCCATCAGTGCAGTCACATCTGGCTTTTATGTTCTGTCAATAGCCCTAAGGCAGACGAGGAGCTCCTCCCCCAGTTGTGCAGGGCTGAGATGAAAGGCTCTGGCCTGGCTGTGGTGTGTGGTGAGTTCCTGGTGTTGTTAATGGAAGCTGACAGTCTACATCCCATTCCATCTGCTCCCAGTTTATGCCTCGAGATCTACTGTCTCTGGCAAGGGTAAAAGAAAGACTTGTGGAACAGAATTAGTGGTTCTGAAAGCTGTAGGGGAGGTGTAGTGTAGATCTGCTTCTGTACTCTCAAAACTAGAGGAAGAAAGAGTTGTTGAAATGGAAGCAAAACTCCATCACAAGGTGTGCCTGGGATGGACCACAGCCTGTCCCTCAGGGTGTGTAGCTGTCATTTGGTCCATGCTCAGCTTCAACAACAGAGACACTTTCAGGTCTCTTGTGTTTCTACAGCCTGAACTTGAGAATTTCATTCATTTACAGCCATAAGAGTGATGGCTAGAGGAGCTGGAGCAGAGGCTAGACTGAGTTAAGGGGAATAAAGTGCATATTTATTGAGGGGCCTTCAAAGGCCACACCCTGGCAGTACCAGTGCCACAGTGGTGGCCCTGCCTGGATGGCTCCAAGATGGAAGCAAAAGAGAGCTTGGTGACAAGATCTCACATTTTATAGGTTTTAGTCCATTTGCATACATAAGTCAACTGTCCAATTAATAGCCTCAAATCATGAAGTTTCATCCTCCTTGCTTGCTTGCCTGCCCTCCTCTTCTCACATTGTTTATGCTTAGGGCCTGAAGTTTGAAGAGACTGTCCTTGAGTCCCCAGCTGGAATGGGACTGTTTTGTCTTCAGCACCCTGTGAAAAGATCCTAGTAACCCTTAATATAAAACTAAAAGCTGCACACCAAAGCAGAACAGAAAAACTTCAAACTTAAGGCATCAATTGATGCACGAAGACCCAGAAGCCCAGATGATCCGAGGAAGATGCCACAGCTCTTGTTTCTTTGCCAATTCTTGTCCTAGAAAGGGTTGGGCCCTGCAGGTACAGAGTGATGTAACAACATAATGGTCCTGTATGTCAGTAGGAGCCACTGCCCACATTTAGGGTGAAAGGAAAACCTTGCAGTGATTTCTGTCAGGACCCAGCAGTGCTTGGCTCTTATAACTCTGGAGCAGAGTCCAACCCGCTTTGAATTTAATTTCTATCAAGAAAAAAAAATCAATGGGACCTCAGCAACAGGGTGGGCCCCTTGGGAAGCAAAGCAGCTGCAGCCAAGAAGGGTGGAAACAGCAGAGGTTGCATCAGGAGCTGCTCAAGGAATTGGAGGGAATTGTGGAGGGGTTGGAAGTTTGCCACAAGGCTTTGATGCTCTTGGCAGGTTCATACAGCTGCAGGTCACCTAGGGCTGGTTCAGCTGGGGACTTGCAGCCAGGGCAGTCACCAAGTGGGGGAAGAAACTCTTTGGTGGGCTTGAAGGAGCTGTGCCAAACTGCTCCACGTTGTGCTTTTGCTGTGGTGGAGAGCTGGGGAAGGGCAGCGTTAATCACTGAGGACAATGGACATAATAAATGAAGCATGAGTTGGGGTGTGAAGGGAAGACATGACAGGAGAGAGGTTATTGTGAAAGTTCTCATGAATCTTATCTCCATTTTACCTCCTTATCTGTGCGGTTGTGCTTGAAAGTTTGATTTGTTGTGCCTTTATAACAGAAGGAACAACCTAAAAATAAAAATCTGCCAAAGCCAAAAAGAGAGAGGGAAAAGACAAGTGCTGGAGTAACCAACCACTTCTGTGTTTTTCTCTAAAATTTAGGAAATCCAAAAGTGATAGCTGATTGTAGATATCTGCAAGTAAAAGCTGTAGTATTTTGCAACCTTTTGGGATAGTTCAGGGACAGAGAATTGAGGATATGGATATGACAATCATCAGTTGTATAGAATGAAGCTGAGAGATGTCACATTTACTGCTAATGTGCCTGAAAGTTAATTTATTCACTATCTGAAACACCTAAAGCCATTTACCTTCAATGCAGGACTTGGGCATTTGGAGAAAAAAACCTCAGTAAAATTACTTATCTTGAATTGCCAAATGATGGAGGAAAAAATAGTCACAAAGGAGGACAAGTGTTTGTCAAAATTTCTGGTTTGTAGGAATTGTCAGAAATTTGCTGTTTCTATTAGAGCTGTCTGTATTCAGCTCTCTTGAGCTGCTTATTTTACATTTCACGTGTTTATACTACTTTGTGTCCATTATTAAATGGCACAATATAAAATTTCTGTACTACTGTAGGAAGTGAGCAAAGTTTCCATAAATAAAGAGTTAACATTCTTATTAGCACAAGAGGTTTAAACTTTTTTTTCCACCCCTAGAAACTCAAGTCTTAAATGTGCAGCAGATTTTTTGGGACAAAAATCTGCATTAAAAACATAAAGCTTCTTAATGGCCCTGATCACAACTGGTTGATAGCTCTTCCAAACTCTGTGGCATTCCAGGTGAGTCAGATGTGTTTAGTATTCTTCCTTGCAAATAATCTAGATTGGCTGCCTTTGTTTTGCAAATAGAAATTAAAAGTTTGTTATTCTTAGCCATGTACTTTTAGTAACATTGCTAATGGAAATGCCTTCAAATTTTTTTGTTGAACTGGGAGATGTGCTATGGGATACTTTCTTAGCATTAAAGAGGTTTTAAAGAAATGATGCTTTTGGAATGTAACAAAATGCTGATATTTTATTTTCATGTTATTCTTGTGGATGACCAAAATAATCCTATTTACAGCTCGTATCCATCAGAAACAAAGGAAGTAGGGAGAGTGCTGGGTTTCTCCAGACCAGGCAGCCACATTTTTTCAGGAGCCTCCCAGCTGGGCAGCTCTTGGCCAAATAAGCAGCACTTGTCTGTGAGCTGTGAATTAGAGAATCTGGGAACCTTGGGCTGATAAAGGCTGAAATCACTTTCCTGTGGCGTCAAGGGAGATCTGAATCAGTCCTATAGTGAGAGCAAAACAGGAAATCACCAATTCAAAAAGCCAGATTTGTTGAGTAATGATTGAAATTTAGTCAGTGGGTCATTTCAGTCTGTGCTGTATAAACAGAAATGGTTAAAAGCCTCGTGGTGCAGCTTTTAGGTAAATGTGTTGTTAGAGGATGTTAGGAGAAGGTGTGAGGAATGCAGCAGAACTGGCAGCATCACCCTTTTGTTTTGAGTTGTAGTAAAATACTCATTTTATCTTTTTTATTTTTTTTCTTATTGGGCTGCTATGATCTGCAAGAAAGGGGTGGCACACCTCATTTACAGAAAAGGAGGTTTTCACATGAACAAATGTTCATGAAGGGCTGCATGATAAAAATGCCTTAATTTTCTTTCCAGTCATAGTTCTTCTAACCACTGCAGGTGTGTTCTGGGGTTTTCCCTCTCCCACACTCTTTTGTAGATAATTTTCAACACTTGCTCAGGTCAGCTCTGGGACAGGTGCTGTACTTGTAGGATTTCTGGGTGTTTGTGTGTCAGGTGTGCTGGAGCCCAGCATTTGCTTTTCTGTGCAGAGCCCATTCCTGGTACAGAGCTCGTGTCTGGGTTTCCTTTGGCTCCCGTTTTGGCCATCCAAGGTATTACAAGTGTCCTTTGGAACTTGAAAGCCAGTAAATGTCTGCATGTTGGCTTGGATGAGATGTTTATGGGAAAAAATTCTTGACCATGAGGGTGGGGAGGCCCTGGCACAGGTTGCCCAGAGAAGCTGTGGCTGCCTCATTCCTGGAGGTGTCCAAGGCCAAGCTGGGTGGGATTTGGAGCAACCTGGGACAGAGGAAGGTGTCTTCCAAGGCAGGGTGTTGGAACCAGGTCATCTTTAGGGTCCCTTCCAACCTAAACTATTCTATGATTATATACACAGCATCGAACTTGAAGCTAACTTTTCCAAAACTGTACAAGGCTGAGTCCTTTGGGAGTTCTCACCAGCTCACAACAGCACTGGTAAAATAGTAGTGAAAAAGCTTTGAGAGGTGTGTATGGCTGTCGTTATGGCCATTTTCTGGTATTTTTGGCACGCGTGTTATTAGCATTTGAATGGTTAGAGGATTGTGAAACACAAATAAGGCTAGACAGGCTGGATTGCTGCAGCTGCTGTGGGAACCCGCTGAGCTCAGAACGCATTTGTGATGTCTCCGTGCTGAAGTGGCACAGTCGGGCTCTGGCTGATGTCCTGCAGGAAACCTCGGTGGCTCAGGGCCCCACTGATGGCAGAGCAGGTGCAAAGGCTGCTGCAGGTCAGTCTGGCCTCAGAGCTACAATTCCTCTTCAGCTCTGGCTTCAGGCCCTGGGGTGTGCCTCGAGTGTGGTGACTCAAGCCTCTCCTCTACCAAGTGCCCTATTAAGCTCTGATGGAGCAGACATCCGTGGAGAGTTATGTCTGACACATCCATAGTGTGTTTCACTGGAGAACATCTGGCAGATGTTGCCTGCCTCTTTATCTTCACTTCCTCTCTATTGTTTACACCTCTCTCCCATTCGGAGAGCGTTCAGCGCTCTTTGCAGCACCGGGAGTGATCACAAGTGAGGTCAGATGGCAGGAGCTGCATTCCCCAAAGTCTTTAGTCAGATGTCACAGGAACCTGCAGGAGACAGGAGCAGATGTTTGCATCTGTGTGGAGCTGGAGAGGGAGGCTGTCCTGCTGCAGAGTTGTTTGTAGATCTGCTTCAGAGGATATTAAGTTTCCAAGCTTGGGAACAAGTGGATTGTCCTTGTTCAACTTAGAAAGGGCAGTAGGACAGTCCACAGGCTGCCCTGTTTCCTTTTGCTGGGAAACAAAAGGGGTTTAGCTTGTATTGCATGGAAAGGTGTGAAGTTACAGGCTGTAGAAAATAAGAAGAAATGACTATTGAGGAGATGAAGCTGAATGCTTTATTTCTCCAGCCTGCAGGTCACGCCACTGCCCTTGGTTCGAGCAAGTGCTAACGTGGTAGCTAATGATGAAGTAACAAATTCCTGTCCAGACTTTTAAATACCATCCTGCAGGATTAATGTGAGCTGCCCTGAGAAATGCAATCTGTGTCAGTAATCTTGCTGACAGCTGCTTGCCTCAGCCCTCCATTCACTGCTCATCTGGTGGCTGCCGATGGCCCGCCACACTGGCATTTCTCCGTTTCCATGGCACTGCTTTGCATGTGGAAGCAGTACTGGAGCGTGTGCCTGGTGCATTTTACTGTCTTAATTGCCCTCATCTGGGAAAGAGGTATATCAGCTCGACTGGCTCAATGAAATTTGTCAGAAATGAGGTGTGAATCAGTGAGTGCAGCTACCCAGGAAGACTTGCTGCAGTATGTCTAAAAAGAGAGGAAAGCAGCTTTGTCTTAGTCTGCGCTTTGTTATGCTCTTTCCTACAGTTTGGGGATTAAGCTGTAAGTTTAGCATAGTATCTTCAACAATCTTGATGACTTAGAGTAAATTCCGATTTTAAAAGCTCTTTTTTCTTGACAATGATTCAGAGTGTTGTCTCTGGTGCTTTGATAAGAGCTGTGCTGGTGGGCACATGCAGCAGATAGGAGGGGATTAAAACTTCCTAGAGAAGTATTTGCCATGGATACTTAGTGGCACATACAAGTAGACCCCAGATCTTTGATGTGAAGGACAACTGCCTGACTACTAATGAGTAATGTTATTTGTCTTGGGACGATTTTACCTGGCAAACCTGACTGTGGTGTCAGAGAACCACCACAAACATTTGATCTCTGTTTACTGCCCCACTGTCATGCAGGAGATGCTTCCACCTCAACTGTAGGTGTTTTTAACAAGGTAAGGCACGGAAAAGCAGCAGCAGTTCTTTAGCAGGGTGTGTGGCCGGGCTCACGCACAGCCCCAGCAGCAGCAGCAGCACAGCCAGAGCTCACTCCCATTCCCAGCCGCTCCCGGCCCGGGCGCTTTCCCTGCGCTGCAGTTCCTCCCACGGCCGCCAGGGGGCGCTGTTGGCTGCCGGCCGGGCGGGGCGGGGCGCTGATTCCCCCCCGCCGCCAGGGGGCGCTGTGGCGCGGGCGCGGCTCCCTCAGGCCGCCATGGCGGGCGGGATGGGGAGCGACGTGAGCTGTGGCAGGGCACACCCCCTGGGGTGGCAAACCAATGTAACAGACTGCTCCACATGCTTAGCAGGAGTCATGAGGATCAGGACGTGGGATGCTGGTTCAAAGTGTAGTAAAAAAGCCTGAGGCGGCGGCAGCCGGGCTCCTCTGTAGCTGCTGCCTCACACAGCCATGGAGATGCGCTTTGGACCAAGTTCTGGCATCGAGATCCCAGGCTCTTCCCTGAGGCACCTGAATAGATGGTGAGGGTCCCTTCCAGTCAGGTTCCAGTGCAATGGCTGCTCTCAAGAACAAAGGCTCACCCCTCAGTAGGAGAAGCAATGGGAGGACAAAAGCTCCGTAGTGGCAGCGAATGCTTTGGGCAGTGACTACAGATCGGCTGTGCCTCCATGCAAAGAATGAGAGCAACCCAGCCAGCCCCTCACCACCCTGCCGAAATCTCCTCGTATCTTTGCCTTTCCAAAGAGAAAACCACCCAGGTAAGAGGGTAACCAGCTGCACCCTTCCCACACCTTGAGGTTTTTTTTTTTGTCTCAAATACTGGTCATTATGGTCTCTTAGCAACAAATGGGACAAAATTCCTTGAAAGAAACAAAAGAAGTCCTAAACCCCAACAACAGGCTTCTTGAAATTAGGCAGTATTTTATATCTTCCAAGCACAGCTACCGCTGACTCTAAAGATACTGGCCCTGTAGCAAATGAGTCTTAGGGGTTCCTGCTGTGCATCCTCTCCCTTTTCCCGAAAAGGGGGAAAGCATTGGCAGCCTTTCATGCAAGGATCAAAATTGTCCTTACTGCAAAGGTACTGGGGTGTTTGGCCCCAGACTGCAGGGCTCAGATGTGCTGAAACCCCTGTGTGTTAATACCTGTGTCCCTGAGGGTCTCCATGCTGTAGTGGGCTGCAGCCATCAATGATGGGATAAATGCTCACCTTTCCTAAACTCCAGGGAGACCGGGACACCACTGGAGGGCTAATGTCTCTGCCTGGGGGGGCTGGCTGTGAGCCAAAATAGAAATGGATTTGGGCATGTGCCCGTTGTGCTGCTCACCAGGGTCACACGAGGGTTATGGGAGTCGGTGGGCTTGGAACCAGTCTCTGCATACTGGACTGGAATAGCTTGGTTACTCAGGCCTGGCTGCTCCCAGAAACTCTGGAGAATAGAGGACTGCTGAGGGCAAAACTGGGATTATGACCATAGGACTCTTGCTTGTCTTCCTGCTTGTCCCAGCCTCTTTTCCTTGTTTTCTTTGAATTCCCTGAATAAATGAAGTAGAGATCAGCAGCCTCTGTCACCGCACATACTCTGGGTAAAGGGTTTTTTCCTTGGGACAGTCTGGTTGGCAAATCCTCTAGTGCAGTCTGTGCCTCTTGGCTGACACAGATGCCCAGAGCTGTGCTTCCACAGGATTTATGGGGATTGGTCAGGAAGTCTTCAGCATCAACATAAGAGTTTGTAGTTACCCCCCAAAAAAGGATTTTTAGAGAAACCTATAAGTAGTGTTCTCTTGTCCAATCAAAAGTATTAATTCTACATGAAAAATTTATTACCACGAGAAAAACCAGGCATTTGAAATGTCTTGTTCTCCTTGTGAGATCACCCTATAGATATGGTACACTTAATTGCCGTGCTTAATTGAGACAGGCACTTTTACTGGGACATCTCCCAGGGAGCCATTGTAGCCTAATGATTATCAATGCCAATGGTTGTTGCCTAATCAGGTCAGTGCTATAAATCCCTCTTAACAAGAATACATTCAGTGAGTATCAAGTGATTAAACAGTGCTTAAACAGGTGTTAACTAAGTGTGGGAGGCCATGTTTAAACACAGGGAAAATCAAAATAAAGTGGGAAGCCATAGGTGCAAATCTCAAAAATAACAAGTGCTATTTTTGTCCTTTCTTTTTGTTTAGTGCAGGGCTTTCTCTGATCAGCCTCAAATATCACTTGGAGTTCTTCATCTTTTCTAGTGGTATGAAGAGTCCTGTGAATGAAAGCTGGCCAAAGGCTCAGGGAATCAGCACTAGCCCTCATTAGGTTTGCCACTCACACAGGGCTTCCTTAACTACTCTAGGAATTTCTATGTATGCTGGGATGGATTTTTTTTTTTTTTTTTTTTCGGGGGGGGTTGGGGAGGGGAAATATTTTTTAGTGGTAGTTGATATAGCATAGCTGTAAAATAGAGTGATAGAGATTCTGCTGGGATAGCTGAATCCCTCTGTTACTATTGATTTAACAGTCTAAGGATAATATAGAAAGCCTGTAGTGTGCATGGACTGCCAAAACGTTTGTGGTCCCTGTGCTCTGCTGCTGTCCTGAATAAAAATGGCAGTTGTCCACCTTTATCCCCCTCCCTGGCCACTGGCCAAGAAAAACGCCTCCTTTTCCCATGGCACAACTTAGCCTGTAATGGGAATGTTGGCTGTGTCAGCATTCTGCTGTGCAGGCCGTGCCTCTCTCCATTTTTGATCTGATTAGGTGCCCTACAGTCCCTATTGATTTATAACAAAATCCAGTTGTGACTTATTTGATGAGTATGCAGTGCTGAATTAAATTTGGGAGAGAAGCTTAATCAGCTCTCTGTAAAGATCCAGAGGTGGGTGTTTTCTACCAGAAAACTGCTCTTCAGTATCTGATAGAAATCTTATGGCATCAGAGTGAAGCCTTTGGAGTGTGGGAGCCTGGAGGCTGTGAGTCCATCCCCCTGGTGCCATGTGAAATCCATACAAGTGCTTTGTGTGCAGCTGCTCACAGCTGCCTTTTCCTCATATTGGTTTTCTAAGAAACAGGTCTCTCTTCTGAGCACTTGGATGGCCCTGATTGCTCTAACATTTTGTTTGCAGACTTCTAGGTTTTCACAGCTGTTTTCCTAGCAACCGTGTGCTTGTGAGAGGAGTCATTTGTGTTCATTCACTTGCAGTGCAGGGAGAGTCTTTGGAAACATTGCTGCAGGTGGAAAGGTAACTCTTTTGTTATTATTTTAATTTTGACATGAGGTTAGATCCCAGTGCAAGGAGGTACCAACTCTGTTCTCTTGATGCACTTCCTATTTATTAATCAGCAACTGGAGCTCTGTCTGGTCCTTTGGTGAAAGTTTATTTTACCTTTGAGTCTGGTTCTGTTTTCTGCTTGGCCTTCAATTATGTAGAGAATCAGAAAATGTTAATCTTGTACCCCAGGACAAGTTTTATGCATTGAATCACTCCACTGTACTAGAATAACCTTTCTTAAATTCACAGTAGGGTCATTTGAAACCTGATGTAACGTTTGGCAATCTTTTTTTAATTACACTATAGCTCCTATTGATGTTTATAAAAATAAACTGCAAAAACAACACCCTTCCCTCCTCATGCCATACACTCATTTAATAGATCATTAGGAGTTGGAAATACAAATAGCCCTGTATTTTGTTACACAGCAAGCTTGATGTTCAAAGATATTTTGGAACTCACAGCAAGCATGGCTGGCATTACAGCAGCTACTTGATTTTTACAGTGCTTCTCCAGCTTTGCAATACACAGTCACCAGATGCAAAGGGACAGGTTGTAATAAATCTTTAATTAGAGCCATATTTAATATTGCAGAACTAAAAACTTCCATAGAAATGGTAGAGTTGTTACTGACAGGTATTTACAGCATCAAGGTATGTTCTGGAACTGGGTGAATTTCCATTCTGGCACAAAATTGAAATCTGTTGTTTAAAGTGTAATTCACTAGAAGTGAATTACTGAGATATGCAGCTTCTTTTGACTTTTTTTTCCAATTTTCCAGGTAGATGAAGTTGCAAACAAGCATAGAATTTAGCCCTTATTCTAGAAAAACAAACAGGCAAAGTCATAAATGACAAAGTCTGGAATGGAAGAAACTGCTATTATCACTTTCATCCTGTCAAAGCAGGTCTGAAACATAGTGCAAGTTACTGGTCTGGTGATGGTCCCAGGGATTTAGCAAGGACAGAAAATTAATGCTAATCTGAATCTTAGTCTAGGGGTGGAAGACCATCCATTGATTGAGGTGCCCACTGAGGGGCTGTGTGATGGGAGAGGTGAGGATGTGGCAAAGACAACAAAACCTCCCTGAACTCTGCTGTTACTTCCACAAGCCATAAAATCATGTCTTGAAATATGCAAAAAGGTCAGTGAGGTAATGGAAGGATTTTGCTACCTGAGCACCAGAGGCTGTGCTTTATTAAAAAGGAAATAGGGAGGGATGGGTGTGCAGCTTGCCTTGGCTCCCTTCCAGAGCTGGAGCACGTGTGAAATAGAGGCGAGAGCAATGCCAGCGACTGGGGATGTGAGACTGGGAGCAGAACAGCAGTGAAGGAGCTAACTGGGAATGTTAAGAGTGGATATTGGCATAGCTGAAAGATGAGTCAGCAAAGTCAGCAGAGTAATGGCAGAAATATAAATTAATATCAGATTCTTCTTAATAGGCGTTAGAGTAGATCACTGCCACACATCCAATTCTTTGTAAAATTTGGCCACTTCCTTTCTTGCCCAAATGGGAACTAACTGAGCCCTTCTTGAAATGTTGGTCCCAATGATGAGTCGAATACTTTTGAAGTAGTGGATGGGATCAAAACGCTGTAATTTATTCAGAGTGTGAATTCTTTCCTTGGCAGCAGCCATCCTTTGGGGCTTGGCTGACTTGCTGTATTTCCCCCTATCCTGCTGTGGTCCTCTGCCTTTCTGTATTAATGCTTGTCCTGGTTGGTAACTTTTTTTAAGGGCTGCTTTGGACTATCATTTGGTTCCATCTTAGAGGATCGATGCTGTTTGGTTAATCCAAACATAAAAACATCCCCTTTTTTCCCCCTTGTTCTTTCCTGTTTGTTTTGGGATTTTTTTCCCTGTGTAAAAATCCAAGAGATCTGATCACACTGGTCCTCTCACAGCAACGTTCTGTTTCTAGAGCAGGAGATGGGTGATTGAAGACAAAACCCAAATAAACCAAACATAACAAGAACAAATCCTCTGCCCCAAACCTTGCAGATGTTCAGAGTTGTATGTCTCAGGACCATGTAGATAAGAGAGGAAGGGCACTTGTTATTACAGGAAGGAAAACAGCTGTTTGGATGACTAAAATAATGCCAAAGAAAGCAGATGAAAGGGTAAACAGAAGAATGAAAGAATAGCTGCCACTGACGTGGAGGAGTAACAAATCCTGGGAATAAGAGGCTCGAGGAAACAAACACAGAATGGGAGGGAAATGGAGAAAAGATAATTATCCCTCGAGCCTCATGAACCTTCCACTCTGTCAGCTGCCCTTCAGAAAATCCAGAAGGATTTTGGTACCCAAACTTAAGGCTGGATTTTTAGCATTACTCCCATGGCAGCTCCCCTGGATGGCTCAGCAGCAGTGGCTGAGCATGAAGCAACTTCAGACCAAGTGCTCTCATCATCTACAGCTCCCCCCAGCCCCAGGCTTCTGCTCACCTCAGCTGAGGCAAGAGAAGGTAGGATTTACAAGCTGTAGCTGTTAGTAGGTCACACCAGTACCAAAATCAATATTTTCACAAGACCTCGGTCTGCTAATAGGGGACACACCTTATGAAAATAACCTTAAAAGTAGATCTGACCTCTTTGAAAGTAGCTGGTCAGGATCTTGTTGAATTTGTGTGTTTGAAGACTGGTCTGAGCAGGTTAGTTTCATGGGCATCTTCTCACAGTGCAGATACTCAGTGATGTTTATTGAAACCAGTGTTCTTTACAGGCTCAGTGTTCTGAGCTGTGTGTGTATTTACGTACCAGGCTTTTGTCTGTAGCTCCTTGGATGTGTTTTGACATTGTTCTGTGCGGGTGACAGTGTGGAGACCTGTGTGTTTGCTTTGTTCTCGGTTGGTGCTTCCTGGTCAACAGAAATAAAAAGCTGGTTGTGTTAACAGCTGACAAGGTCAACTCCGCGGTACAGGGCCAGCGAGCCGAGTGTTCTCCTCTCCTGAAAGGGGGCGCTCCATCAAATGCTGGCTTCAGTTCTCTCACTTCAATCCCTTCTTTGCTTTTTTGAGGGAGAAGTTGTTGACTTGCACTTAGCAGTTTAATTGTCTTTGACAGAGGAGTTGTTGCTCTTTTTTCTTGTCAAGACGTTTTTTGCATGTGCTTTATAAACCAAAAGCTGAGCAACCCAGCTGGAGATGCAGTGAATCCTCAGGAGGGGAGGCTCGAGGCAGAATACAGCCAAAGCCTGGTCTGCCTGCTGGTAGTGCCTCATCTGCAGGGGGTCAAGAAATGTGTGTGTGGGGAACAAAAAGAGAAAACAGGTCTCTGGGTTACAGGTGAGAAATGAAAGAAGCAGGAAGACTCACTGCTGGAGCTGGTGGCCACAACCCACTTCCATAAGGTGCAGGTTCATCTTCCCTGTACTTTAATCCGGAGTAGAGAAGATCTGACCATAGTGTTCTATAGAACCCTGTTCTTCCTGCACTGGAAACAATGCTCTTTAATGGGGTAAACAGCAAATGCAAGTCAGGTGTCTCTTTGGTGCATGCTTAATGCTGTGCCTTCCAGAGAGCCTTTCCATACTTATGGTAGCAGGTAGAACTTATTCTTAGCCATGGAAACCCAGAATTGGGAGGCTGATGTCACCATCTCTGCTGTTCTTTCTGTATTCAGTTTCCTGCTTTCTCAGATCTCTTTCCAACCTGTCTGTCTCCAAATACTTCTTCCAAAAATAATTCTTTGTGAAGTGACAGGCACACAGGGACCTGAAAAAGAAAGTAAGCTGAGGATGACTGAAGGTGCTGATGAAAGGCAATCAGCTGGAGAGAGCAAAGCATCAGATGTGATCTGTCTGGCATGTGCCTAATTATCCCGTGCCTTCAGGCATGCAGCCGGGCAAGAGCCAGGAAGTTCACTGAGCAAGTTCACTTCATTTCCCTGTGCTGCTTTTCACACATGAGAAAAAAAAGTGAAAAAATCAAGTTCCTTAGGATAAGCAGCAGGACCATAAGAGGCAATGTAGAAAGGAAAAAGGCTTGACTGGTGAAGTGAAGCATATAATGAGATAATTAGAACTGTGAAAAGTTGACAAAGCAGTAGACCAAGATGAATTGCATACCCCAAGTGCTCAGGAGATGGGCAAGGAACTAGAGCAGCCTCCCTGAATGAACTTCCAGAAGCAACCTCAGTACTGTTTTTGTCCTTTGGAAGTGTAGAGTTTCCATAGGACTGGAGGGGGACTGCACACAGTTTGAGGAAAACAAGGAGTAAAAATAATAGAGATGGCTTTGCTAACAGTGAGGAAAACTAGGGAGGGAGGACATTGCTTCAAGCTAGTGGTGAGATTTATTTGCTGGGAGTGGTAGGGCTGCTGTTGAAGTAGCTAGAAAGTCAACATCTAAGTAAAAAATATTTTCATTCCCGGTCTGTATCCACTTGGCAGCAATTAAATGAGCATCCCTGTAATCTGTGTCCTTCTGAGGAGGGGTCTGTCCTGCAGTGTGTTTGTGTTGGACCCAGCCAAAGACAGCACTGATCCAAATAAAAACAACCTTGCAGCTTTTCATGTCATGCTTTTGCTCTGATGCAGCCTTCCCTCCCTCCCATCACAAGAAAAGCTCTAAAACAAACTGGTAAAGATTTGTCTTGTGGGGATGCTGCCACTTGCTGCCCTTGAGGGTAACAAGAGAACACAGAAATCTGTTGTTGTAGCCAGAATCCCAGTTTGTGTACCTGTTAAAATGCATGATTTGCAGAACTTGTGTAGAGGAAAAATGTTGTTCCTTTTTTTTTTCTTATAAATGAGTGCCTGAAATGAATCAGGTGTTTCTGCTTGGAAAAAGGGGCAGTTTGTTTAGCTTTTCTTTCCAAATACTGTATTTTAGTTTCATTACATTGTTAAAATGAGCAGGGCTTTCTGTGACACTGGAGGGCTGCACTGCCCTGGAGTTCTCTGCACATATCCCATGCATGCACATGAGTTCTGTCAGTACCTGCTGAGGTTTTTTCGAGTTTTACACGATTAATTTAGTTTGAAGATAACCCTGAAAAAAGTGTAGAGTAAAGGAAATGTGCAGCGATTTCCCACTGACATAAGGCATTTTGGTATGAAAATGCCCTCACTGGTTGTGTGTTCTTTTCTTCTGACCTGATTTTACTGGTTTTTGGTGTGTTAAATTTGTCCTAGGACTCCTCTGAGCACAGCAGATCCTTGTGTGAGGCAGAAGGAGCGTGGAGGCTTTTACCTTCTGACGTTCCCCAAGTTGATTCAGGTTCATTAAGATGAATGGAAAGCCTGCCATTGATTTCAGTGGAGTTGAATCAGGCTCATATCCTCAATCTAATGAAAACCATTATCCACATGACTCTCATTAACTCTGTTTGCAAAACAGACAGCAAGATGTGACTCCGGATTTCTTCTGAGACATACAGTGATGATGATGATGGTCCTGTAGAACAGCCAGAACCTCCTGTTTAGAAGAGAATCACTGCCTGGATTTTGCCTGAATTTGTCCCCATTGCACCTGCTTTGTGCTCAGGCTTTTTTCACTTGGTGAAGATGATCTCTGGCAGGGGGCTGCTCTGGAACATCTGTGAAAATCCAGATGTTGAGCTGCTGCTGGAGACACATGGCTTTGGAGGGTCAGCATATCTCCCTGACTGTGCTGGGGTTGTGAAAAGGCAGATGAATCACTTGTCAGAATTTATTTTTAATGTTTTCTTATCAAAAGAGTGACCAATGTGTGCACTTTTGGGAAAGCTACTGCAATACTTCATTGTGATGTTTGATTGGCAGTAGGAAATCTCATTTCCTTGCACTTTTTTTTAATCTTGAAAACTAATTTACAAATTGTGGCTCGCAACAGGAGGGCAAAATGCCAAGGCATAATCGACTGACACAAAAGAAATTAAGTTTGGGCAGGCAGTGTAAGAACCTGATCCTGTTTAAATCAGTGGTGTAATTCCTGTTGTTGTTATTTTTACCTTTGGTTTCACTGACTCCTTCAGATGTTCATAGATCCTCTGAAGCTTAAACCTCATCATATTTGGTGTTTTGTTGGAAGCCCCAATTTCTGCAGTCCCATCATGGCATAACAGATGTTTTTGCTTGTTTTGAGAGAGGAATTTTCTTGCTCTGGTAGGTGAAAATTTTAAAATAGTGTAAAAATGGATCAAGAACATGTAAAAAAGCCTAAATGCATGATTTCATTTTATAACTCATAAGCTCGTTTACATGTTTTCTTGTCCATTTGGATCACTGGGCACAACTATAAAATACAAGGTGTCATGCACATGTGTCTGTTATGTGGATGCATGTGCCCTGAATGTGTAATTTTTGATGATGTGGAGAATTCCCAAACCAGCATTATTTTTTCCAGGTAATCTAAATTATATTCTGGAAAATCTAGGTGTGACTTACCAGCTTTAAATACCGAACTTCAATTCAAACAATATTTAATATCTTTCCAAGATGGCAGAATCTGTCAACACTGTAGGTCTGCAGACACACACACATGCAAAAACCTCAGTTTTTTTTTCTTTTTTTTGGTTGTTGTTTTTGATGGATCTCTCAACTATCACAGCAACTCTCAATTTATTTCTGCAAAGGGAGGAGATAGGTTGGCTGCATATCCCCATTTATTTTGAAGTGGTTGCCAAATGTTCTCTTTGAAGGTGGGACATTTTAAGGAATTTTATGCTTGTTTGGTTTTTTTAATGTTTATTTCCTCTGGGGCTACTGTTTGTTTGACTTTGGGTCTTCTGGTGTGTGTGTGAGGAGGAGTAGGTTTGGAGGAATGGAGGGGGGGCTGTTTATTTTTCCTTTTTACTGCAAAAAGAAATAACTTCCTCTTCTCCCTTGTGGCTAAACAAGTCATCAAAGTCTAGGAGGAGTTGAAGCTAATGGTCCTTGATGTGCACCATTGGTTTAAACAAACCAAAAGTATGTTTCCATATATATTTTTAAACACATGTGTGATTTAAAATTATCCCCCAAATAATTTTGGCTTGCCTGGTTGTGGGAGGACAAACATAGTTTCCTTTTTTCTTAGATTCCAAGTACTGACACGTTCTGTTGCTTGCTGTGGGTTACTAAAGACATATTTTGTGAGTCAAGACATTATTTCTGCAAGATAGCAACTGGAAGGAAATGAGCTTCTTTAGAGAGGCAGAAAGGAGAAGCCAGGGTTAATTTTCTTCTTACAGAAAGTGTTCAGCCAGCACTAAAAGCCCATGTCTCAATATCTTTATTTTTAAATGTCTGCTTTTGCCTGTCCCTACCCATTTTCCAAGTGAATGTTTTGAAATCAGCTGCATGTTCTTCTTGTTCCAAACTCCCCCCGAAGTAGAAACTATGGGAGAAGGGCAGGTTTGGTTTTTTAAAATGTCTTTTCTATGTCTCTTCTCCCATGTGGTGGTCAGTCAAAAGCTGTGCTTTGCTACACCCTACTGTGTAATCCTGACATTTGAATAAACCCCAGGCACTTCATAATGGCCAGAGCAACCATGCCGAGCCTGAAATGACAACATGTTTGGGATTGCACGAGGAAGGAGATGTTGTTTGCAGGAAGGGTTGTTTGTGAAATCCTACCTTGCACAGATGATTCCAGCCCAGGCTCCACACAGCTGAAATTGCAGGCAGAGACGTTTACTGTGATGTATGGAGTGATGCTGTGAGGGCTCCTGGTGAATTTGTTTGGCTGCTGTGTCTTCACCTGCACTTGGATGGCCAAACTTGCAGTCCTGTGAAGTGTGGGAATTATGCAGAACCTTCCCTTAAACCCTGCAGGCAGCAGCTGGATCCAGCAGCCAGTGCTCTGTGGGGACAGAGCATGTGAGTGAGCAGGAATAGCTCAGGCAAGAAGAAGAGTTCCTGTGCTAGCAAGTCAGGCTGATGCCACAGGCAGCACTGGGAAGTGTGTGTGTCTCCTGGCTGGCCCTTTGTGTTGTCAAGGTGACTTTTACAGGAGGTCACGAGTTCGCTTTTGTCAACGCACAAAAAACTTGGAATAGACAAGTGGAGGGTTGGCAGGGTTAGGAGATGGTGAGCCTGAAGAGGGGATGCCAAGACAGAGGAGTCTGTGGAGGAATAAGAGGAAAGATGGAGGAGAGAACATCAAACATGGGCAGTTCTGCCAGTGGCAGTATGGGCACCATCTCAGGGATGTTCTTAATCAGGAGGCAGAGCTAGCAGGGCTCCTGGAGCTGGATAGGGAATTTAGTCTTTTTGACCCTTAGGCTGAATAGTGAGAAAATGCTTTCTGCAACAAGCCTAGAAATATTTTACCTTTTCTTGGTGTCTTTTTTGTTTTGGTTTGGTTTTTTTGGTTTTTAGCCAATATTTATCTGCAAACAGCAAAAATTAAATGAAAGGAAATGATGGGATCTGTTGGCTCAGCATGCCAACAAGAGCGTGCTCCAATACTTGTCACCCTGGATTTGTGAACTTGTAATTTCTCCCCTTGGAGTGGGGCTGAGCTCATCAGGTTGTGTTGCCTGTGGGGGCAGGTACAGGGGCTGGTGGGTGCTCTCAGCCGAGCTCAAAGCAGAACTGGCAGCCTGTGGGTGTGCAGCCGCTCCTTTCCCAGCCCGGAGTGGGTGTCTTGCTGCCTGGTTTAGTGGGAACATCAGCCTGGTTCTGCCGTGGCTGCAGGAGTTGCTCAGACGGGCCATCAGACAGACACACGGGAGCAGAGGAGGAGAACAATTCCTTCCATCACCTGTTCAGCTTAGGAGAAGCAGAAGTGGCACAGTTTGTTGAGGGATCACTGCACAAGTCCGTTTTGTGCTTGCTGAGGAATGTTTTTTTTTTCGTCCAGTTTTCCTTCCCATAATCCCTTGATGAACAGTGCATGAGCCACTGAACTCTGCTGCCACTTGATTATGGTCAAGTTATTTGTATTGGTGTGTCAGTCTGCACTGGTTTTGCTCAAGGATTGCAAATCAGGTACTGGGCAGTGCCTGATCCCTCATCTTTCATAGGGATGTGCAAAGAAAGGTGTTGAGAGGGTTTAGAATTTCTTTTGCTGTTTGTTAGAGTTGCACTTCAGAAGAGAATGCACACTGTGGTACTTACATTTAGCATGAAGCCAAATTATATTGCTGTAGCTTTTTTTGGCCTGCCATTGTTCATTTACACTGATTTGGCTGGCTTAGAAAGATGTTGGAAGTGCAGCTTTGCCAAAGCTCCTCTGTCCTCCAAGAGTCCTGACAGGATAGGTAATTCAGGCAAGCCCATGTCTCACAGGAATCCTCCATTAGCTAATCCTCCATTAGCACTGCTAGTGCTTATACCATTTATTCCAGGGGGAATTGAGCAACTCCCACACTCGGTGCATTTGCAAATTCCAGCCTGCAGCTTCCTCTTATCACTCACTAGAAGATGCTCACATAAAGGAGTGTGAAAGCAAGGGAAGGGCTATCAAGATGTGCTTACTTCCAAAGAGCCCTGAAAGCAAATACAGACAGTCATATATTTGATATAGAAACTCCTAGTGGCTCCCCCCTGCCTCTCACTTCTTTTCCTTAGAAAATATCTTGGCTGTCCCAGGAGCAGAAGAGAGAAGCTTGGATGTAGCTGAATATTAAGCTGGTACCTGCCTGATCTGCCCTCAGCTATTCAGAGGGAAAGTTCAGGACCTCTGGCCATTAGATGATTTTGTCCCAGGACAAATTTAATTAGATTACAGTAAGTTTATTGCCCTCTTGAAATACAACATGAAATTTTTCAGCTGAAAGTCCATAATCTTCTCAATTGAACTGAATCAGGTGGAGTTTAACTTTGGAATTGTAACTTTTGGAGGCAGTAGGTCCATGCTTACACCAGGTCCTATCCCTCAGCCCTGTCACCTTGGTGTGGAATGCGGGATTTTTATTTAAAGCATGGGTCTAGAGGACTCCAGTTATGTTGTGGGTTTTGCCCCTGACAGGACCTGTGTTGTGGGGTGGTAGAAGTGGGATTTTGCAGTGCAGGTCCAGGCAGCTGCTGGTCACTACAGATGAGGAAAACAAAAGGTGTTGAATTACTGCAGGAAACATGAACAAAGAGGGGTTTTGGTAGAGGGTTTTTATGCTAGCTTACCATATACTTTTGTTGAGAGACATGCATTGCAAACTGCAGTTAGGAATGTAATTTCATACTGGTATTATTTTCCTCCTGCGTTTTCCATCTGCATCACTTACTAAATGCATTTTGAATAATTATATGGCAGAGTCCTATCTGGGCTTGACAATTAGACAGAGACACTGCAGCGGAAACACACACACACAAAAACATAATTGTAAATAATGGATATTGACTGGATCTGCCAAAAGTTGCAATAAAAAGCCTTGCCTTAGGTCAATTGTTCCTGGCATATGGATGGGAAAAGGAATCCAGCAGTATGTGTTATAACATGAGCTGCTGTACATCAACATTTCCCGGCCACCCTTTTTTTTTCTCTCCTTGTTTTTTGACTTCTTATGGAGCTCATATCTATCACAAAGGTAGATACAAGCTTTTGAAAACATTCAGCACTTCTGCTGCTTGTTTGTATTGGTTTGGTTTTTTGGGGTTTTTTTTAAATAATTAAGAGTGAGATAATAGAGAGAACCAAGCTGACACTTGCTGGTCATCCTTCTCCTGAAAATCAGAGCTGTGTTGTGACTATTGTTGGTCAGGACTTGTGTGTCACCCAGAAGGTTACACCTGAACAGGAAGGAGCCCTCCACCACGGATCTGTGGAGTTCTGTAGGGCAGGGGCACTTTGTCCTTCACATCCATAACTGTGTGGTCCCACAGTCAGTCCTTTTCCATGACAGCTGCATCCCAAAGACCTGACTGCTCTTAGCTGCTTGCTTGGGCTGAATTACCCTGTGGAATCAGAAATCTTCTAATGAGGAGCTATCCTGTCATTTCAGCTGGGAATTGGCCTTTGGCTCGTGCTCAGACTCTTGACGTAGTCAAAGGATAACAAAACTCACAGGAGTCTTGCTGGCTGTGCAGCCTGGGCTGTGGATTAGGGCTATCATGAACTACAGGAGGTTTTGCAATTGTTTATGCCAATCCTTGGAGAATAAGTGTGAAATTAAGATCGTGGTCTGATTTATATTTATAATTTCTGTGATGTGCTCCTGTGATGCTGCAGAGCCAATTATAGATAACTATAAATATGCCATTGGGAGTCTTTTAAGCATTTATTTTAGTGCTTTTGAGGAAGCCAGTACTAAGTTTAATAGGCTGTGGTGAATTATTGACTGAACAAATTGTAACCATGGACTAGAGTATGGTGTTGACATTAGAGATTGTACAGTTGTCTTTAGGAGTCATTACAGGATTTAATTTGGGGCATGCTGAACTTTGAGATTGACACTGGTGGGATATTGACTCCATAATGTGAGAGACATGTTAACCTGCATGCATAGCAGACCGCTGTTAACAGGTCTAGTATAAAAGCCATAGAGATGACATAATAAAATCCAATCAGATTTTTTTCCCTATCTTTATGCTGAAGGAGTTGTACATGCAGATATAGGAAGGTCTGTGGTTAGTGGCAGTTACTGCTGTAGAAATACATCCATTTTCCTATTCAGGTATTAGAAGCAAGTTTTTTGGGTTGTTTTATTTCTCCTTTTAAAATAACCTAAAGCATTCTGGAAACTAATTTTGAGCTTGAAAGACAAGAGAAACAAGGACTTGCTCCGTGCACATCTGAAGGGAGAAGTGATGATTGTGCACAGGGCAGCTTTTATTACCGAGTGGGGATTGGTTCCTGGAGTTGTAAAGCAGCAAAAGGCGTGGGATGTGTTTCTTTCCCTGCCCTCTGAGCCTTCCCAGAGGCTCGTGGCACTGCGGGGAGTCCCAGCAGGAATGAACCCCGGCGCCAAGTGCGGGCGCTCGGCGTGTGCAGCCAAGAGCATCCGCTCTTCCCTTTCCCGCACAGCGGGCGTTTGTACGGGATAGCTCAGGAGGAATCCCTGCATCCGGGCCTGCAGGGAAACCCGCTCTGCAGCAGCTGCCAGAGGCACAAACACGCTGAGGCAGTCCTGAGCAGCGTTTCTGTATGCCAGGGAAACTTCAGGAGCCTTTATGTAGCCAAAGTAAATGTTAACAATCTGGCTATTTCCAAAGTTTCCTTTATAAATCCATTTTGGAAATGGTTTTTCCTGTTTCTTCCTAGTGTCTGGTGTTTAGCTTGCCTTGGATTCTGATGGAGCACGAAACCCCCTTAAGAAACCAAATCAATCAGACAGTACTGGACCTTGAGATCTATTCCCTACATTGCTCATGTTTCCTTGGGGTTTATTGCTGGGAGAAAGAAACCTGCACTTTGTCCTATCCCTGTGTGGCAAGTGCAGAAGAAACAAATGTCTCCAATATTTCTGAAGTGAACAGAGTCAATATGCCCAGCCTGCTGCTTCAATTATGAGTTTTGGAGGGGGAGAGGCTATGTGCTATCAATGGAATAGTAATAGTGTGTTATTTAGGCTTCTCCCTGATAATGGACCATTCAAACTCTTCTGAGAATCAGAGGTGAGCAATTATTTATGGGATGATCAAATGTAGATTCTATATTTGGGGCAATAAAAGTCAAGATCAGTTGATTTATTTGGTGGAGGTTAGATGTTCTACTCAAATATTGATAGGATCTTCCTGAAGCACAAATGAGTCTGTTAAACTCATAACAAAAGTTATATAAAATAGTGCAAGAAGTATTAAAATAGCATTCCTACTGGTGCTTTCCCAATGCCTGAATGGTCTGTATTCCTCCTTCAGGGCTGTAATGATAGGGACACACATGATTGTGGCTGCTGAGCTCTCCCATCTTGGGCACGTACTTGTTCAAGAAATTAATCTCATGTTTAATCTGGTTTGAGACTGTACCTTAATTTATTTTGCCGCTGCAATAATTGGCTAAGGTTTGTTTATCCATAAGGGTAATTTCAAGTTCAATATAAAATCCCATCTCCTTCATCTTTTTAATTGGTCATGTTATTCTGTTCTCCTTTAATTGAAGTGGTAAACAATCCTTTTGAAAGGTTGAGGCTACTGAGAGAGACTAAGCCTCTGCCAGCCTAAATAAAAACTTACAGATATACACTGTTAGTATTTAAGATACCTTTTTGTACAGAAAAAGGTAAATTTCCATCTGGACTGTCAATAAAGCCAAATTTTCAGAGAAATTAAAGCTGCTTCTACAATTTTTTTAGTGAACGGAAAATTGTATTTGCTGTGGGAAATCAAGTGATAATGCCATTACAATGTCATATCCCTACATTTCCAAAACTGTTGATACACAGATTAGTGTTTTGAATTAGGTCTGGAAGATCCTGGAGATAATCCAGACTAAAAAACAAGTCTAAAATGTTACATTGTGTGTCTGAGGGGGGATTTTCTTTGGTATAGAAGAGGCAGGTTTTGTAACAGGAATATACATCAAGGTGTGGAAGAAAGCACATGGACTTGTGACACTCTTATTTGCTTGTTTTTGAGAGGACTGCAGAGTTTCTGCCAGTTTTTTGTTTGCCCATTATTAAGTAGAACATGTTCGTTGTGGTCACTCTTGACCCTTGTATGAGATGCTTTGTGGATTTTCATATAAAACATCCTGCAAAAAATGGGGGAAGGTGGTGAATTGTGACTTATAATTAGTTTGCTTCTCCTGGGGAAGAATGAGAATCTAGGAGTCTGGTTTAACTGGATAAAGTAATTTTATTGTGTACACAGACCAGGAGATACGTGCCTAAAAACTTGTGTCCCTCAACACATCCCAATCTATGTTTAATCCCGTGTGAGAATTACAGGACCTTGGACTCACAAACAGTAGTAGGAAAAAAAAAATCTCCAAATAGAACCCTAAATATCATCACTATCTTTATAAAGCTGCAAGGGTTGACCACAAAACACACAGACACGATCTCCTGGAAAGGTTCCTGTTTATTTGCTCTCTCCCCCACCATGTGTTTTACAGGGTTTAGCTGTCACTCAGGTTCTCATTTTGTGTGTCTTGTGTCATCACCCCTCCTGTCCTGACTTACAGCCAGACCAGCTGTGTGGTGTGGGAGGGATTTTTGAGGGTGACAAGCAGCAGTTAAATTCTTATCAGTAAAATCCTTATCTGATGTGTCCATGGACTAAAATCAGTTGGTGATGCCTGACCCCAGACTCTACTCAAGTGCTGTTCTCCTAAACAGGTTTTCTCATTATTGGTTTTCAAACCATTATTTTTCTGGGAGAAAAAAAAAAAACCTGTTTTTCTAATTTTCCTCTATTTACTTTCCATAGCTTGAAAAGTCTATTTGAAGATGTTGACAAAAATAGCTGTTTCTTAATCTATGTAATTACAGAAAAATCATGCGTTTTTCTAAGCATGTGAGCCTTTTTTTTTCCCCAACTATCATGCTTTTTACTCAGTAATAGCACTTTTTGGTGTTATTCTGGAGGCAACCTAGTCTGCTTTGAAAGACATACTAAATCATAGCCTTGATTCCTAACAATTTCATTACACACGAAATTGTATTTAGAAAGAAGCGAGACACTTGTTAAGATATTACTTAAGCTGCAAATGCAACCACTTAGATATTGTGAAATGCTAGATTAAACCCTTAATTTCCCTTATGCATTTTGAGAATGAGTATGCATGTATGTTCTGGTTTAAGTTCATTATGTGCAAAAGGAGATGTTTCAGTAGCTTGTCCAAACTTGGTTGTATTTTCACAGATGTGGTAGTGACAGCCTCACTGACTGCTGAAATCCAAAGGTATTTTTCCAAGCAGGAAGGCATTAGATCTTCCCACATACAAGAAATAGTTGGTATTTTAGAGCATGCATGAAACATTTCCCAAAGCGTTTTTGACTCCCATTCATCTCTTTTGCTAGGATATGTGCCTTATTTCAGAAATTGCAGCTTCATTTGAGGAAATTGGTGAAATCACCTTGGCTGCTACATTAAGAATAATAACAACCGAGCCACCCCAGGCCAGGCAATCCTCCAGCAGGATTATTTCGTGCTGAGTGGTTCAAGTCTGGAAAAGAAATGCAAAGCTGACACCCAGGTTGTGTCAGGGAGAGCGCTGGAAAAGCGAGACCATTTTTCTGACAATATGAGATACAAATGGATTCAAATCAGTGTATTTGGATGTTAAATGCCCTTCAGGCTTGCAGGTTGGTTGTGCTGTGAAAAATGCCCTTGAGGTTTTTAAAAATTGTGCATCATAGAGGCTTGGAGGACCTGCCAAGTATTTTGAGTCCTCTCATTTTGCATTTTCCTGCCAGGATTGAGCCATTCAGTATTTCTTCAAGTCTTGTTTCAGTCACCTTCAAGAACATGAACTTTCTTTTGCAAAGTCAAGAAGTCTTGGCGTGCTGCTGCTGGGGGAAAGGTACTTGGAATAATTATGCTCCAGAGAACAAAACTGAGAACATTTCTGGGGTGGGGAAACAGCAACTGCAGTCAAACGAGCTGCTAAATAAAGAAACATCATTAGACAACAGGGCTAACCTTGGGTTTGCTGCATTGCTTTTAGATCCACATAGTAGGAGAAAATATAAACAGGAAAGAACCAGAGAGTGCCCTGCTAGAAGAGAAAAATATCTTCTTGTGTCTGTGCTGCCAACAAGACAGAGTTAGCAAAAATTCCCCATCTTGTAACAGCCTCCAAAATGTTGGATTCAGACAAGGAATAAAATGTGCAGTTGGGAATGTGCAGAGTGCAATGCTGAACACAGCCAACTATTGGCACACTTCAGGTGTAAGCTGAAGTGAGTCCCTGTTAAGAAAAGTGTGTTCTTCAGTTGGATGAAAGATAAGAAGAGCTAATGATCCATCTTTACATCTTTTTGCTGAATTACAACTTGGGTATGTTTTGAGTATGTGCCTTTGATGCTTAGAGCAGCTGGCTCCTGCAGGAGAGTGTAGCTGGTAATTGAGGCTTGAGTGTGGTGTAGGGCAAAATATTTTGGGAAACGTGGCTTGGCAAGAATTCAAGGTCTTCCAACAAGTTGCCATTGACTTCATGTGTGTTGTGTTTGCAGAATGACCCGTATTTCCTCATTCAGTGTCAATTCCAACTTCAGGCACAGCTGCCAAGACGAAAAGAATCTGAGGCATGCAAATACTTCAATAAAAATAATTTCCCAGCTCTAGCTAGAGATTTATAAAATAATGGTGATGAATATTATGCATTTAGATTAATAGCAGATGAATGTAAATTAAATCTGTAGAGATTCACCCACTGATTCTGATCTGGGGATTTTTTTTTCCTTTGCTTTGATTTTTAAGATGCACTTATCCATAAACCCTGAGAGCATACAAAAATAAGAATGATTACAGCTTGTAAAGAATGAATTAGCGAGAAATTCTTACTCCCCTCTAATTAATTCCCTAATAAACACCGAACAAATAACTGTTTTAAACTCACTTATATTTACAAGGTAAGCAGCAAATGGAGGTAATAAGGGAAATTCAAGTGTGGCAGCAGGCAGTGAAGTGAAAGGGGCTGTGGGAAGATGGAGTGAGAGTTTGTGCCCCAGCACGAGGAGAAGAACATGAAAAACTGCTGCCCAGCTCCTCACTAGGGACTGTGCATTTTGAAGAAGCAAAATCTGATTTCCCTCGGAACAAACCAGTGTTTCCTTACACATCTGTTGTGCCCTCACCTGCATGTTTCTCCTCTCTTTGGTGTGTGAGAACACCTTCAGCTGATGTTATTTGTGTGCTTTATCCTCCTTGACAGCAGCAAACACTCGAAGATCTGGCTGGGAAAAGCTTTTCCCTCTGCATGTGCAGCTTCTGCTGCCTTTTTCTGATGTTCATATAAAGAGCCTGGAAGTAAAAATCTCCTCTGGAGTATCAGCACCTGCTAGATAGGCCACTTACAAATTAGTGTTTAATAAATTACTCTCTGAATTACCCAGTGGTAACTTTGTAGATAAAGCTGCCTAGTGGTTGGAGTGGTGAGAACACAAAAATTTAGCTGTAAATAAATACAATCCCTACTGTAGAAAAACATGTTCTGTGCTCTGTGTTTATGGATATTGTGTAGTGCATGTATTAGTATTCAGAAACACATCTCAACCTCCTTTTAAAGGGGTTTTTGCTTTCAATATCTAAAGAAAAATAGTCCTAATTTTGCCCACACTTATTAGAATCCATATAACTCAATTTTTATTTCTTTCTAGATTGAATAGCTCCTCTTCCTCTCAGCTGATTACACAATGCATGTATTTATAGATAATAATCATCCCCCCTCTTAGCTGTTTGGTGGAAGCCAAGCTCTGAGTCTCCTCTAACAAGAGCCTACTCTGGGTTCTGTGATCACTTCTGGAACTTTCTCTGTAGCTCCTTCAGGTTAAATTCACTTCAGAGTACTGGTGACCAGAGTTTGGGATGATGATTTGTCAGTTCCTATATCAGGCTCATATAATTTATCAAAATTCAGGCAGAGAAGATGTCAAAGCTTCCTGTACCAAGAGAAAAGAAAAATTAGCAGCTGAGGTATGATCTGGCCAGCAAGCCCATGCTGTCTCGTTGTTGTTGTTTTACCTTCATGTGATTAATGCTCCTTTCATCATCTCATCCAAAGCTTTGCCTGTCAGACTAATGTGCATGCAGCTGCTGGGGTTATTTCTCCTCCCTCTTCCAAAATTGTAGCTGTTTTAGGATTTTTCCAGTCTCCAGGTTTTGCAGGTTTTCAGCTGTTGTTGTTAGTGCTCAAGCAGCATGTTATAGCTGGAGTCTCCAGTTGGAACTGTGCCTGGACTGTGGATTTTCCAGTGAAGTAACAGAGCCAGGGCTGTAGCTTGAGGAGTTGGCAGGGATGTCCATTCTGCTTCCATACAGTTCTTAGTTGATTCTCTTCATCCATCCATGCAAGTGGCAGGTGTGTTAAGTAGGCCATGGATTGCTGTGCTTGTGCCTTAACACTAAAACTGCCTGTGTTATGTGGGGAGCAGAGCAACTCCAAGGTCCCAATCTCCCAATTGTGTTAAATTTAGATATGTAAAAAGCATTTATTGTTTTAATATAGACAAGCCAAAAGCTCTGTGCTGTTGATATGAATGTGCAGTTTCCAAACCCCTCCACAAAATCTAACTAGTCAGAAGGAGAACTACTCCAGAGCAGTGGAGTTGTGCCAAAAACACCCTCACCTGCTGAAGTAGCTTCTCAAATCCAACAGCCAGAGCCATTAATTTGTTGACATTTGTTTAGACGCCTCCAACTTGTGCTGCATGCATTAAAAAAGGGCTTTTCTAAAAGTTCTAAAGCCTTGAATCTCATTCAGTCTTGGAAAAACCTTTCCTTGATGGATAAATTTTCCTGAGGAGGTAGAGCAGGAGTTGTACAATGGTTTTCCCTGTGGGTGAAAGTCTCTGCTCCTGCTGTTCACTGTTTGGGGCATTCTGTTGAAGAAAATACATTTTACTTGCTTCCAAGTAAAAAACACAATCTCTGTGTAGTCTGTGATCCCCTGTCAATGGGAAATAATGGCATGAGAACATCAGCCCCAAAATATGATAGATTCCTTCTTGGGCAGGCATTTAATCATCATAATCATACATGCTTGAGTTGGGATTTGAAAGGAAAAGTTTCTTAATAGAAATATGGCTTTTTTTGGTTGTTCTTAAATATACTGCTTAAACTTCAATTCACTGTACTCTTCCTTGTGACTCTCAAGCTACAAATTGCCAGGTTATTCTCAGTTATGTGAATAAAAAATCAGTTAAGTACCATTATGAAGGCTGCCTACAAGGTGCTTTTGTGTTTCCTTCTGGAGCAGGTCCTCCCCCAGCTCATTTCATTTTTGAGTATGGCTGCACTTTATGATTTCTCCTTTTGCTCCTGTTCTTCCCTGCTTGTGTGAGTGGGACGAGCAGTGGTGCAAGAGCAATTTTAGCAGATCCAAACCAGTTCCAGCCAGGTACATGGAAGGTGTTCCTGTCCATACAATTCCTTCCCACTGCTTGCTGCAACAAATCCGAGTTGTTTGGATGAGAAACTTCTGGGTTTGAGTGTTCTCGTGGTGGAGCCTTTCCTGGAAAGGGAGAGCACTGGCAAAGGCAGCAGTGGGATAAGGAGGTGCCATGTTAATGGGTGTGGGATTAGGATAGGGAGGTACTTCTCCAGCTTTGCCATTGTTTTCCTGTGTCCTGCTGGGAGAAATCCTCACAAACCCATTGCTCCTTTCCTTCACTGATTGTCTCGTGTGTTTAGGCTGTAAAATTAAGGATTGTGGCTTGGATTTTTGGAGTAGGTACTGACACTCTGACTGACAGGGAAGTGTTTTTATATACCAAGCTGAGCTTATAGCCTCTCAACACTGACTTTGGACTTGAACTGTAGCATCAGCTGGCTGAGACTGATAAATGGCTGAACTCTTAGCTGCTATGGAAATTTACTCTTAATCCAGTGCACTACTTCTAGCACGTGGGATGATGGCTGATCATAGCACCCTGAGTCTTCCTTATGTTCTTGGCCTATTTGTGATGGTCAATTTGCTGAGATGAAGGCAGGCAGCAAATCTTTACTTCTTGTAAATCTTCTTGTTTCTTTGCACTAAGATTTGTACTTTAAATCTCTGTGCTCGTTTCTAGACTGCTCAGCCACAGCATCTGTAAATCCAAGTAAATGAAATTTTCCTTTAATGAGGCAGCAAAGAACTCTATGCATAGCTGCAGAAGAATTGTTTCACTTTCATTATTAAAAGGGCACTTAGCATTAAAATTCCCTCTCATTTTTGTCCTAATAGCTCAATGTTTTATGCTTTATGTAAATGGCAGATAATTTTCCCTGTACTAGAAAATATTACTGCTGTTACAGCTCCAGGGGTGCACTGAGAGACTGTGGTATTAAGTTATCCAAAACTTTTCAGTTTGGGGTTTGTTTTTCCACAGGAATGCTTCCTGTAAGGGCCTGGCAGGATGGATGTTGAAGGTTCTTCCTGAAGTGCCAGGAAACCTCTGAAGGTGTTCAGAGCTCATTCCCAGAGCAGTTGAGTCAAATAATAAATGCTGGTTCTTGCCTTGCTGAGGTCCCCCAAGTCTTTTTAAATTAAGAATTAGTGTCTACCCAGTAAAGTTAAGCACAAGTTCAAATTTAGAGATAATATAAATGTTGAGTAGTAAGAAATCATTCTGTTCTCATTCTGTTAAAGTGATTTTTTGGAAAAATTTCCATTCTCTGTGATACCAAGCTCTATGGTTCTGCCAGTGGTTCAGAAACGCTAGTCCAGAGCTAGGGAGCCATGTGGTCCAAGCAGGGTTTAAACCCATCCCTTGTTTTCCACGCTGCTGCTCTGTGTAAGGAGCACATCTCTGTCCTTTCTCCTCCCTGCCTTGGGGGATGTCCCTTGTCACCACAGGTAACAGAACAAATGGCAGCAATGCCTCCCCAACTCCACGGGGAGCTGTAGTGCTGCTGCTGACAAACAGTCGCCTCCTCTGGAGCCGCCTCTCAGGGGGTTTGCAAATTCCCCCGAGCGTGCGCTGAAACGTGCCTGACGGGGATGGGGCCGCCGTGATTTTCTGCCAGTGCTCATTGGCCACAAAGGAAAAGCTTGGAGTGATGTGGAGTGAAGGCAGCAGAGTGTTTGCTGTGGTTCCCCTCATGAACAGCTGTGCCTCTCACCCAAATTTTCATTTCATGTGCCAGGGTTTGGGGTTTTGTAGTAGGTGTTTAGAACACAGAGTTTAGAAGCCACTTTAACCAAATTACAATTTTGTGACCCTTGAGATGTCAGTGGCTACTCTAGGAGTAAGAGCCTTTGTTCCATCGTTTTAGTGCCTTGCTGCTGCTTTATCCATCACCTGCAAGAAGCTACTTTGGCCAGGTTGACATTAATAATATAGTAGTTTATATTATAAGTTTAGTGTTAATATAATTTTTATTTTTTTCTTTGAGGAGAGTGTGTGGGAAGGTAACAAATCACTTTGGACTTGTGAAGGACAAGTGCAGCAAAAGACTTTGCTGTTGTTGAGGAGAGTTCTCCTGTTGATTTGAGGTGTACGTGCTGCTCTGCTGCTGCCTTATTGACACAGCCCATAATTTTGATGCCTGATAATTGAATTGTGTGCTGCCAGGAGGAAGCATGGAGACAGCTTCTTCAGGGACTGTGTCTCTCTAGTGGGATGCAGCTCATGAATTATATAATGGGACTTTTGGATAAGCACAGCTCCAATTACAGCCATTGAATACCTTGCTGTAGCTGTCTGTGCACATTTCTGTTAAATCAGTCTCACTGGTCCTCCACAGTTTTCCTTTGGGATGAGGAGACAAATTGCTGTGTTTAATTCCATTTATTCTTAATGATAATAAGGAAAAATAGGTATGTTCTGAGCAGGGCAATGATACATGTCATCTCCTAGCTCTCTGCAAGCACCCTTTTGGAACTGGCATGAAGTATTCAATCCCACTGTGGGCAAATTCATCCTGGAGTTAATCCAAGTGTGGCTGATGGATCACTGTCAAAATCCCTGAAACCTGAGCAAGGTATATTCCATAAGTGGCTGTAAATAGATGAATTTCCATACATATTTACCTAAGGTAGTTCCTTAGCTTAGCTTGCAATTTCTTGGAGCTTCTTCCCAGCAGGGGTGATTAGACATTGCAACGGGCTGCCCAGGAGGTGGAGTCGTCACCATCCCTGCTCCAGGGAAGACTGCACATAGCACGTGGTGCCATGGTGGGATTTGGTCAAAGGCTGGACTCCATGATCTCAGAGGTCTTTTCCAGCCTAAATGATTCTCTAATTGTTCCTCATCACATTCAAGTGTTGTTCTTAATATTTTCTTTCTGACATGTTGTTAGGACAGTAGTCATGTGGATTTATTTAGAATAGCATTTTTAAAATACTGAATAAAAGTAAGTGTAGCACAGATACATTTTTTTTTTTCTTAGAGATATTCAGTGCTTTGGTGTTCAGAGGATGAGAAAAACAGACTTTCAATATTAAAGAACCATTTCATTTTGATTAGCTATTCCCAATAGAAAGTGTTGTTTGACTCTCTTTGAAGTTTGTTTCAGCAAATTTGCTTTATCCCTTGGAAAACTTTGACCAGATGTTGCCATCCAGTAGCACTAAATGGTGCTTGTTTAGAAAACTGGCTTAGTTTTCCAAAGTTTATTTTGCTAGCAGTGCATCAAGCAAACTTTGAAGGCAGTCTTGTGTCTTCTAATAGACTGCCTGGTAATATTTATGAGAATTAGATAAGCTTTCAGGCACACAGCTTCTTCTTCAGATTTGAAACTGCAAAGCCACAGGTTTTCCAGCTAAGTGGAAAATGAGTTTCCAGAGTTGAATTGGTGAGACCTTCTCCCTAGGTGGCACTGGCTGAGAGATGTGCCATACACTGGGAAAAAAGAACATCCAGCCAGAAGAGTCATGAAAACAGAGGTTGAACAGTCGAGGTCAGAGCAATATACAACTCCTCAGCCCCAATGAGTGCTTGCAGAAGAGTGGAATTATTTTTCTTAGGTTTGCCTATAAAGCATTTGGCTCTGTGGACTCACCTGTGCAGCTGTTGCAATGCACATCTGCTCCTGCTGGGTCTCCTTGACACAGTTTTGGGAGGGTCTGTAGCTGATCCTGCTCTCAGCCTGTCCTGCTGCTGCTGCCTCTCCAGGGGAGCTCTCCAGGGGTACCCAGGAGGATTCCTGCTTTGTAGCCGCGGTTATGTCACAAGCACGTTCCCAAGGCACCGTGACTCACTTGGCATCATTTTGGGCAGTTTAAAATAGAAGTGAGCCAGATCCTCAGCTGGTATGAATTGGTGTTATTATATTAAATTCAGATGGGCCTAATTACAAGTGCTCAAGCAGACACTGAGGGTTGCACAATCCATTGCTTTTGTAAGTGTGTGCTCACCCATAAAAGTGAGATTGCACAATGCAGCCCTCTCTGAATGCATCTCTGTCTCGACTGCTAATTGAAAACAAACAAGATAGGATTAATAATTCACTGCTCCACAATTTTAGAATTATGAATGATTGGAGGGATCTACCACCTGCATTAAGACATGTTACTCTGTTGCAGGATTAAGTCCCAGCAGCAGTGACTGGAGGTCTCTAAACAGGGAAAATTTGGATTTGCAGAGGATTTGGATTTTTTCTTTCCCCCCAGGTACTATGGCTTTCATGCCCCCTGCAACACAGAGTGCATTTTCCAAGCCTGGATGGAGGCAGTCATTAAGAAAACTCCTGATTATTTAGGTGGAGGAGGGCTTGGGCTGTTTTGCTGCACAGGAAACGGGGCATTTTTGGCCACTGCTCAAGTGTATTTTCCCTTTGCAAAAATCCCCCCACGTATTGCAATAGGGAAATAGGAAATTGTATTTCCTCTGACTTGCAAGGAAGTTGATCTCTGCCCTCTTAATTAGTTGTTTAAAAGATGAAAGCAAGTGCCTGGGGCGAGGGAATTCCAGGAGGTTTTTTGAACCGAAGTACTAAGAAATGGCCCATTATGAATTTTGATTTATCCAAGCCCCACTGAAGGCTGCCTGCAGAGGCACTTCCATGGATGCAGGTCCTGCTCTCATCTCCTAATAGGAAATGATGATGTCAGGTAGGGATAGAAAGGATTCTGGGGATAGGATTACAAGCCCTGTGCTCTCTGCCAGGGAGGTAACAGGGCAGGAAGGCCGTGAGGTGCACTTTTGGGAATCAGGTTTCCTACAGCACTGGCAGCGGGGCTGAGCCAAGCAGCCCCACAAAACTCCACTTGGCCCTTACTCTTACACTGGCCTTGCCAGTTCTTACATCCTCAGCTGGTCACGTTTTCTGCACATGGCTTGTGGCATGCAAGTAGCTTGAAAGCAGTAGCCAAAACTCCAAACCTGCCTTGTGCCTCCTCATCCTCCTCTGTCTGGGAGGGTGCAGACCCGGACAGATCCTTGTGCAGGTCCTTGGGAGGGCTTGTCATTGCCTTTTCCTTTTTTTGTCTCTTTTTAATGTGTGTTCTTCTACTTAAAAGGGTCTTTTTGTGTTTGTGTTACAGGAGGTCTAGTTGCACTTTTGTAAGTGACTAAATTACTAATTCTGTTCTTGTTCTTACTTTTTTTAAAAAAACCAAAATGCCAGACAAATAAGAAAAAAAGCTTTTGAAATTCTCTCTGTGTGGCTCAGAATCCCTGTGTAAGATCTGTTTTGCTTCAGCATATTTAATTTCCCTCATGTGTTTGCTGTTAGAGCTTTCTTTTTAGTGCTTGTTAGGCCTTTCAGTTGGGGAAATCTGATTTTTATGGCATGATCTGCATGTGCCTGGAGCTTCTGTGGAACATTTCACTGTGGGCTTGAGACCACTTAGGGGTGTGGGTATTATTTGGTGGTGTAAAGATAACTCCTGTTTCCCACCTGAGTTCTTGCTCTGAGTGTGATAAACTTATATGTAGCTCTGCCATATTCATTATTTTCATTCCTGCCAGGATCTTAATGGTCACATGGATTAACTCAAAGTTAAAAGGACTCAAAGCCCTCCAGTGTGCTTAACTGTAAATTGTTTTTATTTAAAGTTTCACCTGCACTGTCAGAAATGCTTGTGTCCATTTGCCCAGAGTATTGGTAGCATTTGGGTTATTCCCATCCTTTATCATCCTTCCAGTGTTTCTTTCTAATCTTGGCAAGTTTTGATACTCTTGTCCTCTTTCAGACAGGTGAGGGCAAAAAATAACCATCTCAAAAGTGCAAGTTTGCTCTAAACAGGCTCCATGAATGGGGAGGGGGAAGTGCTCATGGAGTTGAGCAAGTAGTAGAACAGAACGGAGTTGGGATTGCTGGGGGGGACAGAGGGAAATGTGATGAATGTACAGTCGGAGGAAAATTGGTTGGTAGAGTTTGTCTTAGTAGAAAGCAAAGATCTGCAAGAGCTGAGCAAGAGTTGGTTCCTTAAAATGAAAAACAAATTAGGATCTCAAGTAACAAAATAACATGTCAATCAATTTATTTTTTCTCCTTGGAATTGAAAAGGAGTAGTGGCTTTGTCCAGTACAAATCTTAAGTTCCCTGCCCAGCATTTGCAGTTACTATCTGGAAGGCTGAAATGCTTGGAAGTGGTGTGGCTCTCCCTGCAGTATTTCAGATTGCAGCTGGGAATCACACTGCTCCAGCACCCATCCTCCTTCCAAATGCTCAAATCAGGCCAAGGGGATTCTTCATGTTACTCGTGTGTAGGGGAGGGCCAACAGAAGCTGTCATGATGTGCCAGCTTTGTTGTATGACCCTTAATTCAAGAGCAGCACACAAGCTCTGAAGTGCCTGAAAAAAAGTGCGTGTGTTTTACTGAGCAGCAGTCACTGCAATTGCTGAACCTTGTTATCATTATAGAGATAACACTTCTGGGGGTTTATGGGCACTTTTCAAAGTGTTCTGGCAATAATAAAGCAGGTTTTCTATTGCAGAGGCAGGGTTTTCTGTTTGTGACAATGCCTTTTGTCACACAGTGACAAGCATCAAAATGCTAAAATTGTATTAAAAGGATTAAACCAAAAGCACAGCAGCTGCTATTTAGCAATCCAGGAAATCAGCTTGACTCTCCTGGTTTCTGTATAATCTACAGGAGACCTGCACAGTATTGCTGTTGGAATTGCCTGGGTGCACCTGGGCTCTCCTAGAAGCTGACCTCAGTTTGGATAAACACATGTGGGAAGTGGGACACTGATAACACAACAACGTTTCTTGAATAATGTAATAATGACTTGTGTTACAATTTTTCCTCTTAGGAGACTGAGCTGCTGGATATCAGCCTTGTCAAAGATGCCAGATGTGGAAAACATGCCAGAGCTCCCAAGGTAGGAATTCTTGCTGTGTGCTTCCCTCTTACATTGATGACCTTCAAAAAAAGAATGAGAATTATGTGCAAGAATGGAAAAGAAGAAAAAAAAAGTTCCCTCAGCCAAAAAAAAGTATTTTGCCTTTTCTTTAACACGGTTTCTGTTGAGAAGTGTTGGGATTGTTGAGCTGTTGTCTTTGGTTTCTGTGTGTAAAATCCTGCTGGAAGCTCTGCTGGCAGTGCAGGAGCAAAAATCCTGGTTTGTCAAGGTACACTTACACAAGTTCTTGGCTTCCCTGATGGCAGGGAGCTGATATTTGTTTGAGTCCATGCTGTATTTTGTGCTGGTGATTTTCCTCTTTCAGTGCCTCCTGAGGCCAAGAAGGAGGATTTGGGTTTTTTTTTAAACTGCTCTCAGAGATTTCGGGCTATGAGCTCCCTTTGGGTTTGCCCTGAGTATTGTGCACTCATTTACAGTCTCTACAGACAGCAGGCTGTAGACAGAAGTTCTCTGGTGTTTTTGTTTGGGCACACACAGAACATCAGAGGAAAAACCCAAGCACTCAGCTCCGGAAGCAAGAAAGTGCCTCGGGGAATCCCAGGAGTGATAGGAAAAAATGAAATCTCCCCACGGGATGTAAAGTTTGGCCTTGCTGCTGCTTAGCCCTGCTTGAACAGACCAAAAGAATGTTCTTCCTACTCTCGTCTAGGGGGAGGAATATTCCTGGGTCTGGATGACCTGTCTTCCTTGCAGCCCACAGCCCCAGGGGCTCCTCACCCCCCGAGGGCAATTAGCAATGGAAAAGGTTGTTTTTCTGTGCCAGAAAGCAGCTGTAGTTATCTCTGAACAGACTATTCATATTTGGTTTTCAAAGCTCTCCATGTAGTGCTGGCAGCATTTTAAAGGCTGAGTTATAATTGAAATGCAACAGAAGTATTTTATGACATCCACATTAATACCAAATGAGTTCACCATGATTAATGGTTCTATGATGAATAGCAATAAAGTATTAACAATGTCTAGAACATTATTTTAAAATGCTACCCGTTTTACAGAGGACATTCATGTTCTTCTAACAAAATGTTTTTAGCTAAAATTTATGCACAGCTATTGCCTTGGTGACTTTTATTTATTGGGTTACATAAAGGCTGGTTTTGTTAGAGCACGTTACAGGTTTGACAGCAGTGGCATTAAACGAAGGGTAGGATAAAATCCCAGCTCTCAGGGTGGTGAAATGCACCACCTGTGTGAATGAGCTTGCCTTTTGTCATTGATTTGTGTGTGGGCAGCAGCTAAACAGCACCTGGGTTGGCTGTTGATGGCATCTTGCAAATGGTGTGAAATAAAAGGCTGCTTTGGAGGCCATTTGTGGCAGTTTTGCTCTGATCCGAGCAGAGGAGTGCTGGCTGCAGGTGAGCAGTGTTACAGAGCCCTGTGTGTGTCACTTCCACAGAGCAGCTAAAGCTCAGCTTTAGAAGGCTTGGTTCCGAGTCAGGCAGTAGGAGCTGGGATTGCACAGAGGTTTCCAGTAAAACTCAATGGGATTTTGGCTGAAGAGAGCCCTGGGAATGGAGGGATACTCAGCAAAGCTTTTCTGGGGCTGTTTTCCACAGCTTTTCCAGGTGGGAGCACCCCCTGCTTTTTTTAGAAACAAAGAGACTGAGGTGATTTTTCTCTACATGACCCCACCACCCCTCCTTCTGCCCATGGTTTTGTACAATTTTTATATTAGGGGATTTGTGCCAGTTTATGGTAATTTTAAAATCTATTTTCAGAATTGTAAAAGTAGATTTCACCCATGGGTTGTCATTACAAACTTAATGGGAATCTTTAAACCTCATTTGATGTATTTCTGATCTACTACTGCTTTTTGAAAGAAATAAGTGTCTTTTTTAATAAGCCTTGACTTCCCCATTAAATACAAAAGAGTAATTCCTTTTTATTTTTATAGTAAGCTAAGTTTCAGTGTGAGCTACCAGAACGTGTGAGGTGTGCTGCTACACAAGGCCAGCAGCAATAAGTGATTTTAGAGGACTGTAGGCAGTCTTGGTTCCCAAAACTTTATCTGTTCTCATGCTGCATTCAGTGTACTGCCATGAGTATTCTTCATTCCTGAAAAAGGACTGGGAAGCACAAAGGGTTTTACTGTTTCTCTTTTTCTGGTTGATATTCAGTCTTTTCATAGTATTTTTCCATTAGTCCAGTCCCATCTATTTTGTGATTGTTCTTGCATGGCTTTTGCATCTTGCTGGGTTTCTCATCCAGCTGGTCTGGTTGCTTTCTCCATTCCCTCAGTGTTCAGCCTCCAAAGTTGCCATGAAGGCACAGAAGTGCAGCTCTCACCCTGCACTCCTCACCTTAATGTAGCACAAGCAATGAGCTGAGAACACATTTTTGGGTGCTGTAATGAATGTGTGGCTGCCCCTGAGCACTGCTGCTGCCACCAGGGCAGGAACTTGGGTTTCTAATGATATAAAAGGGAGTTTTTATTGGGTACCAAGGCACTTGATGCTTGGGAGATGAAAAGCAGTCTACTCAAATGACCCTGAGAAGCTCCAGAATCTTCTTCTTTTTGCACATTGTCAAGGATGGCTCCTTCTGTCTTCAGCTGCTATTTTCAGAAATGGTAACAGAGTTTTCCATCTCAATGCAATATACATGCAAAGGGTGATTCCTTGGTAGAAAGGCAAAATCTCAGGCAGCACAGAGCACTGCAGCACAGCTCCACATGAGGAAAAAAATCAAAGTCATATTCTGATGGGAACAAGAAAAGACACATTAATTGTGTATGTTAGGAAGAAATTAGAAAAATGAAATTTATAAAGAAGTGAGGGAATTGTATAATTAATATCATGACTTTGCTTTTTTAGTTTGTGTTAGAATCAGGTAGGAAAGGGAGGGAGAAGAATTTTGGGAACAGGAGAAAATCAGTTGTGATGAACCAACGTTTCATTTCCCTTTATTCTCACATTACCTGGTAAAACTCTCAAGCTTTGGCTTGATGTGCAGACTGAGATATCTTTTCCCTTGTAAAGTTCAGTGACGAGGTCTGCAAATTAAAATAACACAAAATGTGCTTTTGTACAAGGAGGCATAGGAGTAGCTATGAATATTCACATGCCTTCTGGAAAGCATGGAAGTGCCTCTCTGAAGTGTTCGTGCTCTTTAAAGGGAGCCATAGCTAAAAATGTCAGGCACCAGCAAATACTGAGAAACGAATGGTCAGGTGGTGAAAATTTGGCAGCTGCAAACATGTTCACAGGACTAGGGAAGTCACACTTTTTACCATCTTGTATTATTTATTTTAGTCAATAACAGTTTCTATGGAAACTAAAATCTTAAGCAACTATTTGTGTTTTTACTAGTGAGAAGAAATATCGGGATGAGTTGACAGGGAGAAGGAAATAACCCCATGGTAAATGCTCATATTGAAAACTTTTGATGCATTTGATCAGTCTGTTTTCCCTCAGCATCCTGTTTTCCCTCATAAATCATTCAGCAGGAAATGAATTTCTTAAAATAACATACACTGTGAAACCTGTAGGAGATGAAATTATGAATGATAGAATCACTCTCATGCCAAGATGTGTTTAGAGAGTAATCCCCAATTTTAAAAAATCTCGTGACTCCCCCGCCCCAAGTTTTCTCACTTTAAGAAGCAAGCTCTACAGAGAAAAATAATTCAGATGTTTGAATGTCAGAAATTTGCCAAGATCCCAAGTACTATTTTAATAACAGCACCAGCCTCTCTGTATTTGGTGGCTTTTCTTAAAATGCTCGAGTGAGATGATTTTGGACCTATCTCAGTTGTAATCCAGAAGTTGCTGTGGAAGGTTTGCTGACTTCTAACACATCTATAGAGGAAAAGCAGCATTTCCTGAACTGGATGGGCTCAGGAATTAAAAGGAAAACCAGCAAGGGAAAGCCTAAATAATTAACTGAAAATCAGGTGATTTTGGGGGGGAATGAGGATGTGCAAATCTATTTGAATGGTCAGAGCTCTGCAGACTGCAGTGTTTGCCTCTGCTGCTGTGGCCTCCATGGCACTGTAGGGCCGACAGTCTGTGCAGGGACACGTATATTGTGTTTAGTAACACCCTGATTAGACTGCCTGTGGGAAATGGCACATTTTTTGGGTGTTTTCCTTTTTGTGCACTCAGTCCTTTCCCTGGAAAAGCCAGCTGTGTCCATGGATGGCACAGAACAGCAATACACTTGCTGCCCTTTGCAGCAGTGGCCTCTGTCACTCTGCCCATCTCCAACGCTGCTGTTGCTGTTATTTTTGTCTGCTGATACCAATGCACCCTGCTTTCCCTTCAACAACCTTGATGCTAAATTAGAAAATGTAAATTATGCCCAAGTAGTGTTCTATTTCTGCCAAAAGGAAATAAAAATGGAATGTGCACGCAGCTCACCTTCTTCCCACTCACCTTGGGGATAGCAGTGACAGCCACAAACATCCGCCCCAAATGTGTTTGTTCTTTTACATAACTGCTTTTTTTTTCTCCCTTATGATAGAGTTGCATAAACATTTTGTCTAATTTTACTTTTTAAATGAAGGTTAAGGTGGATTTCTTTGGATGGTATTGGCCAGTGCTCATGTGGAAATGGAAGTGGTTTAAATGCCACCAGGAGTGTGGGAGCTGTGGGCCCTGAGAGTGAGGGACCCTCCAGTGGCCCAAATAGGTGATTTTATTCACAACCCCTAATGCCTGGGGGACTGGGACCTTTTCAGCAGTGTGTCATCCACTGTGTAACTCAGCTCTGTCTGGGCAGCTCATTGAAATCACTATTTACTAACATTCATGACATGGGAGAAATCACAGGGTTTTTCCCAAGGATTTCATTATGAATCATTGCCAGAAGGATTTAATTTTTTTTTTCCCTGCTTGCTGACTTTTTCAGTTAGCTTTCTGAGCAGGTTGGTTTTATACTTTGCTTTGTTATATTTATAAAGCCTTCATCTTCTTTTTGTTTGCCAAAGTTCGCAGCACAAAGCCTGTAATAAGAAATTCCATATTTTAAGAAGCACAGAGGGATCTTAGAACTGTGACTTTAAAAGTTGACATTTAAATTTGAAAAGGTAGGCACTGCTCAATTAAATACATGATATTTAAGTTCCTGAAAACACCAGAAACTATCGGTAAAGCTGGGCCTTAAATGCTGCTGCTGCTTCTGAATAAACCTTTGTAAATGCACACTTTGTTTTTTCCATTGCCCCTTTTGGTATGGCCAGTGTTGCTGCCCAGGAATCCAGGACAGGGATGTCTCACTCCTGCTTTCACAACTAATGATGTTAGTGAGCCGAGGGTGCAGCTGGGACAACGTGTCCAGCCATGGCTGTCACAAATTCCCACACTCTGTCACTCGTGATAAACCTCACCTGAATCTGACAAACGGCATTTCTGCAGTGACTGACACAGAATTTAAAAATTGGTGGGATGACAAAGTTATTTTGGAGGCATTTTTAACGATGCTAAGATGTTGTTACTGCCTATCACTTTGCTTTATTATCTGTTTGTTACCTTTTGACTTGCAGCAAGATCACAAAGCACAGCCCTAGTGCAATACTAATACAAAAACTAATAAATAAAATGTTGCTGTCCATAAAAATGAGCGGTCCATTTAGCCTCTCATGAACACTTAGTCTGGAAAGAATTTCAAAGTTTTTTTCCTGGAAATTATAAAGGTCCTCAATAACTGAACTGTGCTAGTCTTTCCTTCAGAGCCATAATCTCCATCTAGACATACTCCATAAATATAAAGTATTTTTAATGAAGTATACTTCAGCAGTGGTGTGGAGAGATCTGATGGTACTGCAATACCCTCAAGCTTCAAATGTAGGCTCAACAGGCTCAAGTGAAAATGTCACAGCAGATGCATCTTTCTGCAACTGTTTAGAAGAAATGATTAAAATTTTCCTGGTTTATTGGAATCCAGCTTGGTGATTTGTCATTACATCCCTTAGCTTGTAAACAAGTTTGGAGAAAGCTGTCAGGTTTTAATTAGTTGCAAAGGTTTGATGTGTTTATCATCTGCATGTAAATGGGATTTTTGGCATCTCCTGATGGAGCTGGGAGGCTTTTTGGTCTGTGCTGTGCCACTGGGATGCCCCAGTTGCACCAGAGACCTTGTAGGGACACAACTGTGCTGCAAAGAGACCATGACCAGTATTACTGGGCAACTTTTATTAGGAATATGAGAGTGGGACCTAAAATTCATCTACAGGTAAGGTAGTGAATAGGAGCAAATGAAAACGGCCAGGAGCCCATGTGAGCAATAAAGGAGCAGAAAACCATGAATTTCCAGGGCAGTGATATCAGTATATTCATGTGAATAAATCCATGTTAGCATTTTTCCAAAGCATCAGGCAGAAAGGAAACTTGTTTCTTTTGCTTGGTCTGCTGTGGATGTGTAAGGAAGTGGGCAAGTACATCCAAATATCTGTCTGGGGTTTTTAATTCAGTAGCTTATTTCTGAAACCAAAGCAAACAAAGCTCCTTTCCTATTTAATTATAGTTAGGATTATGCTACCAAGACATATAAATACTTCATTTTTAAATAAGTCCTGGGCAGTATTTGTGTGGTGATAACAAAAAAAACTATGCAGCTGTATTGAGTGTGAATTTCCTGTCTGTGGCTTTCTCAGCTCTGTCACCTCCCAAACTAATCCTAGTTAAATAAACAAAATTATCAGCTGTTGCCACTGGGGAGTTCAGACACTGCCACTCCTGGGCTGTTAATGAGCCATCCACAGGGGTGTTCCTGCAGAAGGGATGGCACAGGCAAGAAAAATGGTTCTCTGTAGGCCAGAGCTACAAGAGTTTCTGGGGGCCAAAAGTTGCCTTAATGCATTTTCCCACCCTTGGTGACTCACCAAGTGCAGTGAATTCCGGGTGAAAGCTGCTGTGTGTTAAGACTGATACACAGCTATACGTGATTCAGGAAGGTTTTTCTCGATATGGAGGCCATTGTGGATTGAGTCTTTCCAAAGACAAGCATTTCTGCAGCTCCAAACTGGAGGAGTAGAAATTGCACAGCTGCTCCTCGATGTGCCTGACCTGCACAGACAGAATCAGCAGCAGTTTTCTGCATCTTCTGTCCTGTGGTTAATAGCACTGGGAGTGTTCAGTACCCCTCATAATTTGGCTTTAGATGGCAAAAGTCAGGTTTTTGGTGAGAAGGTTGACCTGCAGAGAAATCTTGTTTGTGAATATATGTGTGATTTTTGGTGAACAGAAACCACTTTAAGGGCTGGGTAAGAAAGCAGGTGAATTAAATGTTTCCCAAACTTAGCAACTCTTGAGTATGAGCTTGCCTTCCTACCCCTCAAGTGTAAGGTGAATTATTAACCAGCCTGAAATGTGAGGAATCTTACAGAAATACTGACAGAAATGTATCAGTGCTCTGGGACTGTGGCCCAGGTGCAGAAAGGGACAATTCCATGCTGATTTTACACTAAGTTCAGGTGGCTCTGGATTTAGTTGGTACAACTAAATTGCCAAACAATAAAAAAAACCCCATGAGTTTGTATCTGTAAAGTGCAGCAATCTTAAAATGCAGGTTTCCCCTTTCAAAGACATATTCTGTGTGGTTTAGGTTTGAGAGCTGCTGAGTTACACTGTTTATCAGGAGGAACTTGGATAAAGCACAATTGCCTTACTTTGGAGAAGAAATCCCCTTGGCTGGAGGTTTCTTAGGAAGCTCCTGGCTGTGATATTTGGCAGCATCCAGTTTCTTTGTTGTCTTTTGGAATCAGAGTGAACTCAGAGGTGTGATTTAAATTAGGCCTAGATGGAAGCTGTTATTTTCCCACCCTGTTATGCACTGTCTCTATGTTTGAGGCTCATTCCCATCAAGGGAGACTGACTTCCAATGGTGGTTAATTACCATAACACCTGTTAAAAGAACATATCTTTTCCATATTATTTCCAGGAGGAATCCTAAAAGAATTGTCAGTATAACTTGCAAATACTAATACATCATGGTCTTGTTTGAATTTGAAAGTTATGTCCAGTCCTGGTGCTAGGTCAGTGTTAAACATGGTTCACTGCAACTGGTAAATAATTGGATTAAAAAAAAAAAAAAGTTCAGAGGAAACGAGTTATTTCTGTTGTGTTGAAACACAGAAAAATCATTATCAACTCAGTCATTTTTATGAGAAATTGCTGTGATGGAAGGTTCTGGTAGTTCAGGGGAGCTGTGCTGATGGTGGGTCTGACTTGCTATGCATCCCATGCTTATTTTCCCTTTTCTGAAACACAGCCAAGATTGATAATGCCATAACTGAAATTACACAAAGACTTTTTTTTTCTTTTTGTTCTTGTTGCTGCTCAGAGTTAACCTCCTTCTTCTGAGATTAATGAAATACATTTAAAATAATTTATATGAGAAATTGTGTGCTGTAATTGGGAATGTTTAGTGTAAATGGCTCCAAAATGGTGTTTGCTAATGAAGTGGCAGAAGCAGAAGAGCCGTGCTAGGGAAGGTCATGGTATAAAGGGGAAACATTAATCTTGGATTCATTTGCATGCTGTTAAAATGCTTTATAAAAGGACAAAACTTAATTCAGCTAAGCTCAAGTGTCTGTGTGAATGGTTACCCTCATGTTGAGACAAACAGAAGCTAAGGTGTGTGGGATAGTTGATAGAGCAGTGGGAGCAGATCCCAGCCCTCCCAGGGCAGGGGGACTCTGCTCTGGCTGTTGCAGAGAGCCAGACTCCCTTCAGAGGGTTCAAGATCAAAGCCAACACAGGGAGCTTTTCTGCAGCACATTCTTGGTTAAAAAGTCTAAACCCCCCAATGGCTGTTTGGGAGGGAAGGCTGATTTAGCTGTCCCAGTTAGCCCAGTTTTGCTGAGTTGTGCCTTGATAAGGACAAAGATCCCTTTCTGCCCTTGTTCCCAAAGCTGGCTCTGGGGATCTGCCCACGCTGCTGCTTCCATGCCCAGAAGCCTCGAGCTGCAGCCCAGCAGTTTCCCCCATCCTTCTGTGTTTCCACACCCCTCAGACCACACTGGTTTTGTAGGAGGCAATGTCACCTTCTCCAGAAATGTTTCTGTGTTTGGTTAGAGCAGTGCTCAAGTGTTTCCTTACAGCCATGGACTGTTGGTACCTGGGTGAACATGCACGGTGCTGGACAGAGGCAGGAGGAAGGGCAGGACACAGGCTTGGTTAGGGCTCGTGGTGTGTGTGTGTGTTTTACAGGTCAGTGCATGAACGTTTTCAGAACTGCTGCAGGGCTTTGGGTTTGCTTGGCTTTGGCTGAAAAAGAGAAGAAGTTCTTTTGGAGTTGCTTTTGTATCGTCCTTCAGAGTTTGTGTGCAGTGGCCCAAGGCTCTAGGGGGCTTTAGGAGCTGATGCTGTAAAGTCTGAATCTGATGGAAGTGTGTTCAAGGCCAGTTTGGATGGACCTCTGAGCAACCTGGTGTAGTGGAAGGATGTCCCTGCCCATGCCAGAGGGGCTGGAACAATATGGTATTAAAGGCTTCTTCCAACACAAACCATTCTAGAATTCTCTCATGTCCTCGGTTGCAACCTCTCATAACTGATGGGTTGATCTTTGCACCGTGTTTGTCCCTGTACTGACAAGTGGCAGCACTACAGCGTGTTTCATAGGAGCTATTGCTGCTGTGGATTTTTGTAGGCAACACTGAATATGATCTAGCTCGTTTTTGAAACACTTCGAAGTTTGTGGCAGTGTTTCAGTTGTGGGAAGTGATTTGTTTTTTCAAGACTATTCTTTTTCATCCTGCTGGAGTCAGGAGAGTTTCAAATGGTGGGAGGAGAAGTGGAATTATTTAACTGTTGCTTACATAATAAAAAAGGAGAATTTGAAAGCTGTTCTTAGGTCTCATATTTTGATGATGCTTGGCTTTTCCTTTTGGTTTATATTTAAAGTGCTCTCTGAAAGTATAATCACTTGATATTGCTAATTTAAATGTTTGTGTGTGACACGTGCAAATTATGTAATTAAAAGGAACCCTTTACTGGTGTTTTTAGGAATCAGATACCAGCTTGATTGAGAGCATTTAAATGTCCACGTGTTTGAAAGGGAGCTACTGATTTTTTTCTACCTCAACTGAAAACTTCTTTGGACAAATTATGAGTGCCAAGGTAAAAGTTACCAGGCTGTAAACAAAAGTTACACAATCTCTGTTGGCTTTTCTGCCATCTGGCCAAGCCCAGCGATTCTCAGACAGTCTTGTGCTCTTCTTGGCAATGTGGGAAAAGCTGCCCATAGCTGCCAGTGCTGCCAGGGAGGAGAAGGTCTGCTGGAGGAGCCTCAAAACAAGCCCTTATGCTGCTGGGGATGGGGATATGAGGTGCCTCCCCTACTCTCAGACCTGCTGCTGGCACTGTGGCTACTTCCCCGTGGCTTTAGGAAATTTCATATTTGTAAGGTGTTTGAATATTTGGACTCATCTTCAGATTATCAGTTCAATATCCTTAAGCAAACGGAAGAGCAGCAGGGAGGACTAATGTGAGCAGCCCTAGTGCTCCTATACAGGTTGGCTCAATCTTATTGAAGGTTCCTGTGATCATCAGTGTCCACTGTGAGCTCCCTTCCTGCTGGGAGCATGGACAGGGAATTGCCTGAGCTGGGCTTGCACATCCCATGAAAGGAAGTGGATTCCTGCCCTGCCTGCATGCAGAGCCTGATTCACCAAGGCACTTGGCATACTCCACAAGCCTTGTAGGAAGAAACTCTGCAATGACCAAGTGTTTGTTTAGCACATCCAGGAAAGGTGTGATCCCAGGATAAGAGAACTGGGAGACAAAGTGTCATTTAAAGAAAAGTCTATATTAAGTAGCCCAGAATTAAGATGAGTGATGAGAATGTACAAGTCTTGTCAGCAGCTTTCCCCTGAGTAGGAATTGTGCCTGTTAGTCATGCAGTTTATCCTGATGATAAATTCAAAACTATTTGCAAGATTATTTAGAGTATGAGAAAAAAAAAAAAAGTATTTTCCTTTACTGTTTGAGCTATGTCACATGTGATATAAAACTATTTGATCTAGAGTTATTTCAATTGCAGTTGAATATTAGAGACATATTTAGAATTCTAACGTGCTTATAAACCAGAGTAAAACATGAGGAGAGATGTTTTTATTTGCATGAAAATACTGAAGCCCTGATTTAGATGCAGATGGATATTTTTCTTCAGGTGCACGTTGTCTATTGCCCCTGGGAGTACAGAATTGAATTGCATGAATGCACAGTTCAGTCTGGCCAGATGAATGTGGTACAGTTGCTCTACCTGCTGCAAATAAGAGAACTGGAGATTAAAATTAAGTTAAATACTTGTTTTTCTCTGCTTTTCTGCATGGGCTTATGCTTGAGAATTGCAAGCAACACCTTGCAAGTGTTAATACAGGCTCTGTGGTCTCAGCAGCGTGGACAGAAAATAAAGAAGCTAATGGCACTCAGCAAATGCCCTCCTTGGAACCCGTGTGCCCAGTTTTGCAGGGAGAGAGCTGAGGAGTGGATTTCATCCTCCCTTGCACCATGGAGACAGCTGTTTACACAACCAAGCCGTTTTAGAGTCGTGTTTGTCACAGGCTTTAAATCCAGAGCTTATTTACATCAATTGCTGCAGATCAGAGCACTTGGGCAAAGCCAAAATCTATTTATAGGGCACTTATCAGTATGTCACGTGTTTTCCAGTTCTCTTGGTGGCACAGTGAGCCCACCCCCAGTGAAATTAAAGAAATGCTTTTCTGCTGGACCTGTGAGCAGAGGCAGCAGAAACACAAGGCTTCGTGTGCTGCCTCCAGTTCTTTGCTCTTCCATCAGTGGGTCATTGCAGTTTGGGAGGATGGATTGATTTTGTTTGGGTTTTGGGATGTAGAAGGCTTAGAAATGTCTCCAGGAAATGAAAAGGCAATCAACAGGCAAATCAGCAAAGGAAAGGGAGGGAAAAAAAAAAAAAAAGCTGTATTGCAGTTATTTATTCTTGGTGTGTAGCAGGGTTCTTTAAAATTCCCATCACCCAGAGGGAGCTGATTTGCTTCCTTTTTAATTTTGCTTCAAATATAAAATCTTAGCTTGAAAAACCAACTTCAGTGGGCTCTGCTCATCCAGAATTTCTTTCCTAAGTTGCTCCCAATCCTGATTAGTGGATATAACAAAGAAAAACCTCATCACATTGCAAAAAATTGGGTTTGCTGCTCATGTCCTGTGTGTGTAAGAGAAAATAATGTGCAGGCTCAGAACAAAAGCACTGATGTTGGAAACCACGGCTGGGGAAGAAATACGATGGCTTATTGTGTTCGAGGAGCTTTCTTGAAATGCAGGGATGAGTGATGTGGGCAGCAGCTGCCTCTGGGATTCAATTCTTCTGCAAACCCTGGCCTGGGAGGGCACACTTCAGTCTGGGCAGAGCCCAGGCTGCTTCATTCGGCTGGGTTGGTTTGGTTTTCAGCATAATTTGATGTGTGTGTTCTGATTTCTTTTATTTCTGCATTGGGAGCTTCATTAGAAGTTGCATTTTTACAAATGTAAATTTTATTTCTTAAGCGTGAGAATGGAATGAGACAAGAACAATTCTGATGAGCTTTTTTAGCAAACAGCATCACAAGGGACACTTGGTGGAAAAATACAGTGTAAATTCAAATTTAGTGTAAAATTCCATATTTTTAGAAGCAGTTATTAATTAAATATTTTGCAAATATTTCTATTGGTACTTGATATTAGTGGAAATCATCTACATTTTGCTAGACCAGAGATAGATTTTTTTTTTTTTTTTAACAAATAGATGTTTTTTAAATTTAAAAAAGTATAGTTGGAAGGGACCACAGTGGGTCATCTGAGCCAAGCACAATCTTTTCTATTTCTAACTTGAAATCTGTTTCTATTCATTGTTTATTGATATATTACAGATAGGAGTGCTGTTACAAAGCATGAACTGTGCTGTCTAAAATAGACTTCTTTAGAAATGTGGGAAATGGTTTTGTCTGTTTTTTAACGTGCCTGTCATCTGTTAAAAGTGACTTTTTCTCCTGAAGGGAAGAGCTGGGTGGTGCTCACATGCCTTGTCTGGTAGGAACGAAGTGTCAGCAGCTGAGTGCAATTACATTGTCTTGGAGAGGCCACCACAGCCCAGCCAGGGGAGGTGAAACATGAAAATGGAGCCCCAAGGAGAGGGGCAGAGCTCTGAAATCACACTGAGATGTTGTGAATTGGTGCCAGCCCCACTGCCCTGCCATGGATTCTCACCCCATGCCAGGACTCCAAGCCAAGGCACGTGAGCCTGGGCACAGAGCACCAGGGAACCCTCAGGGCCTGGGAAGCAGCAGAGATGTCTTCTCCAAATAGCATCTGCCAAAGCCTGGACAAGATGTGAGGGCAAAGAAACCCTTGTGCAATCCTAGCAGTTGTTTGGTTTCTATTGGGAAACAGCTAAGCCAGGAAAAAGTCCAATAAGCAGCAATTAGTAATGCTGATGCAGTTTAAGTGCATTGATGTATTTATTTTTCTACTCTTTCTACATCTGTATTTGCTTAACTCCTAGCTGGCATCCAAGCATTGCTCCTTTGAAGGGGTTTGTGAAGCACCTTCAGTTCTGGAGTTCAGCTGATGTTGGATTATTTCAGAATCACAGAATCTTTAAGGCTGGAAAAGAGCTCTGAGGTTGTGGCTGAACCTTCACCATGTCAACCAGAGCAGAGCACTGTGTGCCACATCCAGGGATGGTGACTCCATCACCTCCCCTGGCAGTCCAAACCAATGTTTACCAACCTTTTCCATGAAGAAATTCCTTCATGTCCAGCCTCAACCTGGCATAGCTACACTCAACCCAGCAAAGCATTTTTACTTAGTGACATTTCATTTTTAGTGCATTTGTCCCTTTCCTTTCGAGAAAGTTTCTTGGTAGTTAGTCTTGTTTCTTGAAAATTGCATGTGAAGTCACCTTGGAGCCAGGAGCTCAGTTCAGTGATGTGCAGCCTGCACCACTGCATGTCTTTGGTCTGGATCCTGCATTAACTTGTAATCAGTTGAAATATGCTTTATAATCTATTTCCAATTTCATTCCTTTATCTAGGACATGTTTCTTTGAAGAAGAAATTGCGTTTGACAGCGCACTTCATGTTTGAGAGCTGAAATCCAATTTGTCTGATCCTAGAAAGCTGGCTCCCATGTTTCTGTTAATGAAAACCCTCACGTCATCCTGCTGTCCAAAGCAGCAGGAGTGACCACTAACCATCCATTACCATGGCTCAGCACGTCACAGCCAAAGCACCAGGCAGGTGGGAAGATGCATAGAAACAAATCCCTGACCTCCTGCCAGTCTCATCTTCCCCTTCAGAGCATTGCAATCGAATTCCAGAAATATTTTCATGTTTTTTCTCGGTGTATTTAAAGCCCAAACCGTGTTTGCTTCTGTAGCTGCGTGGCCATTTATTGGCATCACTTCAGGGATGAAAGAGCTGACTGAAAGTGAAAGATCAGGATATGTTACCTGCAGTACTGTCAGTGTAGCCTCTTTGCAGTGCTTTATGATGAGCTGCAGGCTGGCAGACCCAGCATGGAGAGTGTTTGCAAATGTGTATGTTTTGTTTAAAAGCTGAGGAGCAGATTAGTTATTATTTTGGGATCTGTGCCTAATGTAATTTTCCAGTAGTAACTAAATCAGACAGTGCCCTCAATATTTGTTTGCTTTGTATGCAGTGAAGGAGGAATAGTGTGGATATTGTAAAATGGGAGTCAAGCACTAAGCAGGAGCAGTATTTACAAAGGCATTTGTGTTACTCAAGTATTTCTTCTCCATTACACTTTGCTAATGACCTTTCAAGTCCTTTCCAAGTTTACATTTCTTCAATTTTATGAATCTTATTTATAAAAAATAAGCTTTAATTCATTCTTTGCTCCAACAACCTTTGGAAGGTTGGAAAAGGGTACTTGTAATTACAAGTAAATCTTTCATATTGGGATAGTAAATTGTTCTAAATTGATAATCTGCTGTAGAGCTTAACCTTGGTGATCAGTGAGGAGTTTATGTAACATCTCATCTGTTTCTCCTAAATTTGGGAGGAAAATCCTGACAGCCTTGTCACATTTGCTTTCCCTAACCTGGAATATCTCAATCTAATTGTGCATCTCTGAATCATCCCTTATTTCTTTTCTTGGAGAAACAGAGATTGTTCTTAACTGTCAACACTCAGGAAAATGGAACTGGAAGACCAAAGGTTTCTAAAGCTTTGCAGGAGGCATAAGAAAGCACAAAAGTTTATTCAGAAAACCTATGTTCATGTCTAATAATTGAAGGAAGATACATCTGCTGCTCTTGGTTTGTGTGATTCCTTGGCTTTCTGTTCTGAATTGTTTGACATCAAATACAGACATCTTGGAAGAAGGACCTGCAGCAAGGCAGCTTCCTAAAGGCATTGCCTGACATGGAAACACTGGATTTAGTGCTGTTCTAGTTCAGCCTCCTGCTCGGAGGATCTGCAGCAGCTGGACAGAAGTAAATGTGCAGTGGTTCATGAAACTGAACTTTGTCATGTTTGTGTCACTTTATCAAGAATGTAAAATGTCCTGGTAGCACAGTTTCCTAATTGAGCTTTGCCTGTTACTTCCTGACTGAGAAGTGGTACTGACACTGGGATGTTGGATTTTCTGCTTAAAAAAAAAAGAAGGCTGAAAAGAGCCAGAGCTGAACTATACTTTTGAGAAAGACACTGAGTGAAGTGGACTGTGGCTCAGTTGCCAACAGAACAGAAAGCCCTTGAAACCATCAGCTGGATGTGGTGCTGTTATATTTGTTTTCCTCTGCACCTTCAGCTTATTTGGTCCTGACTCAAACTTCCTTTCCTTGGTAGAGGTTTTTGCACAAGTGTAGAGCAAGTTTCTTCTTCCAGCAGCTCGACTGGAGCGTTTGTGGGAGCACCACCCTTCCTTGTCAGCCAAGACTATGTTCCCTTTTGATGGAAGATCACAGTGTCTTTTTAATAAGCCACCTCAACTGAGCTGTGATATTTAAAACAAGATGATGACTGTACCTGGAAGCAAATTACAAAAGGATATTTCAAAATCTCTTGAGTGAAAGTGGCTAAAGAAACACTGCCCTGGGCATAGGGTTAAGGGCAGTGGAGAGAGTCCTTTCTGCAAATGTTGTTCTGTCTTCCAGGGTCCATGGAGCCAGTTCCTGTTTGTATCCCTGAGTGGTTTCTAGAGGAGAGTGCTGGTAATTAAACAGGGACTCTGTTCATGGAAGGATGTGCAAGCAAATGCTAATTGAACAGGAATGAGCAGCAGTGGAAGAGGCCGTGTGGAGAGCATGTCATACATAAGGTTATAGTGCCTGGCAAGAATACCAATTTCCTGGTGCTGACATGTGACAACCTGAGCAAGTTGCTGAGGAGCAGGTGGGGTCTGAAGGACCATGTGTGGAGATTTGATTTACAGAGACAGAGGATGGAACAGGAGTTTTTTCTGGAAGTGGCAGCAGCTCTCTGCTTTGGATGAGCCATTCCAGAACACGGGAGGTGCAGCTGCTTGGCCCTCACCAAACATCCAGTGCAGTGACTGTGTGTTTTAAAACCAGCACTTTGAACACAGCTCTGATTCATCCTTGCATTTTGTTCTGCCACTGTGTGTTCTCCTTGGAGTGTGATTCTGGAGCTTTGGAGTTTAGTTGCTTTTAATTGTATCTAGAAATCAAGTTCTTTTAGTACTAATAGGTTGAACAAGAGCTTCTTTTTGTTTAAATTTAATTTCAAAGCACTTGTTTTTCCTTACTGAATTTTCACGTTAATGGCTGGTGGTTAAATGAAAAGATCTTTGCTAAGATTTACAAGCAAGCCAGAGTTTATAGTGGAAGTTCAGATAAGCAGCTGAGCCACAAACTTTGGATAAAATAAATGCTTACAAATCAGCTTCGTTTTGTTTCTGAGCCTCTGTGCCAGCTACAGGAATTCTCATCAAAACGATTTTAACAGAACTCAGAGCATGACTAATACTTGGTGGGAAAGATTTGTGCAAACAAAAATGGCCCAAGGAGTTCTGATCAGCAACAAAATATTTAACAGAATAAAATCCAGAACTTCTCATGCAAATAGCCTTTTCCCCCCAAGGAAAGAGTATTATGGCTTCAGTGTAGAAAGTGCAGCACAGCCTTTTTGAAGAACATCAGTGACCAAAGTTTTCTACATATTGGAGACATCTACAGGGAATGTCTTTTTTAAATTGAATTATCTTACTCATGCAAACTGCTTCTTCCAGATAAACAAAACCAGACAAGCTGTAAGCAGATTATTAAAATATTGGACAATTAAAGCAAACTCTTGGAAATATAAACAATTTTATGTGTTCTCAGTTTAACCTAAAGGCTGCTACCACAAGTATATGTAAACCAGGCCTTGTAAACATCTGAGCTGCACAAGTTCTAATACCCAGCAGCAATTATTCAAGACTTAACCTCACATCAGAATCAAGTTTCCATCTAAACTCAACTGAGATTTGGGAGTTGAAGTCGTTCTGTACCTAGGCAGGAGCACTCAGCATCATGGAAAATCAGTGCTCACAAGCAGCAGAGATTCCATGAGTGAAGTCCTTTCATCACAGAGGTGTTGGCTGTAGTTTATGCATTGCAAGGGAGCCAGAAGGAGAGGAATTAAAGGTTCCATGAGTTACCCAGTGTCAGGCTCTGTATCCAGCCCTGTGATTTCTTTTGAAGTGGAGATGGCAGATAATGACATGGAAACAGAGAGTCTGTCCAAAGCACCTTTTTAGCCATCCACTTATGAGCTCAGGGAATGAGGAAAGCTCTCCTGTGGGAATTTGTTATATAGAGGTGTGTCTATAACTCTGTGGGATTTGTCCAGTTGTATTTTATAAAAGCATCCTCAATTGTGTGTAGTCAAGGCCATTTCTCGGGGTTTTTCTGTCTGTATAAAGCCCAGGGTTATGATATAAAACAGTGCTGAAACAGTTGGTCTTGTTGCTTGATTTTGGTTTTAACAGAGACAATTTAGGCTTTGCTCTTGCTGTAATTTTGGCTGAATGTATGTGTGCTTATGCTGTCATTCCTCCTGGAAGAATTGGTTTAATCTATTTGCCATGTTTCACTGACTTAGCTGGAACTATAACACTGCTTCTCGTGGTGCCATTATTCCCCATCCTGCTGGGAATTGCAGGATGAGTGACTCCACAAGTGGCTGAGCCTCAGCAACAGGGAAGGGAGCGTGCTCAATCCTTCATGTACCACTCCTCCAAAAAGGAGTTAATGCTTCTCTGTGGGCATGGCAAAGGAGCTGTGGAGTTATGTTTGCTGAGAGCTCTGGGCTTGTAAAAATTCCCCTCTTGGGCCTCCCTAGCTCTCAGCCCCATAACTCACCTGGAAGCACAGCTCCTCAGAAACCCGAGCTCTTGGGGAGCCTGATGTACTTCTAGAGGTTTTGCTACAAAAACTTGGGTAGTAGAAGTTCTGTTACACACACAGCTGTAGCAGCAGATCAGTTCTTTCACTGGCTGGAGCATGTTTTCTTTGGTGAAATGGTTCTGTTGGCAAAATAACTTAATGTGAGCATGAAACTGCCTGCGCTGAGGTGTCTGCTGGTACCTTCCAGCAAGGCTCAAAGATTGGCAGACCTTGAGTTTTGGGTAGGGAAGAGCCACCTGTGACTGCTGAGAGACAGGAACTGAGAATTGATGCTCCCAATACACAAAATAGGAGGTTGGGATTGATTGCTGCTGTCAGTTGAACAAGGAGGAAGATTTGGCAATCCACACTAATGGACCTGAGATACTGAAATTAAATTTAGCAGTGAAAAATGTCCTGGCTCATCCACTCAGTTGTAATTGTATACTTGCAATTCCTTTATCTGGACTGGACCTAAAATATGTACTTTGGTGATCAGATTAAATGAAATTTTAATGATCAGCTGGGGTTATACAGAATGCTAATTAAACCCAGGGAAGTCTATTAATATAATTAGCCTTGGGACAAAACAATTTAAGAACTGGAAACATTATTTGTAGAGTCCTGTCATTTCCTAAATACACTGTTTGAGTCTGGAGACAAGAGACAAAAAGTGGAATACTTTGTGTAGAAGTGAGAAGGGCTGACTGTATTTTTTATATGTTTTATATCTTCTGGGTGTCTTTAGTTCGCTCCTGACTTCTGGCAGCAACAGGAGGCAGCCCTGTACATTTTAAACAGCACAAAAAAGGACCCCCCATGACTTAGTTTGAAGAAGTGCCCTCTTCAGCAGCAAAGGTGCCTGGAAGTTGAGTGGGCATTGGAAAACAAAAAAAGGCTCAAATACCATTGGGATTTATGTTACTCTTCTCCTGTCAGATTATGTCCTTGGAAAATGAGCTTTGTAAAGCATGGGGAAAACTGTTTGTGCTTTTTCTGGGCCTCTGTTTTTAATGCTGGTTGGATTTCCTTTCCTTTGAAGACTCATCAACAATAAATTTATATTTACTTAATCTTAGTTTTTTTAGTCTACATTTTAGAACACGTTTAACTTTCACATTTCTAATGACATAAAGAAAAGAAAATGTTGGATTCCTTGTTCATTATTACTTTGGAGGCCTGGTGGAGAATGAATAGTTTGCCTTTTTGGCTTCTAACACAGGCTATTTGGTGTTTAAATAATAATTAAAAAAAAAAAAATCATTAAAAGGATGGTAAGACCTAATAATCTTCAGGTGTCCCAGACAGCACTTGCAAACAGGTTACAAAGCTGGAATTTAAACCTGTCAGTAGTTGGTTTTTTCTTCCATTGCTGACAGATTGAAGGTCTCCCATCTTGTGTCATGGCAGGCATTTCTTTGTGAGATCATGTAGCATCTTCAAACCCCTTTGGCATCTTCTTCTGGTCTTTGATGCAAAGGGCAAATGCATGAGGAATCTTATCTGAGCTCCTGCAGATCATTATAAAATGTTTTATTTTAGCACTAGGAAATGTTGCCTCCTTAAATATATGTGTGAATTGTACTGAGGCAGTTCCGGTCTCCTTTTGAAGCTGGGATGATTCAAATTGGAAAATTCCATTTTAGGAACTTCAGATCAAGTTTGAAAAGCATCAGAGTTACTTGTCTAGAATTCATGTTTCAAAATTGAGCACAATGTAAAGATTAGGATTAATGTTATGAATTCAGAACAGAATATCAGTGAGAACTGGTGGGTTTTTTCCAGAAATTTTCATATTTAATACCTCTATTAGACCTCAAAGTTAATTTAAGAATACTGTCTTCGTAAAACCGCTCAAAAATGTGTTTTAATAAGGGTATACAAGGGGAAAACATTCACAGCTATGTTGATTTCCACATAAAAATTAACAGTTTTTTACACAGCCGAACTATTTCCTGTCTGCTGTCCATCTGCTGCTTTTGGTTTGATGTACAGCTTTACATTCTGCACTCTGAAGTGCTAATGAAAGAGTGAGAAAGTGAATTTTGGTTTCTGTTACAGCCTGACTTCAAACCCTGTGATCCATGTAAGCCCTTTCTCTGTCATTAGCTGATGTAGCAGAGGAGCTCCGTGTTCCTTTGGGAAATTATTGGACATGCAGCCCCCTTTTCTGGGGCTTTGTAAACACAGGCAGGACTTTAATAGAGATGCTGGTCTCTGGCTAGCTCACCATTAATCACTGACAAGTAACTAATGCTGAACCTCAGAGACAAGCAGCCACAGAATGAGAAATTCACAGGGGTTTTCACAGCAGGGTGAATAAACGTGCAAAACCAGCCTCTTGTGAAGGAGTTTTGTGCTCTTACTGCTCTCCCCCACCAGGAGATACTTAACACTGCTGAACTGTTATTAAAGAAGTGTATGAGGAAATTAAAGAAGTTTAAAACCAAACAGAAAGGTAATGAAAAGGCATCTTCTGAGCCAGATGTGTTTGTTTTTGTTGCAACTGCTGAATGAAGATTCGTGACTTAATATAGGTTCTGTTCTTAATATAGTAATTGATTATTAAATTTGCCCTTTGTGGAAACCATTCCTAAGGGAGAAGGAAAAAATAAATCAATCCCATGCTCATCTTCTCTGAATATCAACAAAAGCATGTGTCAGGGTATCAGTGCCTGATATTAGTGACCCACTATAAATATAAATCTATATACAATATTTTAAACCGTATTTTTGGTGAGTATAAATAAGAAATCACTGGCACAAAAAGACTGAAGGACTTGTTCTACAAGAGCTGTGCTGCTTATTGTGATGCATTGGATTTATTTTATGAAGTGTGAAGCTTGGGAAGGGTTTGTTATCCATTTCTATTTTATTTCTCCTGGTCTCTCAGGAGCTGGAAGCTGCAGCTGTCACCAAGACAAGAATAATGGTACAGGATGGATGAAGGTGGTACCAAGCAGAATATTTTTAATGATTTATCTTCAAAACAATGATTGGTATTTGCCAAGAGTTGCACAAAACTTTTGTAGGTTTATTTTGCAGAAATTAAGCACACATACTTAAAAATGGAGAAAAGCCACCAAGTTACTGTGTAGGAACAAGTTTAGGTGCTGGTCAGCATGAAATATTAGTTGTACTAGGATGAGTTCAAGCGTGTCTCTGAAATTTAAGTTGTAGGGTTTTTCTTTGTTTTAGTAGTAATGTTATAGAGTAATAGAGTAGTCATTCTGAGAAAATTCTGGAGGCTACAAGCTCAGTATTACAAATACATATGTGTATATATGTATGTAGTATTAATGGACACATACAAACTATACATGGCAAATGAAAAGGAATTTGGTGAAGTACATTACAAATTATTGTAATTGCTTTATGCAGGAAGCAGGAAGCATTTGTTTTTCCCTCATCTGAGTAATGGCCAAGAGCTGTGACAGAGTAGAGCTTATACAACAAGGAGAAGAAAACCAATATCCTCTGCAGCCAGGAGAGCCCAAACACTCCTTATCTCCCCTGCCGTGTTGTGGGGACAAGAAGTGGCAGCAGCCCTCGGAGCCGGCAGCGCTGGCTGCAGACAGGCTGGGGGTGACAGGAGATCGTGAATGAAATCCCTTGCTGTGCCTGCCTGAGCCTGCCTTCAGCTCTGCAGCACAGGTAAAACGGCTTGCCTTAGCTCGAGCTCAGCCTGGGCTCTGCTCTAGACACCCACAACTTTGTGGGGGTGAAAGCTTTCCCAGACAAATGTCCGAGTGCTTCTGGGTTCTCTGTCTCCCAGCTGAGGGTGCATCTCACTGGTGCTTTCCTGACTCTCACATGGAGCCTTGGAGACAGCAGCATTCACTTTTTCTCTCCAGGCAAGTGCCCAATGACCTGAAAGTCCTTTACCCAAATTAGCTCTTCCCTAAGTAGTTCCTTTGGGAATTGGAGATACCTGTGTGTTCCCCTGGACTACAGCAAGTGTGATAAGGTAGCATTTGGTTATGCTGAAATGCAGTAAAGCTCTCAGTTTTTTGTATCTGTCATGGTTTTATTTAATTAAGTGGCACTGCTCTAATCATCAATTAATTGCTTGAAATTTGGATGGTCCTTCATTGACTCAGGGCAGCCTGGTGCTGGGTTTTTTTTATGTTACAAATGTAATTGAAGTTTTATCGTGCAGAACTTAGTTCTTTCTGTAAGGGAGCATCAGGCTGTGTGCAGAGCTGTCTCCTGACATTGGTCCCAAGAGACTTTCCCTGGACTGGCTGTCCTAAGTCACTGCCATGTGTTGAGAATTCTCTCAGGCCCAGCTCCAGGAAAGCACTCAGGCATGCATAGAACTTGTGATTGTAGCTGCAATTGGCCATTGACATCAGTGGGAATACTGATGTAATAAAAATTATGCACGTGATTAAGTGCTTGGTTGGGCAAAGGCCTGAGCTAATTCTCTTTTGTAAGCAGATTTGGACACAAATTGACACTACATTTCTGTTTTCTTTAATTTATTATAGGAATTTCGAGTGAAGGTAATTTAATCTCCCATCAAAGACTTCAGCAAACACAAGCATTAGAACAAAACATTTTAAAGTAATTATAATAGAGCTTGTCAAAACCACTTAGCATCACGTAGCCAAGATCTTACTGGGCCCAAGCTCTCTTAGTTTTTAAGTGTCTTGAAGGGGTACTTGAAAGTAGATGATTAAATATAAAATAGCAACAAAAGAATGCTTTTGTATTTGTTTATTAAATGTAGGGAATAATGTATCTACATGGCTTGAACTGTACTCAAGTCATCCATCTACATCACAAGTCTCTGTGTACCTTTGTGATCAAACCACCTTTCCTGGGTCAGGGTCAGGTGTGAAACACCACAGCTTTGGAGCAGCTGAGGGTGTGCTGTGTATTCTTTATCTCTGAAACTGCTGTGCTGGGTGGAGTTTTTGGCATCTGAGTGAGATGTGGATTTAAATGTTGGTGCCCATTTCTGAGCTGATTCCCTTTTGCTCTGTCCCTATTCCTGCTGGTGGAGGGAAGGGGAGAAGCTGGATGCCTGCAAATCAGATTCAGTGCTTTGTAAAATGGCCACGTTCCTGTGTCTGATTGCTCTGTGCAGGGTTAGGATTGTGTCTGAGACGCTTTCATTTATTAAATGGGTGTGAGAGCTACTGTTTATAAAAAATCCTTGCGTGACAGGCTCAATTTTCAAGGCATACAGGCAATAATTCTGTACTAAACAAAAGGCTGGGATGGTTGTCTTGGGTAAATGCTTATTACTACAAAATACTAAGTGAACCAGTTGGCTTTCTTTCAAAACTTAAAAGCAGTGGTGCTTTCTGTTGGAGCTGAACACTAAATGATTTTTCCTCTGTTTCACTGATGGTAGAGAGAAACAAGAGCTGTGTTGTGTCTTCACATCATTTCTGTGAAGCTTTATGGCATTACTTCAAATAGGATGTTATCTGAGAACAGTGAAGTTGAGGCTTTCTTTCTTCCTTTTTTTTCCCCCCAATAAATGTATATTTAATGGTATCATTTTTTATCTGACATGCTTCCCAGCAGTAAGTTGTCTTCATGCAATACAGGAAGTTTTCTGGCTACAGGAGGTGGCTGGAGCTGGTATCATGAGCACCAAGCCTGTGCCTCATTTAGCTCTTTTTTCTTTTGGTAGTGTCATTTCATCATACACTGAATCACTGAATTGTTTGGGTTTGAAAGGACCTTGAAGACCACCTGGTCCAACCCCTCCACCATGGGCAGGGATCTCTCACTATCCCAGGTTGCTCCAAGCCGGCCTTGGACACTTCCAGCAATGGGGCAGCCACAGCTTCTCTGGGCAACCTGTGCCAGGACTTCACTACTCTCACGGGAAAGAATTCCACCATTGGTTTTGTGAGAGAAGGACGTTTTAAAATAAAGTTTTTAAAAAAATCTATTTCTCAGTAGTTTTGTAAACAGAAGCGTAGTGTAAAAGGAGATATTATTGACAATTTCTGCTCTCTAAAATACTTTATTGAGCTTTTATACCCCAGGAGATCCATCCAGTCACTTGTAAAGTCTGCTCTGCTCCCCCAGGGTTTCTCCAAAGTGCTCTGGAGCTCAGCAGTTCTGGTTCTCTGTCAGCACTACAAGGTGTTCACCCTCTGTGAGCACCTTGGTGGTGGGAGCTCCACTATTCATCCCAGGAGGAGCTGTGGAAATCCAGCCCACAATTCCCCAGCTGAATTCACAGTTGAGGTGGATTAGGTGTTTGAAAACTAGTCACAAGCTGAGTTAATTCAATAGCAAAATTGTCTATCAATATTAAACTGAGGAAGTTATTTGGTATTTCTGCTTGAAGAATGGATTGAATCCCTGAATAAGTCGCTCTGATGGTTAATTGCCTGCAGAAATAAAAGGATGTGACCTTTCCCAGCTCTCAGTTCAGCTTTGCTTTACAGGCAGTAGCTCTTGTGCAGGCTTCTGTTTGGACAGCTCTTGCATTTGCTCCCAATTAATTCCCATCCGGGTTGCTGGAAGTCATAAATCAAGCTTTTGGAAAACTAAACAATGTTAGTCTTTTGGGGAGGAATGAATAAAGTGATGAGGTGGTTATTGGCTTCACAATACAATCACTATCTAGCTCATGCTCTGGCACATGGAAAAATGAGCAGAGGACCACATTTTTCCGTGTAGCCTTGTGAGACACACTTAGCCTGAGCACATGAACTTTTCCAAAAATTTTGGAAAAAGTAAGCTGTCAGCTCTCCTTCAGAGTGCCAGTACCTATTAGTGGGAATATAACCAGCTCCAGAGCCTGGGTCAGCACCACAGGTTTTCATCTCATTTCATGGAGCAAAAGCTACATGCACATTGCTGTCAAAGCTTTTGAGTTTTTGGAAAATGTTTTGGGCTTGGTGCTGTTCACTCACTGTTGTTTTTTTGAAAAACTGCAAATAGCAAATGTGTTTTGAAAGATGGCAAATAGCCACATTCGGTCTGTGAAATCTTTCTGCTTCTCTCTGCTTGCAACAATTTTGTCATTATGTCACCTCCTAAAGATTTAGTTGTTATTGACAGTCAGCAGGACACAGCCTCAGTGTTACTTGGGTGATTTTGAAGATGAGCTATTTCTTATTTTAAAAAACAAAACTCCTTTCTAAGCCCCAAACACAGATTTTATTTGCCACTTCAGTACAGAAACAGTTGCTGTGTTTGCCTGAGGACAAGATACATCTCAGAGATGACACTTGCTGATTGTGAATAAGAAGGACTTTTTTTTTTTTAAATTGGGGAATGTTTTTTTGCTGATGGAAATATTATACACTGCTGTCAGTGGGAGGGAAGAGAGTTTGTGTGAGAGAAGGAATATCCAGTAATAACTCGAATCCCCTTGGGGTCAGTTGGAATATTTTACAGTGCAGAGATTCTGACCCTATCGTGAAAGCCTCAGGTTAGACTGACTTTTGCTCATATTTCTCAGCAGTAGTACACAGAGGTCAAAATTTCTGATTCAGATCTAATTATTGAAGAAAAATATTATGTTTTCTCTGAAGTCAGCTGTGTAGCTTTTATGGGCAAATATTTCAAAGCGATGCTAAGTTATAAGCTTACTGCTCCATTTTTTAAAAAAATAAGTTTTCACACTGTGCCTACATTGGGGCTTTCAAGTGCCTAAAATTTCTCTTTAATTGGTGTAGTGGCAAAAGCCTCTGGTTCAGGATTGTGGGACTGCAGTTGAAGTTCATGCAGAATTTCAGTTTGTTTCATTGTGTCATCTCCTTGCTTGGGTTCCATGTAATCAGCTCTTTGCCTGTCCAGAGGTGTGGTTGTGGTGTACTTATTTTAAAACTCTAAAGCTTATGAGCTTATGAACTATCTTACCCTGGATTCAGCTTAAATAATCAAGTTTGTGCTATTTAATACAAGATTATAGCAATAAACTTCCATAGCTCTTTTGGGAGTAACAACTCCCAATAATTTCTAAAACAGAGTTGAAGTGTAAACGGAATGTGCTTTTTAGGCAGGTAAAAAACTCCAAACCTGTTTAATGTTTTCTCCTCTGTGTGTTCCTGGTCATGAGGTGGTGCTGGGCACATCTCAGTTTACAAACTTGTCACTATCATGGGTCCATCCAGCCTTTCCACAAACATGGACACAGAGTCCTTTCTGAATGGAGCCAACATCATCAGATTCTGTACAAACAGCCTTAATGAATGTGAGTCACTTTATTCTTGGAATTCATTTCTGCACTGCAAATGGATGTAACGATGTGGCTAAACTGAGAGGAGCCATAAACAAAACAGAACTGTCAACCAAGTCCTGCAGGAAGCAACAGGCTCAGAGCCTCACCATTGCTGGCTTGTGGAAAAAGGGAAAAAAATGGGAAAGAAAATGGGAAGCAAAGATGGGATGGGGAAAGGCCATCTTAGGCTCTGTGGGCAGGGTCAGCACGGAGGAGCTGGGGAAGAGCAGCCGCCATCCATGCAGGGATGGGTTTTCCCTTGCCTTCAGTGCACAGGTTCTGCCAGGAGCCTCCCAGTGATGGGATTCCGCACTGCCTTCCACAGCACAGGGCTGAGGCCAGGCGTCTTGTCCTAGATGGGAAACCGTGCAAGTGGCTGAGGCATTTAGAGAGCCCAGTGCTGTCTGTCAGTTCCTCTGCCTTACCTGAGCACAGAGGCTGCTTTTTGATTACATCCTTGGGGATAGGTTATTCACTGAGCACAGGAATTATTGGATGGATGTGTCTGTCCTTTGCTGTACAGCTCTGGTTTTGCAAGCTGGCTTCAGCCTTTTCATGAGCTTTCAGGGTGGCTTGTAGGTGCTCGGTGTGGGTTGTGGGAGACCTTTAAACCTCTCCTCATACTCGTCTAATAAATGCAGGAGGGCAGAGGACAGGAAAGTGTGATAAAAAGAAAAAAAACAACCAGGGACAGTGAAATAGGGATCCTGTTTTATACTGCAGGATCGCAAGAAGAAGCAGCTTTGTCACTTTTAGGCAGCAGAGCCCTGCCAGCAGAGACGGCAGCGCTGCTGAAATGCCTGTGCAGTCCATGTCAAACTTCTCTCCGCAGCTCCTCCAGCAGCTCAGAGGAGGTCGGGCAGAGCGTGGCATCTTGCCATGCATTTATCTTTGCGTGGCCCCTTCCCTCGTTTCCTCGGATCAACACTCTGGCAGCGGCCGTCACCCATCCTACCCCGAGCTGGCACTGCCAGGGCAAAGGGGCGCTGCTGCTCCCTCCTTCCCGCCAGCTCCTCTGCCAGGCCGCCATTCAGAGCGCTACAATGACATTTTGTGCCACCAGGATTGCGTGCCACTGTTTGGATGGGGTGGGGAAGGGATCGTTATTTTTTTTTTTTGTACAGTGGGAGCCAGCAATCTGGAACAAACCGCTTTAGAAAGCGCCCAACGTGCCTTTCATTATTGCCAAAATAAGAAATGCATTATCCGGCAAAAAGACTCCATGCTGCTAATGTTGTGGAGGGGTTTCTTTCTTCCACCCTTTTGGGATATTTTTACCCAGCAAAAAAGGCTCAGGAAACCCTTTAAGTAATGTTAGTATTCAACCTTTTGTGAATGGAGGACATGGTACTAATGGCTGGTAATTATACCTTTTTTTTTTTCCTCTAAGGAAATTCACAAATCTGACTTCTTTTTCATTGGGAAGGCAGCAGTCCCTTTGCGTGTGGTTAAATGGCTGGTTTGCTTCGGAACAAGCCTGCAGAAGCATTGTTTGGAACCAGAAGGAAGTGAAAGGTGGCAGCCTAATTACTGAGCTGAAGTGCCTCTAGAGACAAGTTAGGTGCCACAGAGCTTTCTGAGGCAATCAGCCCATTCAGCTCCAGGAACACTTGGGGACATTGAATAAAAACAGAGATATTCTAGAGTCTGAGCAATCAGAAGAGGAAAATCAATATTGTGTATTAGAGACACTGTCATAATTAGCAGTGCATAGATGTCAGATCTGTGAGGTGCTCCCATGTCAGCCAGGCTTGGGCTGCGATGCCAGAAATGTCCACATCGGGGTTTCCACCTCCAAGATTTCTCTTTAGAAGTGTTCAGAGGTGATGGTGCAATTGACTCTCATCTTCCCCTCCCACTCCTTCATCATCCCCGCATGTAATTGCTGCAAGTTTCCTCTGGTGAACTCAAAGAGGAAGCAATAAAACAATACCAGCACACCTTGAGTTTCGATGGTCACACAGTACACATTTATTATTGGGGTTTTGTCTTGGTAGTTCTGCAATAACTGTTGTAATACAGTGGACTTGGTGTTACTCTGTTTCAGACATGTAAATTAACAAACATCATTATGATTTCATTTGAGACTTGGGGAAGGAAGTAGTCTTGGAATGTAAAGAAAACAGAAATATGTGATTTTTCTCATGTTTTTGACTTTTTACATAAAATAACATGTTCCTGCATGACCTGCCAAATTTGCATTTGTCTTTTCTGAATTCAGCTCTTTTTATTAAGTGCAACTAAATGTAGCTGAATGCTTTTTGCTGGCACTTGTTCAGGTGGGCCTTTTGCTTTGCCTGTGCACTCCTGCATTTGTTTGTCCTCACACATAACCCAGTGTGGCTGTTCCTGCTGCCCCAGTCACCCTTAAACATCAGCACACATTTCCTTTGTTGTGACTCCAGATGTTAGATGTCCCTGATCTTAGCTGAGGGGACACCTCAGTGTTGACTAAAGCTCAGCTTTGTATCAGCACCTCGGTTCAGTGCTCATTCCCTTGCTCTCCAGCACATTCCCATTGTGTCTAACTCCACTGTCTGCAGCCAGCAGCCCGTGCTGCACAGGATGCTTGGCCAGCCCCTCGTGCCAGCAGAGGATTTGTGCACTCTAGTGTGCAGGAGTGTGCTTTTGGAGTGAACCTCTCCCATTTCACGTTGGCAGAGCACGTTTGGCATGCACCAATGGCATCAAACTCAATTTAGAATTGTGTTTCAGGAGCATCCCAGTGGAGTCCTGTTCATGGGTGCAGCAGATCCACTCCTCACCCCTGGCATGCATCAGTCAGGTTTTCAGCACCAGCAGATCTGCTCCTGCCACCCTCACTCCTGCTAAGGTACAGGAAGCCAGGGCTATCTTAAGTTTTTCCCCTCCTGATTTAAGTTATGGCATCCTGTGCTGAACTTGTGTAAAAAGTGATCTTAATCTCGCTGTATCTTTTTGCTGCCAGTTAGACACACTCAACTTGTAGTCATTGGACTTTTCACTTAAATCCTGCTTCAGGATTTATTGTGCTTACCCTGTGCTTCATGGGAAGGTCAGGTTGGGAGGGATTTACCAGGTCCTTAGGTCCTGGATCCCCTGGTTTCACAAGGTTTGCCCTAAAATCCTATTCAGGGACTTCTTAAATTCTTTTGATTCCCAAGTTATTCTATGAAGGGATTATAGGTTGAGCTGTCCCCTGCTCCATCCCTACCCTGACTGGCACTGAAGTTTATGGATGTGGTGTTTTGTCCAGCTGGCATCTGAGCCCTTCACACCGTAAGGGGAGAGATGGAGGTGCTTCCTGTTGAAGTCAAGTGCCAGGGGAAGTGCCCCTTGATTTTTGACTTGTGTTTTTCCTTGAAATGTTTGTCTTTTGCTCCATAAGCACTGAGTCTTCTGAAGATACATAGCAGTGAAATACAGAGCTGGAAAATTGAGCTGGAAATGCAGGTTGTGCCATTGGATGGGTGAGCCCTCCTGACTGCCAGAGTTTAGCCTGGACCTCTCTACTCACATGTTCCTGTTGGCCTGGGAGGATTTGTGTCAGTCTGCACAAAGCTGTGTTAATTCCTGTGGAGCCTTACACCAACCAGTCTTGGAGTACTGGGAAAACCACTTCTTTCCCTCTGTCTCAGTTACTTCTTTGCTGTTATGGAGGAGGAGGGGCAGATCATAAATTTATTTCATTTTGTGGGAGCGTTATGATTTGGTGCCTATTGGAGTGATGAAGATGGCATTGTCTTTTCATGGATTTAAGCTGACATGGGATAACCCTCTAGGCTTTTTCTCTGTCAAACCCCTTGCCTTCAGAAGTTCTTCCCTGAGGAAGCCAAACTTCCCCCTAAGTAGTTCTGTGAGCTCACCAGCCTCACTCATGTCCCTGTAAATGTGCCATTTTCCCATGGGTTTAAAACCGCTTTTCTCCCCTCCATTTGCCAGCATGAAATAATAGGATTGTTCCAGTGGGAAAGGAAATGTGTTTTGACACCATTGTGTCAGAGTGCCACTTTGAGGGTGATTTGTTTAACTTGTGCTAAGTTCCTGTTGGCGTTTCTTTGTGGTTATTATCATTCTGTAAACATTACAGAGCGGGCTGTAGAGTGCCAACTGCTTTATGTTTTCTGTTAAATCAAACATACAGTGCAGCCCGTTCACATGACCTAATCCCCTGTGCCCGAGTTGTTTTGCAACTCTGGGACCAAGATCCCCAAAAAGAATACAAAGCCACAAGGCTCTGCTCACCCCAGTGGAAGGACAGGTCCTGACACCTGCAGCGACTCAGGCTGGCAGAGGAATGATTCCCTCTCCTTCCATGCAGATCTGTGGCTCTGAGTTGTAGAAACAAGAATAATGAGGAGTTACAGAATCCTTGGTTTGTGTTCTCTTACCCAGTACGAGCTGCTGCATTCAGGTGTTGTCTCAAAGTGACAAAATGCCTTATTTTCACATTTTTAAAAGTAATGCATGTAAGTTTTTCTTCCCTATAAACACATCCAGTGTCTATAGTAGGTGGTAGAGATCCCTTGAGCAGCAGTGCTGGGTGCATCCATGGCCCCAGGCTGTCCTGTCCTGGGAGGATCTGGAGCAGCACTGCTGGGCGGGACACTGGTCACACCTGAGACATGTGGGAAGGTCACTGTGTGTCCCTGTGCCACAAGCTGCTCAGAGGTCACGTGCCACTGCAGTTATGATCCCATCAGGAGAGCAGGGCCGGCAAATGCTCGAGCACCAAAGCATTGACAAGGTGCGTTTTCCACTGGACAGCCAACGTGTCCTAAGGAATGACAACAGGCAGAGCAGGTTATTTTAGTTCTGGGTTTTTAACAGCTGTCCTTCCCTCTCTTCTTGTGGTGGTCAGCCTTTCCAGCCAGATGGGCCATGCAGCCTTTTCCAGAGGCAGGGACACACGATGCTCTGCTCTTCTCTTGTCCCCTGTAACTTGTCACGCAAGGCTGGCGGCTTTGTTCTTGCACACTGAATCCACAGCTTCTGGGAAGCTTTGGACTGAGATATATTACAAGCTGGATAAATTCATTCTGCCTCCCCCCTGCTTTATGTCATATAATAGTGACAGAAAAAATGGCAGTAGGAAAAGGCTGCTATTGTTAAAATAATTAATCTGGCTGATAGCCTCTTCCTAAAGGGCCCTTGGGAAAGAGGACTGCCAAAAGTAGGCTGCAGGCTGGGCAAATTTGCATAGTGTGAAAGGTGGGACATTTCATAATAAATCTGTATTTGTTATCTTGGTCTTTTACAATGAAATGGAAGTACGGCCAGCACTTTGACGTCCAGAGTAAATACCCTACAGTATTTACTGGGCAAGGCTGAAATAGGCTTTCGTGGGAAGGTTACAATAAAAATGAAACACAGAGTATTGTGAAGTGAGTTTTGAAATGCTCAAAATGATGAGTTTCTCTGGTCTGGATTTCTGGGACTCTTGAGGAGATTAGCATAAATTTGCTTACATGAAGGGTAAAGCTTGTTGTTAAAAGTGGTAGCAGTGAATCCAGCACAGCATAAATTTAATAATCTGCTTCTGCTGGTTCTCATCTTTTTCATGATGTTTCCTTGACAGAATTATCTGCTCTGAATTGAAGTCCAAATCCACGTATTTCACGTCTGTCACTGTTTTTTGAGAGTAAGTGGCCATTTAGACAGGCACCCAGACTTCACATAAAGGCGCTTAGCAGTGGCATATCTGTGATATCCCAGGGATGTGACTAAGTGCTCCTGAACATTCAGTATCACGTCATTTATCACTCATGAATGCAAGCTTCATCTCTGCTTAAATGCTAATTACTGATTATGTCATGTAATTAGAAGTTATTCTTTACCAGTAGCTAGGCTGCTCAATCTAATGGCGTTTGTATCTAACAAGTGACATACTCAGAGCAATGAAAATTTATAGTTTTAAGGGGCAGCCTTGCCGAGCTGGGTTAACGTGGTTCATTTCTGCAAAAATGCATCAGCTCCAGTCTCTTGTTTTCCTGCAAATGAAGCAACAGGAAGGTGACTGCCAGCAGCACATCTGCTGTCAGCACGGGGGAAGGTGAGCTTTCAGCAGGCTAAAAGATACTGCTGACGTGGGACACTCTGGGAAACATTTTTTCCTCTCCTCTTGTCTTCTGAAAGTAGCGAAGCATTACATGGAATGCTGGGGAAAGTGTTTTGTTTAAATCTGAAGCTTTTCAGTGCTTGTTGTAGAAGCTGCTCTATTGCAGTCTCTTAACTCCAAATCAAGAGCAGGGGTTGTGTTGGGTTACACCAACAAAGGGTGTGTGGAGAGCAAGCAGAAACCCAAACCATGGCTGGGGATGGCACCCCCAGCGGGCGGGTCCAGGCCTTGGGGAGGATGCCCCAGCTGTTGGCAGGGATGGGCTGATGCCCAGCCCTCAGGCAGCTTGCCCAAGGCCTGGTGCCACACGGGGAGGAGCCGGTCAAGCGGCTCACGGAGAGCAGGGACGCGCTCCAGGTGTCAGGGAGGCAGTTTTGGATACACTCACTGGACTCGGCCAGCCAAGCTGCACATAAAAATTGCTGTCTTAAAATCTTGTAAATGCTTTATCCTGCTCTTCAGAATATGCACTCTCTGGGTTTCAGCAGTCACCAGCTGTCCCTGAGTGCTGCAGGGAGGAGCAGCGGTGCTGACTCAGCCCAGATGCTTAAGCAGGGTTTATATACAGGGCTGGGAAGGGAGGGCTGTACCACAGCTTTTGGTGCACTAATGCCAAGCCTACAGACTTACCAGGATTGCTGTCTGCTCTCCTGCTCGTTTTGTTACTTACTGTGACTTTCCTCATCCTTTTCCTGTCCCCCTGTCCCTGCAATTGCCCAACACGTTGTAATTATCTTGTCATTCTTTCGAATCAATGCCTTTCCATATATATGTCCGTGGTTCCCTGGCTGGCTTCACTGGCAGATGCTTAGGGGCAAATCTTCAGCTGGTAAAAATGGAGCTCCCTGCAACCGTGATCATTTACACCAGCTGACAATTGGCCACTTGGATATCTTAAAATATTCAACTCTGAGAAGCAATTTGTTACTTAATGAAGAAAATGCTCCTAGTCATCTATTTCTCATTTCCAAACACCATGAATATAGTTGGGTGGGTTTTTTTTTTCTTTTTAGACTAGGCTTTGTTTTTAATAGAAGCAGTGTTGTGTAATCTGGACTATAACACATGGTCATGAAAGTGTCTTTGAAATACACATTTTATTTCTTCTTAAAATATTTTAAGAAAAACATTCTGTATTTTGCTATGCGATGTGTAAATGCTTTATACCTCCCAAATCTTTCTGTTTGGGAAGTAGCCCTTCCACATTTTGGCAGGGTAAGTGTAGTTCTCCCCTGCCTTTTTCCAAAATCCTCTCTGTTGCCAACTTCTTTTTCTGACTCGAAGCATATTCTCCATTTTGAAATGTTGGCAGGTGGGATAATTTTGTATTGTAATATCTCTTCATAGAAATTAATGGAGAAAGATACAACTTGCAACTCTATTTTATAAGCCTCTAGTGTAGAGGAGTGGACTATAGCTGGAAGATCATCTTCCTGTTAATGTGTGTGCTCTCCTTGCTCATACATGTCCAAATAAATCCCACACCAAACTGCAGTGCTTATTTTTTTAAAGTAAAAAGAACTCTTTTTTCTCTCTTCTTTGAAGGACAAAATGTTTAGGTTGAGCTGCTGTTTCCTTTCTTAAACTTTGTTCGAGGAAGTTGTAAGGAGTTGGAAAAGTTGATTTTTATTGTTTAAAGTAATACAGACCCCTGAGGCTGAGTTTCCTTTAGGACCTTCAAATGTTTAAAGTTTTATACTGTACAAACTCTGCAGTGGGGTTCCCAGAAATGCCCTGGCTCTGTGTTAATTTTTTATACATATAAATATGAAGAGATATGTGTTTCTTGTCATATCTCTAAAACTATAAACAGAGAGGCCTATTTCAAGTAGGAAAGCAGTAGAGTGAGATAGGGGAGAGATGGATTTGGTGAGATTTGGTTCTGTTCAGGATGCTGTTGTTGCATTAGGTGAAGTCTGGCCTCCTGCATCCTGCATTGGAGCTGCCAGGCTTGCTGCTTCCTTCCAAGGCATCTAAATTGTGATTCAATTGCCCCAGGAAAATAAAAGCCTTTCTGAAGTGGGAGAAGGTGCATCGGTTTCATTGCAGTTTGATTTGGGATTTTTCTGTGAAGCTTTTTCTTCAGTTTTAGGGGGTTGGATGTTTTGTTCTGTTTGGTTGGGGGGGATTCCTCCCCCCCTTTTCTTTTTTTCTTTTCCCCATAGCAGTGAGTTACATCCCTCCATCAAAAGCAAAAGAAAAAATAAATGAAGCATCTCAATGCTGGATTTTCCATAGGGGCAATTTAAAGGATTTCTCAGCATTAACTCTGTAGAAGCAACACTGGGAATTGTGCAGCTGAAAGGAGAGGAAGTCGTGACTGCTCCCGAGTATGATCAGTGACAATGATTGATGTGTTACTTTTTGTCCCTGCTTTTTCCAGCTCGTTCAAACCTACTTGGTAACTGTAGTTCCTCCTAGGAGAGACCCACCCAGCTATCCCAGCACTGGTGAGCTGACAGTCAAACCTGCCCTTAGAGCCTGCTTGTACTAATTCAGTTCCTCTTCAGGTTTAGTGTGCATGTGTGAATCTGTCTGTTTTGAAGCTTCCAAAGTTGTTTTCTTAATTTTTTACAAGTGGTTCAAACAGTAGCTAATACAAATTATTCACCAATGAGCTACAGAGCCTATGATTTAGTAGAAGTTATTAGAAATTCAAAACAGAAGAGCCTTATTCCAAAGAACTGCAGCATGGTACCTGTACCATAGCAGGGATGTAGCCCAAAGGACTCTGTGAGCTCCACGCTGATTAAACATGGAGAAAAAGGTAAAGTTACAAAACCAGAATGGCTCTTAAGTGTTCACTTTTTGTATGAGGTAAAGGCAAGGTATAAACCATTGTATGAACAGTCTCCACTCTGAAATGAGGAGAGACCTCATAGGAAAGATGGTTTGTCCTCTCCCTTTCCTCCCTTCTTACACTGGCCAGAATGTGCATCTGCCTGGGTTTTCTGCAACTGGTTATTCAGTTTATTTCCAGCATTCATGCAACTGGAAGGCTATTCCTAGGCTTTCCTTTGCTGAAGGATAGTTTCTAGTCAGATGATCTGACTGCAGCAAAGGAAACAGAACAGTCCACGAGGTCTGGGTGCTGTCCCAAGTGCAATTCTTGTGACCATCAACAGCCTGAGTGTGAGCTTTGTGCTCGGGCAGGTGGGTTGGAGATCAGGTTGTTGTGGAGGCAGTGCCTGGGCTGGATGTGACAGTCCCATCTTGGTGCTGTTTCGCTGGGCATCATTAACATGCCACGGCAGAGCTGGGAGGCAGCTGGGCAGCATTCATGGGCAGCCAGCAAAGCAGCAGCAGCTTCTGAATGGAAAATGACAGTGCCTAAGCCATTTTGTGTGAATTGTCCAGCAAATGAGCATGTGTGACAGAGCAGTCAGGACATGATGTCATTTTCCCAGGACAGGCTTTGCAAAGGGTGCTGCAGTTCCTGCATTCAGCATCTCCTCCTCTCCTCTGCTGAATGCTTTTGTTGCAGCAGCCTCTTAAGTAAGTTCTTTGGCAATATCATTCTAAGAGCAGAGTAAATTCTAGGCATTTAAATGAAAATGGGTTTGGTTCCATTTTATTTTTGTCTCCCATGGAGAACATATGGTTTTCTCTAATTGATGCTGAACAAATCAACATGTAGACATTACTATACCAATAAATCTACTGCTATGTCTGTGCTTTTCTTTCAGGTATGCATTCAGAAATTGGCTAACTATGCTTGTTAATTCATAAATTCAGTGTGTGCAGGGCCTCACAAAGCAGAGAAATGGGTAGTTTTGCAGTCTGTTGAAAAGACCTTGTGCATTCAAGTGAGCTGCCCAATACATGTGACCCAGACAGTTTTCCTCGGTGTTTTTTTATGTGAGGCGCAGTACAAATGATGACATTCTTAGCCTAAAAGTTACTGAGGACAAGTCCCCAAGAAATGATTGAAAATGGGTTCTCTTTAAGATTAGCAGCAGTTGAAATACCAGGAGAACAAAATTTCTTTAATGATGTTCTTGTTTATTGGTGGTATCTCCATTTCTTAACCATTGATTATCACATTAACACTTGTCCCCAGGTCAGCACCGATTATGTATAGCAATAAATAACTACCTAACAGTGTCATCAACGTGTGGAACTCAGGTTTTCCATCAAATTCAGATGGGAACACCCCATATCAATGCTGTGCCTTCTCTTAGGGCTCTGGTGTCAAATCAATTTTAAGTGGTGTTATCTAATGTAAAACTGAAAGTTGCTCCTGAAGCTAAAATGCCAGGTGAAGTGTTACACAGACAGAGCTGTCCTGCAGGTGAGACTGTGTAACTGGGCATCTGCACCTTCTCTTGGCACTGTAAATACATAAATAAGTTGTAAAGAGTGAATGAATGGATAAAGAACAGACCCATTTAAATGCTGGGTGGCCCTGCTGCAGTAAGTGTGAGTGCAGTGACTGATTCCAGGGCTCAGTCGTTCATTTCCCCCTCCCATCCGAGTGAGGAGTCGGGCAGGGATGTGGGGTGAGGACTTTGCCCCACAGCTGGAAGCCCTGGTAATGCAGAATGCAGCTGCAAACCTCTCCTTGATCCGTGTTAAGCTGATTCAGCCCAGCTCCCTGCAGCAGGACTTGAAATAAAAACTGCTTGTTGCATATAGGATTGGTTTAGGGGTTCTCTCTGGTTTTTATGGGAATAAATGCCACCTACTTGTGTTCTCTGTGCTGTTCTGTGACGTTCTTGACCACTTTCCTAACATCCATTTCACTTCCAAGCTGCAGAATTCTTAGACTTGGGGTTATTTACTTACCATCTCTTCTACATACCATGTCTCACACTTTGTCTTCTCGTTGTAGTGGGGAGTTTTGAAATTTTAGTCTTTAACTATTTAGCATCTTAATTTTAATATGCATCATCTTTGTTTCTTCATCCTTTTGTTGACAGTGATTTGAGTTTTCGCTTTCAGAAAAGAAAACCATTCATTTGCCTTGTGAATATCAAAAATGAGAGTTACTGATAACACAAAAGGGGAACTTACTGGAAGAAACACTGCAACTTTCTTTTAGAAGTCTTTCATTTGTATTTTAGTATTGATATTACACGGTGTCAAAAATTATACTGCAACCTCCTTTCTTTCCTTGCCCACACAGAGTGTTTAATAAAAGAAAAGAAAATGTCACTGGTTCTGTGAGTGTCTGTATGTATTTGTCAGAACACCACAGCAGAGTGGCATTGTGTTGAGGACCCAGTCAGGGTGGTAATTATTCTCCCAGCAGTTTAAGGCTCTACCTGTTCCCTGTATTTTAAGTTCCTGCTGGAGAACAAGGCACTGCAAATTGATTAAATATTAATTGTGACAGTGAAATTTTTTGTCACGTGGCATTGAGCTGCATTGATCTGCATTTGAACGCTGTGAAGCAACTGCTTGAATACAATGAAAGTGTACAAGGTGGCTTTTTATGGGAAATCCATCTAAAACTGGGTGGAAAAAGTCATTTTTGCCTTTAAGGGTGCCTTGGGAACTCACTCCGTGTTAGTTGTGCACACAGAAGTAACAGTGAGGTCAAATGAATGTTTCCAGACTAAAGGGTTTATCCTGTGGGTTAGTGGAATGTTGGTAAGTGAAGCTTTGATAGGCTTCACAGGAGGATTTTATTTTGATTACAAATATGGGTCAGTGCGAGCCTTCTGCAATAAAGAGTGTGTCAGGTGCCACAGCCCATCTCCTGTGCACTCTGAGCTGCCTTTTGGAGCCATTTCTCTCCTTACTGACACACTCTCCAATCAATAAAGGATATTAACAGTGTTTGTACTATATTTACAAATCTCCACGGTTTCTCACCCTGATGCTTAACATACCACAAGTCCAGTCCCACACCAAAGGAGATATCTGCTGTCTCTGGTAAAGCACCACAACCTTCTTGGTCTTCTGCACCAAGAAATGCTCCAGCCTGCAAGGAGTGCTCTGTGTGCCAAGGACACATTTTTTCCTTTTATTTAAAGAACTTCTTTGAGTTCTTGGTTACTGCAATGCCACAGACACGTGGGTGTCCTGCTCCCTATGGATGAGTGACCAACAACTGCTCCCTTGTGGCTGCTCCTGAGCAGGCTGAGGTGTGAAAATCCCCATCCATCCATCACTCAGGTGCCATGGCCAGGCTCTCCGAGGGTATTTTGGATTAATTTTTGACTTGTACTTTCCCAAAGTCGGCAGAGTGCACATTTAAACCACAGCAATCATCGGTAATCAGTTTACTATAGATTTTAATGGATGTTAATACAGTTTTCCCTCCAAGTGGAATAAAAATTACTCTTAATTTGATCTTGCCATCAAAAAAGCTTTTCAATGTTTTGATTTTATTTGGTATATTTTTAATCATTCCCATTTCAAAGTATATAATTTTGCATTAATATACTGCTGGGGAACTTGCTCTGTCCTAAAACATTGGTTGTTTTAATGTTGAAGTGTTTCACTTGGTGCATTTCCACCACTGGAGATTAAGACGTTTCGCCAATTTTGGCACGTTTTGTACTTGGAAAATCTTTACCTCAAGCTGTTTTTCCTGTTTTGTTTTCTCCCCTGAAGCATTTCATGTGATGAAGGGAATCTGCATTTTGTGAATTTTTCAAATGTTTTGTGAAGATTTGGTTTGGAAGGTCCGAGGTGGGATAGTTCACAGACAGGTTTATGTGTGCCTGTGTAAATGTTTCATGCATTTCAGTCCTCCTGATCTCACATTTAATAATTACACAGACTAAGGACACAATATAACTGTAAAAAACAAGTGCAGCAATTCAATGCTTAGTCCACAATATCTGATTTGAAGTGCCCAGTCTAAGGTCCAAGCCATAGTTGTACCATGGTGCATGGTTTACTTCCATCATTTTCCCATTTGCTTTGAACTAGTTTAAATTTCACAGCTGAAGTCTTAAAGGCCTACCCTGGTACCTGGTTTGTCATCCTCACTGCTGGAGCCTCACATTTATAGACCTGCCTGTTGTCTCTGTAGCTTATGTGGCACTCTCTGCAAAGGTAAATGAAGGTTTCAGGGGAGCTGCTGGGTTTGATTCCTTCCTCATCTTCTCCTGGATGTGCCTTCACTGCTGTAGCCTTGTTGTTGTTTTAGAAGATGTCATCAGAGGCCCTGGCAGGAGGTGATGGGGGTCTAGGGGGAATCAGAGAATATTCTCTGCACCCTCCTGTATCGTGTCTTCCTCCTCCCTCAGCTGCCCAATTCCCACTCTGCTCCCTCTGTTCTCTGGAGTGGGGAACAATAAAGGTGTGAATTGTGTGGTGCCAGCCGAGCTCCTGAGGTAAGGGGAAGTGTTTATCCAGGCTCCTGGGGATTCAACAGCCAGGACACAGCAGCTTGCCTCTTTTATCACCTGGTTTTGTGTTTTCTGTGACTAAAACTCTCTCAGCTGGCCAGCAGCTTCACCCCTTCCTTCCTGTAGATGCTCTCCAGTTTGCAGCTGCCCAGCTGGCCCTGGCACATGGTGACTGATGATTAAGGCTTAAGGCTGGTGCCCCTCTGAGTTCTTCTATTTGTCTATTTTATCTATTTCAGCTGCCTAAAGTAATGTGTCACAGTTAATACTCCTTTAAATACTAAAATTCTACTGTTCGGGATGGGATTTTCACAGGTCAGTGCTGATGTCAGCTTTGTTGTAATCTCTGCTCATACAGATAAAATGCAGCTTCTGATTAAAGAAAAAAAAATTAAAATAAGCTGTTCTTCCTTGTTCTTATCACCTCTTTTTTATTATTATTATTATTTACTAAAACCGTATGTGTTCACCCTGCTTTTTTTTGCTCTACCAAAACCTTTATCAAATCAACTACATAAAAACTAAATCCTAGTTTTGGCAAAACAGGATAGAGATTTTATTATCCCCAGGAGCTAAGAACATGAGAATATGAGCTAATAAAATTGTGGTTTGGGAATCAAATAGGATAGTGAAGGTGCTCCCATACTGGTTGGTCTTAATTGAACCAAATGGTTTATCAGGTTTGCTTCTCATATTGATTGTAGAATGCAGGGTGTACTTTGTATTTTGTTTGACTTTTCAAGCCTGTTTGTTTGTTGTTGTTGTTCTTGAGGTGGCTCTAGGAGAAATGGCCCTCAAAGAACTAATTTCTGGAGTTTTTTCTGACCGCAAAGCAGAAGGAGGACTTTCTGTTCCCCTTTAAAATAGATGCAAAACTTTTTCAGTCTCATCCATAGGCTGGGCTGAAGTCAGGGATGTGGGCCCTGCTCTGTTCAGCCCCATTTGCTCATCCACAGGATCATCCCTTTTCACTGCTCTCTGGAGAAGAAGCTCCTTGCACAGATCTGCCCCTAACATGCCACTAAAAGTAGGGATAAGACAAGGAGGAGACTCTGAGTAATAAGAGCAGTGTCTTTATGTGCAGCCTGGAAGGACTTCCTGATAAATATGAAATGCTTCCCATGAATTTCCTGGCTGTTTTGTTGGCCTGTATGGAACAGCTTAAAAATTGCAGTATAAGTTTAAAAAAATAAAGCTGGTTTAGAGGTGGTAGCGCATGCTATGGTAAGCCTGAATTAGCCTTACTTTCTAGACTGATATTTGTGGATTATGCTTTTGTGGCTCAATCCTCAAGCTACTGAGCAAATCTGGCTTTATCCACTTAGGGCAGGCTCTTCTTTAGCATGTGCATGGTCTCCAGGAGTGCAGTGCTGTCTGCTGGAGGCTGTTGGTGTCCTCAGAGCCTCCTGTAACTCTGCAAAACTCGGCATTTTGTAATGCCTGGCATCAACTGAGCCACTTGATTCGTTTAGGCTTCATCTTCCAAATAACCTGGGAGCCCAGAGTGTGGATCAGGCATCAGGCGAGTCTGAGTGCCTTCAGCAAGGGCTGGTTTCTACCTAGGACAGCTCCAAAGCTTTTCATAAGCTGCAGCCAAATCTCGTCGTTTGTGTTCACTGATTCTTGCTCTGCTCGTCTTGTATAAGACGAAAAATGACTCCTTTCTTACCCCCCATTTATTCACTTTCCTTTTTGTTCACCTCTCCTTTAGTATCAGTACCCTCAGTCCTCATCTTCAAGTGCCCCCAGCTGGGCCGTGCAGAGGTGGGTGATTTATCCCCGATCCCGTGTGTGTGTCCCAGGTTGGTGTCTGCCAGCTTTGCAAACAGCACAACAACGTTCAGCTCCTGATGCCTTTAACAAACAATAAAACACTGAGCTCTGCCTGCTGAGGTTTCCAGGACATGGAAGGAGCAGGAGAGGGGCTCCAAGGCTCCCAAGGAAGCTGAGTGTGGGGAGGAGAAGCTGTTTCAGGTGCTAATCCTTGGTCTCTAGCACCTCTGGAGATGCTAAAATACCCTCACATCAGCAGGACACTCAATAAAATCATTCAGAATAAAATATCATCAGCTTAAGAGATGATTGGCTGCTCAGCCTCTCTATGCCCCCGTTTGCAGTTGGTAAACCCAATGTATTTAGAAGAAAAGGAAAAGTGACTTGGAACCAAAACTCTGCCTTTTTTTCTTACACCTTTTTCCTTGAGCCCTTCCTGAAGGTCCCTAAATCCTCCCCGTTCTGCCAGGCAGGTATTGAGCTCCCTCCAGGCAAGCCCACACAGCCTCCCCCAGCAAGTGTGGCATCCTGGGACCACACAAAAAAATTCCTTCCCTGCACAACCCGCGGCTTTATTTTGGCACAAGAATCCCAAAGTGGCAACCCAGGGGGAAGACGAATTCAAATTCCAGCTTCCCACACGGAGACTTACCACTGAGTCACCAAAGCTGCTTAGGAATATCATTATGATATTTCCTGAAAACAACATTGCTACCTGGTAAGCTGTAAAGTGTTCAGGCTTTATAAAATTCAATTCCCTGCTTAAAGTGTCCATTTGCAGCTGCATTTTTTTTTTCCGCTGAATTTAAGAGACCTTCTATCTCCAGTAAAGTGGTTTTCAGCCAGAAGGGCTAACTGAGGTTACCCCATCATTTTATGGATGAGCTTATATTGAACCTTCAAGTGCTTGAGAAGAATAAGCTGCAAAGCAAAACGACTCTGTTTAATCAGAGGGCATTTAGTCTTTGCAGGACAAACAATACTAAAGAGAGTGGTTTGTTTCCATCTAAGATGGAGAAGTCGTTGTGCCTCATCCTGGTATCTCTGAATGCATTTCAATTCAAAGGAAGCATTTAAATGCTTAATTTCATTGTCTCAGAAGTTGTTTCTCAGGGTTTGATTTGTGTAATGCATTTGTTTTGTGTTGTGCTGTGCAAGACAAAATACAAAAACGGAGCAGCATCAAGCCTTTGCTGTTTTCAGCAGTTTAATTGTGTTGTGCTGTGAGATCTGGGGTGGCAATGACTGATAATAGCAAATCTGTACTTAGAAGTATCACTTGGATGTTTTGGGAATGAGCCTGTAGACAAATTTCCCTCTGCTGCTCTGAGCTAGGGTTGTCTATGATGAAATAAAGAAAATGGTCCAATGCATTGCTGAAATACACTGAAAATGAATATCCTAACAATTCCTGCAGGAATCAAAGGCTGTGCTTAAATGCTCACAGTACTGATGCTTTAGCTCTTAGGAAAAGTTCATCAATATGCCTACTTTGAAGGTATGGATCTCTGAATATTAGAATACATAAAACAGGAATCTAGGATTCTAATATTAAACCCTAATGCAGAAAATTGTGGATTACAGCTTCAGAGATGTGCATTGTTTGTTCAAATCTGTGCCACCATACAGAGAATATTAAGAAAGAAAAGGAAACATCAAGGAATATTTTGACTAAATCGTTAATTATCAGGATTTCAGGATTTGTGTATCTGTGGGGGAAATTTTTAACTGTAGTTTCTTGCTGGAAAAGCCTTTACGTGTTCTCAGAGTCACAGAATCCTTTAGACTTGAAAAGGCCTCTGAGATCACAGAGTCGGACTGTTCTCCCAGCACTGCTAGGGCCATCACTAAACCATGTCCCCAAGTGCCACATCAATTGAATACCTCCAAGGAGGGTGGCCCTGCCACTTCCCTGGGCAGCCTGTGCCGCCTTGACAAGCCTTTCTCCTGTTAATTTCTCACTGAAGTTAATTTTGACTTGCATGACTGACTGACCTTTATCTCTGAGGACAAAGACATCCAGAATTTCCATCCCACTTAGAACTGGATTCATTGAATTAGACCTAGACCTAATTGCACCATGAATTGCAAAACACAGCTCTGTCTATGAGATGCTTTCATATTGTGGCCTCATTATAATAAGGTGTTAATGGCACAGTGCATTGAATTGATCTTGGTAATTATATTTCTATTGCTCCACAGAATCTTGCTGATATTTTAGGCGATGCAAGGTGAGCTAATAATGAATACATTTAAACTGTGTAGTAATAATTACATTGCTCTAGTCTGCATGTGATATTTGGCCTTTGTGTTGGGAAAATTGAAGATTTGTAGTGTTTTGTTCTTATCTTTTATCCTGTGTTTTCCTGTCTTCCCCTGCAATTACATAACTCCCTCCAGATCCTACCAATGATCCCTACCTTTCCCAGGTGCCATGTTTTCACAGAGATGGAAGAAGAATGTGTTATTAAAGCTAGATTTCACATGGCTGAATTTATTTATAAAAAGAAATTGGATGCACATATCCTTGGATGTCTTGATTACGGGAATCATTTTCAGTTTGATGGAAGCAAGCACAGCTGCAGGTGTGGAAACAGATGCTCAGAGTGGGTTTGATTTTTTTTCTGTTCCCCAGAAGTGTAAAAGAAATTCTTTCCTCTTCCATATCCTGGTAGCTGACCCACAAAGGACAGCCTTGGGGAGTGTCAGGTTCTGAGTATGGAGATGATTTGTCTAAAGATTAAAGCCCAACATTTTCAGAACTGGAGGATTTTGTGTACTGAATTCCACTGAAATTGTGCTGCAAGTTAACTTCCCAAGTCATTAATTCTTAATTCTTTATCATCTATGTATTTTGTTACCAAACACAAAAGTTAGAGATTATTTAAGTGGCAAAGTAAGTTGAAAAAGTAGAAGTGTCAGTTTTATGTTGCTTGTTTAGCCATGTTGCTGACGTTCTCCAAAGAAGTAAAATGATGATTATTTTAGCACTTCATAACTTAACTGAATCTCACTGAAATTCCATCGAAAAAGTGTGAAACATTTTCGAGGCTTAAGGAATATTCCCCTACTTTCTATGGGAAGTTTTATGCAAGTGATGGAGAGCATCAGTACCTGGAGTAGATTCCTGTCATTGGCAAAATCGGCCCCTCCTCTAACTGAGGAGATTTTGGGCTCTTCCCTCGTGGTTTGGCACATCTGTAATTCTGTAAGAACTGGCTATTGCAGCAGCTAAATCCTAAATACTACCAGGGAAAACTGGCAATATTTTTACATGATGAAAATTTTAGGTCACTCTCAAAATTTGGATTAAAAAACTAAAATCAGTTGAATGTGAAGAAACAAAGAGAGGTCCTTTGTGGGATGAAGTTAATGATTCCCCTGTGATTTCAGGAGTTGTACTCTGTCACTTATATCTGAAGGATTTTAGCCTGCAGTTTTTAGGTAACAAACTTGGAATATTCCTCATATTTGGATGCTCAAAGGGTATAATCTTAATCAGGCTGTACATCAGTGAAAATGGGAGTGGGGTGATGCTCAAGCAGGGAGAAGGGGTAGCTGGATTTATAGTAGTAGTGTTCCTGTCCCTGAGGAACTGGATGCTTGTGAATGTCAAATCTCTAAGTAATTGTCCTCCAAATTATAAAATAATGAATTTTCTTTTTGAAGTGCCTTATCTGCATAACTCTTCTTTGGTTGCTTTGTGTGACAGAGATCTTTTTCTCTTGCCTGTTTCGGGGAGAAAAATCAATCTTCTCTTTAGGGATTTAGTGTGTTAACTATGATTTTATGTTTTCTGTAGGAAACTATACTTTCATGCTCTCCTGTGCAAAATAAATGAGTGAACAGACCAGAAATTGCCTAGGGGCTGAGCCTTTTTATTTTTTATAAGTGTACCTTTAAACAAAGTCCTGTCTGCTGCTTGAGAGACTTCTCTGGCATCCCTAAGGAACTGCTGGGATGTGTCTGCTTGTCCAGGCTTGAGCAAAGTTATGTAACAATAGCACTTTTATGTAATTATCTCTAGGAATGTGGGACCTGGATCAAATTGTCCTAAACTGTGGCTAAAATGACCAAAGTGTTATTTGGAAGCAAATGAAATCCCTGGAAGCCTTTAAGCTGGCAGACAGGAAGCTCTCTTTTCTCAGGAAGTTTTCTGGCAGATGGATTGGATTTATTAGATGAAATTAGTACATATTTAGGTTTATCCCATTCAAGCTGCAATAGGGTGTGCTTTTGGCAAGGCTGTTGCCCTGTAACTCCCTGTATCCCCCCCAAAATGTCCAGACAAACTCCAGACATTTCCCTGGCATTGTGCAGCAGGTGACATTAACATGACTTTATCAAACACATCAGAGCATCAGTGGAGGAAAAGGCTTTTAGATAAAACAATCAGCCACCCAGTAACTCATGCCTTAGTGGGTTTTTGGCTGTCACATATTTGTACCAGGGAACAAGTTATTGAAATGTTCTCAGTTTGTTTGGCTTTGTCTTGGCTCTGAGGGTTGTTTATACTGCTGTGTATCGTCTGTAAACACGGTCATAAATGTGCAGAATGTTGTCTGTGGGTTTTTTTCCCAGGTTTTTCAATTCCCTGCTGGATGTAGTCCCTGGCTATAAGAGTGGGCAGGTATCTATAGAGATGAACTGTAATGCACAGTTTTGCTTAAGCTGTCATTTTTAAGGAAAACTACTTGGTCAGCATTAAAAAGATCTTATTTGTAGAGATTCAAAAATAAAATGTATCAACAGAAAGGGGACAGTTTTTCGAGGCAGAATGGGAATTACAGAACCAGTACCACCACACACAAAGTTTATCTTGAAAGCCAAGTGCCACTCCTGACCCAGGCTAAAAATAAAAAATGTGTTTTGTAGAGAAGGATCAAGACTTCACATTTGCTGTGCTAATGCCATAACACACATGGTCCTGATTGTTGTTTTGCCTCCTGCCTTTATTTTCTTTTGAGATAAATTTCTTCACTAAGGCCAGTTAAAGACTGAACCTCACACCTGGACTCCTGTTTTTCAATTATACAAACAAAATAGATTTGTAGAAGAGGACGAGAAGGTAGAGAAAGCAAGAAGTCATGTAATTGCATGGATTTCTTCTGCTTTTATCACATGATGTAAATATTTAAATTTGCAATTCTGGCTCCCCCTGAATATCAAAATAGTGTCAAACAGATGCACTTCACATTTTGCCAAAATACAGGGTTACAGCAGAGGGGCAAATACAAGTTCTTCTCTGTTTAATAACCTAAATGAAGTTTTATTGAGGGGAAAGAATGATAAATAGTTTTAAAAATTCAGAAAATGATCTGTCACTCTCTTTTAAGATTAAAATTGGAAAGGAGTTAATTTTTTTAAGGAAAGTGATGAACCTTCCCATGATGGCTTGGAGACCATCAGTATTTTTTATGAAACCTTCAGCCAGCTAATTTGGAGTCTTTTATTTGCTCATTTCAAATAGTTATGGTGCCAATGAATTCTGTGGAACTGCTTTGTTGTAGATATTCCAAGAGGTTTTATTGATCATGGATATTTTTTTCATCTCACTCACCACATGCTCCTGCTTTGCACTTGCTGATTCAGCTGTGCTTTGAACTTTACGTGTATCTGTTGTTCACAATGGTCCTTCAACATAGAACTTTTATTTCAATAAATAAATTTGCAACTGACAGACTTGAAAGACAGCAGCAGTTTTCATCTGGGGTGTGCACAATAGGAACACAAGGATTTCACTTGACTCTCATGCTCAGTTGTGTTGCTCTTCAAGCTGCCTTATTTTTCTGCCTTATTAAAAAACTGCCTGGTCCTTCAAATAATCCATAATTAATCATTTCTAAAACCCTTGTGTCTCTGCAGTCACTCCTTTAAGATGTTTTCACGACCATTGTGGCACAAGGTCACAATTGCAACCCTTAAAGAATTAAATTAGTCTCGGTTAGGCAGATTTCCCACATTGTTTATAGGGAATGCAGATTTTGCTATCAAATGTGATCGTTTGGATTGGGTTTGGCAGAATTTTTTTGCTGAAGATCTTAAGTAAGGAAAATGGGATTATCTCTTGTAGGACATCTTTTAGGGTTGTGTAAGCAATGAGAAGATACTTGCTGGGTTTTTTTTTGCCACCTTCAAATTTTATTATCTGATTTTAGACTCTTTCACCTTTTTATTTCTACTAATAGAGCTCAGTAAGTCTGTACTTCGGGCTTCTTCTTCCACTCAAAGCGATTTACTTTTATTCTTAAAATTAATGCAAAGGCTGTCAAGGAGCTGGGGAAAATGAATAATTTATTTTTTGAAATCTAGAGCCACTGATAGCAGAAGATATAAGAAAGCTTTACTTACAGGGTCGTGTGTGTGTGTGCTTCCTTACTAAAAATGCCATCTATTTCCAGGCAGTTTTTGTTACTGAAAATATTTCACCCATCTAACCAGGAGAATTTGTAATTTCTTCTTCATCTTTTCCAAACGTCAGCCGTGGGCAGGGGTTATGTGCTTGTAATTGGTGACAGTTGTCAGTATGGTCAAGTGAGTTACGTGAGAATTAATTCTGCTTTTCTAATCCCTTTGTGCTGAAGTGTTGGAGCATTTGAAACTTGGGGAAAGCAAAATTGACCCAATGTTCCTGAGGAAACAAAATTAGCAGGTTTTTGCATGAGCTTTGTTTGCCAGATGGATGAGAAGCTCTAGAGTCACTGGAGCTGTCCTGGCTTGAAGGTCTGGCCCTCATGGTTTTGAATTTAATATCAACTGGTGAATACTTTCAGTGTGGAGCTCTCCCAAAGTCCTGGCAGTCTAGAAAGAATCCTGAGGATAATGTTATAAATAAGTGTGTGGCAACAGCAATGAAGTGTTTGTGGAGAAAATACTGAAAAGTCTGAGCTCCAGACTACACATCTCAGTTCAGCTTTGCCAAAATATTTCCAGTTATTATGGGACTGCTGAAGAACAATTAAAGAGCCTGTTGACTGAAATGGTTCAAAGGTTCAGTTTTGCATGTAATCATTAAATGAATTAAGTTCTGGTGGCTGAATAATTTGAGAGCTTCAAATAATCCAGCTTCCAACAGATATATATGTAATTGAGAGGGAATCTTCACTTTTAGTGCAGAAAGAGATGAAGCTCATTTCTTATGAATTTGGGAGAACATTTGAACGAGAGAATAACTCCTGGGAACTAGGAAGGAGTGTTAATGCATTATTAAAATGAACATATGTGGATTGCTCTATATTTTAGAGCCAAATAATCAAAGAAGTTGAGCTGAATTTGGATCTTTCTAATATTTTATTCTTCTAGGGAGAAGGCTGGTGCTCAAAGCTATTCTCTCAACGTTTCTTATCAATTACAAGGACCTTGATACTGAGGGTTGTGGGAAAAGGAAACAAGCAGCAAAGTGACTGTGCCAGGAGAAAGGGATTCAGGTCTCCCTGTGTTCACACAAAGTGTCCCAGGAACTACAGACTGGCTGCCAAGCAAATTTTCCAGTTGTTTTTCCAGCTTCATGCTGGGATTCACCAGGATTTGGCCCCCAGATGCACACAGAGGTTTAGCCGTGGTCTTGTATTTTTTTACAGCCATTTGTGATTGCTTTGGAAAAGTGCAAGTTTTTATCTGGCTCTGCAAAGGAAACTTGAGTTGAAAATCTTTTAGCTGAAATCTGGAATCTTCTCTTTTTCCTTCACCCTCCAGTTTCATGATTCCCCACATTTGACAATGCTGTGTATACCATCACTTGGAATATTTTACTGATGATGAGGCAATTTCTGCCTTGCTGGAAAGCTGTAATCATGCAGACACATTTTGAAAGGAATACATAGATGGCAGGAAGTAAAATGTGCTCTATTAGAAATTTCTATCCTTTCCAACCGCATCAATTATTCTAATAAATAATATTATTTTCCCTGCAGACCTTGCATCCTTCATATCTATCGTGGCTATAATTATATGAAATTTTCACGTAATCATAGAATCACTGAGTGCTTTGGGTTGGGAGGGACCTCAAAGCTCATCTTGTTCCAACCCCCTGCCATGGACAGGGACACCTCCCACTCTCCCAGGTTGCTCCAAGCACCATCCAGCCTGGTTTTGAACATTGCCAGGTATGAGGCAGCCACAGCTTCTCTGGGCCACCTGTGCCAGGGCCTCAAACCCTCCGAGTCATTTTTTTAACCCAATATTCAGTCTAAAACTACCCTCTGACAGTTAAAGCCATTCCTCTTGTCCTGTCACTCCATGTCCTTGTAGGAAGTCCCTCCCAGATCTTTTGTGCCTCCTTTAGGCACTGGAAGAGGCTCTGAGGTCTCCCTGCAGCCTCCTCTTCTCTGCCCAACCCCAATTCCCTGTGTAGGAAAATCAACTTCATGGCCTCCTCTGGTTTCAGAGATTTCATTCAACCTGCTTAAAATTCTTCCTGGCTTTCCATCACACGGTGCTGTTTTCCTGCTGCCCAGACAGCATCATCACCCTCTCCTCCTCTGTGTGCAGCACCACCACCATTGTTTCCTGCAGTATTGTGATTTTCCTCAGCCCTGAGCCCCGTGGCACAGAGCTGTTGATTGCTTGGCAGAACGTGGAGCACAAACTAGCAGGAGTTTTCAGGTGATGAATAAAAGATGCTGCTCAAGCACCCCCAAAGCCTCTCTGGGAGGGCAGAGGGACACGGGAAACAGAGATTTCCATCAGTTTGTTTATGGATGCCTGACTTCTTCAGAGGAGCAGCATCCCCTTTGCAAAGTGCTCACCCTAAGCTGGGATTTGGCTGCTCTCAATCCCCCATTTGCAGACATTTTGGAGACTGCTGTTAGTGCTGGCTGAGTCACACAAACACCAGCAAGAAAGAAAACAAATCTTCCAGAGACTGGCTCTTTCATTTTGTCATTCACAGTTCTGGAGAAGGGAAATACCGTCTAGTGCTCATATTGCTTCAAACAGAACATTGGTTTTTTTTGTCTAAATAAACTAGTTGGATTTTTTTTCCTATCACTGAGTCATAGAAAACATAGAGAAAAAGTTACCTAAAATGATATAAATACTGGTGGAGTTTTACTATTTTCATAGTCCAGTTCTAGATTTTGAAGAATTGTTTTCTTAAACTGGATAAAGGTCTTTTGCATTACTTGAAATTTTGCAAGCACTGGAAGTTTTTCCTATTTCTTGTTTATTTGTGGAATTTGCTTGGTAGCAGACCTGTAGTGCAGGTGGTGAAGAGACTAGAAATTGTTTCCATTTCAGCTCTTATTAAAACAAGACCTGCTTAGTCCATGGCTGACTGTTCTTAAGAGTTTTATCAACATGGACCTGTCACTTGAAGTCCATCTTAGTTAACTGATATGAGGCAAGTGCAAGAATTTCACTGACTTTAATCATAAAATTCTTGATTTCTCATTTTTTTCCTCATTCCAGTGCAGTCAGTGTTTGAAGCATGAGGCAAAGTTCTCCTGTGAAGTTATTTAATGTTTATTCCACCTGATTACCTATTGATTTCTTGGGTTTACAAGCTCTTTTTGGAGAGTGGTACTTTAGTCCTCAGGAATAAAGAAAATTACATCATTAGCAGGCACATAAAGGAAACTAATAGTTTGTTCTTTTGATTAGTCACAGAATTACTTTGGTAGATTATTCTTTTCAAAGTGCTTCTTAGTAGAATGCTTTCATTCCCACTTTTGATATCTTATTTACAAACTAAAAAGACAAATCCAGAAATGCAAAGTGTGATCCTCATATTAAATTATACTCTTTAGAAAACAAAAAAAACCCACCCAAAATAATTAGTTTGCTTGGGGTTTTGTTAATGAGCTTGTAATGTATATACTCCAAGGAATATTAATGAAATGTGATGTTAAAACTCCATAGCTCCTTTTTTTTCCAAAACCGAAGAAGTAATTTTCTTTTCTCTGGGTTTTAACAGTGGCAATAATATCCTGATAAGGAATTTGTCTGGAAACTCTCACAACTTAATTTGAGTTATGACAACCTGGCTGAGAACTCTGAACTTGCACAGTCTCCACAAGAAAAACACAATGTAAATTTAGCAGAACAGTAGTACTTTTAGAAGTAAAAATGGTAGGAAAATAAACCTGGTTTGCCAGGTAACAAAGGATTTAGAACTAGCAGAGAAATGTGCATTTTATTTCCAAGCTGCTTAAAAGCTTAATGAGCAAACCCACCATGGCTGGGACAGGATTTGGCTCCAGGTGGGGTTTTAGGAATTCTCAGTGGGGAGGAATTCCTGCTTTGAGGGACTCAGAGCCCTTAATGCAAGTGCCATATCCTGACCTGGTTATTCCCTTTGCACTGCCCTCCCTTTCCAGCTGGGTGATAAAGGGAGAGGGTGAATTATTGCCCTCTCTCCATCCCCTGCCTGGTTAAATCTCTCCACACATGGCTGTTTGGGACAGAGGTGGCTCTTTCCCTGTGTTTTTGAGCTAAATGCCAAATTCTCCTTGGTGCTTTGTGGGTGTCCAAGTCTTCCTGCTGCCTGTGGAATAGAATGAGTTCTGAGTTTATTGCCTGTCAACAAAACCTCTGTTTTTACTTGGATTTCTTTTGTTCTAGCTGGGCAAACAGGACACAAGTACCTTACAAGATTCAAAGCTTGCTTTATATCTACCTTAAAAAAAAAGAACTTTATTGTTGAAATAGTTGAGGCAGCCTCAAAACAATTGTCCTAACTGGAGACTGGGGCTTGAGGCTCAGGAATTCTTGTTTTTGCCATCTCCACTGGAAGGGGCTTTAGGAGCTCTGTGTTTCAGAACCCCCAGGTATTCACCCACTGTCCTTAGGTGTGTGGTGCATGCTGAAAGGTGTGATTCCGAGTGCCTGATTCTGGAAGGCTAAATTCTCCATGTGTCAAAGAATACACATGACCTAGAGGCAACCTGGGCCATGTCCCTAAAATGAAGGCAGGATGAATTATCCCACCCCAGCAGCTAAAAAATTCCTTCATTACTCATTGGTTATTTAGCTGCTTGGAGGGCTCACAGGACATGATACACATGTTATAAAAATACTTCCAAAGAGTTTGGAGGTTTTAAAAGCACGTTTCTGTTCAACTGTTTTGCTTTTTAAGCTAATTTTCAAAAATCTGTTTGGAAAGAAGATTGGCAACAACAAAACCTTGCCAGAAATCCTCATCAGGACAAAACCTTCCAGTCTTTATAAACAGCACTTTTGACAGAAGCAGCATTCCTCAACATGTGAGCAACAAATCTTTGCTGCTCTTGAAGTGATGCACAGAGAAAGCAGGAAATAAGAGGTGCAGGCAAGAGGAGAGAGAGAGGAAAGAAATGAAAATAAAAGCTATTTTAGGCATAGACAAGGCCAGAGTTGTGAGCTGGGGCAGAGGTTCAGGGGCTCAGAGTAAAAATATTTATTACCGAGCTGCAGTGGCAGAGAGGCACCAGGAAGGTTTTGCTGAAAGCATTCTGGTTAAGGGAAGGAAGAGGGAAGAGAAAGACCTGGACGGGTCTTTGGCAGCCAGGCAAGAGCTTGCCATTGTTTCTGCCAACTGACCCGAGGGGATTTTGGAAAGGATGTTGGAGGAGAGGCAAAAGGCTTTGAGCAGGGCTGAGAGAGTAACTGTGAGAAGGACTTGGCTGCTGAAGCCAAATCCAGGGCAGGGGCTGCAGGAAGGGGATTTCTCCATGTGCTGCAGGAGAGAAACAGTGGCTCAGACCAAGAGCACAAGAATTGGTTTTTATTATCGGGGGAAGAAGGAGAGCTGAGTTCACCTCGCAGTGTTTGTTGGCAGAAAAATTCCCATACTGGGGTGGCCCAGGCACCGTCAGGCAACTGCCCACTGTGACTTAATTTCCCTTTGCCTTCTGGAATCCTTGCTCTTCCCACTGCACAGTCTCTCCTGCCTCAGAGTTCCAGCCTTGACCATCTTTGAAACACAGGGACGTTCAGAGCACACCACTCTGGAAATGGTACCTGTGGGAGGCCTTTTTTTCCTGCTGGTCATGATGTTTTTATACCATCACACATTTGGTGTCTGATTCCAGTGTAATCACCAACACTGTCCCTGGTAGTGCTTTATTTACAAGTGTATTTAAAAATGTCTGAATTAACTTCAATATGAAAAACTATGGACATCATTCTGTACCAGACACTTCTGGAATGAGCCCTAAAATATGTTTTTATCCCCACAGTTGAAAAGGTAAGTTCTGCAAGGCATTTAAGGCTCTCAATTCAAATGCATTTAATTGCAGTTGACATTATTATTGCATGACTAAGTATCAGCATCTTAAATTTCGTCCAGTGACCTTGAAGTTTCCCCAGCTTGGCACACACATGGCACTGTTAAATCCATAGGGAAGCAAATGCCTTATTTTCTGTTCCCACAGCCAGCAGGTTTCCAGGCTGCACATAGCCAGGATTTTAGTGTCTTTTGGGGCATGATGAGCCAGTGTGCTCCCCTCCTTGGAGAATTCAGCCAAAAATCACTGACTAACTTACTTTGTCCTTGTTCCCCATAAATCTGCTGGCACTGTGAAGGAGCCACCACCTCTGCACCTATTCTAGCATCTCATTACATGAAGGAAAAGCCAGGAGAACTGGATATTGTCCCTTCAGGTGTGTGGGACTTAGAGGGTGAGTGTGTTCTGCTTTTAATGACATTGGATCAGTTCAGGGACACACATGGCACAAAGAGTTTTGGGAAAACTCACTTAGGTACCATTAGCACAGCTTTAAGAAATACCTTCAGCATCCTGCAGCTCTGCAGGGTTTTTTATTGAGCTGTGCACAGCAGAACTCTTCTCCTGGTTGCCACCAGCTGTCAGGGGCTGTTGGTGAGGAGGAGAAAAATTCAATTCAGCCTTGCCCAGCCAGACTTCACCACTCTCCTCCTGGCATCCATTCCCTTTCCAGCCTTCACGAGGTGACAGGCAAGCAACGTGAAAAGCAAAGGGATGTATTTCATAGAAATTTTCTGTAGAATGAAGTTGTGAAAGGCTTGCTTTATATTTTTCTTTGGGAAATCCAGATTTCTTTCCTTCTTAAAGCTCTCTGAACCAATAGTATTTATTTGTTCTTTCAGCAGCCCTACGTCCTGCTGCTTCAATATTATCACTTTGTGGCATTTGCTTGGTGGTTTGTACCCTTCTTAGCTGCTGGCAACCATCAAGCTTTCAATATATAATAACTGAGCAAGGTGGTTTTCTGAAAGAAAATAATCAGATGTCAAGGTTACAGTTGCTCTTGGGAGGACAAGTCCCTGGTAATAAGCACTTTGTTTCAAAAGACACACTCAATAGTTCTGCGGGAAATTTTAGCATTCAGGCTTCTGTCGTGAGTCACAAAAGCTTTTGTTTCACCCGAGACAGGCGAGCTCAAAGCCATGTTATTTCCTGGGCACGGCACGAGTGGGCTGGGGATTATTCAGGGGTTTCAGGCTCGGGGCAGCTGTGGGGGCTGAGGACTCCATCACGTTGTCATTTCCAACTCCCACCATCTCCACAGTCTTTATTTGCTGCTGCACTTTTTCTTTGCACCAAATTCTTCACTGATGTAAACTAGGGAGTTTTTTAGGTGGAATTGTGTTGTGCAGGTTGTTATATTTTGGCTGGGTTTAGTCCCTTCAGAAGTGTCCAGGCTGGGGTTTGGGGCTGATACCTGGTAGGAAAGTTTTCACCTCTTCTGGATTTCAGAATCAGGTCAGAGACCCTCAGGAGTTACCTTGGAAGAGTTTCCTTGCTGTCTCTCCATTTCTTCCCACACGTTCACCCATGAGCTGCCTCCTCCCTGTGTCTCCTTCCCACTCCCAGCCTGTAAAGTGTGTCATGCCGTGTGTGTCCCAAATCCCACACGGGCACAGCTGCCAGCTCTGCATCCCTGCACTGCCAGCAGCAGCATCCCATCCTTCCTGCGGCTGCCAGAGCAGGATCCTTCCCTTGCAAGCAGAGAAATCTCCTTTTAGTTCCAACCCAGTGCAGCTTTCTTCCCTCCAAACACACCAGTGCTTAAATACATCCTTTGTTCGGGGTGTTTGTGAGGTTGTCCTTTTATCAGCGTCCATTGTTTGGCTTCTTAGGAAACGTTTACCAAACATTTCTTGGTGCTTTGAAAACAAGCATTGAACAAATCACAGTTTATTTGGGGATTTTTTTTAATTAAATGCAGAAAATTCAGTAAAAACTGTCTATGAGAGGGTTAGGTGAGTGGGGGAAGATAAGACCTTTTCATTTAATAACTTCTGGAGAAAGCATTTCAGCAAGCAAGTTTTGTGGGTTTTTTTCCAGATTCGGATATGGAACTATGACAGGACAGGCTTTTAGAAAGCTCAGCTGGATGTCATAGGAAAGCTAATTTTAGGAAAGTAAACAATGAGGTATAAACAGGTAAAGTACACAGGGTTTTCTAACAGATTTGGCAGTCAAATGGAGTAGCTTTCTTTTTTTTTCAGTGTAATTACTTCATAGGTGAGTGTCATCTTTAACTTCACCACTACATTCTCAGCTGTCCTGTGACAATGTAAATCCAGGGAAAACCTGGATGTAATCAGTGTGGTGGGAAGTTGCTGCATTCCTGTCAGGATATTACAATTTGTCTCTGCCTCTTTCCCCTTCTTGTTCCTCAGAATATCCCTTACTAAAACTTTTAATCAAGATCCTCACTTCCATATCCCTAAAAGAAACCTTTCATGAACATGCCAAACTTTACCTATCACTCCACATTCCCAGTTCCTAAGGATGGTTTGAGCCTGAAGGAGGGAAAAGCAAACAGGAGGCACAGTCTGTTCAGAAGAGATCACTCACTGCAGGTCTGTCATCAACTGTGTTGGTTTAGGGAAACATTTCAAGGAATAACTCTCAAAAACTGGCCATCCATTTCTTGGCAGCAATTTGCTGTAGGTGAACTTTAAAAAACTGGGTTAGAATTGCCTTTTAAAAGGTAATCAAATATCAGAATTGTTGTTCTGTGAGGAGCTAGTCAGATCTAATTCTTTTTTCTTCTTGGCTGGAGGAAAAATATAAGAATACATATTAAATTTTCATATAGAGAGGTGAACTACTTTTTCTTTGCAGTCTCAGTTTATTAGAGAGATTTTTTTCACCACAGTCTGGTCTGAGCATGGAGTTTTGGTCTGCTAAAATGAATTAAACTGCTTAAACATAATTTGTTATGAAATGATACCTTGGTAAAAAAAAAAATCTTTCTGGAGCCACAGTTTCAGTGATGTTAGCATGGTCTCAGATAATATCATGCAATGATTCATTCTGAGTTTCCTCTGCTATTAAGATAAAAAACCAACCTTCTGGTAAAACCATGTTTTGCATCCACATGGATTTATGTGCTTGGGGTTTTTTCTGAAGTCCAGTGCACAAAATAGATACCTTTTGAGTTAGCTAGTCTGAGAATAGGAACTCTGGGCCAAGATGCTGAGACTTAATAAAATACAGATTTCTTTGACTATGGGTGTTGATGATGAGAAGAAGCTGGATCCAGCACTTCCTTTTCTCTGATTCAAACTTCCAAATAAAATTGATGAGGGAGAGAGCAGGTGAGTCACTGTCCTGGAACGGAGCTTTGTGGCTCCAATTAACATCTGGTGGTTTCTTTGTCCACGGTGTCATTTATCTGAGACCCCGTCACCGACGGAGCCATTAGCGTGCAGGGAGCTGGGAAGAACTAATTACTTTGGCACTGCTAGGATTGGGAAAGGGAGTTCTGCAGAAAACCTCCAGGATGCAAAACCAGGAGTAATTGCCCATTTTCCAGCTGGATTCACAAAATGCTGGTGCTGCATGAGCTTTTCCAGAGAGCTGAGAAGGTGCCACCATCTGCTTTGTTTGCTGCGAACCTGCTCACACTGTTTTCCTTCCCTGGTCTGCTACGTGCTCTGTATCTCACACATCCCTTTAAGTGTTTGTGTATTTTGCTGATTTAACATGTAAGAACAGGCTTTCCACTAGTTATAATATCAGTTTTATTGCCAAAACTTTTCATTATTCTTGCACATTTCGTGACATTGGGTGGTGATGTTTTCACTTCTGAACCGTACTTGAGATTTCCCTGCTTCTAAGCAATCAGTAAATGTGTTAAATCGTTTCTGCCCCGTGTGGAAACTAAACTTAAAGCTCATCTACATCAAAACCACAAGGTACCATCACCTCTCCTTATGCAGTTGGAAAAGCCTCAGTTTGGGATAAAGTTCCATTTAAAGTATTAGAGCTTTTCAGCTAATTGCAGAGTGAGCCAGTCCTGATTTGGGTGTAAAGGATGTAAATGTTGTTGCCATTTGTGTTACCTAATTGCTGTACGTGGTGGAAAATCCACATGATTCAGGTTTGCAAAGCTGTCAGTTGTGTGCTTAAACACAGAGAAATCTGTGAACAGTTGAAGTTGTGAATGTTTATCCAGGGAATACAATATTGCAGTCAGTGCCTTGTCTGGGCTATCCTGGGACAAAAATTTCCCTTGAATTTTCACTGCTCATAGCAGAAGGGCATGTGATGCATTACCACTGTCAAGGAAGCCAGATATACAAAAGAATTTGATTTTAAAACTTACTGGGGTGTGTCTTCAAGTTTGAAATAACATTATTGATTCATTTGTGCACTGAGACTAGAGACTTAAACTTATCAGTATTATCAGGTGAAGCAGAAAAGTAATCTTAATTCCTATTCCCGATAGGGACACTGAGAGCATGAAACTGCATTTCCTAAATTTCCAAGGTTCTACAGGCATTGATTTTTTTGAGCTTTCAGCTTTCTGATTTCTTAATGTGACCACGGGGCTTCAAACAACAGTTTCATAGTATTTTAGGTGATCTGTAGAGAGACTGCAGCTGAAAAGTTCCTTTGCTGTTCAAACCAGGCTTTCACTCTTGGGGGTTTAAAATGAGGCAAGAAGCTGAGAAGAGATTGTGTGTGTGGAGAGTATGGGGGAGCACAGTCAGTAGGAACACAAACTGCAAGTACTTTGTGCCATTTGGAAAAATCCCTTGGCAAGCTGGGATCTGCCCACTTCTCATTGCAGTGGAAAATAACCCTCCTGCTTCTCTTGGTTATGATCTTCATCACAGCACTGCACACTTAACACCAACTGATTTTTTTCTTACATTTTGAGTAATCTATGACAGTGTTCCTACATCAGTTTGGCTTTGTGGGTATTTTAACTCCATGTGAGGTAAATTCTTGGATGTAAGTGAGCAAAATGCAGAGATTTTGTGGAGTCAATTCAGCCACTTGCTTATAGGCACTGCTGTGAATGATACTTAATGGGATTGATTTCCTAAAGGACTTCAATTGGAAGGGCAGAAGTCAAGTTCCTCTGACTGATCTGTTTTTAATGGAGAAGTTTGGGTCAGTCACCTTCTTCTTGCTGCCTGAACTCTGATGTGCAGCGTGACATTTCAGCAGGTGAGAATTGAGACAAAAAATGCCATTACTCCCTCCTCAGAAATATCAAAAACATAGTTAATGAGAAAATCAGCCAGTTATAGGGAGACACCTCTCCCCCTGGCCTCACTCATTTGCTTTGCAGGCAGAAGATTTACCCCAAGGCAGCAAAAAGCACTGCAAAATCGTGTAAAAGGGGCTGGGTCTCTTGCTGTGTGGTCACAAGAGGTTTGAGAAGCCCTGGAAGGAGACAAGCCAGGTTTGGCCCCTGGGTCAGGGTGGTATGCACAAAGGGAAATTGGTGGTTCTTACAGTGGCACAGCTGCCACACCAACCTTGTGATTCTGTGCCTCTCCCCAGTTCCCAGGTCTTATTTCTTCTAAAAGAAGTGACAGGGCCATAATGTAAGTTTAAGTAACTTCAAAGAGTGTTTTCAGGACTTTTTAATAACACAGTAGAACTTATTTAATGCTCCAGTTATACAGGAGTTACTATAATAAGAACTCTTCAAATGTGATTGTGCTCTCTGAAGTATCATCCCTCTTAAATCAGCGGTGTTATTATGGAAAAGGCTTGTTCATACACCCAGTGCATTATTGAAAATTGCTTTTATAATTCAGGTTGCAAGTAAATCTACCAGGATGGAAGAAAATTGTCACTAATTTCCTGATCATAAACACCAGTTCAGCTTACCTGACTAGTTCTGTCGAGGTCCATGGAATTATTTTAGTATGTAAACAAAATAGGGTTTGATATCAAGTCTTCAGTAATGTCTTAGAAATTATGAGCTGATGTCTTAAAAACTATGAGCTTCACCAATGCTGTCATGTGGTTAATAGTGTGTCAATGTTTTTGATAGATTAAGTAATGTACAAAACCAGTTCAAATTTGTTTTTACTTCCCAGAGTGTAGAAACCAGAGCTACCACGGTAGAACTGAACGTGGGCAGCTTTTCACTATCTCCTGCCCAGGTGATGTTCCTGGATCTCAGAGCATGTTAAAAGTCGTTGATTTTGGTTTAGATCAGAGTCCACTTGGATCTGCTCTTTGCTGCCTTGCTCTGCACACAGGCACACACAGCTTGCTGCAGTTCTTTTCTCCCACCTTGCCATGTCCAGCATCGCAGGGCAGCCTGTGACATCCTTCCCCAGATCTGTTTATTCAGGAAGAAGAAAAGAAGACAAAAATAGAATGCCTTGGAGAAAATCCCTGGCAGGAATTGAAAGGCTGTAGCCCTCCCAACAGCACTTGTCACGGGAGTTCTGTTGCTCTATTGCTTTTTTTCCTGCTTTGTCTCATAGAAGAGATTGTTACATCTTTCCTTCAAGAAATGGAGAGGTCAGCAGAGCTGCCCTGGTTTCAGGAGACATCACTGCCCACTGTGCCAAGGCTGGCTGTTGATCCTGCAGTGCCTGGGGATGGACCCAGAGCTTCTGCAGCTTCCCAGGGCAGGGACAAAGGAGGGGCTGCCAGACAGAGCCCCGGGACACTCTGGCAGAGCTTCCTTGAATGTCTTTTATCAGATGCCATCCCTGTTACATTTCCAATCATTTGATGAGACAGGCCAGAATGGTTTCATTTTGGAATTTTATTTTGTCTGGCCTTCAGCTGCTTGGGATTTGTGGGGCTGTAATTTTTGAGGTTAAATTTTTTAAGTGCCATGTTGCTGTGATCAGCAATAAATGTTCTGATCTGTTGTTTGGGTTTATCTGGAAAATGATAAGGAAAAAGACATCTCCTATCTTCCAGCTTCAGTGGGATAAGTGTTAATCTTCACTGGAAGCTCATGAATAAATAAATAAATAGGTTTTGATGGTGCTGCAAGGAGCACAGAAGATTATTGGAGCAGTGATCCGAACTCGGAGGGCATTGTCATCTGTCAGTGCTGTGTTGTAGATGGGTGTTATCTGTTGGGAATTTTGTCAGCCAAGCTTATGCAGACCATTAAAAAGTCAGGTTTTGTCAACAGCTGCCATACAGTAGTCTGGAGGGAAAAAAATAGTGATTTTATATAGGAGAGAAGCTTCTTTGTAATTTCCATTATTCACAGAATTCACCAAAAACTGACCTCTCATTACTTTTGGAATTCTTTCCCCGTTATGATCAGAAATGCATCATGAAACAATCTATGTGTGAGTATTGGGCCTGCTTCTCTGACTGGGAGCAGCACTGAGATGTGTTTGAGACACATTTCCCCTTCAAAAAAAGTGCTTAGAAACTCCAATTTCTAAATGTATTCTCTTCATTTGCTTTTGGGCAAATTCTGGCTAGTGGGGAAGAAGAGAACTCTTCTTTACAGAAGAGTTAGAAATAAAGTTATGATCATGATTTGATAACGATTATTGAAGATGGTTTAGTTTAATAACCAGGCAAGTGTTCTTAATGTGCATTTCTGAAGATTTATATTTTGGGGGTTGCAAAATTTATGTGGTGGAAACTGCTTGGTGAAAAAGCTGGAATTGATAAACTGGGTTGTTCAGTTGGCAGAGAATATATAAAAATCATTAACAGAGCTGGAAGAGACAGGATAAACTTTTTATTAGAACAAAGTATCATTTGATTGTATGTTTGGCTCCATCATTAGAATCTCTCTGTTTCCCAGGATGTATTTAAATTGTTTACTTCATTGCTAAAATGTCTTGTCACTTGATAGCATTCAAGGTCAACATGACCTTTCCTATCAGGCCTAATCCTTTATTCATAGCCAAGCAGTCAAAGATTGAATTATAAATGCATTAAGCTCATTGGGTGAACAATTAAGTGAACAAAGGACTATATTGTGGAGAAAAACTCCAATTATCGCTGTACAAAAGAGCTCTTTGTTTATGATACAGTGAGGTTTTGCTGTCCTTGTTTGTGTCCTCATTAAAAAGTTTTTGGTCACTCGTGTTGCAGGTGTTAAAATAAATGGCTCTTCAGGCTGATTATAAAGGCCTTGATTGATTTTGTAGGACCTGAATGAGTGACTTTGCTCCTCTCCAGCCACCAGAGGTGTTGGGTTTGGTGTAACCTCAGCCTCCTTTGCTGCCACAGGTTTCTGTAGCCTCTGATGGATTCCATTCCCTGAAAAATGGCAAGAAGGAAAAGAAACCAAGGGAAAAGGGAAGTTCACTGAGAGGTGCCCAAAAAGAGAAGAGATTGTGTGGGTGGGTGTAGTCTGCTGCTCTGTCAAGGTGCCTGGTGAGAAGGGATCAGCAGAACAGGTAGGAAACAGGAAAAGAGAGAAATGAAGTGGGAGAGCTAAATCAGAGAGGAACAAGGTGCTTTTGGGAAAGTCTGAGATGTTTTAGAGAGGCCCACGGCAAAGCACATAAATTGTTTATTGTTATTATTATTACTTTAGACATGGAATACCTGGAAATTGGAGAACAGCTTCATAACACACTGTCCCTTGATGCACAGGGCTGTTACAGGCATTCTGCTTTTGTACTCCCTCTGTCCACCTTTGTCAGTGTCAGGTTAAGAAAGCAGAGCTGGGCTGCACAGGGACAGGGAGGAGGGAATAACAATGTTCCCTTTCCTTACCCAATCTGCTGCCTTCAAACATTGCATTTTGAAAGCTGAGAAAATAGCATTTAATAATTTTTGCTTTCTTGCACATTTCCCAAAACACTTGTTATTCTCTTGCAGCTGAAATAAGGTTGATCGTGTGGAAAAGGGTAAAATAGAAGTGTTTTATTATAGCTTCTCCTTTTACCAGCCCATGGAGTAAAAAAACCACAGTGAGAGCAACTGAAAGGCTAACTTAAATTTATGTTTGTTCTTGGCCTGGCACTATTTACAGCAGAAGTTGTGATGTTCCCTTCTGAACATTCTGGTAACTGTTACCATGAAGGATCATGGACCTCAATTAATACTTGCAAATTCCTGCTTGTAAGTAAAAATAGCCAGAAGTTATTACTGTCCTCGAAAAACAAGGTTATTGACGTCAATAAAATATGTAATAACATTATCCAGGAGAAATATAACATCCCACAGGCAGAATGTCAGTGGTGTGAGAAGGAGCCACAAGTGAACATCTGTGTCTCTGTCTGTGTGTTAAAAGTTAAGCACACACTAAATTAATTGCTGTAATAATTGTTATGGCTTGAAACCTTTTTGGTCTTGATGGCCAGATTTTCATGCTTAGCTGTCTGTAAATGCACTGACTTCTCTGCACTTTTATAGGAGACCTGGGCTGCTTTTACACCCATTCTGCTCAAACACAGCCTTTGCAGGGGAGCTGCCCACGACCTGCTGAGGGACTTCTCCATTTCTCCACCACTGACACAGGAACTGATGGCATCACATAATCCCTCTGTGCCAGAGCCTGAGTTATAACAGACACAAAGCAAAACATTCCCCAAGTCCTGTGTGGAATGGATAATATATGCTTTTAAAACAGGAAAGTGGAGAAGGGTTCCAAAGGTGGAATTTAGACACTGCTGTTGTGATAGCTGAAGTTGCAAGACTTGGTTTGGACCCGTGTCTTCCTTCATGGGTTGGTGCCTTTTCTTTTTTTCGCCATTTTTATTTTCCATTTTCAGTGTGACCAGCACTGCTGTATTTTTACACAACTCGAAGCATTTATTTTCATTTTATATTTGTTACATTGTGATGGTTTATGTACCCTGAGAGCTTAACTCCATCTTGTACATCACAAGGATTTCTTACATTACTTATTGGATCTGTTGGGATTTCATGGCACAGACTTCTACACTTGGCAAGTTCTCACTTTTTTTTTTCTTTCTTTTTTTTTTAGGGGAACAACTGTAAATCAATTGATGTTTAGTGCTAACAAGTGCATAATAGCCTTTTCCTTTGTTCTTTTCCTTCTTTTATTTCCATCATTGCCTGTGTTTTAATGGCTGTACATGTCACAGAGTAGATTTAAGCTCTTAACCCCAGCTGTTACACATATATAGAGCTGTACATTATATTGTCAGCCTGAAAATAGTGCTATACCTATTCAAGGTGCAGGGCTATAAAGTGCCCATTGCTACAGTGATAAATTACAGGGTCAGTAGTGCAGCTTTTTTCAGGCTATCAAGTTGAAAAATAAGGAAAAGGACAATTGAGGCTCTACTAACATGCAGGCACTGATGTGAAGTTATCCCAGGGACACACTTTGATTTTCTTGGCTGAACCTCAAGAGATTTTTTTCTCCACACACCCCAAAACACATCACTTGTCCTGAGTGCCATCTTCATCCCTTCATGGCTGGAAGTGTCACAGCCACCTGAGCATCACAAATTCATAACATCAGATCATTTAAATATTTTTCTGCTTTTCTGGACAAAATCCACGAAGAAAAGAAAAACCTGTCTGTGGCTATGGAGAATGTAAAGCTGTTGCCAAAACTGCAGGAAACAGAATTTGGTAATTCACTTTGGTGTCATGGGAGCATCTTTAGCCTTGTAGCATTTGGTAGATCAGCAGCAAGAGATGTTTCAAAGAGGAATTCTTGTTCGACTTACCAACTCTTACCACTTTCTGTCCTATTTCAAAACACATCACGTGCAGCATTTTGTTGCTAGGTGCCTGCTTGGCCAAGAGCTGGTTTCTAAGCATGCTTTTATATTTAACTAACCCCTGCACAGCTTGCCAGGCATTTTGCCCCCATGAGTTCTAATTTTCCTTTCACTGTTTTCTGTATTTTTGGGTAAGGAAAATTCCTTCTTCATAGATTTGAGATAATGTCTCCCAGCTAAATATAGGAGATTTACATCTCCTCCTTGGAACTAGAGAAATTGTGTACAGCTGGATTGGAGCTGCTATCAGAAAATGTTGGGGGGAAAAAATCAAATTTAGCATTATTTAGTTTTAGCATCACTTAAAGAACTTAAAGAAAAAAAGTAGAGAATTTATTGCTATTTGCTTATGATTGATGCAAACAAATTCCACAGAGATTCAAGGGAAAACAGTGGTAACAGAGAGCACAAAAGTCTGGGTTTCCAAGAGCAGAGGCCATGCACCTTTCTGTTGATTTAAAATGAGCAGGAGTTAGATGAAAAGTTCCTTTAAGCTGTTTAACCAACCTCTGACTTCAGGGAGTTGTTAATTTGGGGCTGCCTCTGCCAGCACAGAGCTTTGGAGCAGATGAGGAGATCCTGTGGGAGGGAAATGCCCATGGTTTGTTCCTAGGGATGGAGAGCTCCCTGCCAGGGACAGCTTGACTCCTTCTGGGGCACTCTAATTTGGGGAGGAATATCATATTTCCAGTTGCTTTGCTTCCTTGCTGCTTGCTTTTTTTTTATTTTTTAAATTTTTTTTTAAACCAGAGGAGGAGGAGGATGTTGCCTGAATTACACATAAAGACACCCCACTTACTCTGAAACAGCATCAACTGAGAACTATAAACCCACCATCCACACCTGCCAGTTTTTCTTAAAGAGGCTGAAGAAAAAGCAAAATTGAGGACAAGATGTTGCCATAACACTCTGAAATTGTTTTATCAGCTTTTGTGACATATTAACCAAAATTCTGTGGGTACTTCTCTGCAGCACTCAATCAATCAGATTGTATTGCCAGGATATGAAGAGTGATCAGAGAAATACCTGGTATTATACTAACAACAAGGCCATTTTATTGCTTTTCTGTAAAGGAAAGAATATTTTAACAAGGGAGAAGAAAATTTAGGGGCTGAGCTTCCCTATTTGGAATTATCATGAAAAGTTGGTTTCATTTCCCCCAGCAGCACCAATAAAATCAAGATGAAAAGTCAATTGCTTTTACTAAAGCAGCAACAGTCAGAGTAAATTGTTTTGCTGAAATTTTACTAAAATAATTTCAAATAAACCCAGATATTTACTCTCTGGAGTTCATTGTAGTGAGATTCTCATTTAGAGATAAAAAGTGGTGCTAGTTCTGCAGGGGAGAATGAATCTGCCTGACTTGCAGTGTGAGGTGCTCTGGAAATCCTCACAGAGTGTCCCCAGTTATAAATACTGCAGACAGCTAATTCTTGTTCATTCCTGTCATTTGTAGCTGATGCTGGAACACAAACTGCCCTTTCCTCTCTCAGGTCCACATCAGATCAAACTGTAGTAGCTGCATAATTAAATATGAGCCCGTGTTTAAATGGAATTTACCTTTGCTTCCAGCTCCCCTGCTTTTGGTACAGCATGGGAAGCTGGGGTTGATCCTCTGCTCTCATTACAATGCTTTCCCTGATGTTTATGGAGATATATTGATTTAAACTTGCTCAAACTGTTCTTCTGAGACCAGCTTCTTGCATTTGTCATTGAAAGTTCATACTCAGGCTCCATCTCCTATGATAATATTTTTTAAACTTTGACTCTTTGTGATGATGAAGTTACAAGATATGCTGGTGATTACTAAAAGGATGTTGCTCTCTGACATTTACATACTACTCTGGAAGAAAAATCTGCTGAATGGGATATATATTGCAATTACTGTGGTCCTTTTATTCTCAGTGTCTCCTTTTCCCCCCCTTTTTTTATTTTTATTTTTCCTTTCCCTCTTCTTTTTTTTCTACTTTTCCTCAACCTTTCTCCCTGCTTTACCCTCCTGTCCTTTTCTGTCCTTTTCTGTCCTTTTCTCTTCTCTTCTCTTCTCTTCTCTTCTCTTCTCTTCTCTTCTCTTCTCTTCTCTTCTCTTCTCTTCTCTTCTCTTCTCTTCTCTTCTCTTCTCTTCTCTTCTCTTCTCTTCTCTTCTCTTCTCTTCTCTTCTCTTCTCTTCTCTTCTCTTCTCCCTTCCCTTCCCTTCTCTTCTCTTCCCTTCCCTTCCCTTCCCTTCCCTTCCCTTCCCTTCCCTTCCCTTCCCTTCCCTTCCCTTCCCTTCCCTTCCCTTCCCTTCCCTTCCCTTCCCTTCCCTTCTCTCTTTTCACTCTTGTTACTCTTATATTTTCAGGTATGGCCATGCCTCTATTTCACTTGCTTGCAATCAGAAATTGTGTGTGCAGGGAATGAGAAGTGAAACCCGAGCCTCACTGATGGCAAACAGCAGTGTTTTGTTGGCATAAGCAGGACTGGGATTTTACCTCACAGGCCACTCGTTGCCATTTTATTTGACCATCCTCTGACAGAGGAACACATTAGGACTTTATCAGCTAAGCCAAAATCTGTGTGAAATACACAGTAAACATCAATGAGGAGTTAAGGAACAAGAGAAAGCTGCTTTTTAAAATGCTGCAGCTTTTATAACTTGAATAAATTTTCTTTATGGGAACATTAACTATAACAGATCCTTCCTTCCCTGTCCACTGTTGGGAAGGATGGATTTTTTTTCAGGTTTTAACAAAAGTCAAGCCTCGAGCTCTCCGCCCAGTGTTGCCATCTGGAAATTTTTTGAGGCTGGGAATATTTGGAGAGTCTGGCTTTAGCCAGGAGGCTCCTGGTCCTGCTCCAAAGCTTGTGGTGCTTGTGCATCTCCACAGCCATGGTGGGGCTGGTCTCAGCAGTGGGCTTGCAGTTACTGGAGGCTGGACAAAGGCTACTTTTGCAAAAGACATTAAAAGATTCTTTCCTGTAATTTCTCCTGAAAGTCTGCAAAGTGTCTTGGGACACCAAGGCATCCAAGCCTGTAGCCTTTCCTCATGTCAGAGTCCTGTTCTTTCTAAGGTTAAAACAGCGTTTTTGGAAAGAGAGATAAAGCTTTTCATGGGCCTGCACATCAATTGGGAAACTGGAGCCAAGTCCCTCAGCAATATAAACATTAAGCTGGACTCAGCCAAATTCCCTTTTACGAGGAGAATATTTGGCTGATTCCTCTGTGTTTCCCAAGGCTGGAGCTGCTGGGATTAACTCACGTTCTGATTTTGTCCCTTGGCCCTCGCTCAACTCCTGCTCGTGCATGGAAACGCTGGAGTGGGATGGGTAAAGCCTGGGATAACCTGTGCAAAAATGGATTGTTGGCTTCATTCCCAAGCTCTCAGGGCACATCCTGGTTCATGTGCACCATGGATACAGGCACCTTCACTGCATTTAAACTAATTCTAGGAAAGGCCACTGGGTTTAGGTATTGACAAGAACAATTGTAAATTTGAGAGAATTGTGCCTCAGGGAAATGGTGCTGCTTCATCCTTACCTGGTCCTAACCACAGCCTTCCAAATACATGGAGCAGGCATGAGGAAAAGCCTTTCATTTTCTGGAAAGGAACAAAGCTGGACTTGTCTTCCTTTTCCCCCGTTGCTTTGTGTGTTCCCTCGGGGCTTTTTTGTTTCCCCCTGGGAGTTTCATAGCAGTTTTTTGGTCAAGCAGTGCAGCACTACTGTACAGGCAAACCTTGCAAGAAAGACTGTGTAACCTGAGCACATGTTAGCTTGGCAAAAGTGCATCTAAACCCTAATTTCTCAGTTACCCACTGCATTACTACATAAATAATGCAGGATTCTTTCCAACTTGCATTGCTCTTCCTTATTTAAACTGGAGAGAGTTTGGGGCTGAGAGTAACATTGATAGGAAAGATTCATCACCATTGGTTACTGCAGTATGTTGGTACAACATTAGAATTTCATTCTTCCTATTTCCCAAGACTCAGCTCTTCCTGAAATTTATACCTGTGCTAACTATTTGGAATGTATTAGGAAGAATGGAATATTACACCTTAGGTTGCTCAGGAAGAGTGAAGAGAAAGCAGCATTTGCTGCCATAAAATAGCACTCGGTTTTAAGTCACTGTTTTCACATGTGAAGTAAAGCCAAGATGATTTTCAGACTTGAATTTTTATTCTGATCCTGCTCATATCCACATCAAAAACTGCTCATATCCTGTCTGCTTTAAGAGCTCCATTTTTGGAACATCCCAATTAAAATGACACTGCGTGATGTGTGGTACAGCATGGGGCTTCATCCTCAAATCACGAATATAAACCTTTCTGTTGTATGAGATGCTCACAAGGCTTTTGTGTGTGCAAATAGAGAAAAATAAAGCATACAACTCGATGTTTCAGGGGAGGGAGGTGTCCTTCCCGTGGCAATGGAAAAATAATGTTTGTTGTAGTGCAGGCAGACAAACACATCTCAGGGCTTATTAGAGATAATACCCATGCCTGATTCATATGCATGGTTCTACCTCTTTGTCTTATTTCCGTTCTGTTGCCCACAGGTTGTTTCCACAATGCTTTTAGTGATAACCCCAAACTGCAGATCTCATAGGATCGTTGTTTAGTATGTTGCTTCACGTTTTCTTGGGGAGGAGTCAAAGCAGTGCTCAGATAATTTGCCTGCAGTGCTGTGTGTGCTGTGAGAGCTGATCCAGGCTTTGAAGGATAACTGGGTTTTAGTGAGACTTGATTTGGCTCAACCCATAAGGAAACAGAAACCCCATCTAGAGCAGCACTGGCACAAGGCTGAGCTTTCAGCTCTCTTCAGAAGGAAGATTCTGCTGAATCTGTTCCACAGCTGCTTGCACAGTTTTCAGTCCAGTAAGACTCAGACATTTCTCTAAAAATACTCCATACACAGAGATGTGGTTCAGTTGGGTGGTGGAGAGCTCAGCTCGCATATTCGGCAAGATTGCTCAGTATTAAATATGTTTTATTCTCTAAAATTAGACTGACATAACACTTGCTACAAGAACCTTCATCAAAATTAATAGATCATGCATTGTGTTTTTTAAGCCAAATGCTGCTGTGTTCACAGCGTGCTTCCTTCTTCCTCCCCCTGAGATGTTAAGCCATTAAAAGATGTGTTTTCTTGTATTCCTTTAGACTTTTTTAATGCTTTTCTGTGTATGCCATCATGTCACTGCAGGCAGGTAATCAATTGCAAGATGACACCTGAAAAATGTATTAGTATTTGTTATTTGTCTGGCCAGAAGGATTTCTGTCAAAGGGCCCCAGCACTGTTAGATGCCTGGAGAGCTTTCATCCCCTGCTCTAGATGCACCCATGACTCCACAGCTGTTCAAAGAGCACATGGAGAGTTAGAGAGATCTGGATGGCCCTGAAAAGCTGTTGAGATGCAAACCCAAACCAGAGTCACATCCTTGGGTGCCTTCATAATTCTGTGTGTCTGAGGAGAAGAGTTTGAGAGGATTGGGAAAGCAAGGAGAAATGATATGAGAGGATGGGCAGTGACTCTGCACCTGATGGCCTGCAGCCTCCTCAGTGAGGTGGTGATGATGTGCTCCAGCCCAGAACCCTCAGAGAGAACACTGAGTGCCTGAAATGAAGCATCAAACAACACAAAATAATGCAAGAGCTAATTAGATGAGCAACCCCTCTGCTTGCTTTTCTTCCAAGCTTGTGCCCCAGCAAAACAAGATGTCATTTTTCTGTTGTTCTCTCGGTCCCTTTTCTGTGCACGGTGCGTCTTCAGCAGAAACCTGCTGTCACAGTGACACACTAACCCACTTTAGCCCCAGGTCCTTTTTCTGTGGGATAGGGGAAAGAACAGACTGTGTGTGCTTGTGACAGTACTTTGTGATAGAGGGGACTAGGTCTGAGTCTTTGTGCATGCAGTCCTTGCTGAGAGGAGTGTCCTTAAAAATGATAAATATATGGAACAGGGTTTTGTCAATCACAGATCTGAATTTTCTGGCATTCCTCTAAGGTTTTGCAGGCATTTTATTGTCTCCTGAAAGTCTTGTGCACAGTTATTTCGTCACTGTACACCCCACACCGGCTTATTTTTGCCCAGCATAAAGAAATTTCAGTGTTTCTAACAGATGACACCTGGGTGAAGACTTGTCTAGACACTCCTTAAAATCTTGTCTGTAGGAAATTGGTTTTCAGCTTGAAGTAAAATCTCAGTGGAAACCAGGCTTGCTTGTACACTGAGTATATATTTGGCCATTCAAAACAAACTGTCCTATGTTGTGGAAGAGATTAAATGTGTGAAAACTAGAAACTTTCCCATCTTCACCAGGCTTTGATCCTATATCAAGCACCATGCATTAGTTAACCGTGTAAAGATTGCCCCATTAATTGCAGGTATTTATTCTGGTTTGTATTTGTTCATGATTTACTCTAGAAATCAGTAAATTAAGTATTTCATTTTGCTCCTTTATTTGGGTAAGTTAAACACAGGAAATTGTCTGAGAGGAAATCTGGTAATATTCAAAAATTAATTCCTCAAAAGTGTGGGGAAGGCAGAACTAAGGCTGGCTGTGATATCCAGGCACACAGGAGAGGTGGGAGGAGATGGATTGTGTATGTTCTACCCCTTGCCCTGCCAGTGTGAATCCTTTTAAACTTCTCAACAGGAAAGGGAACCTCAAGAAACAGCAGTGCTAAAATTACCTGCACCTCATTAGTAAGTGCAGACTCCCATCTTGCAAAGCCCTGGCTTTGCTGGAAAAGATGTTCACAGCAAGAGCTGGCAGTGAACCTCAGCAAAGTAGGCCAAGACTGAAATGCAAAGCTTTAGCTGGCAAATGGAGTGGCTCTGAAATGATGGCACCACTGGTGTATTCTCAGGAGAGACCCCACACACGGTAAATTTGAGTTCACATTGGCTTGGGAAGGAGAAAATTGTGCTCCAGAGAGCTCGGGCACCTTTTCTACAACGTGGTACCTTCCTCCTCCCTCGGTTCCCATTCCGCCTCCTCACTCTGACAGACAAAACCTTTGTTGACGTTCAGGCTCACAAAATCTCCCACTCCTTTTAAAATTAGCAGATTGTTACCTCAATGGGAGAGAGCTGAGAGTGTTAAAGCAGCAGCACAAGATTCTGTCAAGGCCCTGGTTTCATGGCTGCAGTTTCTTCCTCGGTACGTCCTGCCACTGCAGAGGGAATCAGTGCTCCTGAATCAGTGCTCCTTTATCAGACATTCCTGGCATCAGATCGATCCCCTGAAGGTTGTAGCATTTTTAGAGAAGCATAAATGAATCATTGAACTGACAACCCATTCCACAGTTTAGTATATGGCTTTCAGGAAGAGAAAAAAACTGCCATAAAGGAAAGATCTTTCATGTCCAGTTCCCTGATCCAGATCCCTTAGAAAGGTGTCAAAGCAATTGTCTAACAAGACAATGCCTAACAAATATCTAAAAAGAGGATTCTAAGCCACGTTTATTGTATGTATGTGTGTACATATATATGTGTGAGTTTTAACTGTTTTTTAATCCACCATGGCATTTGCTTGACTCTAGAGAAATCATACCAGCTTTGTATTTGGGGCATCCCTCCTCCTCATTGTCTTTCTGGATTTCCTTGCTCTTTCATTCCATGATTCTTTTCTCCCTAGGTGTGTTTCTGTGCGAGCAGTGCAAGGACATGTAGCACAAGTTGTCAGCGAGCTGCCGGGTTGTTTGTCCTGTTTCCTTCAGGTTGTTTTCATGTTTGCCTCAGTCATGCCAATAAACATTTTCAGAACACAATGGTGTTTATTCAGAAAAGAAGCCAAAGGTCTCAAAAGATGAATAAATGCAAGGTCAGTGTTCTTGTGCTGAGCCACTGCTTTCAAATTCCTATGAATTATTCTGGGTTTTTTCCTACTTCGGTTGGCTTCAAATACCTCTTTGAACATATCTATTCATCATCATCAAATCAAAAGCTTGGCAGCTATTTCTTGATTAAATAATTATTCCCAAACTAATAAACATCACAGCAGGGTTTAATTAATATATGTCAGTCATGTGGCTTTTTTTTCTCTCTCTTTTTTTTTCTTCCTAAAAATACCAAGTTCTGAAATTAGTATCTGCAGAATAAAGGTGTGGGCTTTTTTTCTGCAGTGAGCCGTGGGAAAGACAATTAAGGAGTCTGTTGATTGCATCTACTTCTGTTTCTGTTTAAGCATGGATGTGTCATGTTTGAGAGTTTCCTGCTAGAAAAGCTGCAAAAATCTCACTGGAAACCCTCCTTGCCCCTGTAGGACTGTTGTTATTGTGATAAAAACAACTCTGCTGTGACTTCGTCTTTTATGAAAAATCTTCCACTAACAACTTAGTTTTATTAACCACCTCCCAGACCAGAACCCGTGGAGAGATTGAGGCAGTGTTGGGGATAAAAGTTTATAATTTAGAAATATTAAACCCCAAAGTGCATTTGAAGTATCTGAGCAGCTCTGAATGTGCTGCCTAAGGATATCAAGTGATGAAGAGATGTTGATATCTTTGACCCTAGATGAGATAGCAGCAATTAAGAAACATAATTGCTTGCTTTTGTATTTAGTTTTTCTTTTGGTGTTGTTGGTAATGAATCTCTCTATATGCATAAGCTTCAAATTAACTTTAGCTACTGAGTGAAAAGTGTGTTTTAATGTAAAAAACCAGACAAAACTCCTTAAATTAGTCTAACAAAATAAAACAGCCGTTTAAATTAATGGGTTCAGTGTAGTTTTCCTACTTAACAACCTGGCAGTTTTAGCATGTTCTTCGTGTTCACACTTCCCAGAGACTTATGGGGCAATATATAGAAATCAGGCTTTAAAATGAGCAAGCAGTCACAGTCCCTCAAGTGGATCTCACTGCCTGACCTTGATGAAATGAATATTTCTAATGTGCTGAAGGGATGGATAATTATTACCATATTTTGCAAGAAATGCGGTCTGCTTTGAAGTTGGCAGAATCTTTTCCTGGGGACTTTGTAGGATTAGACTTTCTCCATGAGCAAAATTGCTTCCTTTAAGGGATGCATTTCCAGATGGAGCGATAGTCGGCTCATGCACACTGAGATGCAGAATGGCTTCAAACAGCCCTGAGATCTAATGAGAAGTGATATCATTCATATCCTCATCAAGAACTGCATCCATGGAGATTATGGAACGACCTCATCTTTTATTCGGACCGTGTCACATATTCTGTCTTCAGCAGGGGGCCCTGGGTGAAACATTGGCTCAGCTGATGAATTTAGTTTCAATTTACAGGAAGACTTCAATGCCCGTAAATATTTTTTAGGTACATGCATAGCTTTGCATTTAAGTAATGCCTTTGAGGGGAATTGGAGAAATTATTAGTTCATATTGTACAGGAAAGAGTATTCATAAAGGTTTTGGAGTTGAATCTTATTGTATGGCTTCTTGGGTTGTCGAGTCCTGCTTGCACTGCATCCTGTGTTCCACTGGTTTTATAGGTCTAATCTTTGAAGGAGGAGAATATTATTTGGCATTCTGTGTATATGCTTCACTTTATATAAATGATCTGTTTTGATATTTGCTGGTTTTGTAGTAACTTAGTAACTTGAGTACTGTAGTAACTTTAGTACTTAATGAATAATAAATGTTCAAAAAACATTAAATTTCTTTCCACGAGGAAAGTATTCCCAGGATTTTAAGAAGACTGAGTTTCCTATCTCCTGTTGAATATGCATTTCCAAGTGTGCTGGATGGTTGACTGATGTGTTTTTAACTGAATACATACACATTATGACAATTAGACAAAATTTGAACAAAAATTTATCAAACAAGGAGGGCAATGAGAAAATCCCTGTGCTTGTGATAAGAGTTTTCTGCCAGCCTTGGTGATGTGCTGAAATGCCAGGAGAACATCTGGGCTGCAGTGATGTGTGCCTTGGGATGGGGAGAGACCTTGGTGCCTTCCCCTGTGGAGGGAGGGTTTTGGAGCAGCTCTGGGAAGGCATTCCCTGTCTCGAATGTCCCTCGAGGGTTTATGAAGTCACTGGTCAGGGTAATTGCCACTGGGATGTGCTGGAAGTCCCAATGGGGAGACCTCTGGGATGTATCCGAGGGCGGTTTTACCTGCAGGGCCACGAAGGAGAGGTTGTGTCTGAATTTATAGCCAGGGATTCTCAGGAAACTGGGGCTCTGCAGCTGTAACTCACAGCTGGAAGCCTGAAATGAGCAGCACCTCTCATTTCACCTGAATTTCAGCACCCTGTGGCCCCCAGCCCCAGGGAGGGGCTGCAGCTCCTGGCTGGGCTCAGCCCCTGCACTGGGTGCATTGCCAGGCAGGGCTGCACACAGAGCTGGGAGTATGAATGAGCTGCTTCTCAGGAGGCAACATGTGAAGAAGCTGAGGTCTTATTTAAGCCCAGTCCTTCCTCCCAGGAGGGGATAAACTCCACCCTGCTGAATGCAGCATTGTTCTCCTCATGGCTGAGCTTTATGGGGACCCCCACAGGACAGCTAGGCTAAGCTGAGGGCCGGGGACATCTGTAAGCCTATTGTTCCTGGTCTGAATCCTTGATAAAATGTCTCTCGGGTTTGCCGTGCACAATTCTCAGCACCATTTTTGCTGGCAGAGGATGAGCTGAATTTCTCAAGCTCTTGAAGCTCTTTGCAGCTTGATCCTGGGATGATTTTTACAAGCAGATAGAAATGTTTGTAGTGGCAGAGAGGCACAGGATCTGACAACACATCTCGTCTCCCGGTATTGTAGCTCTTGACTTGCTGATCAAATGAGTTTACCTGGGTCTAAGTTTGGATATTGTTCTGCATTTTCCCTGCAGTGGTGTGGGAGGCTGTGTTCAGTACCAGCCATTGCTGCTCAGTGTTAGGGAGCTGGTTCTCAGGAAAATGTGTGGCACTGGTTTTCTTTTTTGCTGTAACCACTTTACTACATAATATTGGACAAAATTCTCTAGGGTGCGGTGTGTTAAAGCAGCGTGAAACCCATTGACTCCTTCTCTTCAGAAAGTATAAAAATAGAGACAGCTCTGCAAGCAGAGCACTTTTCCCTGAGTAGAAACAGATGAAATACGAGGGACCTACACTGCAGAGTGTTTTGGACAGCCTTTAATTACCAGCAGTCATTCTTGTGCTAATCTGTCCCTCTTTAGGAATATTTCCAGTTCCTCTTGAATTGCGCAAATTCATTTTATTTTGTTCCCTCTGCTGTCGGGGCTGTTGCTTAATATCAGACGGCAGGTGAGAGCTCTCAGGGCTGGGAGGCAGCAGAAATGAATATTCCACTGGGGAGGGAGGCAGATGTGTGATCACTGCATCAAGTTAAGGAGGGCTGGGGAAGAAGGTGTCATTTATCAAATGCCATTAACTTCACAAGTACTTTCTGCTTCACAGATGAATCTGGACGTTTTCATTACATAGTAGACAATGAATTGGGTCGGCTTCAAAATATAAAACATTTGGGAATACTTTAAAACATTATCTGACAAAAGTTTTTCTAAAAAAAACCAAACAAACAGAGCCAAAGAGCATTTGTATGAACCATTCTTCATTAAAACAAATAACATTTGTCTCTGTTCAGAGCCAGAGGAGAGAGCACTTTATTTCCTTTATGTCTCGTTTTCCCTGCTTACAACTCTACTGTAAAATTATGTCTTTTCTTTCAAAATTGGCATTGCTGCATTAGGTTATCCAAAGAAGTAGTTGGTAAGCTTTCCCTCCCAAAACCACACTCTGAGTAAATTATGAAAGGGCTGCTTTTTTATATAATCTCTAATTACTATTTTATTAAGCATGTACATTTTAGCATTAAGCATCTTTTGTTGTATTTTACTATCACAAAACTCACAGGTTGTTACCTGGAAATAAAGGAATAGATATAAACCTTAAGTTTAAAAAATCCTATGTTAGCACTGAGGAAATCATAGTAGTGGCACAGTTTGCATTCTCTGCAGTTTGTACATTAAAGTATTAACGTGCACCTGCAATTTTTATCTAAGAAATGATTGTGAAGGCAAGATTGCTACACCCCGTTTACACAAGTGCCTGTGGCAGTGATTGGATATGGTTAAATGTCCCTGCTAGGAACATGAGCATCAAGAATTCACTTTATATTCAGCTATGAAGCGTGGCTTTTCTTAATTTTAATGTTTGATGGCACAGACTGAAATAGATGCGTTATGTAATGCTAAAATAGGAGAGAAAGTTGAAGCAAAGTTGAGAATCCAGCCACCCCCACAACGTAGGTGTCTACGAGTCTGGGGTTGCAGCTGAATCAGATGATCAGAGCCTGAAGTTTTCCAAAATGTCAGAAGTCCCAGTACCAAAATTAAATGCAGACACATAAAGCTGAACATATGGGGGAGATGTGACCCTGGAAACTTTATTCCAGCTTGTGCCCAATTTAGAGCTCGGAGAGTAGATCTGGAAAGGTATTTTGGTGATGAAGGGAGGAGGTGCTTGCAGGAGTCCCAGTGGGCACCTGTGGGCAGGTACAGACTTTTGTAAAGCCCTTCTAGAAAATGTGAATTATTTCTTTTGTAGATTAGGAAGGAACTTCTGTATATGAAGCCTGTACCTGATCTGTCAGGTGAGTTTTTGTGAACCCACCACAATTTACAAGAACAATAGCAAAATGTGGTAAATAAAAGTATCTGATAAAAAGGTGGTTACAAAGCAGGGGTTTATTCTTGTGGTTGGCTCTTGCTTGAGGTGTGGTTTGGTTTTCTCCAAGTTGCTCTTTTTCTGTCTCTTAATTGATATCCCACTTTCATTAACTTAGGGAAATGCAAATGTTACATAGGATGAAGGTGTTTCACCGAGAAGATTAATTAAGTATCAGGGCGGCCAATTAATAGCACTGATTACAAGTACACAGAGCGAGAGATGGTTTTTGTGTAGGATTAAACTGCAGCACTGTATCCAGAGTGAGACACACGGATGCAAAGCCTTTATCCAAGTACACACAATCTCTAGAGCAGAGCTGGACGCTGCTGCTGCTTGGAGCAAATGGACAAGAGGAAACTCAGTAAGGCAGATCCGTCGTGGAAAAAGAGAAATCGCATTGCTTTGGTGTTGCATTTCATCTGCTTTTGGCTTCAGCCATAATTTTCTTCATAAAAGTAAAATTCTGTCAGATGTTACTGTGGCTGCCTGACGGATGAAATGGTGCAATTCCCTGGCTTGGAGCCGTTCCCACTCCGTTCTTCTGGAAGCAGTAGCTGCCTCCTCCTATTCCCTGGGTGGCTGATCCTGACTATTGCGTTAAGGCAGACTTTCAGGTCTTGATCCCTGGGTTCTGGGGGCACCGAGGTTGCCCAGCTGGCAGTCAGTGCTGCGGGTTTAGTTTAGCACCTGACACGAGTTAGGCTCATGTTTTACTGCTGCTCCTGCCGGAGAAGGTCTTGCCTCTGTCCTCAGCTCGTTTAAAACCTGCTAATTGCGCCGTGGTGTTCAAGTGGATGCAGGGGCTGAATTTTCTCCCGCTGAAATTTTCATGCATGGCTGCAGAGCAGTTCCTCCTGAGCTTCGTTTCCAGTCATCAGTGGAGTTTTACTTCTCCATAAGCTTCAGCATTGCTTCATATTTATGCTTTTCATATGATTGAATACTGAAAAATACTTTACACAGCGCTATGCATCACAATTACACCTCATGAATGTAATCTCATATACCAGAACAAATGGAGGTAGAACAAATAATTTAAAATAATTTGAGTATGCAGAAAGTTCATTAGGAGTAAAATCCCATTTTCAGTGTTACAAAACTATTCAGTGTCATTAGTGTATTGTTGTTTACACATACTTGTGAACTTCCATCAAATATTTATATTGGCTTAATTTGGAGCTGACATTCAGAAGACTTGGCTGATTTACAGCAATGAGCCCAGGTAAATAATTCTAATCTGGTTATATTAAATTTCTGTCATTAAGTTATCGCTTTCACTGAGAATTTTGCTCTAAGTTGCAGCATGGATTGCAGCCTTCTTCTGCTCTCTCTTCTCTTTCCTAGGAAAAACATGGAAGGTGCTGTTGTCATGTCTGTTTCCAGCACCAACTCTTTATAGTTATGCTGTAATTTTAATTTCTCTGAGCAGCTCTGGGTGTGCCTTCAAGCCTTGCAGATATGTTCTACAAGATGGAAGTAAAGCATTTTCATCAGAATGCATCCTGCTAGATGCACAGCACCCTCCAGGGCCTAGTTTGTCTCTAGAAAGCCACCCTGTTATGCTTATGAATATTCACCTATGGCATTCTGTTCCAAGTGAGACTTAAGTTTTGAAAGACACTTGACAGAATGGATGTTTGCTCCTGAACAATTCCTGGTTGGACCCAAAGGACAAAAGCCATTCTCCAGCCAGATCAGTGGGACTCGGGTCTCCACCTTCACGTCCTTGTTTTCAGCATCCATCCCACTGCTGCGGGCCCAGGCCTGGAGCTGCTGCCTCAGCACAGTCCTGCTTTGAGGGACTTGGAAATTCAGTGGTTTGTTGATGTGCCAGTTAGTTGTGAAACATCCCTCTGGTTTATCAGCCCCCTCAGGGATCTCTTATCTGCTTATCGTCCCTGCTCCCATTTCTCTTCTGATCTTAATTAATCTCTGTCAAGCGAAGCCACAAATTACTTGTCAGATCAATGACTGGATTCCCCATGCTCTGCCTTGGGCTTTCAGGAAGAAAGGATATCACTTAAACTATGTGGATTATCAGAGTGGATTATTGTGGGCTCTGCCACCAAGAATAAGGAAAATCTGATCAGGCAGCTGCAGGTCAGTACACACTTGATATCGAGCTGTGGGGAATGAAGCCAGCTGCTAAAAGACACACTTGAGTTTGGGAGGGAAACAGGAGTCTGCAAAGCATCTGACATTCCAAGCTCTGCACTTTTATAGGCATTTATAATCAGTTGCACATATTAAGGCTTTGTCAGGCTTGGGGAAGTAGGTGCTCAGGATATTCAATTTATTAAGTTGGAGTTTATTGAATTTCCTCTGAATTCCTTTGGTGATGTAATGTCACTCTTGTGCTTATCATGTGCAGCTGGCTGTGTCTGGGGGTATATGGTGTGTGCAGCAGGGAATAAATGCCCTAACTTGGTTTGCCTGTGTTACTCCAAGATCTTAGTCTGAAAGGATCAACAGGATTTTGGCAAACTGTGAAAGTTTTGTTGTTGTTGACTTGAATCACTGCAGCATAGGTTTGTTGTCCCTGGGGCAGAATTTCTGTGCAATATCTCTCTGTATTTATTGCTAAAAAGAACGACTCTTAAGTTACAGGTTATTAATTCTGTCTTAGGCACTTGCTGCAGGATGGAACTGGAAATTAGCAGAGTCTTGTCTCTGAAGTGTCATAAACGTATTTCTGCTACATTTTATTAACCTTTCTCTGTAATTAAAAAGATAATGGCAGTGAGATCTGAGAGTGAGCTTGGTTCAGGTAATTCACCTTTCTGACACAACTTTTGCATGGCTCTGGTTGGGTTTGAATTTCATTGCAGATATTTGTAGAATTCTTCCTACCTTATCCTGGGTTTTATTTACAAAGGCTCAAGGATGAACTTGTCAGAGCTGTTTGCTTTGTCCTGCTTTTGTTTTCTCTGCTGTGCCACACGTGTTTTGGATTTCTCAAAGGTTTTTCCCTGAAAATAAATAAATTGCACTTACTTTCATCATGCTGCCAGCTTCTCAGGATTTCTTATGGATCTCAAACTTCTTGATAGCTGCTAAGCCAGTGTGTTTATTTTATAATACTTTGGACTGACATTACCACTCTTCCCAGGTTGTAGAAGCTGCTACAGCCTCTTTGTGCTTAAAATTGCTTCCACTGACACCAAATGTTGGTATTGATGGTTGTTACTGCCTCCGTTTAAATCAGACAATATCTCTTTAAGGTCTGTTCGATTCCTCTTCCAGTCTAAAGAAGTATCTGTTCTCAGTCATAAATTCGAGTTGAAATCCTTTTTTTTTTTTTTTCCCCAAATACAAGCATAATATACATTTTGGAAGGAATTCAGGGGTTTAAAGATCAGTCAATTTTCAAGGCCTTTTTTTTTTTTTAGTATTCCAAGTTACACCTCTCAGTGAGGATGCTCCAAAGCACTAATGCTTTAACTAGGCACTGTTTTCCCTGTCAAGCAGCCTTTCAGTAGTTCTGCTTGCTGAGCACTTCCACCACTGAACCCTTATTTCTTTGCCGTCTCTGAGCTGCATAATATTGCAAAAATGCTATTAAATTTCAGTACAATATACTGCTGGAAAGAGGGTTCTTCTGTTTGCAGAAACAGTAATAATGTGGTTTTTTCTATATATTTTACCTTTTATTTTTAACTTTTTGTCCCTGCACTCAGCTGTCACTTCTTGGGGAGCTGACAGTTTGTTTTGTAACCATGGGGGCAACTGCATCTGAGCTGGGATTTATTCACTGGGGGGGAAGGGAGTCAGAACAGATCGTGAACCACTGCAAAAACAAACAAACCTTATTCTCTCTGTGTGGGAAATGAGTCTCTGTGAAAAATGTCCTTATTGAGGAGGTCTTCCAGAGGGCTGTGCTCGCTGTGTCACCACATCCATGGCTCTGGGAGCCTGGTGAATGGCTGGAGCAGCAGCCTGGAGAGAGTTCTGACAGCAGGATCAGACCCACAGTGCAAAGTCCACACTCCCTGCTAATGCTTCTGCTTTCCTAAGGAAACCTTTTCTTTATAGGAACAAATATGGGAGGGTTTCCTTTAACCACCCTCATGAGAAGCTGCTTTCAGCTCTCTGATACAGAGCCCTAATCCCTGCAGCCCAGCTCTGAGGCTCTCTCTATCCTGGCATTTGGTTTGCCTGTTAAAAAAGAATTTCCCCTCTCAGTCTGTGTGCCCAGGAACAACTGTCACACTGCTTTAGCAGCAAAGTTTACAGAAATAACGTTCTAACATTTTTATTGCTGTTTATATTGCTTTAAAGTACCTGATTCATGACCAGTGGACAGTTTTATTGCCTTTTGTGAGCTTCGTGTCTCAGGCAGAATGCTTTTATTATTTAATGGATACTGTTGATTTTGGGGAAGCACCTTCCTTTGGATATTGTCCTACTAAAAGAGAATAATCCCTTAAAAAGCCACCAGGGTTTTAACTCTTGACCTTTAGGACTTGATGGCTGTGGTCTGAAATCTTGGGAGGCTTCAGGGAGCTCAAAAGTGAGTGTGAGACACCCAGAAGGTTGTTAGCTTTTTGTGCCTTTATCGTCTCAGCTTTACACGTGGAGTCTAAAGGAACAAAGAATGGTTTTTGTTTTGATAGTTCCAGATGTTTTCAGTGCTCCTGCGTGGGTCTCCCCCAGGCTGGAGCATCTCCACAATGAACTGACAGCTAAACTGTTGGAAAAAGGTGAGCTGTGAAGTGATCCAAGACCAGGGATTAGTCAAGTGTTGCATGGATCGTCTCTGATTATTTTTCCTCTGTATTAATTGTCATTTTTCTTACCTAAAACCTGGACACCCAGCCGGGTTATGTCTCTTGGTACAGCTCTAGCAGCAGCCATGTCCCTCTGGAAGTGCCTGTCTTGTTCCATTGGCCAAGAGAGGATTTAGATTATGAGTTTGGGCAAAATGCCAAACTTCTGCTTTTGGGAAAGTGTGCTGAGATGAAGCTCCACAGTGGATTTTTGTGATGGGTTTCCATGCAATGTCCCAGTTATTATTCCCTTGCTCTTTGGCTCTTCACAACCAAATATAAAGTGTGGCAAGTCCATTACTCTGTCTCTTTGTAGACAGGGTAGACCTTTCCTTCCCCAATCTCTCCATGAGGCCCAGGTCTTCACAGAAAAAGGAAATGTCATCTTAAGTTTCATGGGAAGTTTCTTCAAGTCCAGTCAAGCCTCTGCAGTTTCCACACAGGCTGGATGGAAGAGGAGTCTCTCCACCTGCTTGTAGTGGTGAAACAGCACTGGGTGCAGTGAAAATAAATGGTATGAGCAAGTGTTTGTATTTAATCCAGGTGTCATTTTCTCTCTGGAGCTGCTTAACGTTGAGCTTTGGAGAGAATTCGCTATAGAAATGTGAGAGCAAAATGATGTGGGGCCCAATGGGGGATGTGTTTTACATCTGGCCTTGTACCTCTGTTAGTTTGTACTGAAACATCCTAATTATCAAGGAGCTTTTTTACCTGCTGGGAAACATCATAAGTAGAGGTCGCTCCCTGCGTGTTTGTGCTATTTACAATATGCCTTGTTAGACCATGTTTAGAATTTAAATGAATTAATTTAGTGCAGGAAGCTCCTGTAATTGCAAGGGAGCAGCCCCGGTGCTGCTGCTTGTCATACCTGAGGATCAAGACACTGAGAAATTACCTCTACACACCTTTTCTCTGGGAGCTTTAATTAGCTGGGATTTTACAGCCTGGGCTCAGCTCACAATTAGTAAACCCAGCAGAATGAACAAACAGCTTGGAAATCTGGTGAAGCAATAAGTGTGAAGCCCTTGGTGTGTATGGGAACGTCATGCTGCTGCTAAATCCAGGGACAAAGCCTGGGCTATAAAAATCCTCAGGAGGCAAATTCCACAGGCACTTAAAATGCCAAAGTGTTTGACTGCATCCTACAGCACGTGCCATTTAATGAGCATGTGATTGCCAAAATCTGAATTCGGTTGTGAACTTGGAAAAAAGAGAAATGAAATCATTCCAGTCAGAATTAGAAGTGGTGTCAGGACGGTCACATAGATCTACCATGTACAATTTAAAGCCTTTTCTTAAAAATGGGTTATGATGGGGATATTTGGGGGAGCAGAAATGTTCTTTTGCATCCCATGAGGAAGTGAAATGATCATGCAGGAACAGAGCCAGTGTGTGGGGAGTTGCAGGTTATCCCTAGGGTTCCTGAATGGATTGGACATGGATTAGACCTGAATACTTTACAGATGCCTCTGGCTGAGAATCTGCCTGATGTATCCAGCCTGGTTTAATAGGAAAGGACTGAAATTATTAACAAGAAAGGAAAATAACTTCAGGCTAATAGCGAATCTGATTTTGTTTTTAACACTGAAGCCTCTTCTGGTGTAGATCAGTGTCAGGCTATATCAGGAGCTACTGTGATTCAAGCTAGAGGAGACTCTTTGATCATGGATGTCCTTGTCAGTTAAAATGTGATTAATGCAACCATGGATTAGGATGTGATTGTGCACTAAGAGTATTGCGTGCCTTTTAAAAATAAACAAAGCCACTAAAGACATTCTGAATTAACAAAAACTTCCAAAGTGCATATTGAAAACTGAAATTTGTTTTTGCTCAGTTCAAAAACTTCCAGATATTTCATTGGAAAAAAAATAAAAATAATAATATTGTCTATTTTTTTCTTCTACAGAAAGTTCCTACCAGCCATGAATTATGGGTTATCCCATGGGCAGGACAGGGCTGCCAGGACTGGGGTGTTTTGGGGTGAAGCCCTGGAGGGTGGCAGGTGACAGGGCTGTGTTAATGGCAGCAGGTTGTGCACAAAACAGCACTTTTGCAAGTCCAGATTCCATCAGGCTTAAGTTTTCCGAGCTTCCAGAAATTTGAGTTTTCTTGTTTGTTTGGGCTTTCTTTTCTTTTCTTTTCTTTTCTTTTCTTTTCTTTTCTTTTCTTTTCTTTTCTTTTCTTTTCTTTTCTTTTCTTTTCTTTTCTTTTCTTTTCTTTTCTTTTCTTTTCTTTTCTTTTCTTTTCTTTTCTTTTCTTTTCTTTTCTTTTCTTTTTTGTGGCAGCAAGACAACTTTTCTGATAGTGAGCAGTTTGTAAGCTGAAAGCTGAGGGAACATCTCAGTTTGGGGCATTTGTGGCTCCCATGGATTGAAAAGATCTGGTGGGGATTTTTCAAGGTTTTTTGATGGGAGGCTGAATTTATGAGATGCTCTCTTAGAGTAGGAAACACTTGTGATTTCTGCATTGCTTGGTGAAATAGTGATGAGGGTCACCATGGCTAACATTTTCAGAGGGGAAAAATCCCCCAGCCAACAAGAGAACAAAAGAACACGATGTGATTTCCATAGGATTTCAGGGTATAACGTATTTCTATTTCCTAACAAAAGGGAGAATTTAGATACTTTGCTTTAATCCTCATATTTTTTCTCCATTACTCCTTTGCCTCAGGAATGTGTTTAGCAATAGCAGGACAGACTTTTTAGCATTTAAAAATTAGCAATCATCTGCAAAGGCATCCTGCCAAGGGGAAGGGAGGCAGCGTGCAGGCTCCACACAAAACCTTTTCACCATTCAGGAGCTGCAATTTATTCTTACAGTTTGATCTGCAGATACGTCAGCGTGTTAACAGGAGAACAATCTTATATCCGGGATAAATATTCCTGAATTGCTCACTGGAGCATTTTTGTTGGCAAAAAAAAGTGAGGGCTGCTTTTGGTTACCTGGGAAAGAATAGCCTGTGCTGTGCCAGATGCTGATGAGAAGTTAATCAGCTTTTTGTATGGATACATTCACTGCTAAAAATAAGAGATTCGAGTACAATGGGGGCATAATTGCAGTGCTGGAGAAGAAAGCCTGAGAACTGCACCTTGGAAAATTTGGTGCTAGGCCAGGTATTTTTAGGGACATATGGTTTACTGAATGAAAAGTTTTCTATACTTGTGCTTGTGTTGTGGGCTGTCTAATGAGGATTTCCACTGCTTAATTTTAATGCTGTTTCTCACACCAGGGAGACCTTTGAATTTCGTTTGAGGGGCTAAATTTCTGTTATTTAATCTAGATTTGCTGTCACCTATATAGAAAAAGCAGCACTTGTGTAAGATGTCAAAAGCAACCACAAATAGAATTTTGGAATGGATCCCTCAATATATTTATGCAAAATCTGAAGAGCAAATCATTGCAATAAAATTGCTTAAAAAGAAAAGAAAAAACAAAACCAGTTGTGTTCTCCTCAAGGTGTTTATTACCTGACTTTTTTGTGTTTCATTTTCATGTCTGGATTTCCTGTTCAGTGTATGTGCAACTTTCTGAGCTGCAAATTGTGTCTCCATGTTCCTGTTCCGAGGTCATGAAACATTTGAGCACTTCAGTTCTCTTATCCATGAAATTAAGTTCATTTCCTATCATTTTAGCTGTGCAACAACTAAAGATTGAGCCCAAGGTGACCATCCAGGCTCTTTCCATGGCAGCACTAACAGTGCTCAAGCATCTCCAGGATTTTAAGTAGCTGTTTTCAGTGGAAGGGAGGTGACTCATGGCTTTTTTGGACTACTTGGGATTGACATTGTTGTGAGCATGGAACTACAGGAGTGTTAAACAAACGCTGAGGTGCAGTGGCTTGGATAAATAACAGCAAACGGCATTCTAACAACTTGGTATGCTTTGATGGAGTGCTTTAAAATTCATATTCTCCTTGGAGAACTTCACAAAATAGACTGATTTAATCTGATAGTCACTAGGAGCACTTAGCTGCTGAACCCTTCTTTATCCCACATAATTGCTGTACACAAAACTTGTATTTTTATGTGTTTCTGTTTTGCAGAGCTGAACAAACACTGTATTATTTTATCAAAAACAATTACAAGCCTGTTAACAGCAAATAAAACCCGAGCTATTACACCCCAACAGTTAGGACAAAGGAAAACTGGAGCACATGTAGGCTGATTAAATGGTGTATATTTAATTTTCCTTTCAACCAGAGAAAATTAAGGATGTCAGCTGCTGAAATTCACAGAAGACAGAATATAGTGTGAGCCACATGGGCTGAAAAAATGATCCAGGAAAATCAAGTACGTAGGGGCTCTTAAGAGACATTTGAAGGAAAAAGAACAGCAGAGGAGGAATCTCTTGGGGGAAAGAAGAAAAAAAAAATAAAAGAAACATCACTCTGAAAGCTTTAAATTGCTAATGTTTACATCCATGGCACCATAGATGATGGTGTTATCTAAGATCTGCCATTTTCTCTCATAAAGTTATTTTCAGAATTGATATCTTTTCACAAATGAGGAATTTTTACAGTAAGAAGCAATGTTACAGAAAGACAAATGGAAAGGTCCAGAGAGACTGAGAAAGACTTTTAGATGAGCAACTGGAACCACTGTCAAAAATTAATCTTGAAAAATGTCCTAATTGGAAAAACTGTCTCAGGTGTGTAAGACATCTTCCCCATCCCCTTTTCTGCTGCTTTCTTCCCAGACAGCAGGGGAGTTAACAGAAAACAGTTCTTTTTCTCTTAGGAAATACTTCCTTTTTTTATGTCTGAAAATAAGGAAGAGGCTTCTTGCTACTTTGAAGTCCGAATATTTAGGAAAAGGCTTGGAAAAAGCAAAGCAAGTGACATTGTCTACATCGTCTTATAAATATCAAAGCCACTTACTCACTTTTTTTCTATTGCCTGAAGAATAATCAGGTTTTTTCACTATTTTGTGCCTCAGCAATAGAATTCTTCAAAGATTTTAAGGGCTTATTTTCAGCTCCTTTTGAGTCAGAGCTCTTGCAAAAATCTATATCCTTCTCTAAATTTCTTTCTTTGTAAGCCCATGTTAAAATGTCACACCTTGGCAAAAGAAATATGTCTGAAACAGATACATTAAAGCAAGAAAGAAAAAACAAAAAAAAACCCTGTTTTTTTTTAATGCAAAAGTCTGTAGTGTAAAGAGGAATTGTAAATGTAATTGAAGTCCTTGAAAAGGGAAAATAAACCCAAAATGAAGTTTCTGGGCACGTTCCTCATGAATCTGCAGTGCACTGGATTCACCAGGGCTCCCACCATGACTGGCAGTCAGAGCAGAAATGTGGGAATAACCTGCAGCCCATCACCCTCATCCCTTGGCTCATTCCCCTCTTCTGCAGAGCTCCCACCGAACGTCACCAGGGGAATCAATGGCAACACGAGGAGGAAGTGACATCATTTTGCTTCTTGGTGGCTTGATTTATTCTTGCCTAATTGAGTGCAGCGTCCACGGGCAGCCTTTGCCCCAAGGACATCGCACTAAAGCAGCTCACACCCATTTAACTCCTGCTGTGTTCTGTGAGCATCTGCTTTTCTTTCTTGCCTTGGGAACGTGGGACTTTTCGTGTTCCAGTCAGTGGGATTATTCACAAAGGCAGGCATTAACATTGTGTCCCCCGTGGCACAGCTTCTGGAAGTGCCCCAGCAGAGCTCGTCACAAAATGCTCTTCTACTCCCAAAATCCTGAGCACAGCCCTTCCTGTCTTAGATCCAGCATCTCCTAAGTCTTCCTGCACAATGCTTCCATTCGTGGCATTAATTCTGTATTTGGAAGCTTTTTAAGCAACCTTCATAGAAACAGAAAAGCCTGTTCCATTTTGCTTTTCTTTTTTTTTTTAAGGCAAAAGAGAATTTGCCTGACAACTGATCTAATAAAATATGCTCTGGTCAGATGTTTGCTCTGCTGCTGCTGACACTTGATCTGAGGAGAAACAGCACAATGAGCTGCTCTGAGCTTTAAAAAGTAGGACCTTGTTTTTCAGTATTTGTTTTTGTACATCATTGTCTGGGCAGGAGGTCTCAAGAGAGGCAGCAGCAAACTCATGTTGTTGTGTCCATGGAAGCGTTTTTTCCTTTCCTCGGTTTTTAAGGTGTGAGGTTTCAGCTTTGTGCTCATCACAAAGTTAGCTGAGATCCATTCAGCTTCTCTTCCTCGTTCATGCACGACATCCTTCTGGAGCAGCTCACTCATCCCAGAGGCAGAGCTTGTACTAAGTGCACTAAAAAGCAAATAAATTTGTTGTGCTCATTGCTTTCCTTATCCATCTAATGAATTCCTTTCACTGGAGCACAAACTTGCAGTTACACTTCCAGGTTTCTGAAGGAAGGTGCAGAATCTCCATGTGTGGCACCACGAGGGTGTGATGTGAGCCAAACTGAGCCAACCCCCCTGAACCCAGCAGGGTATCCAGGGAATGGGGTCATTCAGGTGTTACCATATAGAACCAAAGAACCATTTCCCTGGAATTCTTGTGGCTTTCTGAGTGTTCCCCTCACAGTCTTAGACCAACAGCTGAGGACTGAGCCATGATTTTCTTTACCTCCTAAGAAGGATAACGTAGGTGTATTCATTATCCAAAATCAGAAAGGCTGAGTGAGATCCAAAGAACAAAACCTAAAGAAATGAAAACAGCATTTACAAGAGGCTCTGGCAGGAAGATGGAGGAGGGAATTCTTAGATATTAGATCTGTCAAGAAGAGTGGAACTTTTCCTTAGAAGGTGTCAAACAAATCCAGACCCTGGATGGCATTTTCCAGCTTTATAGACCACAGCTCCCTTGACAGAAGATGTGGCTCAGCAGATGTGCTTTACACGTGGAAGAAACAAACAAAACTTCAAATGGCAGGAGAAAAGATCAGGTACTGAGGCAAGGACTCACGCAATACATGGAAATTTGATTTTATTTAGGGCTGGCAGGGACAAGCAGTATCAGATTAGGGTATAACCCCTCTAAATGTTCTAAAGGTGCTAAATGATTAAACACATCAAGGTGTGTTGGATAAAGGTTCTAGCAACCTGATTTGAGAGCAGCAAGTTTGTTGGTGTCAATTGCTCTAACTTTCTATCATCTTTCTATATGTTTTTAAAAATTTTCTCCATTATAATTTAAATTTCTCAGTTCCTTTGTATTAGTACTGAAAATCCCAGCAGTGGTAAGTTGGGGGTCTTTTGGTTGTTTTTAGAGTTTGATTTTTTTAAAGACACATTTGAATCATGAGTACAATCTGGTTAAGGACAAGCTCCTGTAGGATCTCATCACAGTCACAGGTCTCAGAGGTCAGATTTCTGGGTAGATGGTCTCCACTGCAGCCTGAAAGTTTCTGTCTCCTCATGAATTTCCTACCATTCAAGAGATTTACACCTATTCAGCAGCTCGGTTTAAAAAACTGATTAGAAACTTGATAAGCCAGAAATAAATTTCTGCTGGGAATCCTGCCCAGAAGGCTGCTCAAGCACACTTCCATTCACCATGTCTTTTATTGGCACAGGTTGTTTTTCCAGGGGAAGGTGTAAGGCTGTATTTTCATTCCTGCCCAAACTGTACATTTCTCAATGTTACATTTACCCCTCTTTCAAAATTATCCTGCTGTTCCCTTCCTCCAGGAGTTTAGTTATGAGTTGGGATAAAAACCAAAATCAAAGCAGACATTTAAAAAAATTTACTGAGAATTTACTCCCTGTTGTTAGTTGTGCTTGCATAGCCACAGGAAAGGGCAAATGCCACAAGCACCACCACCATGTATAAAGAGTAAAACCAGATGGTGGTGCCAATATAAATTATGTTACAGAAATATTTTAAAATTACATTTGTTATTGTATATATGTTAAAAAAAATGTCCATTATTTTGAAAGGGCTGCAGATTGCCAAAGACAGGATTTTTTTCAAATAAGCCCACTGAACAAATAAAACAAATCCTAACCTATTTAAGTGTCTAAATGGTATGGAAAACGTGGAAAAGAAGATTTTGACCCTGTGTGCCTCATGCTCTGTAGTCTCAGGTAGGTGCCAGTGTGTACCACGTGGCTTTGTCTTGTTGCTATTTTGGGGAATCATTAATTTAAGCATGCCTGACTCCAGGCACTATTGATCTGGCTATTTTTAGTGCCAATCCATGACACACGAGGTTTTTATCTGTAGGAGATTTGTTTGGTTTGTGGGTGAGTTCAGCTGCTTTGCAGGGGTTGGGGGTCACTGTCAGTCCAGGCAGCTTTGCTGGAAAGGTCCCATTTCACAGGCTTGGGAGATTTCTTCAAAGCACTCTTGGGATTCAGCTTTCTGTAATAAGAAAATTTGAATAAAAGAGGGAATTACAGAAATCCTTTGTGTCAGCCACACATCTGCACAGAATTGAAACTGGCACCTTCATACTCTTCCAAGGGTGCTGAAATGTTCAAGGCACGTTGCTTGTCGTGGCAGAGGGACAAAGCCATCACCTCTGGGGCTCCTTGGGAGACATTATACATTGAAATCTAGAGGGAAAAATTCTATAGCAACGCCTCAGTGACAGTGCTGGCAGGAGAGGCTGCTCTGGAATAAAGAAATAAATATATAGAAAGGTGTAGATGGCATGACAGCACCCCTGCAGCTGCTTGGTGGGGCATGGCCAAGCTGCAGCGTTCCCAAATTCCTTGCAGGCTGAGGGAGCCTCTGAAATGAGCAGAATTATTATCCAAGGTGTATCTTGGGTGCTTTGAAATTCCAGGAGCTATAAATGCATTCAAATGGCATCGTGCCATTTTCTGCTGTAAGCCAGGGTGGGGATGGTTGTGGTGGCTTTTCAAAGCAGCATCTCAGTGACACAATCAGGCAAGGCAGGGAAAGGCTTTGAGTCTCTGCTCATGTGAATGCAATGAGGTTTTGAGCTGCATCACTTCAGAGCTTATTCAGATGTGTAAGGATGAAGCATACATTTCTTCTTCATAAAAATCGTTCAAAGAGGGGAAAAAAAGACTTCTGCTGTGTTAGCACTCTCAGTGAGGCAAGAGCAGTTGATCAGAATATAAGAAAAATGAAATTCAGTAGATTTTTAGAGAAGCAAAAGAGAAAAAGTCAGTTTGCAGAGGAAGGAAATGAAGACACTGAAACTCGGGATTTTTCACCTTTCTTATCACAAGAGAAGTCCAGGTTTTGTTTGTCTCCTCATTTTCTGTTAAAGGATGAAGGAAAAAAAATGAAGTCAAGAACAACAAGGTATTAATGCATCTTTATTTAAAAGCTAGTATCAAATTGTTGTTTTGGAGAAGTAACGTTTAGAATATTCTCATATTTGCAGAATATCCCTTTCCAAATGGCATCCATTATAACTATTTGTTTTCCCAAGGATGTATTGGAAGGGATTCAACTGGAGGAAGTGTACCCTCTGTGCCATAATCTTATGTGCACAAAATATTTTTAATTCCCTTTTCAAAAAAACATTGGACTTTGTAACCTTTCAGAAATATTTTGGTCAAAGCCTGGAGTTCATAGCTTTGCTCAAGTGCTGCACTGGGGATCCTTGGGAATTACAGCAAAGGGGGGAGCACAAAGTGTGGCCTGGAGTTTGTGCAGGACTTTTCCAGCCTCCTCTACTCTTTTCTGGTCTCCTTTCTCCTGCCAAGCCTATTTGCTTGACATCCTCCAGCTAAAATTTTATTTTTATAATTGAAAATTAACTGCTTGGGTAGTTTATACACATCAAAGTGTGGTTTATTTTCCATTGCCTTTAAGGCTGTTTTATCCTTCAAGTTGGAAAGCTTCTTATCTAGATAAAACAGCCTGAAATGACTGGATTTAGTTCATTAAATTCTTGGATAACTGGGAGCCTGTCTGGCTCTTAGCAAGTGAAATTAGGAAGAGAAGTGCTGATCTACCTTCTAAATGTAAGCAATTGAATTCTTTGCAAGCTGCCATGATTTGTACAAGGAGCTTTAAAAACAATCACGGTTAAAATTCCTCTGCCAATTTTTTGTCTTTTCTCAGCTCCTGTAAGTCCAGGTGAACCTCTTTGAATCGAGGAGAGTTGCTCAGTTTGTGCTTTAGGGCACAATTCCCGTTTTCTCTTGATTTCAGTGCATCACCTGGTGGTGGTACCTAGTCAAGGATCACGTGAAGTTTTGGGGTGAAAAATATCCTTTGTCTCCTTGCACTTTCCCCAGGTTTAATTATTTCTGCTGTGGAGAAGAGATTTGCATGGATATCTGCATCCAGGGATGCAGGGGTGTTCACTGAGAGCTGTCTGCTTAATAAAGAGCAACAGCTGCTGTCCCTGTGAACCCTGAGGAAAACTGATGGAAATGGAGAAGTTTGAAGTACCAAGCTTGGTGTGCAGTTGTCTTAATGCTCTGTACCTGCAGATGTATAGGCAGAAATATGTATTTATGAGGGAATTTTGGTTCTAGAACACACGTGAATAATTCAGATGCCCAAAACTGTTCACTCCAAAGTTTGCATCTGGATGTTTTGGGACCATTTCCATCACTTTCTGCTTGCATTCATTTTTTCTCTTCCATGTCTTGGTATTCTCACGTTGTTTGGCTGCTCACAAATATGTGACACTCAAGATTTTCATCAGCACTGTTCTTTGAGTTGATGTGTTGTGTTCTTCAAGCTTGATTTAAAATTGATCCAGCCACCCTTTTCATATTCCCTCCTCCAATTAGTTCTCAAAACTGTGGAGTACAAAACCAATACCTTAAAATAATGTCCGTGGCATCCCTTAAAGAATTCTCTCTGCAGCTGTTTGCCAGAGACACCAGCGTTTGGATGTCCTTTTCCTAGCAGTGACTGAACATGTTTCCTGTGCTTTCACAGGTGGTGAAATTAATCTGTCATTAAACCACCCAAATCCAGTTTCTGCATTTATTCACTGTTGTCTCTCTCTCCTCGGCCAGCAAAACGTATTTGTGGTTCTTACTCATACTCCTTGTAGATTTTACTGTGTTGTTTTTTTTTTTTCCTTCTTCAGTAGTCATGTTGTCTTCTAAACCAGGAACCTATTTCTAGTTGGTTTTTTTTTCCTATTACATACTTGTTTTAAAAGTTAAAATGTACTTAGAGAAAATCCTGCTCTCTGGAGTAAATTGGTACTGACCAACTTTTAAAAAGGAGTCTTAATTTGTTTTTGTATGATACATTACTTTTTCTCTATTAACTTTGCCATCTGAGGCAGTGGCATGTGCCATATGATTTTGCCATGTGGTTTTTAGCTGATTTTATGGATTTTCAGAGCCTTTCCCATCGAGCTGGGTTGTCACCAGGAGCCAGGACACCTCCATTAAGATCTACAGGGAATAAGTTCATCTGTGCTTGCTAATTAGGCACCAATTTATAGGTGTCAAGTGTCCACATGCATTTCTGCTTCTGACTTGTATGAACTAAGGTGCAGTGCAGGTTTTGTGACGTGTGACAGTGCAGGACAGCTTGTAATTAGCCATCAGTAATTAAGTAGATGGGCCATTAAGAGCCTGTTCTGACCCCACAGAATGATTTGCAGGAGCTCAGTATTTGCTACAGCCCGAGAAGGAAACAATTTCCACTCTCGTTGCATCATCATTGAAATGGTTTATTTTTCTTTCCTATCCTGCAAATGAGTTTCCTAGAATTAAATACTTAAAGGTAATGGGAACACCGAGTGTTTACAATAATTAAAATCAGGTAAATTGAAACCTTTAGCATTAAGCATCCCACGTGACTTTGTAATTGGAAAAAACGACACCAGAATGTGTCTCTCAGACAGGTAAGAGAGAATAAAATATTGCTGGCATGGCACACAGGCTCTTTTCTTGTTTTTTGTTATTCTCCTCTGCCCATGAGTGTGTCTGAAATGTTGCAATAATAAGCAGCTCGTTAGTAAGATGTTTTCAATTCTGCCTTTCCGGGTTTCGTCTGTTCTGTTTGTGTGGGGTGGGTAGTTGGTGCATTCAGCGTTTCAGACCGTCTGCATGTACACATTTCCAGCAGCTGAAAACCAAAAGAACGCATTAAAATGCAAGTGATTGTCCTGCAGCACTCCAGAGCAGCCTGGTGGGATTCCCACAATATCTCTCATTGAGCTCATTTCAAGCATCTCAGATTTTTACAAATGCCAGATAAATGAAGAGCTGATTGTACCTCAACCTCTGAAGTAACCCTATTAAAATAACTCTACACAGCAATTCCAAATTGGAGGAACAATGCATGTGAGATTTATAGATAAGTGAAAATTAAGCTGCTGTTCCAGCTATTCCTGCCCTTGGGTGCTGTGCAAGTTGCTGTAGAAATCATTTCATTTAAAGACTTTTCTAGTTTTTTCAATAGTCTCATACAGACCAAAGAAAATGACTTCATAAAAGTGACATGAAAATGAGATGAGTTTCTTTTTGCCACTGTCTATTCATCTCTTCCTTTAAAATTGAATTGAAGAAAAACTCACGGAATTTTGAGGAAGGAAAGGCAGAGAAGGGAAATGTGTGTGTTTAAAGGTCATCTTTAAAATAATGAGCCATCTGCAGCTGATAAAAATTGGTAAAAAATGTTTGTGAGTTAAAAAACACCTAGAGGAAGGTTGTGAATGGTTGTAGCTGCTTAGTATTTCACCTTTTTAGAGTTGTCATATAAATGAAGATTTACACTGTGAGATGTAAAGTTTTTTTCATGTTAATCACAACCACATGCAAAAGCACTGAAAAACACCACATTTGGTCTGATTTTACTTAGATGGTTTACACTGTCACTTGTTTTTTGTTAGAACACACAGTCTTGCAAACAATTTAAAATCAAATACCATGAACCTAGGAAAAAAAAAAACATCTTGAGAAATATGAACGTTAGGATGGAAAACTAAAAAAAATAAAATCCAGACTGAATATTTGGTAAATGTTCTGTCATGAGAGACCCAGGGAAGCTGGATTTGGATCACTTGAACTGTGAGAAAGGTCAGAAGAAGAGGAATGGGGTGGCCCTGGTTTTGTCCCTGGGCTTTTCCTCAGCATGTCCAAATCATTCTCTTTGTGTTTCACATAAAATCCTGCTTCACTGTGTATGGCATAGATATAATTTGGGTACCTCTCTCCCTTTCCCCCAGAAATCAGTCTGATTTTGTACTCTAAGCAGTATCTTCACCAAAACTAGCACTGACCAATCATCAGTGAGTTTGTGGTGTTGTCCCCAGTAAACTTTTGCAGCACATCTGCTACAGAAATCATGGTGTCATTGAAAATTGTAGGTTAAAAGAGACCTGTCCAGCACATCAGATTCTCCCTCCAGCTTGGTGTGGCCTGTGAGCTTCCAAAGGATTCATTCTGTCCCCTGATGTGGTGGCTAACATAGGACTGGATGATTTTTTTTTTTTTGGAGGATGTCCCTGAGTGTTATAAAAATACTGATTTATCACATTTTATGTTTTCCAAATGTGATAAATTGCAACGCGGTGTTGCAACTTGGTTATTGTAGAAAGTCAGCATGAATTCATCCTGCGTTTTCAGAGCTCACAGTTAGAATTATATTTGGAAATGCCTATTGACTGTCCTCTCTTCTCCAAAGTTCATTGGTACAGGCACACATTGGCTTCCCTTTCTATTCCTTTGCCAAAGAAAAATATGTATTGAGCTGGCATGTGCTGTCTCTCCCTCAAAAGTTGTACATCACAGAAAAAGAAGTATCTTCACTCTTCTTCATAACCTGGTCCTGATAAACTTGATGTATTGATGTTCTTACCTCAAGCATGGAATTGGATTAAGCTATTTTAGGAAAAACAACCGTTGTTCTGGACTAGGTGTTTC